>OX297853.1:146711415-147911415 GCA_946477585.1 Cheilosia urbana | reverse complement strand
CATTAAAGTTTTCGCATGGACAGATTCGTCGATAGTCCTACATTGGCTTTCCGCATCGCCCAAAAAGTGGTCAGTGTTCGTGGCAAACCGGACGTCCGAGATTCTGACGTCAATTCCTCGCTCAAGTTGGAACCACGTTCGATCAGCTAATAACCCAGCCGACATTGCAACTCGTGGAGTTCCACCTTCTCTTTTACAGGTAAATGAGATGTGGTGGAAAGGACCTTATTGGCTTCAGGAAGAAAGGACTCAATGGCCATTATCAAACCCTTGCATCAAGGACGTTTCTACTGCAGAATTAGAAGAGAGAAGTAATCGAAAGGCTCAGGTATTATTAACTAACGTAGATACGTGCAATATTCTCGAAGATGTGCTAAGGAAATCATCGAATTGGTTGAAATCTGTTCGCGTAGTCGCATTTGTTTTACGCTTCATTTCAAATGTTCGTATTAAAATCGGTCGTCAATACAATTCACTAACAACCAAAGAACTTTGCAATGCCAAAATTGAACTCATAAAATGTGCTCAAAAATCGTTATTTCCTTCCGAAATCAGTGCTCTCGAACTCAATAAACCGTTGTCTAAAAAACACAAACTAAAATTGTTAACCCCTTTCCTTGACTCAAATGGAGTGCTACGCGTCTCCGGCCGTTTAAATGAATCAAATTTGCCATACAATGTTAGACATCCTATCATCCTGCATAAATCACATCCTTTATCAAGACTCATTGCTGATCATCTCCACAAAAAATTTCTTCATGCCGGTGTGTCTCAGTTGTTCGGTCTAATAAAACAAGAATATTTTATACTAGGTTGTAGAAATCTACTTCGCAATCTAGTACACAAATGTGTGATTTGTTTGCGCCTTCGACAGCATTCATCAACTCAACTAATGGGGAATTTACCAAAGGAACGTATTCGATTCTCTCGACCCTTTAGTAAAGTCGGTTGCGACTATGCCGGCCCTTTAACTATACGTTTATCTCGCGGAAGAAACCCTAAATTCGTCAAATGTTACATCGCCTTATTTGTATGTTTTGTAACGAAAGGCATACACTTAGAACTTGTCGGTGACCTTTCTACTAACGCGTTCTTGTCAGCCCTCGATCGATTCGTAGCTCGTCGTGGTAAGCCCATTGAAATTTGGAGCGACAACGGCACCAACTTTCATGGAGCCAAGAGATCGCTCGATGAAATGCATGCTTGCCTTCTCAGTCAACAACATCAATCCATCGTTGCCGATCACCTTTCCGGTGACAATATCTCGTGGAAGTTTATACCTCCGTCTGCACCTCATTTCGGTGGATTATGGGAGGCAGGTGTTAAATCTGTCAAGACCCATCTGAAAAGAGTGATTGGCGACCGCGTTCTCACTTACGAGGACCTTTACACGTTGCTAACAAAAATTGAGGCATTGCTCAACTCGCGCCCGATGTGGCCAACGTCCGACAGTGAACCCACTGCCTTAACACCTTCGCATTTTATGATTGGTGAACCCTATACTGCGGTTCCTCAACCAGAATTAGAATTTACAAATTCACCAAAAACTAATTGGCATCTTTTACAAATTCTTATGCAGGGTTTCTGGAAGAGATGGCATCAAGAATACCTCACCTCATTGCAGCAGCGACCCAAATGGCAAAGTGTTCAGCCCGACATCAAAAAAGACGACATCGTGCTCCTTAAGGAACCCAATTTGCCTCCCTCAAAGTGGATACTTGGCCGGATTGTAAAAACGCACCCAGGAAGGGATAACAAAATTCGTGTTGTTACGGTCAAAACTAAGTTCAACGAATATGTCCGGCCCATAGTGAAGATTGTACCACTGTCCATATCTGAAAGACCGGAGTCTTTCAGGGGGGGCTGAATGTTCTGTAACGCACACCCAACAAACATCATAGCATTTACCCTATTTGTCTACCAGCTATACGTCTTTAATATTTACTGCTTTCTTATATAATTAGCTTACATCATCTTTTTGTTACCAAATTTTCTCTTAAATCTCTACTGTTCTTGCTACATATAACTACATATATGTATATATTTTTGTATAACTTACACTCTATTCATTTGCATTATGCTTGTACAACATAATCTACAGTAAATGTTCTCTCAATTTCTCATTTTGCATTACATAAAGAATACAGTTCACTTTTTTCGCTGCTTTGTAATTTCGTTACGTGGTTCTGCCTATTTTGCTGCTGACCACACAGAGGATAACATCGAGTCAATAAAAACTATTTCGTGTGATATTTTTGTAATCGATTTATTTTTCGTTTGTTAAATATTGAAATCATTGGATTTTCATTAACAGTTATGTTTACCAGTTAACTTCCACAAACGAAGACTTTGCTCGTCTTGCTAACGAAAAGCAAACAACAGCAGCGTCCTATACACCACACCCTTGGCCATAACACAGCCATAGGTAAACCTACACTCCATAGACACAGCCATTAAGAAAATATAAATAATCAGGAAATTGTTTCCAAGCAAGGAAACTTTCAAAAGTGGTATCATCCCCAGGGGCCTTGTGCCAAAAGCAAGCCACCCCAAATGAATCGAGGAAAAAAAGGAAAAAATGAAGATACATCAAAAAGAAAACCCGAACACGGCAGCGCTCACCCTCCACGTCTATATAGCAAGCGGCAAAACAAAGTCGAACCCGAAAAAGAAAAAGACGAAAAGTGTAAAAAGGGGTGGAACGTGGAAGATTGCAAATATCTACAACTTTACCTTCGTGTTACTGCGAGATGCCGTGTTTGTTTGAAATTTCCCCGGCACTGCCGTCGGCGAAGTTTTTGCGTTTATCCGGCATGCACGCAGAGAGCATACAACTACGCAGGTACACCGTACACGTGAAATTCAATTCCTGGCAGCCACATTCAGTCGAGTTGCCGCCTGCGAGATCCCAATTATTAAAGTTTGCCTAGAGTCTGCAACTCGTCTTAGATGGGTGCCGCAACGCCAGCACCCGTTTATCTCCGGTTTCGGCGAGGGTTATGGAAAGATTGCCATTAGCATTATGTACGCAGATACCCTATCTGCGACAGCATCAGCGTTCGAGGCCTTTTGCTGTCTACCGTCATGTTAATTACTTAATTTGAATCTGCTATGGTGGTAACCTCTATCTGTCTATTGTTCCTATGGAGATGGGGCTGTGGGAGAAGGGTTCCTTGTCCGGACGTTCTGAAATTGCGGCCACGTGACTTTATTGTAAATTACCTCCGCTCGTATATTGTCCTTCATTACCCAAATCGGAAGACAGATATAGATGAACGAAACGGAAGGACGAACGGCGGTGGCGGGGATAATAAATTGCATTAAATTTGACATTATTGTTAAATTCGCTTTTATCATAAGTCCACAAACGAGTGGGAAAGCAATGTCAATGACACCAGCAACCCCAAGAGGACGCGCCGCCGAGAGGATGTTCTCTATTGTCCTTTTTTGTTCAAGCTTATAATACTCGAGCAGACCGCATGCATTATTTATTTGAAAGCGTTTGAGTTGCGTTCGATATTTCTGCCAAGTCGAGTTCGCATTTATCTTTATTAAATTTTGATCCATTTGATTGATTGAATTGATTGGGATGTATGAGCGGATGCTGTGCATAATGTCGGCAACAATTTGTATAAACGTCAGAAAGAACCGAAATGAGAAATGATTTCATTTGGGGGATATGCGAATAATACGAAAATTGACTTATTATCCTGTTCCATCAGTCAAATCAATGATTTGTTGATGTGGGTCGAGGGTGAAAACTCTTGAAATTGAGGTGATGTAGTCCTTCTAACGGGTGAGGCGTGCCATAGGACTGCCAAAATGCTATATCGTGGAACTAGTTTCTGCAAGTAGGCCATTCGTGGTCGACGGAAGTGAGTGAGTAAGTGAAGTTTGGATTCAATTTGGTTCCTTGCAACGAAAGTGTATTCAAAAAAAAAAAGGATGGATATCAAACCTGAAGTATCAATTACGTGAAGGTTCATACTTTCGACGAGTAAGAGCCTGTAATGACCTTTCGGCCATCCAAAGTATCCATTTCAACAAGATCGTATAATTTCTCAGCTCCACAGGCTGATTTTAAGCTCCCTTAACTTCCCTCTCCTCTTTTTTCTTCAGGTTCCGTTAGTTGTGGTCTGACCCGACCTCTATAGCTAGGTATCAGTTGCCTCCGATGTTTTTATGAATTTTACAACTTAAAAAGGATACAACTTTCGGATCTGGTCATCTTTGATGAAATATTCGTTGCCTAAATTAGCAACAACCTTAGACATAACCGTCGTTTAGGGATTGGGATTGAACGGGCTAAATTGAGAAGGCCTCTTATTGATGCAATAATAATCTTGGATATTTGTCAGACGTTCGTTAGAGGTGACGCAGAGCAAAGAAGTGGTCAGCATAAAAAGCTAGTCCTTCCTAGATAACAAGTATATAGGTATAGGTATATATAAAAAAATGCATTTCCAAGGACTTTTCAATAGGCGATTTTCTTTTTTAGTTCAGAGCACAACCTGAACTGTTATACAAAAAGTTTGTGTTTCTTTTTTAGCTCAGATACATCAGTGCCTTGATTTTGTGCGGTTTTTGTCGCAATTGCGGTTACGGAAAGGGTTCACGTATAGGCGGATTTTATAAATGTGTGCGTGATGTCGAGAACTGACAGCTTCCAATATTTCCTGTTCTATTGTAGCCTTGTTCCTGAAAATTCCAGGCGCGCTTTCCTATACGCAACCTATTTAGGTTGCGAGAAGGATGTCGGATGAGAACAACTGACAACAGCGTGACCGTTGTGCGACAATTTGGTACTTTTTTCGAGGACCCTGATACAATTTGTTGCTAATTTGTTCCTTTTTGTTAGTTGGAAAAGGTACTTCGAAATGTTTTCAAAAACTGTGATTTCAAAATAAATATGTCTGAAATATAATGCGGTTCCCTATCACAACACTATTTTCGGTTAAAGTGAGCCAATACTTGTTAAATATTGTGAGAAAATTCTGAATTTGCAGAAGAGCTTCAGAAAAGGCACATTTTTCTTGCATCTTTTTTTGCAACATTTTAAAACTAAAATGAACGAGATCTTAAAAAGTGGATGTAAATTAATATTAGTTGATATATTTACAGCCAATATTTAATTAATTATTATATATTTATAATTCAGAATCAAGGTTTTAGTGTTTTCATTTTAAAACTTGTCATTCGAAAACGAACTGCATCTGTTTTTTTAAAGCGTAAAACAAAAACTATAATTTATAATAACCTTTCTCTAACACTCAGGGCGGTGAAACAAAAAAGTGCAATTACTAAGGTCCCAGTTACAGCCATACGTAAAACGAAATCGTACTAAATTTCTTTTGCTTTTTTTTACCACTTTAACTTGATGGTTAAACTCAATCTTGGTATAAAAATGTTGCTTACGAATTATAAAGATGGTTTATCAAGTTAATTTTTCTAAAATAAGAATTTATAATTTTTCAGGACGAAAAACTTTTTCCGCTCACAGAAAAATTAATAAATTATTTTTCTAGAAAATTGAAATGCCTATTTTTTTGATAAACTAACTTTATAATTCATAAGCAAAATTTTAAGACCAAGATTGAGGTCACCCACCAAGTTTAAGTGGTCAAAAAAAAGCAAAAGAAAATTTGTACGGTTCCGTTTTACGTATGGCTATAACTGGGGCCTTAAGCTTCTCTGCAAATTTTACAATTTTCTCACAACATTTTCACAGGTATTGGCTCGCTTAACGTTATATTAGTATTGTGATACTCAACCGTGTTACATTTTAAATATATTTATTTGGAAATAAAAGTTGTTTAAAGAATTTGCGATGTTCCTTTTTAATTGAAAAAGGAAAAAAAAAACCAACAAATTGTATTAGAGTCCTCGAAAAAAGTGTCAAATTTTTGCACAACGGTCACGCTGGTCCAGCGCGCGGTGCACTCACACATTCAAATCCGATTCGGAACGTTCCCTAGCGCAATTGCGACAAAAACCGCACAAAATCAAGGCACAGAGCTCGAATTTGTGTTTCTTTTTTCGTTCAGAGCATGATCAGAGCGCGCTCTATGAGCTCAGAATTAATTGACTGAGCAGGCTGAGTAAAATGCTGATTACACATATACATTCACACTTCCAGTCATATTTGAGAGAAAAGAAAAACAGGAAAAACAGAAAATCATCAGAACGATCTGAGCACGCTCAGTTCAGAGCGCGCTCATATAGCTCGAGCTCAGTTCAGTGCTCAGCTCTGAACTAAAAAAGAAAAACGCCTAATACAACTTTCTGAAAAATATGTTGCTAACTAATTGTAAAGGAAATTTTGCGATTACTCTCCTTTTTTGGGGCTTCAAGGAGTTTAGAGTAAAATCTACTTGCAAATCAAACTCTAGGTACCGGTAATTTAAGATAATTTTGATGAAATATCCTTTTTAAGGATTTCAAGGACATTTTAGATTTCAAAGTCTGGTAAAACATATTTTAAAATAAAAACACATTTTTGTTTAAGAAGATTTATGTAATGTCGGAAATGTCCTTTTTTAGGGTTTAAGGGAGCTCCGGTTAAAATGTGCTTAAAATATAAAATTTGTTTTGGAGAGATCAACTTTTTTTATGATATCAGGGAACTTTTGGTAAAACTCAAATTTTCATGGACCTCTGCCCAAAATAACTCTTAAAGGAAAAGGTCATTGAAGGATATTTTACAAAGACTTACCTACTCTTTTTAAGCATTTTAAGGACCTTGTATGCGATTTCAAGAGATCTTTGTAAAACATCAAACTCATGGCGAATTTCCATGAAAATTTTCTTCAGAACTCCTCATACTCACATACCTAGCGCCTAGCTTAGGTATACTTCAACCACTCGTTCCGTCGAATTTGTGTATTTTTATGTGTTGATCGTGGGAGACCTAACTTAGTGGGTGAAAAATCGTCAGACTATATATAGGAGAGCCCACACACAATAACTTCGGAGTTCGGAACCTGGTTACAGTACAGAAGTCGAAAAACCAGCGGACCATGAATGAGATTATTTGCCAGAGAAACTTTGTAATACGCCATACAGCTTTGTAGCTGGAGAAGGGTCGGACCATATTACAGCACACCACGCTCGGTCGGAGCTGAGTTGCCGCCTAAAAAACGTCGGACCGTATTGTTGTTGTCGAAAAATTGTCAAACCATCAAAAAGTCACAGCGCAGTATCTATGGAAAAATATCGGAACTCCCCAAAGAGCGGTAGCCAGAAAAAATATAGACCACTAAGTAAATACCAGCTTACACGGAAAGAGCTGCATAGTCACCAATTGCAAAATTTTGAGTTGCGAATCACGAATTATATATTTTTCGCAAATCACAACGATTTTATCTTGAATTGATACAAAAATTCGTATTCGACATTGAAAAAGGCGAAAAATATCAAAATCTGATTTTTGAATATTGCGATTAGAAGTATTAATGAGAGCTTCATTTATTTGTGATTTGCGACATTTTTGGTGCAATTCTCAAATTGCAAAAAAATATTTCGTAATTTACCACCACTGAATGATGAAGTCGTAAATTGCAAAATATGAATTGCAAATTGATAAAAATAAGTTGCGATTTACGATTAAGAATTTGTAAATTGCAACTACTGAAGTAGTAAATCGACCCCTGTTGCAATTTACTATGGGATGAAATCGTAATTGCAACAGAGAAATGGTAATTTACGATATTTTTTTTGCATTTCACAACCACAGTACCTAATATCAAATTGACAACTATTTGTGTCAAATTGCGATCGGTTGTGGCAATATGTATTTCATGCCCGATCGCATTATTGACACTGAGAAGTGTTGATTCACGACTTTTGAGGACCAATATCTTCACTTTGTACAATTTCTAGAATTGCGAATAAAAAGTCTTGATTTAGTAAATCCTGAGCTAAGCTCTAAAATGAGACAAACTTTTCGTGATTCGGCGCTTATTTTTCTTCATTTGATCTTAAACTTCTTTCCGTGTACCTAATCAGCGGTCCGCTTTACAGTTTATTGGGATCCGACGAACTGATGCTCCCAGCGCCTTTCACTACCATCAAAACGGTGACTAAGACTAGGAGAGCCCTGAATTGGAGATAAATTGAATGAACATTTTCAGCCTGCGGGTTTTTAAACTAGCGGAGCCTGTGCCGAGTCTTAATCAGCTTATGAAATGTCGGAAACGTCAGATCTTGTTGCACTTAGTTGTCTAAAAAGCTTTTAAGTGTGGAAAGTAAATTTTCCATCGCAACGCAAGATTAACATTCGATTCGAATCGTTAGCGTTTGGGCAATCATCGGGTTACAAAAATCACATTTGCGGGTCTAGCCTAAGACTTGATTTTTTTGGAGTTTACCTACTTAAGAAACGATTGGAGTTATAGGGCCTGGTACGGAAATTTTATGAGGAGTAAAATCAAGTGTAACACTCGAGCTATCGTAACGATAGTTTAACATTTCGATAGTATCGATAGTTTCGGAATAAAATTATCGATACTATCGATAGTATCGAAACTGAGTTTTTGCTCAATCATAAATATGCGTATCGATAATCGATGATTTTTGTTGATAGTAAAAAACTGTCGATAGACTATCGATGAGAGAGAGAGACTATATAGTACTATGCGTTGGTTTCGATTTTAGAGTTCAGTTGACTGGCGCAGAAACCTCAATGGTGACGGTTGCAATGGTGTCAGCGCTGGTAATTGCTATTTTTGAAAGTGCAAACCACCCAAGTGAATGCGTATGCATTTCCACTGCTGTTTTATGATGCTTTCCCTTGCCGATTTCAGAGTGTGGATGAGGGGTGGGTTTTGTAGTATCCTTTTTCTGCCTTTTTAGGCGTTTTTCATTTTTAGTTCAGAGCTGAGCACTATGAGCACGCTCTGAACCGAGCGTGCTCAGATCGTTCTGATGGTTTTTTGTTTTTCCTGTTTTTTTTTTTTTTTTTTTGCTTTCAAATATGACTGGAAGTGTAAATATATGTGTGTAATCAGCATTTTACTCAGCCTGCTCAGTCAATTAATTCTGAGCTCATAGAGCGCGCTCTGATCATGCTCTGAACTAAAAAAAAGAAACACAAATTCGAGCTCTGATGTATCTGAGCTAAAAAAGAAACACAAACTATTTGTATAACAGTTCAGATTGTGCTCTGAACTAAAAAAGAAAAACGCCTTTTGGTTCGATTTCATGATATTTTCCGGTTTATTTTTGTTGTCTGTTGCTTTAATGAATGAGATGACAAGGTACCTACTTTGTGTGTAGTTTGGATGCGCATTTCTTTTTCTGTGGAAGAATTTCTGCATTAGGATTTGCGAGACTTTTCAATTTTTGTTTGAGCACATATGAATTGAAAATTTGATTTCTATCTTTTATGGGCATATGACTGATTTACTCGGTGTGTTTAAATTCTTGTGGGGGTAGAATTTTGCAGGGAAAAATTGTAAAGTAAATTGCAAATTTATTTATAAATTCAAATCTGTTACTGTTGAATAGATGTTGCATTCAGTTATTAGTAATTATTATTTTGTACTTTATGTAATACGCTTTTATTGAAGTAATATAAATAATCCGAATAATTACAGATATATGTTTGTTTCTCTTATTATTTTAGAAGATGCGTTCATTTACCCTCTTTTTCTATTCCATAGGTATATATCATCATTATCGTTCGTAAGGAGTAAACTCCAGTCGTACGTCGGAGCTGACACACACACACGTGTTTTTTTTTTACTCACAAACCGCCGCAACTATGATCATGGTTTCAGAGTTCCTCAAAATGGTTAAAATTCTTTTGAACAAATTTATCTGTCGGAAACGTAAGCAAACTCATTTTAAGTATAATACAAACTATTAATCTACCCATCTGAAGGGATTTAAAATGTAAGTCGCAGAACTGAGACGATTACTACGAAATAATCCGTGTCATTGAAAACAAAATTTGTAAAACTGGCTCGTAGAATGACATAAAAATATCCAAATGTCACGTTTTCGTTCGTTAACATAGCTACCTTTCAATTTCGGCGGAATGTACATTTTACACAAGTCTATTTCTGTGTAATACCAATAAGTTGCGTCATAAAATTTTCCAAGCACGACATCAACGCATTAAAAGCGAATACATTCACATACACGTATGTATACCCCAAAAGTGAAAATTGATGTTCCATGTCATGTCATCAGACGGATCCATAGCCCACCCTCGTATCAGTCCATCCCTATTCAAAAAGTTTATTTCATTATCGCAATCAGAGTCCTTTCAAACACGTACGCGCTCAATCATCATGATCTAACGACGCATTTTAATTTTTTTTTTAATCTCACCTTCCAAACGCAACTTTGATGAATGGTCGCAGTTCGCCTTCACAGTGCCGTCAAATCCCCATCCCCCACCCTCTCAAAAGTGCAACATTGAAAAATTACTCTTATAAACATGTGCAGAGAACACTCGCATACACACTCGTATCCTTACCACACCACCAGAAACGTGCAGCAGAGGAAGCGGATATCATTTGATCGAATCACGTCCGGTCTGCTCTCCATTATGTACACAGAGTAGGTAGTCATACATATATGGCAGGCGCGGAGAGGATTGGGGATGGGTTGTGTATGGCCAAAATGGGATGGCTCATGAAATACCCAGCCAGGGGGCTCTTCCGGCACATGATTTCTGTTTCTGTGGGAGTGTAGTTCATTCCGGGGGTTTCTCTGCTTTGAAACACACTTGGAGTAGATACGAATCTAAATTAATTGAAAGCAAATTACTTGAGTTTGGTTTTTGCTTTTCAATCTATCGCATCCAGTGACAAATAGTAAAGAATAATCTTACTAATTTGTTGGTTCGCATAGAAAGTAATTAATTAAACATATTGCAGTGATGTTTGGGTGGTGGGCGAACGACATTGAGTCGCATTAGGGAAATTACAAAAGGGAACTGATATCTCTTTGATGGTGGAGCTTAACTATGCATAGCAATGAATTAAGTGAAGGTCTGTATATGCGCGCTATTTACCTATAATAGCCCTTTAGAAATAACCAACCAAAAAAATGTTTGACGGCTCTCCAGTATTCTTCATTTCGTACTCGATTCTTCAGTTCTAGTTGCATTTGAAAATAAGGTGCACGACTGAGTTGAACAAAACTTTCTCGTTCATCAAAAGTTTAGTTGGTTGTTTTCTGGGGCTGCATATGAAGTGGGATTTTCTGATTGTGTAAACTCCAAGTGGTTTGAATTATTTAAAAATTTTTAAAATGTTTGAAAAAAGTAGAAGTGGGTAATATTTGCTAAAAATAAGTTTTGCTTTACTGCTATTGCATTTTTAATGGCTGTCGCAATTTGAATTTTAAAGTGCGGTATTGAGTTTTAAAAATATTTATATGAACAGAGATCGGCTTTTGGGTAACAGTTTTTGAGAAATAATTAAAAAAACAGATTTCTTCGAAATTTTGAGAAAAAATTAGTACCGGATCTTATTTAGAATACTGATATTATCCTTAATATGTATTTTGATCAAAATCGTTAGAGCTGTTTTTGTAAAATCTGGCAAAAAAAAAGATAGTACCAAATACTGCAATATTTAGTTTGGAAAATACTATTGCCTAACTAAGTAAATAAATAAATAAATAGTTGGCCCTAGGTCCAGCTTCTCACAACCATTCGTTTTGTTTGGATTTTTAATTTTTGGAACGAATGGAGGGGATCTACAATTTTATGGCGATTCCAAACGGCTATAATTGAGAAGCTCTTACAAGACGGTGCAGGGAAATAAGTCCCCGGGAACTAAGTCCACTCAGGGACTTAGTTCCCACCTAATGGGAAATAAAACCACTTTCGTGAAGTGGACTTAGTTCCCATGTAAGGTGGGAAATAAATTCCGAAAACTATGAGTGGTTTTATTTCCCTTTTAATGTGAAGTAAATTCTCACTGTCGAATAAGAACAAAGTTAAATTAAAGAGTCAAGTTGGTACTTTGCAATTTTTATTAACTAAAGAGAAATTAAATTTTAACTTAGTCGGAGCAATATATGTAAAAAAATTTAAAAACGAAATTCGGTTTGCAGGACTCTGAAAGTAATCAAAGAAAAATCGACGCTCACCATGACCGGTCGTGCGAATTTTTTAACTTTTATTTTCTCAAATTTTCGAAGGCTAAAAATGCCAATTAATTTTCTCAAACAAATTTTTGTCTTCGAAAATTTGAGAAAATAAAAATAAAAAATTCGTGTGAATTTAGTCTCGTGGACTTATGTCCCTGCGCCAAAAATCACCGAAATTTTTCTTTGATTATTTTCAGAGTCTTGCTAACTGAATTTCGAAGAGAGTATTTTGTCATACAGAATAAAACCTTAAAAAATTCAGCTTGCAAGACTCTGAAAATAGTCAAAGAAAAATCGCCGTGATTATTTAAACAAAAGTGTATCCAATTCTAAATGTTGGAAGTTAGTTCCCTCTTCTTATTTTTGAATGTGTACCTACTAACTTCCCATAAGAAAGTGAACTTAGTTCCCACCTAACAAGGGAACTAAGTCCACTTCACGAAAGTGGTTTTACTTTCCACTAAGTGGGACCTAAGTCCCTCAGTGGACTTAGTTCCCGGGGACTTATTTCCCTGCACCTTCAAGACAGTTATACTATGGGATATTTGTCAGACGTTCGCAAAAGGTGGCGCAGTGGAAAAAACCCTAAGTTGGCATTTGGGTTTTTTGCGCGATTCGAACATGGTACCCCTCGCTTATAGTAGTCCAACAAACTACCCAGTAGGCCACTGCGCTGACTTAATTATTTAGCTGAAAATCGTATATAAGTTCAGAATCCAAGCATTACATGGTTTTTAAAGTTTTATCGAAATCGTCAATGGGGTTTTCGAGATATGAGCAGTTTTTTAAAATTTGCGTTTTTCGGTGATTCAAATTGAAAATTAAGGAGGCAATGATTTTGAAAACATCTACTTAAGGAGGCAATAATTTTGAAAACATCAATATAAGCGTTTTCAGGTAAACTAACCAAAACTAAGTTTAAAAAAAATGCTTTTTTCAAAAATCAATTTAGGTACGTTAGGTAATACGGAGAAAAACTGAGTTTGCTACTAAGTTAGAAATGTACATATTATTACATAATATAGAGTTCAATTTTTGTTACAAATCGTATATACCGTTTTCGAGATACCTATGTCCACATTTCAAAAGTACCGTTATTCGATTTTTCTGTCCAAAAACTGGGTATGCAGTCATGTTAGCCTCACCTACTTAAGCTAAAATATCAATTTTGGTCGATATCGCTAGAACCGTTTTCGAACAAATCAAACTGGTACGAAAATGTTACCTTAGAAGTACCATTAATATTGAGGTTACCTTGTAAAAAAAAAACGGTCCGAACTGTATAAGCCCCCCAAACTCCAAATCCGAAGTTTAGATGAAATCTGGACAGCCGTTTAGGCTGTAGTACTCGGGGCATACGGATAGACAGACAGACGGACGGACAGAATTTTGCGACGAATACAATATCTTTTTCTCATTACGTAATCGGAAAATTTAACAAGTGTATCACTGAATCGAGCGTAGAGAACACAGAATTGCGCTATCAAACGTCAAGTCGTCAAGTTCGCTGTTGCTCACCGTTGTCGCATCCACCGAAGCTCAGAAAGTTTTTGCTACTTACGAACCCTTCCAAATAAGCCCATTTTTATGACCAATTTATTTTGAAAGAGCGATAAAACTGATGAAAAACAATGAAAACAGAAAATAATATTTTTGCCTTCGCATAAGTTTCTCGCCTGTAGGGGCACCGATAACGCCGGGCAAGCTTAACAAAAATGTTAATCAAAGAAAACTTCTGCATAACGTGGAAGTCCATCCTAATCCTTTTGTATTAAAAAAAGTTTCTTGATAGAGTGGAACAATGATCCCCATTTGGTGTATAGTTTTGGAAGTTGCAATGGTTTCCTTCATCTCACATTCAACTTATCAGTTTATTATGAAGAAGTGAAGAGCTGCGGTAAAGTCCTTCAAACAGGAGCTTGTATATTGTCGACCTAGTGAAGAGGTTACTGGACAGCGAACTTCAGTGTACATTTTACATAAATGTGGAATTACACCTTGTAAATAACCTCCATCCAACAGCAGAACATAAAACCTCTATCACCCTATGAGATTTCAGTAAGTACCATCAGTCTGTAGTGAAGAAACTATGGTTATAATTGAAATAATATTACAAGGAAGCCCCCAAAAGGTCTCTCTCTCTATCACGTGTTTCGCGCTAGTTAACTTTCATTTTCATTTCGAGTATATGTACATCAGCTTCTAAGCACCATTGGGATGTGATTTAAAAAAAAAACTACCTACGAACAAGGTTCAAAGAAAATCCGATCAACCATTTCGGCTCTAGGCAATCCTGTAACTCCATTTACATTCCGATGGATTTTTTTCTTCTTTCGAAACGTATGATTCTGGGATTCGGGTAATGCACAATTTTATGATTAAATTATGAGATTAATTTGAGTTGTGCTCGGGTGGGCTCATGAAAATATAATTCACATGATAAATTGCCTGATTCTGTACGCGATTTCCCCCAGGACCCCCCCCCCCCCCACTTCCACCCACACCGACTGTACGAAATTATTCTGTACGCTGTTGCGAAGTTAGTTAAACACACGTCAGATCATATGATGTCACATATCCATTTTAATTTTTTCATACATATTTGGATTGTGGAAAACCTGCATACATCGTGGACATACATCCTTCGCAAATACTTCGGCGGTTACTCATTTATCCTAAAAAACAAAAATTCCATCTCATGAAGCTGTCAATACCAACAATCTTATCGCATACAAAATGCGTAATGTCCTTAATAGCTGCAATATCTGACACCCATAAGCGCGATAATAGTCCTTACAACATCGAACACATGCAAAGAAGCGTACTCTCATAAGCCTAGTTAACCGTTACATTGCTAAGAATCATAATCCTATTAAATCTCCATCTGGTTCTTTTCAGGCCATTCCCCAATTTCAAATAAATCAAGAAAGGAATGAAAAAAGGGCGCGTACGGCTTACCCTGTTCAAAGGGAGACGTAAGGGGCGAATCGAAATGAACAATCACCATGTTGTTGTCGTATCCATCGGGGAACTTGTGTGTGCGTAGCCCTTGCCAGAGTTGTGTGCTAAACTCTGGCAAACAACATCATTGCTGGCACAAATCCATTTGTTTTGGTTGTTGCCACCACCCACCATGACGATGCGATGGTTCACCCTTGGCGCGAGCACCCCCACCGTCCTGGCTGGTGGTATGTTTATTTTAACGGATTAATAATGCGCAGCACTTACACAGCAACAACATAAGGATACCAGCAACAACCAAAAAGCAAGCGTTTACGACCTACCCATTGCGGGGGGTGGTTTCTCGTTGGTCTAGAAATATCTTTATCCTTCGTTTGATATGAGTTTAGTGCTGCATCTTTTTTGTTTTCGTGTATCTTCTATAGGCTCGTTCCTCGTTCCACTTGGGCACTTAAATGTTGGTAAATTTTTCATGAGAATCCTTATTATGACATAGAGTGAAACATCTGTCAACCTACATAGAGAAGCATTTTATGTTGGAAGTTTTACGTTGGTTTTTTGTTTGAATTTGAAAAAAATAAACATAATGTTAGGAAAGCTTAGCCGCCTTTGGGGCATGGATTGCTACGGGGAAAGTTTGTCCTTACTTTTAAATAGCAGTGGCGTATTTCTTCTGAGTTACAAATCCAACTTATGTAATACTAGCGACCCGCCCCGGCTTCGCACGTAGGGTTCAGCCTGAGTTTGCAATGTAAGCGGAACAAATGTGATTATTTACGACATCACATTAGAAACCTCAAAAATAACAGTATTTCTCCACTATTTAATGGATTTCATTATACATATAAACCTTCCTCTTCAATCACTCTATCTATTAAAAAAACCGCATCAAAATCCGTTGCGTAGTTTTAAAGATTTAAGCATACATAGGGGCATAGGGACATAGGGACAGAGAAAGTGACTTTGTTTTATGCTATGTAGTGATGATTTATCTCGAAAAGTAGTAGTTTAGTTTAGTGGCTTGGAGGGTATTTTTGTTTTTACAGAATATGGGGTTGAACTATCGGAAAGGCTGTTCCGAGTACGATTGTATTCAATAATTGGAATATAAAAATCACTTAATTCGCCACCAACGCTTAAGTAGCAGACTTGTAGGTGGCGGACTGGGCTTACGAATTGCAGATCCTAAAATGGCAAATCGAAAGAAGGTAGCTTTAGATGTCGTTGCTTTTGGAGACTGGCCGTAAAGGTGGCAACCTGCGAGCGTGTGTCTCGCTTGCAATGCAGCTTGGTTCAACCTGAAATGCTTACGAGCTTTCCATCAAACCCTTATGGGGTCAGACAGTCGATTAGCGCCATATAGAGTTAAAATACCTTCAGTTTCTCGACATCGACTTGTGATAGAACATCTCTTCTCTCTAAGAAAAAATAGGTAAACGGTAATAACAGGTAGTAACCTTGATGGAGAGGGTATAACACTGACAAATATCTATATATGTAAATTTGGAGCTAAAGAATTATTACTGTCCTTGGAAACACTTCATATCAGGAATAGCATCACGCTCAGGCGGGATTGTGGCAAAACTCACAGGTCACAGTCCCTGGCTGGCATGCCAAGTGTTGAAGTGCGGATAACTAACACGAAAAAACAAGAAAGCATGTATTTTCTTTGTTCAGTGGCAATAAAGACGTTTAACAAACTTATGAAAAAAAGATTCTAGATTACAAGTATCCATAAATCCGGTGAAAATATAATTTTGTGATCAATAACTTGGTTTCCACAATATCTTTGCCAATCCCACTTTTTTCTGGTAATTTATTAAGAAAAAACTAGATTACAAATTTGTAATTGTGATTCACGAGTACAAAAGTTGTGGCTATAATTCTTATATTGGTTATATGGGATACAGGTTTTGGAATAGATCTTGTAACAGTGCAAGTATTTTTGATGTGAAACATTTATTGGCGCGACTTGGGAGCAGCGTGACCGTTGTGCAACTAAAAGTTGTAATTTGGCCTGTCAAATTTTTTTCAATTTTTGCCCTTCTTTTAGTTGAAGAAGCGTTTCAAATGCTGCTATTTCCAAATTCATAATCACAACATTTAAAAATATACTAAATTTGCAGAGTAGCTTCAGAAATGGCCCTTTTATTTCCTCGTGGCCCTTTTTCTTGCGACATTTTAAAATTCTACAGCACGCTCCTTGGGAGTGAAATTGACTCGAATGAGATGGAAATTCCGGTGTGACCTGTCTGTGACGGCGGAAATGGGCCTGTCGCCATCACTACGCCGCCGCTCTCGACTACTAAACCACTCAACCGATTTCAATGAATTTTGTAGGTGTTTATGGTTGGTTGCAACTTGACAGATAAGATAGTTTTGGGCCCGATAGGTGGCGCTTTTGGCTTTCAACTTAATTCTTAAAGTGAATACTTATATGCGCACGCTGGACCTTTGGATAAAGCTAGGTCTTACACAGACACTAGATTTCTGAATCAGGTGATTAAATTAAATCTTAGTTGTAACGATATGAAAACAAAAACTCTTAAAAATAGAAATAGAAATCTTTGGGTTGGATCGCGTAATGAATACATACACTTGTCTACTGCGCTGTATTAAGATTTTAATATTATAAATAAAGTTTCACATTTGGCGTGTGGTCACGACCTTCACTTGATACAGAGAAATGATTGTTTGACGTTAAAATGTGATGAGAATGACCAATGACGTATTGAATATTTCCAACACCGATTTTTATTTTTGTAAAGGAGTATGTCCAATATTTATGTAGGTTTTCTTTCTCCACAGGTTCGCTTTATTTAGTTTTCTATAGATAGATCACGTTTTTTTTCTTTGTCGTCGTCGTCTTCTTCCTCTTCCTTTTCTTTTCTTCCTCTTTATCTCCTTTTCTTTCCATTTTTGTGTTGGCGGCCCTGAATATTGGGTGTGTTCGGTGTTCCCTATTCCACATTTATTTATCCCAAAAATAAGACTAATATTTTTTTAGAACTAAACATTTCTGTTTAAGTTTTTTAGTGATTTTGAATCTTTATTTAATTTAAGGGTATGAGACGATGCAATTTTTAAATGGTTAAAAAAAAGATTAAAATTGAGAGCAAACAAAAGTTTAATAAAAAGTTTAATAAGAAAAAAAGTAGTATCCAGCATTGTTCCGATGAAATTTTGGAATTGGCCGATATAAGTCAAATGAGGACGGGTTTTTAAATTTCTTAAAAAATGCAAAATTTATGGGTGCGTTCACTTGGTAAATCCTTTAACTAGCTATTGTCTTGTGACAGCGTTTGATCAAGTAAATTCTTATTTACTAATTAGATTTTTTTCATTTTTAAACAAATTTTTCGAAGAGAATGTCTTTTTTTAAGTTTTGAGACAAATGTGCGCCATTTCTCTTTGGCTTGGAGCATTGAGCCAAAGATAAAATACTTGAGCCAAATTACCCAATTTGGTACTTCAGCACAACACTGGTTACTATGTGACTACCATGCAGACCAAAAAAATGTAATTATTTATTTTTTTCAAGGAGGAAAGAGTGTTCACTTCCTAACAGAGTCTTTCTAATTTTCTAGTCGTCATCAACGTTGCCAGATTTATTTTTCAAAAAACTGGAAACTCCAGAAAAAAAAATTGTAAGCTTCAAAAACGAAAAGATTTTTGTGAAATTACTCTTTTTTTTTTAAATTTTATTAAACAAAAATAACAAACAAAAATTCATTTTAAATAAAGATTTTTTTTTAAGAAACTGGAAAAAATTTAGTTTTTTTTGTAATTAAAGAAAAAATCGAAAACATTTTACTTTATTCTTTCAAATCTGAAACTAAAAAAAAACTGTGATTTGTACTAGGAGGTAAATTTAAAAACTATACGCCTGTCTAAACAACTGTAATTTACAGTTTAAACTGTGAATATGGAAGCGTTCGTCATAGTCAAGTCAATTGAACCTACTGTACAGTGATGCCAAGTCGCATTTTACCAATGTTGATGAGAAAATTCGCTTACCTAAAAAGAGGAAAGGACAATTTTACCAGCAATGAGAAAAAAGGAAAGGTGGAAAAATGTTTTAATCAATTATTTATGTGACGGTTTGTTGATGAAAAAATATTAAATCTGCTGGCAATATTTCCAAATTTTGACTCGTCAAATGATTAAGAAAAAGAAGTCCGACTTGTTTGGTTAACAATTATAATTTAATAGTTTATTTTTAGCATTTCACATCGTTTTATATAATAACATCAGAATTTTATGTTATAATAATTAATTATAACTAGAACGTGTTGGTTCTTATAGAATTTTCGTCACTTCACATATAGTTTGTGTGATTTCTATTAAATGTTGCTTTTGTAATAAATGTCTCTTTTATGTACTTATTTTTTGTAAACTCAAATAGTTCCAAAGTTAACACTTAAAACCATTCCGAAACGAAGTATATAAGTATTACAATAGGTATATAAATACAATTAATACATTTGTTTGCTTTATTTTGTTTGTTTAATATTAACATTTAATTAGCAAAAAGTATCCGTTTATGTTTTTGTGTTAATAACTAATATTTGATTAAATTTGGAAACACGGCCTAATAAGGAAGGAAGTTGAGAAAGAAGTGAGACTTTTGTTTTGTTTGGGGCGAGAATAGTTAACCTTAACACATTTAATTTAATTGTTTTTTTTAATAATGTTAACACTAAAACGAGATAGTGAGTAGAATACAGCCTGTTATTATATATTTTTAGTTTAAAAATTTTCAATTGATATTCAACAACAATAAACAACGTTTGAACAGAAAAACAAACAAATAATTCTTATATTTTTACAACTTATATATCTTACTTAGTCTCTAAAATTATATTGAACGGTTATGGGGTTTTATTTCTACTTATTCTCATATACATAATTTGATATCCTATTTTTTTATTAGAAAGCTTTTTCTTTTGTTGTTTATGTAATTTCAATTATATTACGAGCTAAGATTAGTTTAATATTTATATTACACATTTCCGGCACTGTTTCTGTTTAAAGACTTGATTTTTGTTTTTCAAATGTTTATATCTTTCGTTATTTCTAAAGGTGGTTTTAACTTAATGTAGCTTACTAGTTTACATAATTCGATTTTCGTTTGATAAATGTATCTATGTTGTACCTAAGTTTATTTTAATTGTAATTTTATGATTATTTTTTGTCAGTAATTGTAATTGTGATATTTTTATATGCATATACTTAATGCTTGGATAAACATATAGATTTATGTATAATTGGATATGTACATAGGGAAGATGAAAAATGAAACCAATTTAATAATTAGTTCTTTTACAATAAAGTACATTCACAACGGAACATTAATTCATCTAAAACGGAACAAATAAAAAATAAGAAGAATTTATTAAGTTATTAAATAGAATTTACTAATGTATGTTATATGCGCTTATGCAGTTGGTCAGGAAAATGGGCGAAGTTTTGAAGTGAGAGACACTAAAGTGATGCAATTCTACTAATTAATCGCCTTTAAGATTTTGCTGTGATCCGAAATAGTCTTAGATTTTGAAATAGTCTTAAATTTTAATTACCTAAAAGACTTTTGACTTTAACAGCTCTATCGCAACTTTTTGGTCATTCGATTAAAATTTTCTCGCAATCACAGTTCTACCTATGGAGTTTTTCAGAAGCTTTGGAAAATATCTTTGGTCATTTTATCAGATACACTTCTTGCGTTTCTGTAGTACCTACCTTTTTGAAGCTTAGTTCATTTTCGACTTAGAAATGGTCCCGTGCGGTTCAACTCATGTAAATGGAGTTTCTGAACATTTACTGGCCAGTTCATCGTCGGTCTTTTGAATAGTTCGAATTTTCGCATACCTTGCTTTTGTTATTCCAGAAGGTACGCAGCTGATCACAGTTGCATGGTGGTTGTTGTGTTGCAAATTAGGGATGTTACGGAGGTAGTTTTACCGGAGTTGGAGGCCTCACACCGACCTCCGCGGAGTCGGAGTTGAATCGGAAAACCTCAAATGTGATTATATCGGAACCGAAGCCGGATTAAACCGGAGGTTCCGACACATCGGATTCGGAGTCGAAGCTCCGTATCATCCCTATTGCAAATATTGTTCTTGTCAAAAAATTGCGAATAGATCCTCAGTCAGCTTTTCCTATTTTTTTTTTTTTTTTTATTGTTGTTATGCCTGGTCAGAGACTGTAAAAATGCTAGATATTGACAGTTTTAGGTAGCATCGAGTTGTATGACTCAATGGCTTAATTAGCTCAGCTAACACGATGCATGATTTGTACCTCAAATAAACTTTCAAAACTGAACTCTCCAACTTTAATAGGTTGTCAGTTGTCTAGCTATATTTTTGGGTAAGTTAATCGTATATCTAAGGCTTTAAATAAAAGAGATGAATTTAGTAAAATAACGAGTAACGAGTAACGAGTAATTTCTTAACTTGCTCTGAAGGGGTCTTTGAGTAAGTTCAGTGAAAATTGAGAAAGACATAACAACAGAAACGCAATAGAAGCGCGATTCATTACTTAACACAATTTATAAATGGCAGTTCAATGTACTTTATATCGATTTAAATTATCAAATAAGTGTTCATCTGCAAGTGAATCGAAGCAACTTAAAGTATATACGCGTTTTACATGTTCAATTTGGCAGATATTTGCTGCTTGGATCGGAAAAGAACGCGAATTCATCAATTTAGTAGAATGCTATAAGCCTAAGGCGCAGATCAAAATATCAAATATATAAAAATATAAAGGGTGGTAAATTTTAAGGGCCGATGTTGAATATAAACCACACTTAAACGTCAAGTTTTTTTCTGCATTTCATTTGACATTTCTAAAGTTTTTCAGGCTTATTATGAAAATAGGCGTTCAAATCAAAATGCATATCGTGCACTTCGTGATTCTTTCGGTCAATTTAATCGTCCAAATGTGCGTACAATCGGAAAAATCGTGCAAAAATGAAAACGAACCGGGTCTGTAGGAGATGTGAAAACACCAGTGCATGCTCGTACAGCTCGTGACTGAGTGTGAGAGTGACTGTTTGGTGCGGGGTATGGGCTGGCGGCATCATCGGGCCGTATTTTTTTCCAAAATGAGGCCGGTCAGGCAGTTACTGTGAATGGTGTTCGCTATCGTGAGATGATAACGAACTTTTTATAGCCCGAATTGGAAGATATGGATGTGGACGATATGTGGTTTCAACAGGACGGTGCCACTTGCCATGCAGCTAACGAAACAATGGTTCTTTTGCGCGATAAAATTCAATGACCGTGTTATCTCACGTCGTGTCGATGTCAATTGGCCGCCAAGATCATGTGATTTGACACCGTTGGACTTCTTTCTTTGGGGTTATTTGAAAGAAAAGGTATACGTCGATAAGCCAGCAACAATTCAAGAGCTAAAGGATAAGATAATTCGGCACATTAATGGCATAGAACCTTAGTTATGCCTCAGCGTCATTGAAAATTTGGACCATCGGATGGAGGTGTGCCGCCGAGGTCGCGGCGGCCATTTGGCCGATATTTTGTTCCATACATTATTGAACCATACCAATATTATCATAATAAAAAGAAATGATAATAATTTCCTAAATAATTTGTATTTTATTCAAAGTCAACATCGGCCCTTAAAACTTAACCATCCTTTATAAACTTGATATAACGAAGAAATCTGTCCGTCTACACTATTTTTCATCGGATTTCGGATGAAAATCGAGTACACGATTTTTTTTCCTCCATGATCGGGCTCACTATCCAGATCCTTTGATTGTAAATCACCCATTACGTATACAAATTTATTTTATCTGTTGCCATCAAAATTTTATTGCGATTCTCGTTAGTTTCATACCCCGCTACTCGTTACTTGTTTACTGCCCTTAAAAACCATAATAACATAAGCATTCACCAATCACTTTCGCAACTTCTAACCAAATTGATGTATCTTCATCCCCACATAGTTACAAGTGCATAAAAAATATATACAAATAAAAATCACAGAAATTTATTTTAATGAATTTGTTTAACTTACTCTTAGTAGGTATTTCAACTATTTTTAAATATTGCTTGTTCATTTGCTGTAATTGTGTTATTTAAATTTTCGTGTCTTTTCTTTTCATCTTTCAATTGTATTTTATAATTCCATAACTATTGGTTGTTATTTTAAAATTTCAATAATAATACATAAACAGCTGCTAGAATTCTTTGCAACATTTCTTAATATTTGGAAATCATATAAAATATCTATACAAGGGTTTATAAAATGTTTCTCTCTTTGTATTTACATTAAGGGGCTTGTGACTTAAAATTTATATATGTATATTTATATATATATATATTCCTTTCGCTTTCTTTTTAATAGATTAACGTGTGAATGAGTGTGTATTTTTTTTATACATTTTGCATTTATATTTAGTTGTATATAATTTTTTTTTATTGTTACACAGCATACAGAAGCAGCCATGCAACGCATATACAATTTAATAGAATTTGTTCTTCTTTTTTTTAAATATATTTCGTTAATTGATACTTTTTGATGGGAGATTTTTTCATGAGTTTTTTTCTTCAATAATATATATACTCTTTTATAACTAATACAAATATATACTAATTTAAGTAGACGCTTAAGGTAATTCAAAGTGGAAATGCGAAAAGAATTTTGCAACTCAAAAAGTTAAGTGAAATATTTATGTTTTCAACAGAAATAAAATTACAATTTTAACTTAAATCAGCATCGAATATTTCTTTTTGTGTATACACAAAATTGAATGTACTTAAAGGCTTTTCTGTTTGTTTTTGTTGTTATGTATGCGATGTGGATATAAAATGGCCGTATTTTCTGATATGTTTACGGATATAACAGTTTTTTGTAATTGTATATTTTTTAATTGAATATAAATTGACACCTAAGATATAGCTTGTAAAATTGTGTATGATATAGAATATTTGTATTCAAAAGGGGGTGCATAAACGTAAATATATTCGAAATAACACTAATTTATGTACAGTGACCTATAGTTAAATATTTGTATAGTTTTTATTTACTTTGTTTATATATAATAATATCTAGTAATAGTTAATATCACTTTGGTAATTTTAAACAGGCGAGTCATGCGACTCTTGATATGTATCGTTACCTTGGTTGTGTCTTATGTTAAAAACTGTTGTAACACTCGACAATTGGCCGATAAGTTGGCCGAATCAGTCGGATGAAACGAGAACGAAAAGTTTTTGTTGAAAAATTGTTTTTAAATAATATTTTCAATTCGCTGTCGTTTTTGTGTCTTGTCGGCTGCACCCGAATAGATTTGTGCAAACTTCTTGTGATATGTATGCGATATTGATGCAGCTTTCAAGATACTGAGACTTTGAATTGAAGCTTATAGCCTAGTTTATAAATATTAATGTATATGTTTTGGGTTATATATGTATATTGATATATGTGCCTATGCCTATACAAATATATGTTTTTAGAAATTATAATAATTTTTTAGTTACAAAAAATATAAATTTTATAAAACGTAAAATTGCATTTATCTCAATGTCCGAGTGGTGCGGTTTTTCGGGGCCGATATTTGTGGGCGTTCGTTTGTACGGATTTTTTTTTCAAACGATTTGCATCAATTGACACAAACTTGATGAAATCGGTCATAAAGTTGCCTAGCTGGGGGAAAGTATTATTTTCAAGTTTGCTTGTAAATAAGATGTGTTTGCGATTCTTGGGATTCGAAAATGTAACTGCTTAGATATTTTATATACATCTAAAATAAAAATAAAAACAATTCTGCAACATATTGCTCGTTCACGGATAAGGCGAATCGGTCCCATATTTATATATGCAGTTGACTATTTGTGTATTTCTCAATGCAGTAATTGTATCAACTGTATAAGCTTCGTATATTTAAATGCTTGTCTCTGAAGGTTATAATTGTCTTCTTGCCTACAGTCGTTCTTTTTTCCGATACGTTTGCTCAACTTTACTCATAAGAAAGTAGGTTCTAGAAGGGAAATATACAGGTACTTATTAGGTCTTTTTAGTATCGTTAGAAACTGCATCTTCGTTCACTCAACAATTTTTTTTTTTTTTTTACAATTAACACGCGCTAGAGAGGTTATGACTACTCTTATAGTGTTTTTGCACAGCGCGGGCATTTCCATTTATGGACTGATGCACAATATTTTGAAACTAATTCTGAGTTGAAAAAGATTCGTAAAAATTGTCATAGTCACCTCTTTTTACCGGCAAACGTATTTTCTTTATTTTTCGTAAGCTTACGTCAGATTTATTTTGCACTTTATCTGAAAATCCATTTCAATTGATTTTCATACATTTAGAGTTACACATTTAAATAAATGTAAAATAAATAACTCAAAAAAAAAAAAAAAAACAGCTCTGTTTGTCATAAACATTGGTGTTAGTAAATCTGAGGAAAAATCGAGATTGCTCAAAAATGCCTCAGATAAAAAAAAAAAGATTAATTTTTTTTCCGATCATGAAAAGCAATCTCAATAAAAAGTAATTTTTCGAGTTTTGCAGACGTTTGATATTCTTATCGGAAAAATTTAACGAATACATCCTAAGTGGGTTGTTGCTTTTTTCAATTCGCTCATCGGTAACACTGAAGTTTTGTATACAGTATCCTTAGTAATATATTCCTAAGAATAATTATTAATAAGTATAATTATTAGCAGTTTTTAAGACGCAGGTATTTAGTGTAGCAGAAATCCTGAAGCAGGATGAGGTTAGTTGGTTCAGTCCGAAAAAAAAGTTTGCTAAGCGAACAACGTTGAGTTTTTCAAACATTTTAAACTAAAAGTTCTTGCTTGTAATTATATTATTATTTTAAAATAATTTTTGATAGCAAGAACTCGTTCTTAAGTTTTCAAGAAATTAAGTCGTTTTTGGCATTACTATGCTTTTTTCTGAGTGGTTTGTTTGGTTATGTGTTGTTCTTTGTACATACATTTTTACATTTAATTATATTTATGCTTTTCCGGCTAAGAACAAAAAACTTTGTATAGTTTAAGTTTAAGGCATTCCCGTACTTCTTTGTTTAGTGTTTTGACATTGCTGTCAGAGAATTGTCTTGCGCTAAGAGATTTTACATTTGGCCAATATTTGCTTGAAACTTCTATTACTTATGATCGTTTATGACAGTTCTACCTGTCTAATTGATATGACAATGATCATTCATTAAAATTGGAAAAATAAATTTCAAAGAATGCAGTCTTAGACAGATAATTGTGCCTCAACGGCAGGTCTTGGAATTCAACAACGAAAACAAAAGTTTAAAGATCAAATGACCATTTATACAATTTATTGAATCTCGTTTTGACATGGTCTGTCATTTTTTAAAATTTAACTTTTAAAGGTCTTTAGCTTTTTAGTCCTCATTTGACATTTATATTATATCACCTAAATCAACTTTTACAAAATTAACAACAAATGCCTTAAGTTACCGCAAGACATATTTGACAAGCCTTATGCTTATAGCGGTGGCCTTTTTTACTTTTGTCCACTAATTGACACTGAACAAAATTTTACGCGTTTCACTTTTCTTTTTGCCTCAACCACTTATTTGTTAAAAAAAAGACAAATAAAATGGAGAAACGGACTCTAATGAAAAGTAGGTACATACTCTTCAAAAACTGGTAAGGGCTGCATGAGAAGCTTTCTCAGCTTTCTGATACAAGGCGTGAAACAGAAAGAGATTTTTAATTTTTGAGTTTAAATTTTAGTTGCAGATTTAAGGGTCAGCAATTCGAACCTACCTCATCGAACTATCAAGCTTGAAATTAAGCACTAAACCCAGCTTTTGTAATCTTATATGTTTCTGGTTAACAGATGGGGCTAAAAAATAATTTATGGCGTTCACCAACCAGAATTCTGATGAGTTCCACAATTACGAAAAAAGCTACCCTACTATCCTACTAAAAGAAAGTTATGACAAAGCAACGAGTGGGTTTAAAAAAGGCCATACAATATTTTTTTATGAACTTTAATAATTTATCTGTATTTTTGATTTAGCCTATTATTAAACAATTATTCTTCCATTTTTTGTAGAGTTGGAGTTCTACCATCTTTAAAATTCATCATCCCGCAGTTGTAAATATGTCAAGCGAAAAAAATGGCCAAAAAGGAAATAATACCAGTGCTAGAGTCCCTTTCCCTTCTCTGCCAAGAAATATATTTTTTTTATGATTTTAGGGAGTTTTATGTGGGTAACCTGTTTTTTCAGATGAATCATCTTGTTACCAAATGGTGGATAGTAATACTTTGTCCTGCAATGGCTTTACCAGCATTGAGAGTATTCCTCAACATTTTTAAGGTAATTTTATGTCAAATGCAAATATGCGTATTTGGTCAGTGACCATTCCATAAGTTTACGAGACTTAAGCTTCAGAAAAAACGTCGCGCTGAGTTTGAAAAATGTAAAAATTCACTTCGAGTTATATATTCGTGCTGAAATACAAATGATTTCATAATTTCACGTTGAAAGACTACAGGCTTCTAGTGGTTTGTGAAAGCATTCTCTGCCCGTAGCTAAATATCTTTCCACATGTTTGTATACGTCAATTATACCAATTGGTTCTTTTTATCGCGCCCGTTGTATCCTTTTTAATTAAATTGACTACGTACAATGGACATGGACATGGACATGGACATGAACGCACGGGTACAAGGAAGCGTTTGGAATACCTATAAAAAGTTGATTTTGTTTAACTCCATGTAACAGTGTAACTTCCCTAACCAGCTACGTGCATTGGTATTTTTCTTCAACTTGCCTGGTGAATTTAAGGTAACTTCTCCCAAAAAACCGCAAACACATCGAAATACAATTTCACCCCTCACATCGAAGCCTCGTTATATCTTGCCCAATTTAACCCACACACTCATCTATCATCTTACCACGCCCTACACAATTCACTATACCATTCTCTCATTTTTGTTTTAAAATAAAATCCGCTGCACAATTAAACACTTAATTCAATAAATATATTTGATAAATCTCTGATAACGAATAATCGCTCGATACTTCGTGCCAAATGAGGAGTTAAATTATACACGACACAAAGCTGTCGCTCGGCCTACTTAAGGTTAAGATAGTTTATTTTGTTTGTTTTTCCTAGATACAGCTTAAACTTATATAATGTATACACTCGCACATCTTTGCTTGTAGAAGATCAACGGAATATGTATGCTATTCGATCGAGAATACACAAACAAAAATACACTACGGCTAAATTTGTATAAGACAACATTTTAAAATCCTTGCCTAAATGGATTCGATACTCGCCCACCTGGTGCGGCGGCGGCACCACTCGGTGGCTCCGGCTGTTGATACTGTTGCTGTGGTTGTTGTTGCTGCTGTTGTTGTTGTTGGAATGGATTGGCAACACGTTGCTGGGGAAGGTGTCGCGTCGATGACTCTTGCTGATATCCACCGCCTTGCTCTTGATAGCCCGGCTGGTATTGCTGATAGCCACTGCTTGAGTCTTGATAGCCGGCCGCTCCGCCGCCGGCCTGTTGCTGCTGGTAGTCGTAGTTCTGCTGGTCCAAGGCGGTTTCTTGCATGTTCTCCTGCTGATACTGTTGGCCGTATTCGAGGTGATTTTTGAACTCACCATCCACCGGTTGCTGATCGTGCATGACGTACGTTTGATACTCCTTGTTGGGTGGATCTTGCATCAGAATGTTGGCTTCGTTCTCGAAGTGCTTAAAGTCGTAGATGTTGCGCAGCTTACGCAGAACGGGCACATACAGCAGATTCGAGAAGGCTATAAGGAAGTTGAGAGCGGTGAAGCCAATCGCTTCGACAACTCCACCGGCGATTATTGGTCCCACCGCGTACGCAATCGAATACGAGATATCGGCAATGGCATAGATACTACCGTAAACCGATACATATCGGACATCGACAAGGTAGCCTAGTGTGGGCAGGAGGGCAGTGTCTATGAGCGCAATGCCGAAGCAGATTCCGCAAATGGGAATCATCAGTACTTTGTACGAACTCGAGAAAGGAATGATGAAGCAACACAGCCCTTCGAGAGCTAGACCTCCAGCGGCCATTAGCCACTGGTGGTGCGGATATTTTTTCGCCATCTTTACTGTAATTATCACACCGAACACATGCGGGAAAAAGGCTGGTAGCCACACCATTCCGATCTTCCAGTTATCCGTTGTGAGGTTGTCCTCCATCCAGAGCGAGATAGTTGGCTCGAGGAAGGCCAGTGCGACGTTGGACATGGTCAGTGCTCCAGCACACACCGCAATGTAGGGATCGATGAGCAGCTTCCATATGGGTATCGTCTGCTGTTGGACCTCCTTGCTCATTTTCAGTTGCTCCTTGAGCGGTTTCATTACGAGCAACAGCATCAGACCATCGATCAGACACACCAAGGCTAGAATCAGAAATGGTACCTCTTTGCCGGCAAACTGATATAAGGCGCCTCCAAAGGGAGGTGCAACTAGGCAACCAAAACTGATGAAGGCCAGTGCTATGCCCAATGCTTGTGATCGCTCGTTTTCCTCAGTGAAACGATCCGCGATCATGGCCAGGCCGGAGGTATCGGCGAACGCCGATCCGGCTCCCTGCAGTGAGCGTGCAAAGAAGAGCACGCTGTAGCTTCGACCGCAGGCGAACACAGCCGTCGACAAGAACATTATGATCAGACCAACCATCATGGGTAGATCGTAACCGATCCTGTCGATGAGTGCTCCCGAGAATGGGTTTACCATCAGCTGGACGATAGCCTTCGACGCGAACAGCAGCCCAGTCGCGGAATCCTGTCCGTGGTGATCGTGCTTCATGGGTATTGGCTTCCCAGTGATATTGTCTATGAGCAGCGGCGCTGGAGTGCCATCGTCGAAACCGCCCACATAGCGCAGGTAGTCCGGTATAATGGGAACGATGACCATGTACAGCATGTTGTCGAGTAGCAGGGCGATAGACACGATGACCAGAATAAGTCGGCGCTGCATGATGGGCTCCTGGATCTTCTCCCAGACGATCTCGCGCACCTCGCGGAACTCCAGGTTCACCACCGGTATTGTGAACGACATTTTGATTGGCTCGAATTTGATTTCCTATTGATTCGATGGATGGGGCGAGGGTTTCAAAATACGCTGATTTCTACGGAAGAGCACGATCTAAATACTTATCCAAGTATGAACGTGATGCCTCCACTTGTTGTTATATCCTCTAATTGCGGTATCATCGTACTAGTTGCAGTTGGGTGTTGCGGCCAAAGGACGATGTTCTACGTGAAGTCATCGATAGTGTAGTTGGAGTGCTGCTTCTGACTCGCTTTCGATTTATCGTTCACAAGCGATGGTGTGGTGGCATCCGTCTGGACAACCTTTAACGACACAGAAACAAGATTTCATTAGTTTGATTTTGTCTTTCAGTGTTTGTTCTTAGTTTTAAATTAAGCGAGTATTTCTTTCGTTTGTTTAAACTTTAACAAAAAGCAATTGAGAGTATTTATTGATGTTTTATTTTTGTTTTATGATTGAAATGTTGTTTCTGTGAAGATAAAGGATGTCCTAGAGGTTTCGGTCTTTTGTTTACCAAATTTATTTAGAAATTCTATTAACTGCAAAATTTTGTTTTAAAACTATCACTAAATAACTTTTTTTTTTTGGCTACGATTAAGTTTACTTATCTTCGTTTTCACTATAAACACACATTTCAATCATGTAACACATAAAATAGAAAAATAAAATACCAACGAACAATAAACCGCTCTTAAGTTTGTGAGGCTCATAGTTTTACGTCCTGAGGAGAGGGGGTATTCCAACGGCAACCAATTGTTATTGTGTTTTTTTTTTTTTTTTTTGTGGAAAAAGACTGTTTTTACAGTGTTCCTATGATGGATGAATTTTCCATCAAGCCGTTGGGGTCTTCCCTTTCATTCCCACATAAATCTGAGAAACTCCCAGATTTTTTCCCAAAAAAACCCAATTTTTTGTAATTATTTTTTTTTTTAATAGATATGTTTTATGGAGAATTCCGTTTTTGAAACCATCTTCCTGGAACTTATACAGACCTTACGCAACTTTCATGGAGTTCTTGTTTTATAAAATTTACAGATGTGGTTGTTAAAATTCGGACAAATATTTAAGGAACTACTACAAAAAAGCTATAGCTTTTTCTTAGTGAAACTGACATCACCTTTTTTATTTGAAAGACTTGTTTTGTAGACGAAAATAGACCGAAGATATCAGAACAAATAATTTTTACCGGCAATTAGAGCTTTGGAAAATCAATCGATTATTTGACAGCATTTCAAAATAACACGCACATTTTTTTATTTCATCCTCGAATGTCATGTTCAATTTTCAATTTGGTGGTTACGAGCACAATGCGGAAGCACATTTTAACGCCACCGAAAATTATATTATATATAACGAAATACAAACAAAATATGTAAATGTAAGAAAAACACCCAAATTTCATTTAAATAATTTCTCCCTTCCAGACTTTCCCCCGTCGATAAAAAAAAAAAAAAAAAATCAGAACGAAAACATAACATTGACGAGTTTTTTGTTTAACACAGTTTTTAAAAATAAGTTTCACAAATTAATAGGTACATAAATTACTTTTTTTTTTTTAAATAAATAGAAACTTTTTGTTCCATTCAACTCAATTCAATTCAAGTGAATTATTCTCCTCTAAGTGATTATTATAATACTTTAAAAATTGTGATTAAAATTTTATCAGTTTTTTAAGAAGTAACGCTCCGAAACATATTGAAATTCTCTAAAATTAAGTATTAATTGTTGAGAAGGTTAACAAATCTTCCAACCCAGCCACGAACTCTTTTATAAGTAAAAGTAAAGAAGCGCTACTTATATCAAGATTATTATTATTATTTTTTACTTTGTGTTAAAATCTGATTATCTTCTTTCGGCTGCTGCAGTGCTATACGGTGGATTAGAGGTAGTGTAAGCATATAGTCAGGCAGCACCTTGAACATATCTTCTTCCAATTTGAAGGCAAATTGTAGTAGACTTTTGCGATGAGTGCATTCCGATCAAGCAAATGACTTTCTTGGTTCGCAAAAATAAATCAATACAACACAATTACATGAAATTGTTATCCTTACTATAATAAAACTGTAGCTTTTTTTCCGGCTGTAATCTGTGAGACGGGAATAGATTCAAAAAGTACTGCACGAATTTGATTTCGGTTTACACAGTTGCATAGGAAATTGTTCAGATTTGAACATAGGATATGTTTTACCATTATTCGCTGTCCGGAAGTGGAAATCTAAGCTGATAATCTAAGAAAAGTTGTAATTCTCGGATGCCTTCTAGCTCCTAGCTTCGGAATCACTCATCCAAATGAAATGGGATTTTTTTTAATACAAAGTTCAATAATGTACAATGATTTTAAGATATAAATCATCTTTGTACGTTATCCTGAAGTCGAACAATAAGCAATAAACTATAAATTTAATACAATTGAAAAAATCAAAATGTTCGATTGAAGCTAGATCGTTGGATTTTTCCAGCGTTGAGTGGAGGAAATTTTGTGTGTGTGTGCGGCAAAACCTGTTTCTCTCTCTATACATTTTCTGCCGTGTGCTTCTCTTTTTTTATGCAACTTTTGGGTTTTGTGTTGTTTTTTTTTTTTTTGCTCACGTTCTTAAATTATTAGTGAATAATGACAATGAGTAGTAGAGCGAATGTGGTGCATGGGATTGAGGGAGATAGCTATGTAATTGAGATTGAGGGAGTCACACTCAGTTGTTAATTGTGATTGTGATTTTTAAAATGCGCTATAGTGATTCTGATCTTATTAGTGATACTGATTCACGTCCATGCTAAAACCTGTTTGTGCATTTGCAGTTTTTTTGCTTCATGTTTTTTTTTCTCTTTTTTTAATTTGAACTTAAGGATGTTTGTGTTTGAGTAGTAAGTGAGCGAGTTGTTATGGGATTGAGATGGGGAATAAAATGTAACAAGTAACAACTTACAAGTGGAATGTAAATGAGATTGAGAGGGAATAATAGAAGTTAGCCTACCAAGGTATTTGTTTGGATTGTTTTACTGGCAGTTTTTCTTCTCTTTTTTCGGGTAAGCTACTTTTTGTATAGCGCTAATTATTTTGTTTTAAATTTGAGAAGTGGAACTCTGGCGAAGCAAGGCGAGCACGGGTCAGCTAGTCGCTATATAAAAATGAGTTAGAAATAAATTGCTACGTAGCAGATGCATACAAAAATAAATAAATAAATAAAGCAGTAGCAGTAGCAGTGAGCTGGATAGAAACGCAGGAATAGGAATAGAACGCTCGAAATGTAAAATCGCGGGGGGAGTATGAAACATTTTTACAGCCATTGCAAGTTTGTTGATAGGAAATTCGTAGGTTTACGTTTTTCAATATAATTATTCATCAACCAACGATTTTACCACTTTGAAGCGCTGAATCTTTATAACAATAACCAGCTTAAGGTGCTTTTCCACATTTTCAAATATTGCCAACATCTTACGGGACTTGTCTGAAATCAAAAGTCAGTAGTGTAGATTTATGGTTGCAAACAAGATCCGTCAAATTTTGTTTTCAATCTTAAATTTGACAGTTTATTTTCACCTACAAAAATATCAATTCTCGTTCAAGAATCTAGCTTAGTAAATCTGACAGCTGGCTGACTTGATATGGTCTAATTTTAATTGGCATATATTCATCACCAATATATGTATAGTCAACGTTACCTATATACAATATAATTAAAAGCTTCGTGACTGAGTGCTAAGCTGACATTTCGTATATGTGACGTAGGAAAAGTGACGTTATACCAACCAAACAAGTTTTTGCGTTCGTGTTACATCTAGTCCAGACAAATCAAGCCGACTTAATACAACTAGATTTTTGAATGTGCCCATTTGTCAACAAATTGTTTCGACTGTTCATTGATAAAACTCTTTATTTAAAAGGTATATTAAATACAATAGAAATAATTGACGTGTCGGTCAACTTTCAGCTTTTTAACTAAAGTGCTTTACGGTACACGACGTATAAAGCTGAAGGTGACGCCGCATATATGTACAATTGACTTTATGAGAAACACGGGATTTTAAGATTGATTCCACAAAATTCCAGCGATTGTCCTTGCGACTTATTTATTGTCATAGCGAAACGGGGAATTAATACACTTAAATACGAATGGAAAATCGTTTTGAATAAGCTGAATCCGCGGAATTAGAACATTTGCCTTTGATTTTTCCAATCAAAATCGTCGTTTCCATGACTTTTATTTGAGATTCTTCAGAGTCTAATCAAACGCGATCCGTAACAAAATGTCGGTGGATTCAGAGGTTGCGCGACAAAACTATAACTGTGCCAACTTTCAATTTCAAATTGTAGCGTTAAGCCCGGAACATCAAAATAATTAAACAAATTAAACATTTTAAACAATTTTTGTTGTGTTGGAAGTGACACTACCCGTCTTTTCTATCCAATCTATTTTTTTAAAGTGCGTTTCTCCATACAAAAATGTTTTCCCAATCTCGCCTCAAAATAATCCTATATTTCAAACTTTAACGAATCATACACAGCCACAAAATTTCATTGAAATCGGTTGAGTGGCTTAGGAGATAGAAAACAGCGCCACCTATAGCTCCCGCGCACCTAACCAATTCCCCCGCAAAGAAATACAGGTAGATATATAGACAAATATAATAAGACGTAAAATAATTTTATTTTTGTATTTGACGTAACACTCCTCGATTCCGATCCAATTTATTTTTGATCAAGTGTTAATTGATCAGCTATCAACCGGGGTTAAAAAATATAAAATGCTATTAAAAAGTAGGGGTCCGTGGCAGGGGGTAAAAATTAAGAATTGTATGTATTTTGTAATGCTACACCATAAAAAAGTAACAACACGAAATTTGACCAAAAACTGAAAAAAAAAAAAAAAAAAAATGTTTGGGTTGAACCGACCTTAACACTTGTGGCATAAAAATTAGTTATAAACCTATTATCACACCTACTGAGTATATATATAAAATTTAATCTAAATCGGTCGATCCGTTTCGGAGGAGTATAAACACTAAAATTGTGACACGAGATTTTTATATATTAGATACTATTCCTATAGGCTATCACGTTTCGCTATTAAATAATCTGAGCAATTGAAAGTAAAGTAAAGTTTTAACGTAAACGTTTTTATATATTTTTCTAATTATTACATCTATTGGAACAATAACAAACATCAAAGAGCTCAACTGTCCAAAACAATCTTCCTAATTCAGACGTCCGAAAAAAATAATTGTTGGTCCCTTTCACTCGTTCCAAAAATGAAAATTCACTCCAAACGAAAGCTTGTGAGAAGCGGGGTGGTAGAATTTACAAACAGTATTAATTAATTTTATTTCTAACAAAACGAAAGACCAAAACAGAATTTTCCAACATTAACAGCCTTGCCTCGTTATAAAATCCGACTTGGCACGACTGCAAAGTGCCAAATGCGTTGATTTACCCCTTAAACACCAGCAAGCTTATTATGCTTAGAAAATATTTTCATTCTCCTATTCTCATTTTACTCACCCCCCTGATAATTTAATTCAATTAACATAATTAAAGAAATTCCGCGTCATAATCTTTTTCAAAGCCGCAACAATGTCCTGTATGTCCACAAATAAGTCCATACAAAAGAAAAAGCATAATTAAAAAAATTCAATTTCGATGGCGGCCGTCAAGACAACGACTATAGCAGAACAAATATTGAAAGATCATTAAATCTCTGAAAATAGCACAGAATGGAAAAGCCTTTTGCATTGAATAAACAAAATGCTAATAGCATCCTTCACGCACGACGTACACCGAACTCCTACTGGCTTCGCATGGGACAATCCTTAAAAATCAGCCAACGGGTGGCAGTAGCAACCCAGGTATTCCATTTTTGATTAGGGGAAACCTGAGCTGCTCGTGGGTGTGGAAAATCGATGCTCCTCCAGTTTTCCTTCATTTTTATTCACTGCTTGGATTTTCGGATTTTCTACAGCTGAGTTTGCAAGGATAACCTTAAGACCTGACGAAGGAAGTATAGCTCAAAGTGTGTAAGGAAAACAATTTTCTTTTACGTGACTACATCTCAAGGTATTCCAACATAATAGCACTCGTTTTAGAGGGGTTCCAACTGCGGAGGTTGCCTTATCACATCCAGATCGACCTAACGACCGACCTTTCCGCTTTCGTGTTTCAAGTTGCATTTGGGTAAAAAAAAATGTTGGGTTTTAATTCTTTTTCCGTGCGCAGAGTATCTACACGCTCCTGTACTTGACTCAGGCGACTCTTAACATAGTACAGAAATCAAGTGAACCCATGGTCATGAATACAAAAGGAAAAAAACACACAAACACACACACATATCCCAATAATAATAAAACCGAATCCAATTCACTGGAATATAGGGTGCTGTGTTGGCAGGTGGTATTTTTCAACGTCTACCAGAAAGTAATAATTATAATTACACTTGTACTCCCGGCACACAAATGAGTTCAAGGGGCCCGCATAATCACTGTAGCATGACGCCCGCCAAGCCGTGGCCACTTGAAAACATAAAGCTTCTAGGTTGGGGTCGTCCTGAAAAAGCAGTGGTTTCCTCGCAAAGGGGTGTACCACGAGCGTGCCACGGAGAATATCTCTGCTCGCAAATTGCGCTCATTTTTCTGTATATTTATTGCAAATCCAAATGTAAGCATAGACGTGGAAGTTCGAAGTTGGAGGATAGCGGAGGCGGACAGAGAGTCCTTGCGTGATAGAAAAATCATTGAACAATTTTTTTTTTTTTTTCTAAATGATACACTTTTGCCTCAGTATAACACCCACACTCCCTGCTGCCTGGACTTACGGACATATGCTCGTGGCTCAGCGATTCCCTTGTAATTATCGGCTCTTTCCCTTAATGGCTCGAATGTTGTACTTCATTCTTGATGCACGAACAAATGGCTCGCAATCAGAAGGGAGAATAAATTGGATACTTTCGAAACAGTAAATTAGGTTTTGACCTTAAGGGGTGATTTACACGAATGTGCCAGAGAACGAAGTTCTGTTCCGCCGTGGCGCGGTTCTAATAAATTTACAATGCCACATTAAAATGTAAGTAAGTACTATTTGGGGCTATACTTTAAGGATCTCGTTTGCGAAGATTGAAATATGTGGGTTTGCTGATGATGAACTAAAGTCTAGATCTATATAATTGAAAGCATTGCTCGAATGCTCGTATATGTACAGCCTGTATAAAATATATAAGCGAATAGTTGTTGCAACAGATTCATATCGGTACCCTAGGCCTAGCTTTTTGCAACCATCCGTTTTGTGCGAGTTTTTGGGACGAATGGAAGGGACCCGTACAGTTAGTACAGAAGCGGCAAAAATGGGTTTAGTGGTGAAGGAGGGTAAAACAAAATATATGCTGTCAACAAGAAGGGACACACAACATCGACGAATCGGACAGAACGTCACGATAGACAGCTATAAGTTTGAGGTAGTTAGGGACTTTGTCTACCTCGGATCCGCTATTAACTCTGAAAATGACATCACCTCAGAAATCAAGCGAAGAATCACACTTGCCAACCGCTGTTTCTTTGGCCTGAGACGGCAATTGATTAGTAAGGTCATGTCAAGAAGCACTAAGGAGATTCTATATAAGACTCTCATCATCCCTGTCCTGCTCTTTGGCGCAGAAGCATGGACCCTAGCAAAAACGGATGAGGATCTTCTTGGTCGCTTCGGACGCAAAATTCTTCGAGTGATTTTTGGTCCCGTTTGCGTTGACGGGATTTGGAGGAGAAGATATAACAGCGAACTCTACGAGCTGTACAGCGACATCGACCTGGTCAGAAAAGTACGCATTAGTCGTCTAAGATGGTTAGGACATGTAGAGCGAATGGACACCAACGCTCCGGCCCGGAGAGTTTTCGATTCCAACCCGGAGGGACAACGCAGTAGAGGAAGACCTCGCCTTAGGTGGCGCGCGCAAGTGGAAGGGACCTCAACCAACTTGGAGTGCGTAACTGGAGGCAGTTAGCCTAAGATCGCGCTAACTGGAGAGGCGTATTTGTTGGGGCCCTTGTCCACCACAGTAAACCACTGATCCACCGCACATATAAACTCAAAAACGAATCGACCCATTTTGATGAAAATTTAACAGTTCGGTCCTATTATTATTGAGAGTCTTTCGATGGAGGTTGGAAGAACCCGATAGATGGCGCTGTTTGGGACTATCTGTATGACTTCTGCAATCTCAGAAACGACTGCACACATTTGAATGTGGTTTCACACTTACGTTATATGAATGTAAATCGGGAATGAAAATGTGTACTAACATTTCTCTATCACTTATAGGAGCTGAACATTCGAGGTCCTATTAGCAGAAGGGGTTAAATCGGTCTTTTTTAAATTTTGTTTCCTAGCTAGGCTTGCCATCCGTTCTGATTTGAGGAGAACAGTCCTCCTTTTTAAGGTCCCCCATCCTCCACAAAAAGAAAAATGTCCTTTGTTTGAATTTTTATTTTATTTTTTGTATCTTTCTAGTCTATTTATTAAAGTTTTTTTTTTTTCATTGAATTGTTATTTTATTATTATTTGTTTTATAGTAAGTTATCAGGCAATATACGTTTTTTTTAAGTTTTAAGAAATGTTTTATTTTTTAAGTCCTTTACGAGATTTTTTAGAAGTTAGGAAGCCTATTCACAGCTCTAACCCTAAAAACAGCATATTGGGTTCGAAAAGCTACTGATTGAAACCAATGCGTGTGGTGCAGCATTCGATATTTTGCGTAGCATGCTCAATAAATATTTAGTTATAGTTGACAAATCTATAAATATTACTAAAACAGCTGGGGGCTCTCTGTCTATTACCTAATAGGCGTGAAAACTACGTAACAAACTTCGGTAAAAGCGTTTGAAAATGTTTTTTACGACTATTGGAAGGCTATAGGTTTTGTATAGGCATTGTCACGCCTACGTTTCGTGAGTATTTTTGAAATGCATTTTTGTCCTGATTTCACTGCCTTAAACTTTCTTTTGCTTAAATAATTCCCTACTAATAAAAAAAGAAAAAAGAACACTATGCCGGAGTCAAACCTTCCTTAAATATTTCAACTTTCAAGCTGTCTAATGATCGTGACAGAGTTACAGACAGAAATAATATGACATGATCAAGTCAAATTTATTTCATCAAATCATCGCTCTTGATCGTGGTCCTGCTTTGAGGTAGTCAGGGCTCATCGAAAGCAATGAGTCGTTCTCTCTGTTGGAACGGAATACAAAAGAAGAACATTAAAAAGCTGGACTCTGAATTCCAGTCCAGTACAGTCTGTGTGGCGTTGCGAGTTTAAGGCCCGTTTGCTGATACTAATCATAGCGATTTAAGTTCCACTTAAAATCTTGTCACAGTTTATGACATAAAAAAAGTAGCGCATAAGGTATTTAGATAGAATTTAGATCGTTATGAGTAGTGTTGAAGAAAACGGGCCTAAGTTTGGTTAAAGTAAATTTCACTACATCGCACTAGGGGCAGCCTGAAAGTCTGCAAGAATTTCTGATATAATGCGGTAACTGGTCACTTGGTGCATGCCTCGTTTTTTTGTTTGTGTCTTAAATTGTAACGCCACTGCCATTCTGAATAAATCGCATAACGTGGTAGTACTTTTCATACCACAAAGGTGTCAACATGATCCAACCATTTCGGAATCTAATTATTACCTCTACTCTTACCTATGATAGGTAGGTACCTATTTGGTGTGATCCCGTGCCAAAGAATCAACTTTTGTTTATTTAAAAAACTAGGGGTCGCCCGTGGTCGAAATTCGACCAATTTATTCTATAAGCTCATTTTTGAAGGGGAAATTAAGGGGAAATATCGGAGCCCTTAAAAATAGGCAATCGAAAACATATCAGGCTTCCCTCAAATTGCGAATAAAAAGTGTCCAGTAATGCGGGCTGTCTTCTATCTTATATCACAGGTAGAAAAGGGGGCATAGAATAGATGTGCAATGTTTCATCGTTTTTCGCTTAAATTTACCTGCTGTAATTCACAATTTGTGGATAATTTTTGTATTGTGCACTTCTATGTATTGTCCCCTACCCATAAATATATAGTGTTGGCATATTTATGTGACCTATAAGATTAGCAAAAATGGGTGGAAACACGTTATAGGCAACTCCGTATTAATATATAGATGGAAATGCAAACTTCTCATGCCCTACAGCTTAAAACTTGTGACTATTTTTGAGCGAAGCCTATTTTGAAAGTGGCACATTCCGAAATTTTAAAACCCATCAACTTCGCACTCCCCTTCCATCTATAAAAGTAAAAGAAAAAATATTTCTACCGTAAAAATCTGACCTCACGAATTTGTATACGGTCCTTCTCGCAATATTCCTCTCATCTTGAGTCGTCAAAGAAAATTCATCTCGCTTAGACGAATGTAAAAACACGAATGTAAAAACACACTTGAATCTGCCATCAATACTCCAGTGTCCAGTCCAATCGGCTGATAATAAAATATACAACAAACGAATAAATAAACAGGATATTCACCACCAGCCCATCCCATCACATAAAAAAGCCTCCTGCCTTCCGGTGAAATAAATGGGCAGCGAAGAATGAAACCATTATACCCCGCCACATCAACTTACGTCGTACCGTACCGTTCACCAGCTTCCCCGGTGTCTGGTTCCCGGCACGTATATATTGCCATATGCGATGTCATAAAATATTCACATGAATATTATGCATCAATATTTAATGATATTTCAGTCAAAGCCATGGACGGGGGTGCACGTACATAACAACATCCCCATCACACGGTATTACACTAGGCTGTTTTTTTTTTTTTTTCACCGATTCCAGCCCAAGGTATAGGGCGCGAATTTATTTACATAACTCCGGGATCTGCCAACGTCCTTCTGCCACTCAATACGACAAGGATGAGGGTGGGGTGAAATACAATTATTTTAGCTGTAGGAAGTAGGAACATTTGAATTCTATTTCAAGGGACGAAACGAAACGAAAGCGAACAAAATCCCATTAATATTTGAATTATTTGTCAGTTTGTGCTGGCGAATTCAGCCTTTACATAGAACTGCAAGGACTCTCACCTCATGTTCGAAATGAGTACGCTCTTCTTCCAGATCCACCTTCTCTGTGAAGATAAAGTGACGCTCGCTACATACACAGACACTCATACGAACTGGATGATGATGGTGCTGGGTCACGAACCCACTTGAATTTTATCTAATTTCACTGCTGGCCTCGTTACTCACGAACGACGACGACTATTCACGAGAAACCCTCCAGCTTTGTGTGGTTTTTCCAATGTAACTGTGTATGTTCTAAAAACATTCATCATATTTCATAGAGTCCATTCTGTGCGGCTCCCTCTCTTTTTCTCGGTATAATATACAAACACCTGACGTTTTCCCGACAACTCATCTGATGTGGAATAACTCCTCGTTTCGAAACCCAACCTTTCGTAATTTGTGCACAGCCCTCCGTTTCTATCTGTGGGGGTGCGGCGCAAGGCTAAGGGCTAAAGGTTCATCTTCAGTTTCAGGATACCAGAAGCCAGGTGAAATTTCAAACTCATTTCGTGTTGCATAGAAATTTTATCGATTTTCTTTTCGTTGGCAGTGTGGAAGTGGCGACAACGAAAAGAGGCAAATGTTTGTTTTTCATAAAGTTGTTACCTTTCTCCTTCTTTATATATGGCTGTGTCCTTTTGCACGGAACTTGTGGATGGTCCGGGGGGTAGCGAGGAAACTGGGATAGGAAGTTGCAGATGAACACAAACTCCTGGCGGAAGGAAAAATGGGAAATTACTATAGCGCGTCCTGTTTACCTGTGCGGAGGTAAGTGAAGAGCGCGCGCAATTCAAACAATGCCAATTAAAAGTGGATTCCATTCTCCTTTGCATATAATATAGATAAGGGGCCGGTGAGTTAATTTACTTAGGATCTCTTCAGGCGTACGCCTCCGACGGTATTCTCTTTGTTGGAGTGACAATTTGTGATATAATTTTCATTTTGTTTGCAATTATTTTTGGAATAGTCTATGTAAATGGAGCCCTCTATAAACGCCTCTCACAGTCAACTAATTAACATTGTAAAACATCGCCTGCAATAATTATTGACACAATGAATCGGTTCTTAGAAATAAAATTAAAAAAATATCCACAGTTGAGTTGTAGAAATTTTGAAAACAAAATTTAAAATGAACTGTAGGCAATCAATATATATGTTAAAAAAAAAATAGAGAGTGAAACTCCAGATGTGAAAGTATATTTGTGGATGTCAAATTGAATTGTGTTGTACAAAGTTGAATTGTATTAAGACAATTTAAACAAAATCTTATTATAATCTTAGTAAGGCGCAGTAGATAAGCGTATTCATTCATTTAAAAAGTGCTAATAACTTAATCCAATCCAACGTTTTCTATTTTTAGAGTTTTTGTTCAAATTTTTATTTCATATCATTACAACTAAGATTTAATTTAATCAACTGATTCAGAAATCTAGTGTCTGAGTAAGAGCTAGGTTTATCAGTTCACTACCAGGTCCATATAATTATTCACTTTAAGAATTAGGTTAAGAAAGAAAAAAATGTTTATATCTCGGAAACAGCGCCACCTATCGGGACCAAGACTATTCTACATTTCAAACTGCAACCAAGCCATAAAATTTCATTGAAATCGGTTGAGTGGTTTAGAAGTCGCGAGTGGCGGTGTAGTGATGGCGACATCGACTCGACAGTCTAATTTCCGCCGTCGCGCTCGCGTCGCGTCGCCCCGGAATTTCCGTCTCATTCGATTCGAGTCGATTTTACTTCCAACCCAAGTCGCGCCAATAGATGTTTCAGAGCAAAAGTGTTCCCGTATTGGCTAAGACAAAACTCGTAGTGGATAATATACCTACACAGAGAGGTCGCAAAAAATCGCCACCGACTCTATAAAGCAAGAACAAAAATCCAATGTGGTCATTGACATCTTCTGTTTGATTAGAAAATTTGTGGGCCAGAACTTGAACTAGCTCATAGCTCAGGCTCAACTGGCGCAAGTGGTTGGCGCTGATATAAAAATAAAAATGCCTACCCAAGATGAGTCTATCAGGCAAACATATTGGTTGTCTGAACTCAGAAAATATATAGTCTGATGATGAATTAGTGGCATAGTTCGAAATAGCTATACCATGTCTAACCAAAAGGCTTGATTGGTTGGTGAGGGTGAGTTTTTCGCTATTCACTGAGGCGGCTGAAGGGCCCGTTGTGGTCCCCTCTTATTCTGTGAACTGTTGGAAAAAGTTTTTGTTAGGATGTGTGAAAGGATATGGGGGGTAGGGGGTTGGTTAAATTATGGGTAGCCACTGTATTTAGGACTTGTGTTTTCAGCGAATCCGTTTGTTTGCTTGGAGAACTCCATGATGTTGGTTAGTTCCACATTGCTGAGGCATGTAAGGTCTGGTATCAAGTGTGCTCCCAGAATTTTGTTACGTAGCCTCGCTGTAGCTGGACAGTGGCAGAGGAAGTGTTCTATATCTTCCTCCTCCTCCTGGCAGTTTGGGCATATCGATGCTTCTGAAACGCCGATTCTATTTGCGTTTATTAAGGTTGATGTTTCCTGAAATAAGTCCCACCATCATTCTTAATTGCGCTCTTCCAAAGTTTAAAGCTCTTTTTGCCAATTTTTTAGTTGGTGTCTCTAAAATTATCTTAGCCAAAAGGCTTCCAAACAAAAATTATTTTTCTATTAAAAAAAAAAAAAACACTTTTGTTGGTAAATTTAACACATGTACTGGGGCGTCTGTGCATTCCATTTAAAGGATATTTAGATTCCCTTAAACGCACGGAAAATTTATTTATACGCGCAGTTAAATCTCCAATAACACAAAGCTCGTTCTGGCGGATGGATCTCTGAGGCCGGTATTCACCGACCAATATTAAACTAAGAGCCTCGTAAACCTATTCATCAATGGTTATCCTACTCCTATATGAGTGCATATTTAAGAGCGCTCATAAGACTTACGAGTGGTCTCAACCACTAGAGACCTATTGGGTGTTAGTACCTATGTTCTCTAAGTGAAATGGTTGAAATTGAAATTGTTGCGGAATGTTTTACAATAGATGTCGCATCGAAAATGTGGTAGTTGAAATTGTTAATAAAGGATGGAACCAACAACATTCCCATAAAAATCGCATTTTAAACCATTTAAAGGCCCAACAAAATGCACAATTCTTGTATATTTATTTATATATATATTTTTGGGAATATTTTGCTATAGGTACCACTTTTGCACACATCTGTTTCAATCAAAAAAGTGTTCTGGACAGTTCTACAAATTTTCAAATTAATATTTTGGATAGACTCATAACTGCGGAAGATGTACTGGAATTGAATAAACTTACTTTCCCGTTCAGTTTATAAGAAGAAATGTAGTTTAAGCTTTTTTTTTGTCTTCATTGTATTTAAAAACTTTATTTCTGCTTCTTATATGATTTGTTTACAATTTATTCCACTCTGAACCCAGAGCGCTATACTGCTATTGTTGACCTAATCGAAGTTGGCTACCAGCAGTCCATATATAACACGGTTGCCAAAACGGTACATTTGGGACAAAATATTTGTCTTTCCCAATGTTTCTTTGCCCTTCCCGACGATTTCTCAGTCCGAAAGTTAATTTAACTCAACAAATAACTAAAAAATAGGGTAATTTACAAAAATAACCTTGGTTATGGAAAGCATATTTTTTAGGTTATTTTCAGGTAGTACGTTTTGAGGTGTACTAAAATACGAGTTGGGTGAGCAATTTATAAATCTTTTAAAATTTGTTATTTCAGTTGGAAAATTAAAGCCTTGTCCGGTATTTTTGTCCGAAGTTATGTTTCAAGTTGGCAAGCCCATGACATAAATTTTATTAGTTGATTTGATTCTTGTAAATAATAAAATTGTTGCAGAAAGTGCTCCTATTTCTTCAAGAAAAAAAGTTTCCTCTTCTTGGATGGATAATAACACCCAAACAAACAAACATGAATGACCATTTATATCTGTTTGTTACCGATAGGCGCACGAACCGCCCAACCGATTGAGATATAAAGTTGAAAAATCAATATCTAGGTGACAAAAGAGGTTTATACGATACTTCTGAAAATATACGATAGGTGGCGCGAGAGTATACATAAAACCAAGTAGTAGATCTTTATTAATTGTTACAATAAAATTACAAACAAAAAATATTAAGACCCTAAATGTTGGTATTTTGCATTTTGTTTGTGGTCAACACTTTGTAAGCTATGGGCGGGACCAGACAACGGTCCTATATTGTTGATTATTCACCGAACAAAGCACTTTGCGAAATGTGGGCACAACTTAATACGAATTGAAAGTCACGCCATTTTTTATATGAATTATAGCAAAAATGTATTTAAGCAAAAATAAGTTTTTTATAAACTTAAATTCTAACTTAATTCAAATAAAAAATGACAACTCTGCAAGGAACTTCAACGTTAGTAAGGTGCATGGACTCAGTCGGGAAACTTTCGCAGATCATCTGCCAAGTTCATCGTTTCCTCAAGTGAGGTATTAAAAGATTCAAGTGCAGATTCAAGCCTGTTTCAGACCATCGACAGATGATAAAGTTGTCGCTGTTACAATAAAATTTGTGATTTGATGATGTATCACTCGTACTATTGCAAGATAGAAAGGCATCTAAGAAAAGTTCTCTTTAATGGGCCTCGTAGAGATGCTACTATCGTGGCGCTTATTTCAGCCCACCGACGATGTGGATATGTTTTCTTCTCTTGTTTAGTATCAGATTCACCAGTTATAGTAGTGATCTTTATGTCAAATAGGCACCAGCTTTTTTTTTATAAATATGAACATCATCAGCAAAGACATGCTTCTACAGCAAAGGAAAATGTTGCTAATACTCAAAACAGAAAGAGTAATGAAAAAGTCCTGAAATCATTTTTCACGCAAAGAAGTTTAAGATCAAATTAAGAAAAATAAGCGCCGAATCACGAAAAGTTTGTCTCATTTTAGAGCTTAGCTTAGGATTTACTAATTCACGACTTTTTATTCGCAATTCTAGAAATTTTACAAATTGAAGATATTGGTCCTCAAAAGTCGGGAATCAACACTTCTCAGTGTCAATAATGCGATCGGGCATGAAATACATATTGCCACAACCGATCGCAATTTGCCACAAATATTTATCAACTTGATACTACTGTGGTTGTGAAATGCAAAAAAAGTAAATCGTAAATTACCACTTTCCGTTGCACTTACGATTTCATCCCTTAGTAAATTGCAACAGGAATCGATTTACTACTTCAGTAGTTGCAATTTACAATTTCTTAATCGTAAATTGCAACTTACTTTTATCAATTTGCAATTCATATTTTTAAATGTACGACATCTCTACGTCAATTTACGTTTTCAATTTACATGTGCGAAATTATTATAAGATTTTATTGATTCATCATTCTGTGGTGGTAAATAACGAAATATTTCTTGCAATTTGAGATTTTAAAGTAGTGTTTGAGGAATTGACCTATTGAAGTAGTGAATTGCGCCAAAAATGTCACAAACCACTACAAATAAATGAAGCTCGAATTAATACTTCTAATCGTAATATTCAACAAACAAAATTTGATATTTTTCGCCGTTTTCAATGTCGAATTACGAATTTTTGTATCAATTCAAGACGAAATCGTTGTGATTTGCGAAAAATGATTTGCAACTCAAAATTTTGCAATTGGTGACTATGCAGTTCTTTCCGTGAAATTTAAACGAAAAATGCCAAATGAGTTGTTAGAATTTTTTCCAAAGTTTCTTCTTTAACTTTTAGTTTATTTTATAAATTCACGCTTCGTGTGAAACTATCTGCCGAAGATCATGACTCATATTAAGTGAACTCTGGGTTTGATTTGTTAAAATTGTATGTTCTTTTCGTAAAGACTTACCACAAACAAGGGACATAAATTCTATATACACTGGGCCTTACCAGTAAACATTTCTAGTTCCCACTTTAAATTCAAGTAGATCACAGTGGCTATATTTTTCATACTATTTTTGCAATTGTGAGCTTCGCGTTAATTTAAAGGCAAGACTAATTTTTTTTATTGGTACGGCGCACTGTATTTTTAAAACATATTTTGTGATCTGTTTTGCATTTTTGAGATGCGAATGGAAACATTTTTTAGCTACACACTTCTTTTTTAAAATTCATTGTTTTTTGAATTTTTTTTGGTGTGGTTTGCTTTTTAAAATTTTACCAACACTCGTACAAGCACGAATTCAAATGTTCGAAGACGGATTTCTTATCAGTCAACTCCGATTTAATTAAAATGTAGTGAAAACACTCTGACATGCAAGCACCAAGGACACCATCAATTTGTTGTTTAATAAACGGGAAGCAAGTGAATTCTTCCACAGCGTGTGGTTTGTTTTTCCTGGTTGTGAATAAATTCTCGGAAAGTGCCAAATTGGTTGTGTAATAAAAATTACAACCGAGTCTAAGCAGCGTTGCTCTGGACTTGTTTTTCTGTTTAATATTCATAAGCAAATGAAGCAGAAGTAGAAAGAACTTACACGTACAGTCGTACATCCTACTATACGCTCTTATTTTGTCGAGTGTCCTGATTCCTGAATATGAAATGCAAAGAAAACAAACTCGATCGTTGTTGTATATTTTTAATTTCATGGATAAACTCCAGAAACAATTTTGAGTTTTCAAATCAAACAAAAACCAATAGAAGAAGAAGGCGAGTAATTGCTTTAGCATTGCTAAGGCAAAATGCCTTATTACGCACCTTTTTTTTGGAACAAACGTCCTTTTGCAAGATCAAAAAACGCAATTATGCGCCAGGAGAACAAAGTGAGCTTCTGAAACGAGATGAAATCAAATTACATCAAATTTTCTTTTTTCTAATCGACATTCGGTATACCCGTATACCGTATACCACATCAAAACAAATTCCCAGGCTTTTCGCCGTCGTCGTATCGCACTCTCGGAAACTGTAGAGCTACGTTTAATTTTCGGTGAAAATAAAACGCACAGTTATGGCTTCGTTAAGTCCTTAATAAATGGGGATTACTTCAAACACCGCCACCAGCACTTCCATTTCCATCACACAATCGAAGGTACAAGTGCAATTATTTTCCATTTCTTTTGAACCTTTCCTTTTCTTTGTGGTTTCTTTTTTTTTCTATTTTCTCTTGGTCGACTTAGCTAAGTTTAGAGGGGTGTGTGACGTGTCACAACACAATTGCTTGCGTCATGTTAGACAATTATCGAGATGTCCCTTCGACAAATGGTATCTCGAATAACCTTGCTGCCAAGAAGAAGACTAAGCCATCGACAAAAGGGAAAAAGGGTGAAATCGAAGTAAATTGTCGCACTATTGCACGCCCAAGAAGGGGTGTCTAATGAATTGGAAACAATTTGCTAAGCCATTGAGTAATTTTTCTTTGGCGCAACGTACAAATTGAATGTGGCGTGCACCCACTTTTGGAACGGAGCGAGCATGTGTGCTCGTCATCGTCACATCGTCACCCACTCGTCCCGGTGTTAGTTGTATGCAGTTTTCTATTTTTACTCCTCAGTAGGGTAATCCAGTTAAATGCGGACGAGCACGGTCAAGACAAGTGGCGGACACTTGTTTTTGCAAAGGCATTGTTATGGTGGATATAATTAACCTCAAAAGCAGGCTAAGTCTAATTCAGTTTCGATTGCCAAGAGGGATAATGTGTGCGAGAAGAGTTTACTTTCGCCAAGTCTTGGAACGTGACTTAATTCTAGTGGGGTATCAATATGGCGGTTAGGTTTAGTAGGGCGGATTAGCTAGGTTCAAGTTTGCGTGGGAATTCTGCGGTTGAAATGAGCATGTACGTTTGCATATGGGTGGTGGGGAAGTAGTGAAGAGTTTTCCACGCATCGAACTGGAACTGTAAAGGGCACTACGAATCTATGGCAAAGTTGAAGTTCAAATGAAAGGTAATAGCAAATGTTACGCAGCTGCGATTTCCCAGGAACTTCTGGAAAAGTGGTAGGAACATCTGCAATTTTCACACCCGAAAATTTAAGGGCTAGGATTAGGATTTATTTGGATAAAACTTCCACTCAAGACAAATGAGTCCGTAGCAGTGTGTACTTATATAAGATCCTTGATGTAAAATCAAATAAAAACATCAGTTGCCCAAAATTACGCAATAGCAAAGTTGGTGCTGCTGCAGGAATTTAATTTTAAATTTAATATTTAATTTTTTGATATCGCTTGACTATCCCAGAACCCAGAGTGTCTTCAATATGCGAATTGATACCTACAGACAAAACAAAAGCAATTCGAAAGACAATATCAAGCACAAAGAAAAACATGAAAAAAAAAAAAACAGGCTGTAGGAGATTGCTGTCACTGCTTATTTAAGGGCGATTTGGATTTTCCAAAATGGAATTCAGTCTCTAGAAAGTTAGAACAGGTACTAGGGGAGTCACTTTCTATACACTATACGGGAGCCTTATGCGGCCAGTGGGGTGTATGTGGCTGGCTCTGCACTGTTAGGACAGTAGTGGCTATAGAAAGTGTACAGTAGCGTTCATGAAAGTGTAAGGTACGGGGTCATTTCGTTGGGTGAATTTACCAAATATTTTCTGTTCATGAGAAGGGACAAAACAAAATCGACGAATCGGACAAAACGTCAGAATCGACAGAAAATGAAACAAAGCCTCCACAGTGAAAAACAAGACTTTCAACGAATGGAGGTCTCACCCATTGCAACAACTTTCTTGAAATCCTTTTTCCAACGACACATTCAAAAATTGGACCTATCAGAGTGCGATTTCTGCTCGGTCAAAAAAAATGGGTTAAAATTAACTTCTGTTGAAACAAATGAGTGCCTACCTGTTGTCGTTGTTAAAAACTACGGATATAAAAAGGTTAAATCCATACTGTTAAAAAGAAACTCACTTTATCAGTTGCTTTCAACCAAGTTTCTAAGTAAACATCTTAGAAACTTGGTGACACTGATCCTAAGAGTATCTGCCTCAAGAGGTACACCGCAAGGAGGGGTCATTTCCCCACTACTCTGGGTCCTTGTCATTAACGAAATACTAATGAAATTTGAAAACAGGGGGGTCAAAGTAATTGCATACGCAGACGATGTAGTATTACTTGCGACAGGCGAATTCTTATCGACCATAAGCGAACTGTTGGAGAACTCACTACGTACACTCAACTGTAGACAAAGCAATGTGGTCTTGGAATCAATCCCCAAAAAACCGAACTTGTGCTATTCACAAATAGAAGGAACATACCGCAATTCGAGCCACCAGCTATTGAGGGAACTCCCCTAAGAGTGGCAGAAAATGCGAAATATCTGGGAATAATTCTAGATAGAAAACTCAATTGGAAACCAAACATCAAGGAAAGAGTAAAGAAAGCAGCAAATGCATTCTATGCATGCAGCCGTATCTTCGGCAGAAAGTGGGGACCAAACCCTAGGGTAATTCTGTGGATGTACACGGCTATAGTGCGACCAATACTCACATATGGTAACTTGGCAAGCCGCGGACAAGGTTACCAATCTGAAAGAAATGACAAAAATACAAAGATTAGCATGTATAGGAAACACCAGTGCAATCAGAACGACACTAACCGCTGGGTTGGAGGACATTCTCAACTTGCTCCCCCTGGATCTATATATGCAAGAATCGGCCACCAAAAGCGCTCTCAGGATTAGCCAAACACAAGGCTGGAATCCTAATGCTACAGGACATGCGCAGATTTTGAAGAGATACGTAGAGAACGATGTTAGCTCTGACTACATGTCTCCCTACCTAGATTTCGACAAGCCATTCTCCTGCTCCTTTCCGAGCAGGGAGGAATGGGAAACGAACGAACCCGCTAAAAGGAAATCTATATCCATCTACACAGATGGATCAAAGATGGACTATGGCACTGGAGCCGGTCTATTCTCGGAGGAATTAAACATACGCCGCTCAATCAGGCTTCCTGATCACAGCAGTGTTTTCCAGGCCGAGGTTCTGGCAATTATGCAAGCGGCGTGTATGGTGTCAATGAAGGCAATACCACGTAATGATATTACCATATTCATTGATAGCCAGGCAGCCATTAAAGCTATTTCGGCTACTGAAATCAAATCAAAGCTGATTCGCAGCTGTCGCGAAGAGCTCAAAGCTCTTGGCTCGCAGCATAATATAAATGTGTTTACACATATTTCAGGACTGTTGGATACAGTCGCACCATTTTTTTTTTTAGTTTTTACGACCGAGCAAGTTTGGAGCGAAATTGATAAATCAGTTATTTTACTAGTTGACTCGGTCATTTTTATTCCACTTACTTACTAACTCTGTAGGAGCTATATTAACAGTATTACTTCGCAGATTTTAATCGAAAGTTGGTTGATTTTAAATAAGGGTGGATGGAATCAATATAACTGACTTATTAAAGGTCCTAAAGGCAATGCGAGTCAGCAAACTTGATGACGGAACATTTGTGCTGCTTCGCAACCCATAAAGTGCCAATGCAACACTTTCTTGGCAAACACCCAAAGGCCACAGGAAGGTGAATGCACTAACTTTGCTGACTGACCACAATTTGCCAATGCATCAGTTCCCTATCGGAACTTCCAAACATCCGAAGTACATAGGAAATTAAATGCATTGACATTAGGTCAGTATGTTTTAGGCAGTAGAGGTAATTGGAAATTAAGATTATTATTACAAAACCGAAGAACAACGTCTTTTAATATAACTCGTGCGCTGTAGATGATGACAGACGAACAATTTCGAGCACAAACATTTCAACGGATCCATAAAGATTATAATAAGGCAACGGAGCGCGACGGAATCTAAGTCTAAAGTACTTAAAACCTGCGCGAAACTTGCACCTTTAATGTGGAAGCTGTTTAACATGTCGGAGTGCCAGAAGACTGTTCCTATCTTCAGAGAACACACTCGGATTCAATTTGTTTCACGAAAAGGAAGACATTCTTACTGCAAGATTACCGTCCACAAGCTTTACTTTCAATGCTACCTAAGGTCATGAAAAAGGTCGAAATAAACAAATATCTAGAAACAAATATCTAATAACCGATATAAGAGGCATTGATTCGACGTCATTCTATAGTTCGACTAGAAATCTGTTCATGTTGCTTAATAAAATAAATAAATAGTTGGGCGCAAAAGGTCCGGCTTCTCACATCCATTCGTTTTGTTTAAGTTTCTCATTTTTGGAACGAATTGGAAGGGATCTACAATTTTATGCCGAACCCAACGGCTAATTGCAAAGGTCTTTCAAGACAGTTATACTCTCGCATGTTTGACAGCGAGAGGTGGCGCAGTGGAAAAAACCGTAAGTTGGAATTTGTTGCTTAATACTTAGCGCATTAAATCGAGCATCACGAAGAATATATACATATTGGTAGCCTTGGAGTCGACATCTTATAGGCTTTTGATAGAGCCCTACTAAGCAAGTTTATTATGGTATACAGTAGCTCCAAAGACGACAAACAAGCAACGCACTTAAGACATCACCTATATCAGCATACTTGACAGCCCAGAAGTGATCCCTTTTCAAAACTTCAAATTAAAGAGCTCGTGTTATATTTTATATTTTAATTATATCTTTTTTTGCGCTGTTGAAGCGTTATACAGGACCGCCTTTTTCCTATCTCAAAAAACTAACCTTTTTGGCAGAGAAATTAAAAAAAAAGAAAGTCTAACCTCCTTGTAACTTCTCAGTTCTGGTCACTATTTTGTAGGTTTTGACTGTAGGTCTACATACTCCTTTACCCTCCGACTGTCGTTCCCCACCGACAAATAAAACCTCCTACTCACAACTCAATTTGTACGTACCTAAGTTATTTATATATATTTTGGATATAAAAAGAAAACCAACTTCCAACAAGAGTTGAGCATATCCTTGGGCAAGAATCTCATTACAGCAAAACACTGCTCTCATATACACTGTTAAGAAACGACCGTAAAAAAAAAACCGAGCTTCTTCTTGATGATTGAGCAGAAACTAACTACCCTCTGGGGAGCATAAATACCTATCCAAGGAGTACGAATTGCCATAACATTACACCCCCTTTTCTTTCATGTACGTATGAACTTACACACACACATTCGTGCAAGTAGGTAGGAACGTGCGTAAAAATAGAGAACATAAATGATTTTGGACCGTATCTTGCAATAAAAACGAAAAACAAAACGTATACACCACCAGTCCTAGTAAAACGTAGGACGAGCGGAATATACCATTCCGCAGCCGAACATACAAAGTGATATAAGTAGCTCTAAAGACTTTGAACAGAAAGTAAAGCCAATTCGGTAACTTTAGCTCTCTGGGGATTTCCCTACTGTCCCAGCAAATTAAACACATCGATTCCATGCATAAAGCAAGGATCCTTTTAATACAACAAAATGAATCCCCGATAAGACGCATTCTACAAAGTTCGTCGATGAATTGAATTTTAAATAAAACCATCAAAAATCCCCCCAGAGAATCTGACACGAAAAAGGAATTAGAGCTGTCGAAGGAAGGGTTTGCAAAAAAAAAAAAATCGGCACATGTACTAGATACTCCATTTCAACCACTTAAAACAATGTCAATCCTAATCCGAGCTATTCCACCGAAGAAGGTGGCCTCTCTCGAGTCGCAGTGTCATCTTCTACTCATCAATATGCAAACAAGGATACTTGAGAAGAGTGCTGTCTCTATAAATAAACTTTATAATTCTTTTCCAATCAATACTTTCACACCCAGCAGCAATATACGAGTACACATGATCCTTGTTGTATTTTGTAACGCGTGTGTGTTTCTATGTGCGTCCAGGCTAATGCCGTCAATGAAAATGATGTTGTATCTCGAAATTGTTTTCGGCGTTAAATGGGATTTTCCATGCCGTGTCCCGCACCCAACACACGATTGTATCAAAGAACAACCGTAAAAGCAATTTGTATTCCTTATTATCCTTTTGTTTTGACATGCAACCGCTAACTTACAGCTACACAAAGTAGGGGTTGCTGCTTTACACCACCGCAGTGGATATTGTTTCGTCGAGATAAATAAGCCCGGGATAACGTTGCGGGATGGCTGCGATGTACAAGGGGCTGATGGTAAAGACAACAGTTTCCACCGGCCGAAGGAGCGAGTAATTTTGAGGGTAAACAAGAAATTATGCACGCATCCCCTTCGATTGTTGGCGTGAGGAAATGGTTTTGGTTATTTTTTTTCTTTTTTTTTTTATCCTTATTAGGTATAGGGGGATGCTTTGATCACGGAGTTAGTGTGCTCTGGAATTTTTAATGAAATCAGTTTTTCATACCATGCCCCGTTTGCGGGATGACGCTAAGTAACTTGCTTCCATTATGTGAGTCGGCGTATATACCTACTTCATGTTCCTCGCAATTAACTACAAGTTATAACGAGGGTAGATGAGGTATGCTTTCAGGGGTGTTGGCTGATGACTTTCGCCGAAGGATTTATTCGATTCTAATTAGCTGAGGAATTTAATGACAGTTTAGGGACAATTAAGCCGTCAGTTTGCAGCAACTATGATGGATAATGGAGACGGGTTTTTAATGGCACGGACTGTAGACTGCAACAGTCAGGGTAAGGAAAGATGGTGACGCTACCAGAATTAGCATATATATTTATTTGTCACCGAAACGGGCCTAACCCGATTTATTCACTTGAAGTTGAACACAACCTGGGGATTTTTATTTTCAACTTGAGAAACTGCTTTTATTCACTCAAAGTTGACTGGCTCAATTTTGGATGTTCCGAAGTTGAGAAAGCCGAAAGTTGGTCAACTTGGGGTTCGCTCAACTCCCCGAAATAGTAGAAGTTGGGAGAGTAAACTTGGGATTTTGGTAGATATTTAGATTTTTTTTTTGGTTTTTACTGTTCTCTTCAAATCAAATGTCGCAAGTAATTATTATTCATTTTGGGAGAATTGGCCATGGTCTGATTGGAGCAGTGAAGATAAGATGATGGAAAGGACAGATGAGGATAACTTGGCCTGTATGAGACTGCAATAGAAACAAAAAATACAAAATGATACCTACCATAAACCACACGCGTTTGACTTGCAGAATGGGATGACCATGGCTTACTTCTCTTTTTATTTTCGTCTTTCAAAGCGGACGACAAGTGTGGTGCATAAGTTTGTAATGAGTTCATTGCCGTGCGTATGGAAAAGATATTTTGTATCGTAAAAAGTTGGAATTGTATATTTTTGTTGAGTTTCGTGGTTTGCTTCTTCATAAGATCGCGTGAATTACGCCCCATAACAAAGATCAAGTGAATTCCGACCAATTACCCAGTTATTAATCATTGCTTCGCTGCTATGGACTGAATCAATTGAATTGAAGTAGATTGTTTGTTGAAACGAGTGTCCAAAACAATTGGCAATCTTGCGGGAACTGCTGGAAATAGCTAGCAACTTTTTCGCAAGAGCGAAATTCCCTCCAATAAATTAAGATTTTATATGGATACTCCCTGCTCCCTAAAGCGAATATTATAATAAATATGCTTTGTCGATGAAGAAAATGACGGCCGAAATACAAATCCAAAGTTGAACTGACATATTCTGTGTCATTTGTCACAAATATCGCAGGGATATTTCTGAAAGAGCAAGTCTGCCAACTTTTGAATTTCAACTGATTAGTTGAGAATTAAAGTAGTCAATAAAAGCAATTTTCAACTTGCCGCTCAACTCTCTCTTTCAAATCAACTTCCAAGTTCCAAGTTAACGAAGTTATCGGCAAGTTGAACTATGCGTGAATAAAAGTTCGCTTAGTTAGTGTGCCCTTTTTTAATGATTTCAACTGACAGACTGACACAGATCAGAATCGACCGATTTAGTTTGCGCTTATTCATACACTCAACTACCCTATTGGAAGATGCTCTTATTTTTGCAAATGGCCGCCAATGTCAAATCTGTTTTGACATTTGTAGACTAGACAGATGTAGAATACAAGTGAACATTTCGACCAAAATCATAATGAGCGATGAGGCTCATTTCCACCTCAGCGGGTACTTGAACAAGCAAAACTATCGCTTCTGGGGCACCGAAAATCCACGTACCAACTAAAGTAATGTATATAATCCATTTTGGTCTGTTCAGTTTAAACTATACAAAAAAAAAAGGGAGGGTGCTAAATTCAACTGAATCGGTGGGTAAGTCACTGAACTCATGATCAGTCAAAATAAAAATAAAAATCGAAGCTCGTCTGAAAGAAAACGGAGGCTGCTTTATACGGGACCCAATGATTCGATTAATTGGTATAGAAGTAGGTTTTTCACAAATGTTTATCAAGTTCAAGTCTTCGATCCTCATACTTCTCTTGATTGCTATCAAGGGTGCTTGCTGCTTGGGTTCTTTGATGTTTTCAAATCCTTCTCCAGCGAGGTGTGTTTAATGGACACACTGCTTATTGTTATTTGTGAAATTTCACATTCCAAGGCTTGTATGATTCAAAAGGTACTATGGTAATCGACCAACTACAAGTGTTAGTTGATTGTTCCTAAACCAGATTTAATGCGGTGCAATCACGTTCGTCACTGTACTGACAACCAGCTAATATTGGATGTCTAGTAGAGTGAACCAAATTTTTGACAGATCATTCCATTCCTATCAGCAATATGCCTAAAAACTCAGTCAACTAATGATTTCGTGTTTCAAGTGACAAAATTCACCGTCTGTCACTTTTTGCAGCTTAACTCAGCTTATGCCAACGTGCGACTACATTTGAATCGGAAATCATGACCATAATGGGGTAATGTACCCACCTCAAGTGTGTCAGAAAGTGTACCTTTTGTGAGTAGGTAATTTGTTGATGCCTTGCAATTCTGCCCTTATTTTTCTTAGTTTTCGATCTCTATTTAATACATATTTGGAGTTACTGCTTTGTCTCCCATTTTATCACACTTATTTCAAATGCAATTTCTTCAAATTCGATAGAAAATCGAAATTTCTAGAAGCCCTAAATACAAAAGGAATGAATCAATATTTTAAAAAATAAACATTTTCCTCGAAAGTGTCTAAATTTTAGTTAGGGCCTGAACGAAAATAGGGGCAGAAATATGTCCGCTTATGCTGGCGTCCAATGTGACTGAAAAATATTTTAAGCTATCAGTAAAACCCTTGAGATGATTGGCTGCCTACATTTTCATACCACAATTTAATGATATATTGTTTTCGTTTATTATTGCTTATTTGATTGACATGAATGACAGTTGCCGACTTTTTCAAATTATTTATGCATGCAAGCTGGTCAAGCACGGTGATTGATGATTCGCGTGGTTGATTTTCAATCTTGATATGAGCTAGGCTTAATTTTCCTAGTGCATATTAAATGGAGATGATTTATTAATCGTGTAAATAAATGTAAGGATTTATAAATGGTTCTCTTAACACTAGTTTGATGACCCAAGGTTTTATATGGAGTTTCAAGTTATTAATTTTTAAATGGATTCCTTCTATCATGGCCAGTATGACCGCTACAGAATTCTGAAAAGCCGCAAGAAAAAGCGGCCAATAACAAAAAAAGTGCCCTAAAGCTATTTTTTAAATTCAGAATTCTTGAACCATATCTAACAAGCGTTGGCTCGCTAAACACTGTGATAGTGTTGTGATAGGCAACGGTGGTACATGTTGTAATGTTTTTATTTAAAAATAAGAGCAATTGGTAACATTTTTGGATCGCCTTTTCCAACTAAAAAAGGGCCAAAATAGCAAAAAATGCAAAAAATTGTGACAGGCTCTCGAAAAAAAGCAAAATTGCAACTTTAGTCACACAACGGTCACGCTGATCGTGGCAAAGGCTCGTGGCTTTAGTATTTCATTTTAAGGTCCGTTTTCTGATACAGCCAATAGTGATTTAAGTTCTACTTAGGTATATACCTTATTGGCTAATTTTCCTATATCATAAATTGTCACATAGGCTTTTAAGTGCAAAAAACATTTTTGGAAGCCTAATAGACAGCAGGGTTTTTCGGGCTTCTTAAAAATGTCTTTTTACAGACTTTTGTTTACCATAATAATTCGGAATGGACAGTCAGTCATAGATTTAAAAATGGTCTTTAATAAAACGCGCAGTGTTATGTCTTATGTCCTACTTGCATGTTGGAGGACCAGTTGCCAAATTTTGCAAACAAAACAAATACTCTGGTTGGCAAATTTATACATTATATAAATAATAATACAATAAATTTGCATCCCTAAGGCCGCCCATAACTGGAGAACGGATTGTCTGATTTGAGCTATATTTTCTTTGTTGTGTTTGTCTACGCCAAAGGAAGGTTCATAAGGTGAGAAAATTGGAAAATTTTGAAAGGAAATTGGGAAATTCGTGAAAATTAATTTTTCATACATTTTCTTTCTTTCCTTTTTATTTTGATTGCAATATACAGTGAAATCTTATTTTTCAAAAATTCTACAGGAACTTAATTATTATTACTATACGGAAGCAATTTTGTTTACCAAAAGTAAAACCGGGCGGGAATAGCTTAGTATAAATAAAAATAAAAAAACAGTTTAATATAAATAAAGAAAATAATAATTGAATTCCTGATAGTGAAATTTTGAATTTAAGAAAACCAAAAACTGAAATCAGAAACATTCAAATTTGAAGAAGTAAATGGTCATCTGAAACGCGGTGTGGTAGACAAGTTCAAGCTACTCCTTCATCATCACTGTAGTGTATTTCAGGCGGAGGTCATGGCGATCAAAGAGGCCCTGTCGTGGCTTCGGTATAATGTAATATCTGTAAAGGATATCACCATCTTTACCGACAGTCAAGCCGCGATTAAATCCCTGGATTCTGTCGTCTTCAATTCAACAACTGCCCTCAATTGCCGACTATCTCTGAACGAGATGGCGAAACAATTCAAAATTCACCTTATTGCTACTTGCAAGCTCCTAATTAAACAAAACGCATTAAGCGCTACTAATCGCAGGTGGTCTAGCTGCTTAACGTGCCACACCTCGAAACAGATCTGGCCTCAGCTGGATTCCCAGCGCTCAAAAAGTCTCATTACACTGAAAAGACCCATAATAAGCACTCTAGTAGGTGTCATCACGGGACACTGCATCATAGGGAGACATGCTCTCAGATTAGGCCTCCCTTCAAATGATTTCTGCAGAAGCTGTATGGACGAGGAGGAGGAGGAGACTGTTCTTCACCTTCTCTGCACGTGTCCAGCACTGTCACTCCGTAGAAAACTATACCTCGGAGAATATTTCTTCGACAATCTCAGCGAACTCGCAAACATAGGTATCAACTGCCTCCATCGCTTCATTCTTAGCTCCGGCTGGTTCAACGGGTAGATAAGGAGTCGATATCGATCCTGTGGTAACACAATGGGCCTAATTTGGCCTGAGTGAGGCTGCACTTGAGGCGGCCTGCCACTCTAACCTAACCTAACCTACTCCTTCTAACGGCCACTTTTCCGACAGAAAATCTTATAGATCCGTAGATTTACAATTCCAAAATTTTGCGGGATTTGAAAAATCACAATCATTCAAACACTGATTACTTTACTTCCCCATCTTTGTGGCCATATTTGAAGGAGTATATTATTTCGATTCTGCGTGCCGAATTTTGAAGATGTAAACCCACTTTGTGTTTCTTTTTTTTAATCCTGTCCGAAGGCGACTTTCGGAAGCATAAATACCAAATTTAAGCTAGAAACTGAAAATACGTGTGACCGAAATTTTAAGCTTCGGTTTGAGTAAATTTTATCAACACTTCATAACTATCGTGTTCGGTTGAGCTTTATTTTAAAAAAAATCAGTCTACTATGGATAACGTGACAATTCACTCGAAAGCATAGTTGTGGACTCATTTAAAAAATTATTCCGCGATACTATATAATCATTTTTAGTGTCCAGGCTAAATTATTCTTCGAACTCAAAGTGTCGAAATTTTCCATACCAAATTGCATATTCTGACCTACAAAATATTTATTGTGAAGGTTAAAAAAGATTATTAGTAAGGACCATTGAATACAGCTTCCGTTGGTAGTAAAGGACTATTCAGCATTCACGTGAGCGCGAATTGCGAATAGGCGAGTTGCGAACCAATAAATTTATTTGTACTTATGAATTGAACATTTTTATTTGTTATTCTTAATTGATTTAAATGGCGACATTTACAATTACAGCAATTTTCGCACGAATTGAAAATTCTTGCCGCAAACTGTCACACTTTATTCACAATCCACATAATATAGTCGCGATCCACAAACCCACGAATGAAAAATTCGTTCAAAGTTGACCTTTAAAAATTAAACTGAATCGCAAGTATCTGCAACTAAAAAAACTTGAAGACGAGCGAATTGCCTACCTCAAAACTCAAACTGACTGAGAACCAAACGAAACAACAACGAAAAACAATTAGGAAAATCGAAAAAGTGAACTACAGAAACTATGTTCTAAACAAAAAAAACTGTCGAGATACAAAAAGCATTAGAACTGCAAACCAAAAAATAAATCAAAACTACTTTCCATTGTTTTTTTTTAACTTGTTCGTTTTAAATACTTTACTTCGTTCGATTTCAATTTCCACAAATAAATTCACAAATTTGACATTTAACAGCTGATTTCGAATTTCAATATGCTCCTAAAAGATGGCAATTTATTTTCTAAAGACAACTGAAAAGAGTTGTCTTGCATAATACGAAAAATTTGTTTGGTTGTCTCAAAGTTGAGTTGTCATGAAGACAACACAACTAAGTTGAGTTGTCATCCATAATAGGGGCATTAAAAAATCACAAAAAAAAAACCTTTTAGTTTCGACTTTTAATATACGGAAGTTCACAATTGCGAAATTAGTATTGAAAATATAACCACAGTGAACTACTAGAATTTAGAGTCGAAACTAAAAATGTTTATTGGCAAGGCCCAAAGATTTTAAGTTTCGACTTTAAATTTTAGTTATTCAAAATAGCTATATTTTCCATACAAATTTTGCAATTGTGAACTTCTGTAAATTTAAATTCGAGACTGAAATTTGTTATTAGTACGAAGCAATATATATATAGTTTGATTTCAATTTAATGCAATATACTTCATTGTTAGCCTTTGCAATAAATATTTTTTAGGTCACAATGGATTATTTTATACGGAAAATTTCGCTATTGTGACTTTTTTAAATTCAGTTTTGATACTGAGAATGATTATTAGTTATTCAATAGGCTCTACTAATAATCACTTCTAATTTACACCACTAATTCTGTTAGGTCACAATAGTGTACTTTGTATGGAAAATATTTAAAAAAGGGGATTCATTGAATGTAAGTTGGACACGAAAAATGACTGCAAAATCTGTAAGAAGAACTCCAAGTATGAAGTGGAGGGAATAGTGCAATTTTGTAAATTTATGATTGTAGGTCTTTATTTTTTTTTTCTAACCAGTACACATTTTTTAAGACACATTTCCAACCAAAGAAAACCACTTTGCTAGCAAGGTTAAGACTGCTCAAAGCGAGAGGGACCCTCTCAAGCAAAAGTAAACATCTCGTGTAAGACAACACCTCTTCTAAGGCAAGAAAACCTCTTGACACATATTTCGCTTTTTTTACGAGAATGTGTATCTACTACTAACAACTTTTTTCTACTCGTCTTATTGATTTTCTCAATATAAAAATGAACAAAATCGTACACGCAGACGCTACCGTTCTAAATATAGCCGAATGAAGAAATTCACACTTTCAGACTCGCGTTGCCGGATTCATTTCAGTTTCAGGTTTACACACTTTTTGTTAGAAGGCCAATTTTCTTACCACTTAACGGAGAAAATATCGACCATGCGCTCCGCGGCAACTGAACCAAATAATTAGGCGAAGTACTCAACACAAATTTCGAGGGCTATTGCAAAGTTCCCAAAAAAGGAAAAGAGCGGGTCGAAAAAAAAAAAAAAAGGATGTAGGGCCACCACCACAATATCGTTTTCATTTGATCCACAAAAACTCAATGGCCATTTACAACCAGAAAAGTTGTCGCCAAGCTTTCTATAAAACAAAAAAAAAACTTTTTTCTTCAGGCATGTTCTTATGCGTTCAAGTTTTTCCTCCGCACCGATCAATAGGCACCTGGGTGTAGATACCTCCTCGTAAACCTATTATGTAATCTTTGAGTGTATCAGTGAAGAAAAGTGGATGGCGATGGCGACTTTAGAACTAAATGTTCGACGAAACTGCCATCGATCATGGAAATTTGTTCTCACTTTTGTGTGCGCACAGTTTGTGAGTACCCGACGGATGTGGTTATATAACTCGAATACGTATAGAAAAAGTGTGCACTTACCTGTGTCTGGTGGAGTGATGTTACTCAGGCGATTCGATAGAAATCCACGAATATTTGAAACCACACGCTGGGGGGAATTCGGACCGCTGCCAAACAGTGATCCACCTAATTTGGAAAACAGGGCGGAATCACCACCGCTGCCTGTACCTTCGGAAGACGCCACTGTCGTCTAATTGGCAAACACAAAGTCGATTCTAATTTGTTATTGCGAACACACTCTAAATGAACTAATGTCCACTGATTCACTTTGTACTTGCGGTTTCAAATACGGATTTTTCTTTTCTTTTTCAATTCTCTCGAAAACCCGTCAAATTTTGGTATTCGTGCACTCGAAATCGGATAATTATTTACAAGAAAAACCAAAACAAAACTCAAGTATCTGACACTTAACCAAGGAAAAATGGCCTCTACTGTTGAAATTAGTGAGCTTATTTTTTATTTAGCAATTTGTTTTTGATATTTGGATTAATCCTGCACACGACAACGACCACCGTTCGTCCAGGCCGCAGCAAAGGTAACTTCTGTCTGCCTTGTGCCTGGTTGTATTCAAAATCCAACCCCCCAGTGTTAGTTGGGAGAGAGCAAAACTGAAAAGCGCCTTTTCCCATTGCCACCCCTGACTTCTCCTCCGCACTTGGGTTCATTATTTGCCTACCTATGCTAGAAAATGTAGGTAAACTATACCCACTGTGTGCGTGTATGGCTTTCGGCAATTTCATCTATATACGAGCGTGACTTACCCCTTAAAGGAGTAGAGGCGAACGAATGCGCAGGATCCCATTTTGGAGTTTCTGTGTATCCAATTGGATGAGAAAAAAAGGAATGTAGAAACATTTTTTTCATGTTACGTCACGATGACAATTTATAAGTGCTATTGTCCTCAAAATAAATACACACTTCAAGGATATGTAGGATATCCTGCACACATTGGTGTGCTTTATTAGAAAATTGTTTGTAGCGCACAAAGAAAGCGGATTTTTATCGCAACGAGGATACAATGGCCAAACTAGTTTAGATGATGATAATCGTTTTTAAGAAATCTCAAATTGCTCGTGGAAAATGGAAAAGGTTAGTGACAGCGTGAGGGATAATCGGATTTGTGGGTGTGGACGTGGGTATGGGTAGGGCTTAGGGAACAAATTGAGTTTTTGGGTTTTGCGGTTGAATTTGATGGAAGTGCGCATATTTTTGGCTGTACGTTTGTGCACTTTATTGTGGTCCACTGCAAGTGGTTGTGACAGATTTACAGAAAATGTCCTGTCATTTCCACAGGATATGTTGGTTTTTGACTTGGCAAACGAGTTGTAGGTACGAGTATATTAAGTGGGCACTTCGGGCGAGTTTGCTGTCCTCTCCATTGGTGATTCTAACTTCTAATTTTGTGATAGTGATCGCCTAGAGTGTGCAGTAATATTGAATTCCAAAATTTTATGTTTCACTTTTTCTTTTAGTAAAGCGAATTTCAGATAAGCGGAGTTGAGTGCGTACACATCTTTGAAATGTATCCACAAAAAATTGAATTTAGACGAATTTGAATTTTACACTCCGGCCGATTACTAATGCAGTAAATCTTGCTGTCACAATTGTCAGCAATGTATTAAACAAGGAGTACTATTTCACTTCGAGCTACAACTATGTTAGTTCCCTACGAGTGTTCTGACAGCATAGACGGCAAGTATTTTGTTGAAATAAAAATTAAAGGGTTTTCCAATAAGAGGTGTTATTGCGAATGACCCGCTATTTCGGGTCATGCTTTGACATTTGACAAGTAGAAACTACGCCATTACTAAAAATGGAACGATACACGCTTCAACAACGCATTGCAATTATTAAAATTCACTACAAAATGGGGAAAATCTTGCAGTTACAGTTGGCAAAACTAAATCATTTATTGGTCGTCGTGAATCACCTTGTCGGACCGCAATACAGAAATTGGTGGAAAAATTCGAGCTGTTGGGACAATTTAGTGATGTGAAGAATAAAACCCGTGCACGTCGCTCAAGAACAACTGAGAATATTGCTGCTGTAGCCCAAAGTGTGAGTGAAGAAAACCCAGGTTTGTCCATTCCTCGTCGTTCTTTGGAATTGGGCATTCATTACACCGTATTTTGCATAAAGATTTGGGTCTTAAGGCTTAAAAAGTTCAGTTAACATAAGAAGTCAAGCCGGCCGATCATCAACAACGTCGTGTCTTTGCTAATTGGGTCCTTGAAATGCATGAAAATGAACCCGAAATCCATCGAAAAATCAACTTGACTGATGAGGCCCATTTCCACCTCGGTGGCTACGTCAAAAATCAAAATTGTCGCATCTGGGGCTCGAAAAACCAACAGTTACGGTGAATGGATTGCGCTATCGAGAGATGATTAATGATATTTTATGGTCGGAGTTGGATGGTATTGATCTGGACAACGTTAACTTTTAACAAGACAGCGCTACGTGCCACACAAGCAACGAAACCATTGATCTTTTACGGGAAAAGTTTCCGGACCGTGTTATTTCTGTTATTTCTTGTGATTTAACACCTTGCGACTTCTTAATTTGAGGCCACGTGAAAGATAAGGTCCACGCTAACAGTCCAGCGTCGATTCAAGACCTCAAAGATAAAATTCGTGAGGCTATCGAGGACATAGGGCAGCCACTTTGCGATTTGGTTATGGAAAATTTCATGAAAAGGATATGGTCCTGTATGCCTGGGCAGTAACCAGTTGCGAGATAAGGATATACAAGTCATGGACCCACTACTCATTCTCAGATTCATAAAAGAAACTGGACTGCTGGATAAAGTACTCGAAAGTTGATATTCCTGCCAAGGCTAAGACAGAGCAGAAACCCTTAAACACGGTTCGAATCCATAATATCGGACTTATGAAGTAGTGCAACACAATTAATTCGGATGATGTTTTGGTGATCTGAAGATACATTAACAGTCATGGGGGATTATACCACTCCCTCTTCTCTTAAGTCCTTTATCCCTTTGTGGGTCCTAGGGCCTCATCGTGTGCGATTTCGGGCAATGTGCCTCAGCTCTCCCCAACTCTTTCCCATAGTTGCTGTGCTTCCTTCTCGACTGATATACGCCGTGTAATTCTAGGACCACCGCGTATCCTGCCATCCTGAGTAAGTGGATTCCATTGCATCGCATGGTTAGCTATGGACCTGTCACCTTCTCGGAAAGTGTGACCAATCCACTGCCACTTTCGTCGTTGTATGGTTGTGCCAATAGGTTCATGGCCGGTTCTTTCATAAAGCTGTTCGTTCGACATACGATTTGGCCAGAAATTCCTTAAGATATTACGCAGACACCTATTAACGAACGTTTGCAGCTTTCTTGTGATAGTAGTGGTCACTCTCCAAGTACCACATCCATATAGCAGCACGGACTCAACGTTGGAACGAAACAATCGTAGCTTGGTTTCTTTCTTTCTAGGATTATATCAGATGTCAGATGTTTCTTTAAGAATATTAAGGATGAAACTGTGTGTTGGCTGGAGTGAAGATACCTACGTTCCGTAGAGAATTCAAAAAGCCTTAGTTGGCTCTTAAGATGTGCTTGAACTTTGACACAGTTTTATTGGGAAGATCGCATTAACCGTCTTTGGGTAGCATTTTTACCATTTATGGGGAGCGACCGTATATCAGGCTGATATCAGAAAATTTTTCCTTCATGGGGATTGCAATGAGGCATTCAATTATATGCCATCTTTAAGTCTCGTTCTTTTAATTTTAACAAGTCCAGGCCCAAATAGACGGTTATAAACCTGCCATTGTATAATATCATTTCTCATTCCTGTTTTTCCGGGCCCAACGGTGATATATAATTCTTCCCCCGTGCGAGTTATGGACCTCTTATCATGTAGTTTAAATACTATTAAGACTTATCTTAATGTTGAAAGAGTCACACATTGGTAGTAGATATGGAAAAATAGATTAAGAATAGGTAAAGAAAAGATTGTATTTGAACCAAATACATAGATTACTAACCAGTCGAAGAACAAGTGGGGAACGTTGTCACTTCTGACTATATGTCTCCCTATATAGACTTTGACAAACCATTCACCTGCTCCTTTCCGAGTTGAGGAGAATAGAACACAAATGAACCCACAAAAAGAAAATCAATATCCATCTACACAGATGGTTCAAAGATGGACTGTGGAAACGGTGCCGGCATATACTCTGACGAATTAAATATACACTGCTCCATCAGACTACCTGAAAGCAGTTATGTGTTCCAGGCGGAGGTTCTGGCTATCGCTGAAACGGCCCGTAAGGCGTCAATGTTGGCAATACCTCGTAGCGATATTACCATCTTCATTGACAGTCAGGCGGCTATAAAATCAGTTTCTGCTAATGAAATAAAATCCAAACTATTTCACCGCTGCCGCGAAGAGCTCACGGTTCTCTCCTCGCAGCACACCACCAATCTCTGCTGGGTCCCTGGACACAGAGACAAAACCGGCATTGAGATGACGGATGAACTGGCGAGAAAGGGGTCCGTTATGGATCTTGATAGAGCACTTCAATCGATCAAGCCACAACTCTGCAATCTCAGAGAACGAGTGGAGAACAGAATTCGAATGAAAACCAAAAACAAGTGCGGAGAGAACTCACTACCTGCAAATATCACGGAAGCTTTGGCCAGAATAAATTAGAAGCCGGACCAACAAACTACTACAGTTTGACAGGTCATAGCTATCTGAGTTAGTAGGGGCTCTAACTGGTCAGAACTTCCTTAGAAACCATGCAATGAAACTAAATCTCAAAGATGACGACATATGTAGAGGCTGCGGAGCTCCACGAGGACACACCTCACTTCCTTTGTCATTGCCAAGTCTCTGTCAGTTGAGGGACAGAACACTTGGACGCTATTACCTCCATGACGTACATGAACTTTCTGATGTCTCACTGTCTGATCTTTACAGGTTCCTGAGGACATCGGGATGGCTAGACAGCGTCAGGGAACCACAAGAGGAGAAGGGATGCAGACCACCGATGTAACACCAACGTTTATCCCCAAAAAGGGCATCACAATGGGTCCACGAGGACCTAAGTGAGGTATTGCAGTGCTCACACTGCTCTACCTACCCGTTTACCTAAGCGAACCTAAAGCAGTCGAAGACTTACATCAAGTGAGACCACAGTTCGGTTATTAGAAAAGTATTAGTCAGACACTAGAATGAACACATAAAAATAATAAACAGGATCATTAAATCCTAAAACAAATATTTTTATTAATTTTAAAATACACTCAAGTGTATTTAATTCTCGTGTCCTCTTCAGGGTGAGATGTGACAACCCCTTTACCTTCTGGTTTTGTTTAGCCTGCTTGTATAGGTTGGCATAGGTACATACACCCTTTTCGAAAGCAATCGTTAGTCCGGCATGTATTCGAGAAAACTGACAATGACAAATTAAATATACATGTTTTTAGTTATTCCTCTACATCCACCAAGAGCATACCGTTAGCAACCACTATAATTGGGCCTGCATCGAACGCCACTTTAGTTATTCCACTCATGCACTATAGCATAAATTCAACAATTTCAATTCGATAGTATCCCATCAAGAGATTTTCACTATTCAAACCTATAAAGTCCCTGCATATGAGGATATCAACGCTAACCCACATAAATTGCATTTAATCACCGAGATACGTTCATATTTTGTTTACCGCGCATCTGAATTATGTTCCACAAAAGATTTCGCATTCAGCTTACATCGCATAATAAAGTGTAGAGCAAAATTAAGGACACCATACACTTCATGATCCATTCGCATGGAAAATGGAATGGCTATGGCTCCCACCAATCTATACAATCATATACGTGCGGCTATACCTATACATCGCCAATGGGAGGCGAATTTAATTCATCATTAGCCCCAGAGCTGGATATACTACACATGTGCAGATATTGTGGCCCTGGCCATGTATTTGTATACGATGTGTCGTGCATATTAAACTTTCCCGGTGCAACCATAATTAAACTGCGACGTGTTAGTGTTTGTGTTCTAAGGCAGACCAGGTTCTTGTTTTTTTCTGCCAACTCTCACCCACCCTCGGCTTAACCCCATCATCAGTTTGAGGTGCAGCTTGATGAATTGAAAATCAATATTGATAATTTTTTTGAGGGTGATGCTGGGGCGGAAGGAGACATTTTCACATTAACACCTTTCGAATGACAGCAAACGTGGCGATATGTCAGCCATCATCATCATCGTTGGCGCGTCGGTCGTAATCGTTATAATTGAAAACAAATAGGTAAATTAGATTTCGAGGGTTGTTTTGGAGCGAAAATCAAATTACCGCCAAACATGGCTAAGGTATGCTTCACAAATGAGTTTGGGGGCATAATTTTGATGTTCTCTAATTAAAATGCCAGTTACCATTTAATGGTGTAATTAAGTTGTGTCCTAACGAACTCTCGATAGCCCGTTATTAGATATTGGTTGCGATACTTTGGCTCATTATGGTGCGGTATCCCGAGAGACTATAACGTAACCCTTTCTCATACACATGGCTGCATCTATAACTATGGGGTAAAAGAGGCAGATATTTTATATTTTTAAGGTTTTTTTTTTTCAATTTAATTTTATAGCAAAAAAATAAAAACAAATTTTAAGTTTTAATTTACGAGGTCGATTTTTGCAAGGAAGCTTCTTAAACAATCAGCGCAAATCACGAGCTGTGCACTGTCCAGTGTTGCTGGACAAAAATATTATAAAGGAGTACCGCAGTCAAAAATGGGGAGTATTTGGAAAAAATAGTAGTACAGACATTTTTTAGTCTTCGAAAATAAATGCACAACGTTTTTTTTTAACTTTATTTAAAAGAAAAAAAAAAAATCATAAAACAAAAACAAATAAATATATTTTTAATTCTAATAAGAAAAGTTGGCTATCATTGGCTCTTGCGGAAGGTGATTTTGCTAAATTGATAGGAACAGCAGCAGACTCATTTGTTTTAGAACCTCCAGCATATGACACATTTACAGTTTCTTTTGCATTCACCGCCTCCAAGAAATCCAATTTCAGTAAATTATCTACAAAACAAGTTTACTTTGATTTATTCTAATGGGATTAATAATATGTCAAGCTTTAATTTAATAAAACTTTTCATTTTATTGAACTTTGCATATAAATTCAAGGAGTTCAAACAAAAAAACAGAACCAACAAATCGCAGTGTCAGGTAACTATAAAATAAATACCGAACTGACAGTTGAAAAATGCATGAAGCCCACGAAAAATAAAAATAAACTAGAAATTGGGAAATTCCCTTTCTAACGACAGTTTGGCAGATAAAAGTGCGGGCAAATTTGCATTAAAATTGGAGTGAATTAAATTTATTAAATATATTAAGACATTATACTTTCCTGCAAGTGTAAAATATGTTAGGTCTTTAAAAAAAATAGGAGTACGAATGTGGAAGGAGGAGTACGGAGAGGCTGAAAGGAGTACAATACTCCTATGGGAGTACTTTTGGCAACACTGGCACTGTCAGGCGGATACTTCCTTGTTGGTTTGTTTTTCCAAATTTTTGCGAAAGACAAGGGCAGTATAAGAGTTCGGATCGAATCATTGCTGCGTAAGAGTCTTTTCTGTAAGGCTTTGGTGATCTGATTTATTAACTGCAACTTGCTATGGATAAAATGCAACGACAAGTAAACGGCGTCCGCAAAAAGTAACCATGGAAGATACCGACTCTATCCATCACAAAGAACCATATAGATAAAACGGTATAAAATGGAGTTTACACAATTTCTGGAAGTAAGGTGGTTCCAAAGAGCAGACATGAAGGAAGTTTTGTGAACATCCGGTTCGGGATTCCACCCCTGAAAATCTATTTACGAATTAAAAATAATTTAGAGCGGATGATCAATTCTACTTCTATGGTATTACATTTACATATTGTCTTAACTTACCCTAAAAGGTAAATCATCTTGTGTCAATTTTTTACACTTTTCAGGAGAGCAACTTACACTACTGATTTAATATATTTTACAACAGTTGTGATTTCCTCATTCTTTTACATTTTCTCACCTGGTTTTGCTTAAGAAATAGAGTAAGAAAAACAGAATTCAAATAACGTAAAATAGATAAACCAACTTAAGTCAACCCAAGATGTTTTTCCTTTAAGGGACATTTATTAAATTATTTATAAAGTTTTGAATGTTTGTTGCAATTCAGCCACAGCAATCAAGCGCCCACTTGTATGCAAAAAAAAAAAAAAGTAAAGCATTTACAATTTTGAAACGACCTTTTTCTATTTCGGCCAAAATGCACCATTCTTCCCATTGTCAATCACTATTTTACGTTCTCCTTCTTTCTGCTTTTAAATGACAGTGCTGCAGCTGACGAAATACTTAAAAAAATAAATATCTCTGTATTTTCAAATTGTCTATTTTTGTTAGGTAAGTCATTAAATATTCTATTCGAAAGGAAAAAACAGATTTTCATGGAGAAAAAATACAAAAAATAATATAGAAAATTATTTTACTATCCATTATTATTACCTCAGTTCTACGGACAGAAACTGGTTATCGAACAGGCAGTCTAAATCCATTGCGGTAGCTTTTTATTTATTTCTTGCACACTAGGTGGAAGTTTTTTTTTGTTTCTCTTGATAAATTTGTTAATTCTTTTTTTTTTTTCTCTTCACTTGAAGAGTTTTTTTATCTCAATATTAAATTGAATTAACATTTTTCAGTTTTTTTTTTTTTTTTAATTTTTAAATTAATTTTTTCTCTTACTTTAAGAGTTTTTTTTTTTTAAATTATATAGTCTGTAAATTGTAAAATGGTAGTTTTAAATAAATAAATAAATGATGTCTTTTGTCGTGGACAATGAAACGAATTGTTTCGACTAATTCAACGATTTTTTTTAAGCTCCGTTTCCTATTCCATTTCATCGAAGAGTCGATTGCCCTGTTTCAAAAGTGGCTTGTTTTTTTGTGAAGAACCATTGAACCATTCCGTTGGATAAAGGAAAAAACAGCAAAATCGTGGGAACTTTAGGAATCTAACAAAAAACATTCAAACTACACATTTTTGATTAAATTTCATCAACCCACCTACCATGATTATCAGCACACTGAGCTCTTATATAAAAATTAAAGTCTGTTTGTTTGTCCTTTGTGGAATCCTAAACTATGCATTTGATCATGTGATGATCCTTAGCAAAGTTGTTGTGCATGAGTCTGCGAAGGTTTCTGAATTGATACTACCAATTTTATTTCAAAAGCCACCATCGATTGAATTTACACAAAATCTTACGTATTAGCCCAGGAGTATACCTGTGAAGGTTGGTCAAAATTGGACAAAGGGGCGTGGCACCGCCCATACAAAAAAAACATTAAAAACCTAAGATTTCGAAAGCCACCCAATCGATTGAGTTGAAATTTACACACAATCTTAGACATTGACCCAAGAGTATACCTGTGAAGATTGGTCAAAATTGGGTAAAGGGGCGTGGCACCGCGCATATTAAAAAAACATTAAAAATCTTATATTTCGAAAGCCACCAAATCGATTGAGTTCAAATTTACACACAATCTTAGGTATTGACCCAGGAGTATACCTATGAAGATTGGTCAAAATTGGAAAAGGGGCGTGGCAGCGTCCATACAAAAAAAAAAAAAAAACACTAAAAACCTTATATGTATTTCGAAAGCCACCAAATCGATTGCGTTCAAATTAACACACAATCTTACGTATTAGCCCAGGAGTATACCGGTGAAGATTGGACAAAGGGGCGTGGCACCACCCATAGAAAAAAATCGAATATTTTGAAATCCACCGAATCGATTAGGTTCAAATTTATTGCCGTGACAGTTAATGCTGAGTTGTGGGTGACATTAGAATTTATGTAAATTGTGAAATTCATTTAAAGGACTTAAGTGAAAAAGCGAAAGGCTGACTGATACGAAAGAAATTGAGTAGCATGTGCATTGTGCATGCTCGGAATTATTATTTTCATTACATTTACGAATTTGGGCGGAACGAAGTTCGCGGGGTAAAATTAAATTAAAATTTAGTACAAAAAAAAAAACTGCGATTTAAGGTTAATTTAACTTGATTATTTTAAATTTTACATTTAAAAACTAGATTTTTACTCAAAGTATCGTGGGATTTTAAAAGAGACTTTGAGTACGGTGAAAAGAGAAAAAAGGGACAAATTCAAAGAAACACGTTTTAATCTTCACGCACTAAATATTTTGTAGATCACAATGGGTATTTTTATATGAAAAATTTAGCCATTGTGAGTTCGTAAAATTTAGCCTGGACACTAAACATGATTATTAGCATCGCGCTTTGTATTTAAATTAGCGGACATATTTCCATTAATTACTATATCGGCAGATTTGTTGTGTTTTTTTTTTTTTTTTTTTTTTGTTAATTTCTAAACTCTGACGTTCATAAACGATTTTTTCTTGGCAATTAAAAGTTTTATTTAAATTCTACTTGCGTCTCATTTTATTTTAATTTTATTTTGTGTGTAATGACTTATTGGAACCACTGTATACAAAATTGAGGAAGATGTCTGCATTTCTTAAGAACACATAACGATTTTTTCTTTTAAAACAAACGACTTTATTTGATAGCATTACTTCGGCTCTGCGAAATAAGGCCCCAAAAGAAATTTAATAAAATTTGGGGTGTTCTTTCCTTTTTTGGGGCCTTATTTCCTAATGAAAATTGGGGTCTATTTCATTATGAAAGACCCCAAAAGAAGAACTGAAGTAAGACCCCAGCCAATGGCACCTACCGCACGCGAATTGTTACCCTTCCGACATGGAATACCAACCCCCTGCGTGCGAGGTGGAGTATATAAGTACAAAGTTCCTTTAATCTAAATTAGTTTATCCAATATCAACAATATTAAATATAAATTTTTTTTTTTTAAATTAGTTTTATTTGGGGCCTTATTTCATTTTCTCTTTTTGGGGCCTTATTTCTTAGCAAATTGACTTATTGAAATTATTGTGAATACCAAAACAAATTCAATCTTCAATAGTTCCATGTCAATAAACCCATGTAGGTGAAGTTTAATTAAAATATTACTATTTTTATAAACGTTGTTAAAAAGTAATTAAACGACAGTATCAATATACACTCCGTTCCAACTAAATAGGTACAAGCTGGACTTGTTAAAGTCACTTTATGATTCCAAGCCAAACCGAATTTGTGAAGTAATCATGCACGAAGGAGGCAGTACCCAGTATCAACAAATAAAATACTTTGATAAGTAAAAACTTGTTTTATTCCATTGCAATGGACGATTTTTTGTGATTTCATTATTTTTATTTACTCAGTTGACACAAAAAAAAAATCATTTTTCCGCATGAAATGCTTTGCAAGAGAGCAAGAGACCAAATAACGATGTTTTTTTTAATTATTCCTTCTCATTTCTTTTGGCAGCATCATAGACAAACAGTTAGCAAGCAGCATGTGATGATAAATTCATTTACATTATGTGGAAATAAGGAACAACAGAGATTTAAGAATGCTTGTACCTATTCAGTTGAAACGGAGTGTAATTGCAGCGTTAGCTATCAGGGAGCTTAGCTGAAAAAATTAAAATATTTATGATAAATCAAAGTAGGTACTAATCTTTATACGTGACAAATATGTCGTAGTTGCGAGAATCCTCCAAAGTTATACGACTTTCACTAATAATAATAACCTCGCGCATAAATTCTTAAAATTCCACTTTGTATTATGCAAACTCGTAGTAAGCTGGCATTAAAAGTAATAACCGATTACCCTTGCACACAGCACATTGATATAGATAGAGCACCCAGAGGGCTGCACCTATGCCATTAGCAAGCGTCTACGAAAGGAACCTTCTGGAACATCTTCGCCATAATAACTAAGTGGTCTCCATTAAAATTTAATTAACTTAATCGTGTGCCTAGGTTTATTTATTACCTCCAAAAATTCACAAAGCAAGGAAAGCGTTGCCTGATTGCTGTAGTTGTATTTGCATTTTTTCTATGTTGCCTATACAATTTCCATTATCCTGAGCAGAGAACGTGAAATGATTTAAATGCCAATCAGTGTATGTAATGATAACTTAGTAATTTTCCCAAATACAAAGCACACACACGGAGACATCTGAAACATACTTGTGCCTTCACAAACACCACATGCAAGGGATAAAAAATGAAATACGTGCCGTTGTGGCTTACCCTCGTTATAGCCGAATAACGATTTTATTTCTCGTTTCCTGTTTGGTATAGATAAACCCTCCATATCCATACACACACACCCATATTTACCTTCTTTTTTGTGAATAATTTATTATTAACCTTCTGTCATATGAGCCGAACCAAATATATCGATCGCTGAAGGAGTAGAAAGCATTATCCTTCAGCCAGTGGTATGGTGGTGAAAGAAATGAAAATCATAAAGATGGGCTCAGGCTCATACCGGGACTTCATTTTTGAGTTTATGTTTATGTACATTGGAAGAACTTTTCCTTCGGTTGAAGCATCAATTTAAACAATTTACCGCGCACCTTGTCCAGGGTAATATTTTCTTATAGAAGCAAAATATAATTTAAGGATGCGTAGGCGTAACATTGGGCGGCAATAAAATTGAAATAAAAAAAGGAACCAGGTGTTATATAAAATTTTCCTAAGGTGCACACAAATTGCGTTTACTGTCAAATTGTGTATTGCTAACCACCTTAGTCCTAAAATGCCGATTTGATAAGGAATTGGAATAAAAAGAAAATGGTGTCGTTGATAAGCACAACCATGGGAGAAACTCAACGAATCTGATGTAATTATCACTAAATGGACCTGGGCATTGGAAAACTTTTTGCTTTCATAAATAAAAAATGTTATTGACTGACAATTGATGGGAAAACTTTCTCCATTGTCCCGCAGTTGGAGTTTTATATTTATTCGATTGTGGATTTATCAATTGGAAGAAGTAGGTCGAAGAGGGCATTGATAGTAATAGGTTCAAATACAATGAAACATTTAATATTTTACCACGGAACCAATTTTTGGGAGTGTTACTATTCAGAGACTTTCACTCATATCATACAATTATTCGTCTTAATTGCCATCATTCATAAGACAAAAGCTGCCAAAATGTAGAAGCACTTTTACTCCTTTAGCAAGGCGCCAGTCATCTAAATTGCAAGGAAAAAATGGATGCAAACAAATCCATAACTAAAATTATTCCTAAACCTCTGTCGCGCTCATGAGTGTCAAAAGAACTCAACTTATTATTCCAGCAACTTTATGTTTTGTCTTTCAGTAAAACTTTGTATAATTAAAAAGGTTTGTCGGTCTTCAAAGTCTATCAGCCCTATTGCGAAGATCACCTATCAATCGGTTGACGATTGACTTTATCAATTAAAATTGATGTTGGTATTGCGAAAAACAATTGATAAAAATATAACCTATTGTGAGCATAACGCCAAAAATAAAGTTATTGTGAATAAAAACTCAACTTTGACAGTTCTAAAATATTTTTGATTTGAAGAGTGATTGTTACGATTTTTGCAAACAATTTAATTAAACAATAATAACGAGTGTTAAATCTGTGAAATTTATTGAAAACCATGTCATCGGTGGAATTATTTTTTGATGATGACGAAGACGAGACAGAGCACGCGGAATTGGCTACTATACGGAGGAGTTTGCGAGTCGCATCTAATCCTTTGGAACTGGAAAACCGAAGTTAACTAATTTCATTTCCAAGGAATGCATTTGAGGTGCATTCGTAGATTTTTTGGAAGATATTGGACCCAAACTTAAACCGTTTAATTGCAGCTCTGCTTGGTCTTGCGCAGTCAAAAGCTGCAATATAGTTTTCGGACACAGCAACAGTGTCCTTTATTCTAAGTGAACTGCTAAACGCGTTATGGAAAATTACATATGCCCAAAATGGATAAAATTCATTACACATAGGAAAAAAACAAATGTGATGATCAGGGAATATATAAATCTGCAAAAATAATTGAAGATTCTGTAGGTTTTAAAGATTGAGAGCAAAACTTGTTTAAGCTAAGCTAAGAAGCAGTACAAATTTGTTTAGTTTTCCTTCATATGTTCGCTTAAGTTGGCAAAAGTGTAGATCAAGTTGTCAAAAGTAAAAAAACGGATTCAGAAACCAAACGAAGAACCATGGATCCAATCGATGTTTCTTTCGACTAAAATAGCATTTAAGTAGTATAGTAAGGATTTGTCAAGAAACACTAAGCAGGCTCCATTCTAAGCCCATATTCTTTAAGTTTTGCTACATGGATGACCTGTCACACAAGACTCCTGCCTCCTCATACCTCCGATGCCCCTCTACCATCTAACTGTATTTTAGTCATCTTTAGACTTGGGTTTATATATTTCAACAGCTCATAAGGTAACGGTTGGCTCTGTTTAATTGAGAAAGCTCATAGTATAGAAGATCAAGGCTAGTTATTCAACTCAATAGGTTGCCCAAGATATTTGTGGGTTTAGAGTAAATTAAACGCAGCTTGTCTTGCTCTCTACCTCAAAAAAAGATAAGCTAATCAACAACGAACTTAACTTGTTAAATGAAGCCAGGAAAGCCTTTAAGCAGGCAGAAGTCGCTTGTTTTTCTAACTGGGCAAATTCAAAAAATTGTCTTATCTCTCTTCATCTTTTCAAAGACTCCTTATAATAAAATCCCACATTCACTTCCAAGCGCATAAGAGCGCCACAACTTCAAGTATTTTATCAATATTGTATAGGTGATGTCAGAAAGTTTGAGTTTGATTTCCCAAAAGTTGACATATCCTAGAACTTGTTAGATTGACTTGCTTTGAAAATTCGAATGAAAGGAACCTCTGACGGATGCGTTTAGCGGCCGTTTTCATGTCGATCATCTGTCAAATTAGAAGGACTCTGACGAAGGCAGACAACGCGTGACACTGACACATCGACTCTGACAGAAATAAACTCGAAAACCACTTAGGCTCCTCAGCAAAACAAAATAAGTTCGAAGGGCAAGCAAACAAAGTCCTATATTTGTTCTTATTATGTAACCCAGCGAAATGACGAATAAACACCTTAATAATTAATCTTTCATTAGACCTAGTAAAGCCCAAAGGGACAAGTGACAGCTGACAGGGCAAACAAACCTCTCTTCTTCGCACATTGTTTAATTTTATTTAAATTCAGGGGGAGTGCGCTGCTTGCAAAATAAAAAAAGTTAAAAATCCCCCGAATGCGGTCAGCAAATGGCGTTGCTCTCTACATGCAAATGGCGATGGCGAACATGAAAACATGGCAACGGCGCGTATCAGCTTCAAGAAATGCGAACAAAATTCGTCTATGTAGAGCAAATATTTTCACAGCTATCTTGCATGAATACCTCACAAAGCCACACACTTATCGGATTCGGAAATTTGCGACAAAGTTTTTTCTTTTGTTGTTTTTGTAAGTGCATACCCCCACCTCGAGGTGTCGGTTGCAGTTTTACCTTGTTTAACCTCGTCGGCTGAAAACATAGTTTGACATTTCGATGACCTTAGGGGGCGAGAGAGGAAACTCAATTTAAAGAGAGCGAGAGACAGCTAGAGAGTAGAGAGAGACACAGGCTCTTGCTCTATGATATCGACCATTTTTCCAACATGGCTGCGAGGGAGTGGTTTCCTCAATAAACAAAAAAAAAAATCCAAAGAAGGGGAGCCCTTTCCGTATAATGTTTGTTCTATCAAAAAGGCGGAGCAGATTGAAGCGATTAGGAAAGCTGGCTTGAAGGGGAACCCTCGAACACCATCGAAGTGTACACATACCACTACCCCATGGTGGGGTTGAAAGCACTCAATTAGGTGGTGTTCGTGAGCCCAGTTTCCCCACATGTCCCTTATTTCGAATACTGAAGCTCTTCGTGAGGTGAAAAGTTAAAGGAATCGACCCCAAGTGCACTTGGGAATAGATTTCCCCAACAACAGGCTGTCAGTAGGGGAGACTGGGTACGGTTGAAACACAGGACGGTTGAAACAACACGAATATCTCGTGAGCCATACGCGCAGCGTCTATGAGTATTAGGGGTGAATGAAGCAAAAACAAGTCCGTAGACGAATAGCAGTTATGCATCGTTCGTTCGGCGGTTCAGTTGTAAGTGAGAGCTTATGTTCTATTTAGACTATCAAAAGTAAGTATTTTTGTTTGGTTATTTTTTATTTTACTAGGGTTTCTATCGATGCGAGATTGCTGTGCGTATTTTTTTTGTATGCAGTAAAGAGTGTAGAGTACACCATGATGAATAGTTTAAACGTGTCAGTGTTGTTTTCGTTACTTTATAAATTTTTTTTACTTCAAGGGGGGGTTGGGGACGGTTGAAACAATTTTTCAGGGGACGGTTGAAACAATGTGTTTAATTATTTTTTTATCCTTATATATTATTTTAACGAAATTTGAAGAACCAGAAAGAATTCAATATACACCGATACACCAGAGAAAGAACAAATAAAAAAGGATCATGAAGCAAGACTGAAACAAACCAGCTAAGCAAGCTAAGAAATGGTTGGAAGGTGTAAAAAAGAAAATAAAAGTTACGAAAGTAAAAAAAAAAAAATAATAATAATAATAATAATAATAATAATAATAATAATAATAATGCAGCATTCCAGTGCTCTATTATTTTTTTTTTATTCAAAAGAAGAGGAGTTTTATTGCCTTGTCTGCTTGTCAATGCATTCAGGGAGCAGATCTGGTGAAAATTGTATCACCTGTAAAATGTGGGCTCACAAAGAGTGCACAGAAGGTTTATATAGTTATGTTTGGCACAATTGTGATTCGGAATATTCCGACAACTGAATTTAATCGATTGTATTAACGAAATTAAAGTAATGTTCCTTTTGTTTATTTTCAATTAATTTAATGAATTAAGATTTTTTTGTTTCTTTTTTTCTTTAATTTTTTGTTGTTTAGAAACACTGTTTATTTTTTTTAATTCAATATAAAACAATGACGTGATGAATATTGTCAAACAAAACTATTATTTAAAATAAAAGTTAATTAAATATGTAACAATGGACGATTGTGTTCGTGTTTCAACTGACCCCAACCACTGTTTCAACCGACCCTGGTATGGGTACGGTTGAAACAAATTTTCATTTTTGTTTTAATATGATGTACTTCGCAAAATATCACACCGAATACTCAAAAAACACTTTACATTTATACATAGAAACATGCTCCTACATTTCACATTACTTGATCACCGTTTAGCTTATAAACGGCAATGGTATGGACGGTAGAAGTGAAATTGTTTCAACCGTACCCAGTCTCCCCTACTTTTACTTTTCGTGTACAAAGTGATATTTTTTTACTGTTCTTCCAATTAATCCTGCATAAACATGAAATTCTATTTCTGGAAAAATGCACTCGCGATTGAGGCACTCTGTCGGTTCTCATTTTGTATGCGACTTCAAGGACAGGAACGTTTGTTGAACTTGAAGTGCGACAATGGCATGACCTCGAATTCGAATTGCCACTTTGGCACTGGCTAATTAGAAGTGCATTTTGACTTTGCCGGCTGTCAGCTGTCAACATGAATCATTTGCGAGAGATATGTAACTTCAGTTGTTTATTTTTTTAATCTAGCTGCGTCCTGAGAGTAGTTTATATATGTACCTCCTACCTTCATAATCAACTTGTAAGGAAGTTAGTAATAATTTGAGGTAGCGTTATCAAGAAATTAAATAATTGTTCTGCATGATTTTGTGATGTGTCCTTCTCGCAGTATGTTAAAGTGACCGTGGTCAAATTTATGCGGCAACGCACCTGCGTGATTCTTCGCAAATGTCGTGTTTTAGAGAAACATTATTTTACTGCGAAGGGCTTTGCTTGATGGCATTGAACATGATTATCTAATATATGTACCTACTAAAAGTCACTTAAATTTGATTTAGTGGGTTTGTTCCTTAGTACCTATCGCTTTTCAAGACTTAAATGGATAATTTATCGTTATTTTGGTGAGACTGCGAATTATTTTATCGAGAGAGGATATTCGTGTTCAAACGGAAGGGAAGGTTATTGGTGGATGCAGGGAAATAAGTCCCCGCGAACTAAGTCTACAGAGGGACTTATTTCCCATGTAAGGTGGGAAATGAAGTGAATTCTAACTATCGACTAAGAACAAAGTAAAATTAAAGAGTCAAGTAGGTAATTTGCAATTTTTACTAACAAAAGAGAAATTAACTTTTAACTGAGACAGAGTTATATACCTATACCAAATTTATTTAAGAAAAATTTCCAAATCGAAATTCAGTTTGCAAGAATCTGAAAATCATCAAATAAAAGTCGCCGCGATTTTCCCTAGTATTTTATCAAGCAGAATAAAAATTAAAAAAATTAGTTTGCAAGACTCTGAATGTAATCAAAGATCATTAAAAAAAATTATCCAGTTCTATATGTTGGAAGTTAGTTCCCTATTCTTATTTTAAAATGTGTACTAGGATACGATCATATACCCATAAGAAAGTGGCCTTAGTTCCCTTATCTAGGTACTTTAGATGGGAACCAAGTCCACTTCACGAAAGTGGTTTTACTTCGCACCAGGTGGGAACTTACTCCCTCAGTGCACTTAATTCCCGGGGACTTATTTCCCTGCACCGTAATATTGTGCATAAAAGAGAGGGGAAGTAAAGATGAACTTCGGTGCATCTTTGAGTCACTCAAAAACAAAAAGTCGGCGGGACGCTATTTAACAATGCGCTGAATAATGCATATTATCCGGCGCAGTGGAAAATGGCGGTGGTACACCCTATCCCGAAAAAGGATAAAGATAGGACAAACCCTGCTAATCTGCGGTCAATTACTTTGCTCCCGAATATTAGCGAGGTATTCGAGAAAGTCGTCAATAGATCTCTTTTAAGATGGGTTGAAGAAAATAAGATAATTCCGGACAACCAGCCAAACGCTTTAGAGCGGGACATGACACTATTCATGCCGCGTCGAAACTGGTCTGCGACATTCAGTGGAACAAAAGTAAGAAGCAATGCACGGGTGCCTGCCTGGTCGACTTTGAGAAGGCCTTCGATACCGTATGACTGGAGGGGCTCTTTTATAAGCTGACTAGAATGGGCATCCAAAAACCTTTGTTGTATATGATTTATGACATGCTTATGGGAAAGAAGTTCGTTGTCAAAGCTGGTAACGTAACTTCGAGCAGGGTTTTTGAAATTAAAAACGGCTTACAAAAGGGAGCAGTGAATTCTCCGGTCCTGTTTAATATTTACTCAAGTGATCTGGTGGGTTCTCTCAGACACGCTATAGCGTACGCAGACGATTTAGTGGCGTACAGGTCAGGACCAAAAATCGAGGTCATCAACATCCTTCTGCAGCGTGACTTCGAACAAATTAAGAGGTATTGCGATGATTGGAAGTTGAAAATCAATTTCCAAAAATCGGAAACGATCCTGTTCAGAACTCCATTGGCTGGGGCCTCTAGGGACACCAGAAAAAACTGGAGAAAATTAACAATTATTGGACAGCAGGGACGACCATTGGTGGTGAAAAACGTGGTCAGGTATCTCGGCATCCGGCTCGACCAGTATCTGTATTTTGACAAACATATAGATGCTTGTCTTGTCGGGGCTAAGAGGGCCTACGCTCAGACAAGGCGACTGTTTCGCAGCAGTCAACTTGACTCCCTTATAAGGCCTATCATCGCTTATGGCTGTCCCATGTGGTTCAATATAGCGCCGTCCTATATGGAAAAGAGGTTGTTTAGAACTCCTGAATCTCAGTACATAGAATATTATCCCAACAGGACCTTATACAATAGGGCTCGACTGAATAGGATTGACAATTTCCTTATTAAGGTGATTCGGAGGCACGTTGCTAGGGCGATGGCCAGTGATAATAACCTGATCTCAGGGGATTACTACCCCAATTTAATGTACCATGAGAGTACGCTTCGGTCTGGCTTTGTTCCGCCTGAGGCATTTCTTCATGTAGACATGAAAGGGTTAGTCCAGACAAAAGATGGTGTGCCGGTATTGTACCACAGCCACCGCGGCGCGAGGGATAAGCGGCTCATCCACGTTTTAGTACCGCAATTGCGGAACGGGACAGGGTCGATACGGTAAAGCAGTTCACCGAATTTTGGTGGCTTGAGGAAGAGGTCAGGGTGGATACGCTCTCCCGGGCCGGTGCGCTACTTACGTAGCATCCTTCTTAGTTATAAGCTAGATTTAAGTTGGTAGGATTAGGGTTAGAGTAGGGGGTCTTTGGGAGGCGCCGGGCTAGCCAACATGAAAGCGTGCTTCCGAGACTTGACCGAGGCTTATGGCCTTGATCGGGTCTCGGCGGCGCGGATGAACCCCTGTTGGCGGCCGACAGGCAACCATGGACGCGATCAGGATGGTGACCAATCGATAAGATTGCTCACCACCCTGATTATAGGTAATGTAGGCTAAGTTGTTTAGGTAATTTTAAGTAGTTTTAAGCAAACCCAATAATAAAGATTTCAAGTTTTCTAAAGTTTCTTGAAAAATAAAAAACAAAACAAATCATAGACAAAGATAGATTTAAGGCCGAAAGGCAATAATTTTAAGGATATTGTTAAGTTTAGAGCGCTCGCTTGGAGCCAGTAAGCTAGAATAAGATAAATATTAGTTTTAAATTAGATTTAATCGTTTTTGTCTAGTACGTAAGTTAAAGAAATAAAAAAAAAATGAGTTTCAAAAAAAAAAAAAAAATGTACCTATAGATTTAGAGAGATATTCGAATCAGACCACTTTTTTTCGGGTCTCCTTTCGTCTCTCTATACAAACATCAGTATCTCGATGCATTACAGAAGTTGCAATTAACTTGAACTGCAAACCGACAGTCAAATTTCCAAGTACTTCACAGTTTTCTGAGACAAAAAGAGGATTTTTTAATATTGCGGGCTTCCCGAACCCGGGTTTGGTTTGATTGATGTAGAAAACGTGTTCATTCGAATAATGTGCAAATAATATGTGGAGCAGATTATTTAATTTCTAGTGCAAATGCATGATTCGACTCTGAATATCTCATCAGACTTTGATGTTAATCTGAATACTCCGATCCAGCAACAGACAGCCGTTTCAGATCTGTGCACCGCTTCATATTAGACTTTTCTATTGCGAGAAACAGATTAATAGGGGCCATACACGACACAGACATGTCGTTGAAAACCAAGGAAAATACAGACGGTCGTAGCAGAGGATAGACATAGGATAAACACGGACAAATATTAATTTGCAACGACACGTCTGTGTGGTGTGTGGCCCTTATAAGACAGCGACAGCAACAGCAACAGCGAATTGAGGATTAGCTCTAACGTTGACGTCGCTGTCGATGTTGCTGTGCTAATGTGTTCAAAATAATTAAAATACATTGATTCTAAAAAGGTTGTCAAAGTTGCTGTTGCTGTTGTTGTGTTAATCTGTTTCTCGCATATTTCTTTTATATGAAGTTATTTTTACTGCAATTTAAAAAAAGGGGCCTCAAAAAAAAAAAAACTGCAGCAAAGACTTGTTTTGTCCAAAAAAAGAAACACTTCTTTTTCCAATTAAGAAACACTTCTTTTAATATTGTTGCAGTCTTTTTCGTTCAAAAAATAAAAAGACTGACAGTTTTTCCATTTCTTAGATCGTACACCAAAAAAATTGTTGAGTGAAAATTCGTATGATTCTCAAATCTCAGTGAAGGAGTAATATCTTGGTACCTCAAATAAGCTCTATTTTATGATTTTGTTTAGTTAAGGAACGGCACTGAGTAAAAATTCGTAAGAATTGTCAAGAATTACATATTACAAATTCGTAAGATTTAAAAGTAAATGAACATAGGTATTTGTAGTGTCTGGAAATACTGTATCAAATTTTAGAAATGTAATGTCTAGCAACACTATAATAATAATATCAAAAAGTATTTGATATAATAAATAAAAAGGCACTTCATACGTGACTACGGCAAAGAACAGTCGTCTATTTATACGGATACTACAATATTGTGTTGTGTTCTCATAAAAGCATTTCATACACGCTTTTCAAAATATAGTAACAATGGCTCTATGGCAGGACCGCCACCAAACCCAAGCCTAAGTACATAATCACATGATTTAGGCTCACATGACAAGAGTATCCTGCCCAAAAACACGTTCGAAATCTATTGCAGTCATTTCTCAATTAACTACCAGACTCGACTCACAGCTCAATTGAGGCCTTAATTCAATATGCTGTCAATTAACCCACCGAAAAAAAAAGAAGGTTTTAATTACATAGGCGATTGCGTGAATGATTATGCCTCTTCGCTATTATTATCTGTTTGCAGTATTTGATAATAATCGGTTGGAGGTTAATAGTTTTCAATTTGGTTGAAATCCAAATCAATTTCATATGCTCGTACTGCCAGCGTCAAGTGGGAGTGATATAATTTCATAAATGCCGCTCGTGTGTGAAACGTTTTTCGAAAGTGAAGCTCAAATATTTTGTGCCAACTCTTGTGCAATTCTGTTTCGAAGAAATTTAAGAGGCAGATACTTGAGACACATAATTTATTCAAAATTGGAAAGGGATTACCCCTTGCGATATTTCAATTCCAAGGTTGCTAGATTTTAAGAAGATTTACGATGAAAGTGTTTCTTGATTGTCAGACTGGTGAAATTGTTCAATGGGCATTAACCATTCTTTAGATTTGTTTGGCGTCTGAATTGAAACATCAAAGCTAATCCATAAAATTTTGAGCACTCAATTTCAGTCTCACAAACAGCATTCCTCAGGTCCAATTAATCAGCGGAGTAAGTGACACTGTAAACTTGGCAGCACTAATACGGCTACATAATTAAAACTATATTCAGTTGTAATCCAGAGGCTTCATTCAGATCAATCCGCTTTGAAGGTTAGAAAAAAAAAAAAAAAAAAAAAAATACAACAAAATATGAACGAGACCACTCACTCATCCTCGGGATGAGTTCGCGAATGTATACGTTAATTATTCAACGTCACTGTCATCGCAATGAACTTGGCTGCTAGTATAAACAATCCAATGGCAAGGTAATTGTGGCGATAAATTCGAGGCTCCTTTCAGCCACCTGTGCCTAGTTTTGGTATCTACTACGCACCTCAGACCTCACTACAAATCGAGCGAATTTACATTCGCATGACAGATGCCGCCGCATCATCGGGAACGCACTCGAAATAGCAACAGAGTTGATTTCATTGAGTGCGCAAAGCCTCTTAAATTAATATCGTCGTAATTATCGGATGCCATGAAAAACCATATTTTTTTTTGTTACTGGAATTCTCTATTTGGATATTGATTGAATGCGGTGCATTAAAGAGGCGCAAACTCTGACTGACTATGCATATCGTTTGTCGGTTCAACGTGTGGCTGAGATAGAGTTGAAACTATCAGAGATGCGCAACAAAAATAACTGCTATTCTGTGCGATGACATTCGGGCTCAGGTGGCAGATGCTAGCGCTAGCGCTAGATCATGCGAATTCGAAGGTGGAGAGGCACTCATAAATCCAAGCACACTTGATGTGGCAAAATTTAATTGCGAGCGTGATCACAGTGCCTTCCTTACGGCGAATGGATTTGTATGGATTCATTTTCTCAAAAGCGCAATTACTTGCTAATCTGAATTTGTTTATTTTTTATATGGAAATCAGAAATAAAAATTAACCCTGAGTATGTTCCGGTATCGAGCTGTGTAGGTTAAGTCAGTAAATTGTGTCTTTCTTTGATCGCGGGCACTTCTACAAGTCACAACGTCATTTCCAGAGAATTGAATGTTTGAATAAAGAGACAATGTGGACATTTTGAACCAAATATTTTTGAGGGTGTTTGAGGGTTGTAAACTCGTCATAATGCCGTTGGACCAAGTATTGGAGGTCGGCCCTATGTTTTCTTCAAAGAGCGATATATAATATGCTACCCTTGCCATAAAAATTTCAGGGTTATTTAAATTATCACATTACCACCATTAAAGCCTCAAACTAATCCGTGCGTCGGGAAATTAAGTGCCAGCCTTAAAACAGAAAAACCCAGGGATAAATAAATTAAACAAGCGAAAACGATGAACTTCCAACAAGGTTTTAAATATATGGAACTGCTTTGCAAGTAGCCTGGCAAGGATATCAACGAAATGAAAGTCATAACATGAAAAGGCCCGCTGTTTGCTTTTACTTATCTGAAAAATATAAATCGCGGAAAAGAACCAAACCAAAGCGAACCGACATAATCGGAATTTTGGAATAAAAGAATGCGCACCGTATTCAAATCTTGTTGCCGCAAAAAGTCAAAACGATATTTCTATATGTGTATATCACATTTTTATTGAAAGTAAGGCATTGAATTCAGTCCCGCATCGATGATGTGGAAATCTCGGCACTCACAACTAGAGGGTGTCATCAGGGGGGTGTCCTCTCGCTCCTCTTATGATCCCTTGTCATTGACGATTTACTTCATTACTACTTCCCTGACAAATCAAGGGATCTATGCCGTAGGATATGCCGACGACGTTGCAATCGTTGTCAGTGGTAAATTCGAAAGCATGGTCTCAAAAATACTGCAATACGCTTTATCTGTTGGTCAGAGATGGTGTAATTAAGAAGGCCTTTCTGTAAATCCAAAGAAGACAACTATAGTCCCCTTTACTAGACGGAGGAAACTTGATCTCATGATTCGCCCTACCTTGTTTGGCGAAACCATTGAATTCTCTCGAGAAGCCAAATATCTAGGAATTATCCTTGACAGTAAACTATCATGGAACAAGCAGATTGAACGTACCGTAAACAGAGCCACCAGATCTCTATGGATCTGTCGTCGAGTCTGCGGTAAAAACTGGGGTCTTAGGCCTCGGATGATGTACTGGCTCTATTCGCTCGTCGTAAGACCAGCGGTTACCTGTACCGTCGTGGTCTGGTGGATAAAGACTAACGAATTCACTACAGTCAAAAAGCTAGAACGAGTCCAACCAACGTATAGCCGGAAACTGGATGAAGGGCTGTTTACGCTCCACACCGACTATGGCACTCATTGTAATCCTTGGTCTAACACATATTCAAATGGAAGCCAGACTAAGTATTCACCGCCTGTTCCATTCGAACAACTTTGACCCCTATGCCTATCAGGGAGGTCATCTGTCCCTGCTCGGCACCATTGAGCCTTCAAGCTCATTCAGCATGCCTCTTGATGATATGCTACCGGAATACGTCTTCCATAAAAACTTCTCCATAATCATCCGCCCTAGGGAAGAATGGGAAAAATATAAACCTAATCCATCTCGACTTGACATCATCTGGTACACACACGGTTCTAAGATGGAATCAGGGACTGGCTCTGGAATCTACAGCCTTGGGAAAAACGTATCCATATTCCAGGCTGAAGTCCTTGCAGTCAACCATTGCGCTAGAATAAATCTAAGTTCTAACACACTTGGAAAAACCATATTCATATTTTCGGATAGCCAAGCAGCTCCCCAAAGCTCTTCACTCATCTGTCTTCAAATCCAAACTCGTCTTCGAAACATTCTCAACTATCTACGAACTTTCGAAGAGAAACCTAGTCATCCTCCACTGGATTCCAGCCCATAGAGGATTTGAGGGTAATGAATCGGCTGACTCACTGGCTAAAATCGGAACAACCACTCCACTCATCGGACCTGAACCTTTCTGCGGAGTCAGCAAAAATCATTTCAGATGGGCAAAATTGCACCAGAAAAATGTTCCCCTAATTCTCCTCCAGAAAATCACTCTTCTTGATTAATCTGGATAAAAAACAACCTGAGAATCCTAACAGGAATAATCAGCGGCCACGGTCGCGTGAGAAAACATCTTCACCGCATTGGCGTCTCGACGGATCTCATCTGTAAAATCTGTCTCGAGAGTGACGAATCCTTTCTTCACATAATCACAGAATGTCCGGCTCTTCGTCGTCTCAGGAAAAATATCCTTGGTGATGAAATCGTTAACTCAGCATCTCTTGCGAATATACACCCAGAGGAAGGCACAAAAGGCTCCTTTAAGAAGCCGCAGTGCCAGGGCTCGTTGAAGGCTCTTCCGCCCTACAATCTAATCTAATCTTAAGGCATTGAAATAAATAAAAATATACCGTATTTGAACACATATCGAGTTTGGAGTATCATTTTGAATAAATGTATTTAATGCGACTTTATTTGAGTACAAGTTATCGTTTAGGATGCAAGCATTACTTGTTTTTTTAAAGTTTCTTCAAATTATGAACCTAAGTTAGGGTTTTCGAGATATGAACAAATTTTAAAGGAATCCTTTTCAGTGATTCGAATAGAAAAAGAACGACGAACAATTTTTGAAAAGATCGATTTACTCCAAGTTTGCTTTTTGTTCAAAATCAGTATGTGCGTTCAAGTTTAATTTAAAAAAAAGGAACAAATTTAAAATTCCTTTTTCAAAAATAGTTTATTGTACGATTTTTTTTTTTAGAGATATACGGAGTTTGCAACCAACTTAGAAATGACCATGATACATTAGGAATGAATTTTTGTCAAACCGTATGGAGTTTTTGAGATAGGTCCGATTTTCAAAAGTACCGTTAATCGATTTCTTTAGCGAAAAACTGGTTATGCAGCAATGGAAACCCCACCTACCTAAATATCAAATATCAATTTCGGTTGAAATCGTTAACCTTTAACAATGGGGCTGACATGCAAAGGAACAAAGTGGCCCCGAACTGTAAGCCCACAAGCTCCAAATACGAAGTTTGAAATAAATTAGGGTAGCCCTTTGGGCTGTAGACCAGCGCTGTGCTGAAGTACCTATACCCAATTGGCTACCTAATATGACTCAAGTACTTTAGCTTTGTTTCAATGTTCCGAGTCAAAGAGAAATGGATCATATTTGTCTCAAAACTTAGAAGTCTTTTTCTTAAAAAAAAAAAAAAAAAAAAAAAAAATGGTTAAAAATAAAAAAACCTAATTAGGAAATGAGATTTTACTCGAGTTCTACCAAGTGAACGCACCCCTAAATTTTGCATTTATTTTTTAGAGATATTATCAAAAACTGCCTTTCTTATTTTCATATAACAAATGTGTCTCAAACTTGTGTTAAATGGCTCAACTCCAAAATATCTTCGGCCTCCATTTTTTTGAGTTCAGAATTTATTAAGTGTCAGAGTTCGAAAATTTACGAATACAATATCTTTCGCTTATTACTTAATCCAGAAAGTTAAAAAGTTTGTTAAACCCTATTTTTGTATAAGAACTAGAGTCCGTCCAGTGCTAGATATTCTACCATTAAAGTAACCTCGCTTATACATACATGCATCTCTGCACAATCTTCTCACAAAAAAAATAATAAATAAAAATCAGGCGAATAGATATGTTGTGTTCAAGGCAGTGAAAGTGATTCTTAACTATTATCCTTCTCGTATTTAAGTTTAAGATACAGTCCCGTAAGTGACTTTATACTATTCTCTTTCGTGAAAACATCAAAAGTCAGTGTCATACCTTCTATGGGCCATCCGAATAGTTGTGCTTCACAGACGTATCTGTCAATACCGAAGACAATGGATTGAGACAACATTTCATCGAATAAATTGGTACGTATTGCAAAATAGCTATCACTGCTCAGACTCAAATGTGCTGCATGCCTTTCAAAGCCCTTGGATACCCATATTTTGTACAGACAGACAATTGTTCTTTGTTAGAAAAAAAAAAATCATCAATTCGCTCCCACGAAGTCCTTTCTAAAGTGTAATGCCGAAACAAATTTTGTGTTCCATATATGGACCTGATTGTTACTAAACGAAGAACCGTGCCACTGCGAATATTTTTGATGTGATTACGCTGGTTACGAAATGATTAAATCACTTGCTGAGTTAATTAATTTAATATCAATGATTAATGGACCGTGCAAAATTAGAGAAACCTAATTATTTGCAATTCCCAATGAATACGGACTGTAAGTTATCACTAATCAGCTTTGATACACTCAACTCACCCGCCTCTGGCCATACTATGCGACAAGCCTTCCGGTGATGTAATGTATAAAGTATAACCCATCAATTGGCCTAAACAGATTTTTACCTGCACGTGATTTATGCGACATCTGACCTTTCCAAATTTCAAGTGTCAACACTGACAAATCATCACAGTACTCGATGACAGTGTGTTTCTTTAGAAAATATAATTTCTCAAGCTCATAGCGTATACCATCGATGAATGCCAATGCTAAGTGATTGTCGGTTTCTTTGGGATTATTAAGGAAACCTACAACGAGTTCAACTGCTCAATGTCGTGAGTTCGTTGGATTGTCTTACGTTGTACGTACGCCTCCCACGCCAACGTTTTTATTTCAAATTGATTGAAAATAATAAATCAGCAATTTGTTCAGAGCAAGTTCTGGTACCAATGCATTTATAACTAATTGCCAGTGGAGAAGTTCAAAAAATGGGAGATTTATGCTTTTCTACAGTTAAGGGTACGTGCTGCATACCCAGCAATTTGTTTTTAAGTATATATAGGTAAGTAGGAGCTGATTATAGGGTGAGCGTTGGTATGGGCAGTATAAATGATTTAATTTTAGTGCAAGGTTTGGATATCCAATTAATGATTTGCATAACGATGAAGGCCGCATTGGATTGCCATCAAAGAGAATTGAAATCGAGATCAGCCTTGTTGGACTGAGCTGTATATGTATTTGGTTCGAATGTAAAGAAATTGACACGTCGCGGGTGAACTACCTCAATGTGCATAGTTTTCATGTGAATTTAATTTTTGAATGCTTCCCAATATGTGGGATGCAAAAGAACATCGACTGTTCTTTGATTTGGAAAAATAGACAAATCCTACTTAAGGTGTGTTGCTTTGATTCCCTAAAGTCGTTTAATGTAGGGCAGCATGTCGAAAATGCATTCTGCTACTAAATAATTAGATATAGGTGTATCCAAGACGTCTTAAGTGTGACTAAACTCCTACCCTACCCTATTAATTATGTGCGAAATTTTTCAATTTTAAATTTTAAATACACGTAACGCCCCTAGCTTTCCTGAAACATAAAATACTTCAAAGTGAATCAAAAATTGAAGATCAAAAAAGTTTTAGAAAACTTTTTTTTGTTGGTCTTTCAAAAAACTTATATGCAAATAGGTGAAGGCAAATATTTAAGAACCACTTTCGCTGCCATGCTTGATCTTGCCGAAGGCCCAGGTGCTGTAAGATAGGGGTAGAGGTTCGAATCCCGCAAAAACCAAAATTCCAACTTAGGGTTTTTTCCACTTCGCCACCTCTCGCGAACCTCTGACAAATATTCGAGAGAATAACTGTCTTGAAAGAGCTTCTCAATTAGCCGTTTGGAATCGGCATAAAATTGTAGATCCCCTCCATTCATTCCAAAAATTAAAAATCCACAGAAAACGAATGGTTGTGAGAAGCTAGGCCTAGGACCTCTACTCTACGCCAACTCCGGACCTGTTGCGCCAACTATTTTTATGCCAGTTTCATTATGAAAAATTTATAGTTTTTTGTAATAATTCTTTAAATATTTGTCCGGATTGAGGAATCCACCTCATCTGTAAATTTTATAAAGGACAATTTCATCAAAATTGCGTTAGAGCTGTGTAGATTCAAACTGCAAAAATGCGTTGACTTTCGCTTTGTATTTATTTCCCGTACACTTTTACAGCACAAAGTTGTACACAAAACACAACCAACATTTTACCACTTTGGAAGTGTCTCTCGCACAAACTATTCACTTTAGAAAAAAATTATATTAGAAACCTAAATATCATTTTTGACCTATCCATAGATACCCCACACGTATGGGTTTGATGAAAAACAATTTTTCGAGTTTCAGTTCTATGTATGGGGACCCCCAAAATTTACTGTTTTATTTTTTTATTTTTGTGTAAAATCTTAATGCGGTTCACAGAATACATCTACTTACCAAGTTTCAACGGTATAGGTCTTATAGTTTCGGAGAAATGTGGCTGCGACATACGGACGGACAGACAGACAGGCAGACATGACGAATCTAATAGGGTTCCGATTTTTGCCATTTGGCTACGGAACCCTAAAAAGAGAACAAATATATAAAAAAATTCCAGAAAATGGTAGCAAAACATTTGGAATTTTTCATTTAAAAAAAAAAGTATTAGAAAACACTAGATCTAGCACTAACAACGCTAAAATGGCATCACTGATTCTGTATTGATTGATGGAAGCGCTTCTGCTTTGCTTTGGTTTTGTTTGAAGAACGAATTAATTGATTGGGTTTAAATATTCCCCTCAAGATCCTATCAGTAACAAAAAACTTGCCCATCCTAAGCTAGATTACAAGGTCTGGTATATAAAGATTTCCTTAAATAAAATTAACCGACTAAAGCTTATTTAGTTATTGTACTCATATATATTTATATATAACAGATATGCTGCTTTCACAACACAAGGACAAGGCCGTATGTGGTAAGGAAAATCATCGAAAAAGGCTAAGGTCCTGTAATCTATTTCAATTCTCTTATTGAATTTGCATTAATTAATTAAATTTGTTACAGAGCTCAATTCTAGTTTTAAGATGGAGGTATCAAGCCAGCTCCAGCACAACCTTCGGGTTCTCGGTCACAAAAAAGAATCCTCTTTCTTTTCTTTAGTCCCCTGCGAACTCCACTGACCTGAAGTTGACGTGTTCTTCAAGTCAATGCAGTTCATTGGGAAGTGTTCTGAACGCGCGCGTTCTTTTATTTAGCGCTACTCTATATTGACATTAGATTTTAAGTTTATGTTACGCAATCTGTCCGCTACAGGTCCTTTTTGATTTCTACTGTCTAAAAGATGGTCACCTAAATATTATACGCTCTCAAGACCCATGTCTCAAATCCCCACACAACAATATCTTCTCTAAGTAAATTCATACCTGACACTGACGCTGGCACCTATAGCATTATTTCGCAATTAACAATAAATTATTTAAGTACATACATCTTGGAAGGCAGTCAAATGCCCAGACCCATAAGTCACCATCTGAATTAGCTAATTAAACCGCGAGATGAAGAATAAACATTCCGCTTCCAAAGCATCACCATCAGCATCAAGCAAATTAGCCTGCGGCATGTAAATTTAGAGTTAATGCCTTCAATTCATCTTGAATGGCCCAAGGGTGTAACTAATATGAGTAGGCAGTAGCACCACCAACGGTGCCCGCCGTGCTACCATCAAAACAAACCTCAGTGCAGACATTAATTTAAATTGATGCAAGAAAACCGCACGCCGTCAAATTTAGTTAACAACCTCACATCAGTTTCAATTAACGCCACTTTAAGGTTATGTATTGACGACCATTTGCCACTGATCCAATGACGGCGAAGAGCCCAACACTGGCCTCTGAGGAACCTCCACGAGTCAAAGACGATGGGCCCAAATCCCAAACAAATAAACCAGCTTCAAAGCAGAGCCACAGAAATGCCAAATGTCTGACTGACCTGACAACTGATGGCAGATGATGTATTTCCAAATGTCAATATTGATTGAATGGCATATTTTGGATAAACGTTGATACGCGGTCAACATTTGATGTAAACATGGCCGTGAAACGGCATCGTCAAGGTCGAACTGTGTTTCAATCGGCGAATAAGCGAATCGCTTTGAATATGCAAACGAGCTTAAGATATGCAAGAGTGTTTCGGCCTCAGAGTCGGTAGATGATTTATTTAACAAAACGCTCTTTTATTTATAAAAACAGCTATTCAACGATTATACGATAAATACACTGCAAGCTTATTACTTTGATTCCGACTCAAGCCAACGATGGTGGGTCGACTGGCGCAGTCCACTGCCAGTATCCCCAGGGAAGGCAATTTCTCAAAATGTGCATGTAAGCGGTTCCGTATTCACAGTTTTTCAGAGTAGCCGGGACGCCGCGCTTGTCGCAAATCCAGTATTTGGTTGGGTCAAGGTTGTGTTGAAATCTGTGACCGAACTCCATTGGACCGACGCAAGCTGACTGGCCATTGTGTCCAGCGGTCCAGTCACCGGCAACACTTAGAACGGCCAGTGCCAGGGCGAGAAGGCTGAGGGCTGAAATTGATTGGTTATTGCAGATGTTGTGGGAATTGCTAGCAATTCGTACCGATTTTCATTGCGCGTAAAATTGTGAAAACTGTGTGCGAACTGGGGAAATGATATGTAAGGCTCCACGAAGTGTCTGCGGTTTTTATATACAGGCGCATACAAGTATTTGGGACGGAAAAGATGTTATCTTGCCTGTCAGTGTTTATCTTCGGCCGGAACATTAGGCAAGATCAAAGAAAAGTTGTCTCTGTTGATTGGAGAGTAATCAGGGGGAGACTATATGTGTCTTCAGTTGCCTCCCTTGATATTCTGGGAGCCATTAAGTGGGTACATATACTGCACTTGTTTGTACGGGTTTGTATTTTTACGATCAATTTGAGCTTTGAGTTTTATGGAAAAACAATTCAAAATGGCGGCCATCTGTGATCTGTGTATCACAAATTCGACTCCATAGCCAACACCGCCTGGTTTTCATCGCTAATTCGAAATTTATAAAACAAATGTTTAGTACCAGTTCCACAGCGTATCTTTAAGAACCGATGAACTTATATGGCTTGGTATAGGTATACATTGTGAGGCTGTCAGTGTTCCCCTTTTTATCATTCGAAAAAATCCCATTTTGTCCCTAAGTGAAATTTGCGTTTATTTTTATTTGGAAAAATAAGGAAATGTTACCTTTTTTATAAACAGTTATAAAATAAATATATATAACATAGAATTGTAAATTTCATACGTTGCACAGAGATTTTAAATGTGTTCCCTTTTTTTAAGCTGGTCCCTCGATTTCCTCTTTCTCTTTCAAAAAGCGCCAAAATTGGCTCAATTTCCCCTCAATCTGGGATCACTGGGCTGTAACCTGTAACCAAAATTTTGTGAAATAGGGCTTTTAGAAATATCACAGTAAATCACATCAGATCTTAAACTCAGTGATGGACAAATACAAGTATAAAAAACTAAACCTTCTGTTTTTGTAAGTATGTTTCTTTTTGAATGCCGATTCCGAACCAGTGATGCCATTCTGACATTGTTATTGCTAGATCTATAATTTTCGAAGACTTGAAAGCATTTAAAAAAAAATGTGAAATACATTTTTAATTTGGGAACATATCACCCAACGATTTATTCACAGATCAAATTTATATTTTGCTAAAAAATGCTTTGAAAATGGCGACCTAATTCATGTACCTAAAATGTCAACTAGATTTTTCTGGACTATTGATTTACGACTAGTCAACCCTAATAATTTTAGTATTCTTGCGGTTAATTCTTTATTTCGACACTTCAAAAGATCAACTTGACTAGATTTGTCGGCTTCCCACCCTTTTTTTTTTAGTGACTATTATACAGAAAACCTGTCGCATGAACCACCCAACCAGCTAAAAAGATGTCATATTGCCTGTGCTAAACTAGCTTACTTTTTTGAGGAGTTCCTAAAGATCAGATTTCATTAGACCGCCCATCTTCGGAAGTCTAGAAATTTGAAGAGCTTGTTCACCTGGGGACTTACATGTGGGCTTTGTTTAGAGGCCGCTACTGTAGGCGAATTAAGAAAGATACTCAGCTGCACTAAAAGTCATCAGCGAACAGCTTGAGCTTGATGATTTTTTTCCCGAGAGCAGATCTCAGATCATCTTTAATTCTCGCACGACGAAGAACGCCTTTACCATACTTTTAAATCGCTTTTACTTTACTCTCAACTGAAGTTAATTAATATATAACAGAAAACTATAACCTTGAATAAAATTTCTGAAATCATTTTACTTTTGAAATTCGAGAGTGTTTTTTATTGGACAAAATCCTACATATATGTAGAGCTCGTAAAGAGCTTAAGTGATATGAACAATAAAAATGGTTAACAATCGAGTTGAGCCTATTATAGGTCAGTGGTTAATGCCAAGGTAACTGCAAGGAGCGACGATGAAAAAGCAACAAATAAGTACATAGTCATTAGAAGGCGATAATCCTTTTGTCCCCAAAATAGCATACTACCATCTATCTCTGTTCATACCTAGATGTTAGGCAAAAGAAGTTTTAAAATTCGATTGCATATGTTACGAATGTCTACAATTTCGAAATTAGGAAAACTGCACTGTATTCCTCCAAGTCACTGAAAATTGTTATAAGCCCATGCATATTCCATAACTGCCGACAAATGTACGTTAGAATAAGTGCTTTGGCCAAGGGGAGTACATGAGCTTGTTAATTCAGCAACTATTTGTCATACAAATGCTCTAGTGATGTAGCAATATTCGTCAGACTTGTACATCAAAGAACATAATGTTTTGAAAACGCCCGCTCCCCCAGAGGCGGCACTGTTTGTTCTTGAAATTCACATGGGAAATCCATTTGCGACTGCATAGGTAGACACAACAAAACTGCGTATAAAAGTAAAAAATTTGGACAATCTATTGAAAAATGAGAACTGGTAAGTCGAGCTATATTGTGTTCGCTTTTAGCGTGTTTAAAGCATCCGTCTTTTCAGTTTCGATCGCACTCCTCGCACTGTTGGCCGCCACATTGGCCAACGCTCATGTCTACGAACAGAATGAAATAAACTGCATCGGAGCCAACGATCGTAAATATCGAGATATCCACGACGCCTCACTGTATTGGACGTGTCCCCTGGGACAAGACTTTGGCGTCAAAGAGAGCTGTCCCACAGATATGGCCTTTCTGGAGAGTGAACAAAAGTGCGTGTCGTGGGGTGCTTGGTACTGGAAGGCACCTTACACCAAGTAAATTGCTTCTTTTTTTTTTTTTTTTTTTGTGCAGGCTAAGTGAGTGTTTTTGGAGGCATAATAAACGAATTGAAAGTTTCCCACTATTGCATTCATTTTTACAGTGACATCGCACTTTTAAGAAATGTTGCCTTCGTTTTTACGCCACAAAATAAAAAGAAAACATAACTTATGAATTATATTGGTCTTGATATATGGTACGCGTGGATGTGCCCCTGCGATAAATCCACAATAGTTTCACAATTATTTTGATTCCAAATAATGAGAAGTGCCCAGGCCATGCCCTGTGGTGGTGATTTATTTTGTGGCGCTTTCAACATGCTCTCGCGCTTGGCCTCGTTGGTATTCGTTGGTGCCGGGCATTTCGTCAATGACAATGACGTATAGTGTCAATAAACACGGCCGGCGTTAAATCCACACGTGACTCAACACTCCATGTATAAAATTAGACAGCAAGTGTTGATTCTGGTGTTGATGTTTTGATAAGATGCAGTGGAGGTCGTGAGGCAATCGTTTTGGCTATGCGAGCTGTTAAAAATATGACAACCGCATTTTATATGACCGTGTGGCCTAATGGATAAGGCGTCGGACTTCGGATCCGAAGATTGCAGGTTCGAGTCCTGTCACGGTCGAGAGAATACATTTTTTTAATTTGTAACTGGCGGAACTAAAAGTATTCTTGTGTTGCTTACATTGAATACCTTAAAAGTAAAGTAAGAAAATGTACAAAGAAAAGGTTCCCAGCAGTTGTTCAGAAAGCAGGTTTTGTCGCTGAAAAGTTGGCAGTATGTCCTATTTTTTTCGATTCTTAACAGCTTTTAGGTATACACCTTAAACAATCAAACCACAAGAAACAAAACCACCTGGGGGATGTTCGTTAAGTAAAAACTGACTACTGACGAAAAACATAATTTTAAAAATTTTGTAGAAATTATATGGAGAGTCTTCTATTTGTAGACTGTATAAATTTTAAAACAAATGACAACTGGAGAATGCGAGCGACGTTCCTTATGACGTTATGACTTATCATCAGAATAATAATTATGTGAAAAATATTTATTTTGTTTTTAGTTATACCGCAACATTACCTATACATTTTAAATTGAGTAAACATACTTAACCCAAAGACAATTCCGCGTTAATGCTGTTTTTTTAGTCCGTTAAACATTAAATAAAAGAGCAGAGTTAAGGTTATTACATTTAATGTAATTAATATGACTTTAAGGCTGCACTTTAATCCGGGTTACTTACACCCGGATTTAAGTAAGTTTAAACCTAAAATTACAACCAAGTCCATAATATTCAGTCGTTAAAACCGAACTGTTTTTTTTAAACTTGATGCTAAATAACAGGATTGACCAATGTATCTACCCTTGAGGGACTCCAGAATATAGGCGACGATGTTTTTTTAACAAAGAACCATTTAGTTTTACATTTTGAGTACGATCAGACAGAAACGAGCTGATCCATTTTAGGATCCATTGAGGAAATCCATAATATTCCAGTTTTTTTAACAGGACACCATGATTAACTTTGTCGTATGCTTTACTAAAATCAGCATTAAAATTTAATTTCTCTTTAAAAAATAAAAATTGCAAATCACCAACTTGGCTCTTTAATTTTACTTTGTTCTTAGTCGACAGTGAGAATTTACGTCACATTAAAAGGGAAATAAAACCACTCGGAATATTCGGAATTTATTCCCCACCTTACATGGGAACTAAGTCCACTTCACGAAAGTGGTTTTATTTCCCACTAGCTGGGACTTATTTCCCTGCAATGACTGAACCCATGCTGCTCATCAGCAAACATTTCAGAACAGTGAGATTGAATAAGGTTACAAGAAATGTTCTTAAAGATTATAGATTATTATGTCATGTATTTATATGTCAGTTTTGCAATGATTTCGATGTGAGGTTTGTTACCACTCTTATGACAAATGACGATTTCCAAATCTTCGGAAAGACTCCACTGGACATCGAAAAGTTGAATAAATAAGTTAACGGCTTACAGATAAAATTAACAGACGATTTGACAAATAAACTTGGAGCATCATCAGGACCAGGAACACACATAGTTATCATCTAAGGTCTTTATATATATATACTAGCTGACCCGGCGAACTGCGTACCGCCCAAATTCATTAATATAGGTAAATTCCGATGTCATGTAATTCGGTCAATTCAAATTGAACGGCAAATCGTTCTGAATAAGTGGAATCCGCAGAATAAGAACATCTTCGCCTTTAAATTTTATAATAAAAATCGTTGCTTGAATAATATTTGATATTAAATTCTTCACAATCAAACACGTACCAGTACAAAGTTTTGGTTCATTTAGGTTGCGCAACAAAGTGGGATAGTTGGTGGCTTCGTTTTCATCCATCACGGAGTCGACTAATTTGTATGAATGCAACTCACCAGCGATTTGGTTTTGAATGGCGAAATTCAAATGATCGACGTTCTTGTTTTTCGCAGCCAAAATCACTCTTACACTCAGCTAATCATGGTCAATAAAATTCTGAGCGATATTCGGGAAAACAATCATGATTAGTTCTTCCGGTGTCGTTGTAAAGTTGCAAAAATGTTGTGGAAACTCAATCAGGCCGGAGATTAAGTTTGGAATCACACCATTGCCCATCGCCAACAATTGCCTGGAGAACTCTGCAGCGGACTGGTCATTTTGTAAAGAAACTCGCATGTTTGTTGTCAAATGCAATTTCTTGACGTATCGCAATAAAGCAGACGCCTTCAGGCAAGCATTCAATTCATCTGCCGGAGTTGATCTCGAAATGACAGGCTGCGTTTGACGAAAATCGCCTGATAGCAAGATCATTGCTCCACCGAAAGGTCGTCCCATATGATAATCTTACATTGCTGCAGTACTTTTGCCATCGCAGTATTCTTTGAAATGTTGCATGTAGGTTCTTCATCCACTTGCAATTTCAATGCAGAATGAGCTGTTCGACCGCCATCTAACAAAGTAGCCACTATCCCAGAAGAGGCTAGGGCCAAAGCGATCTCAGATCTCGAACGAATTGTATCCAAAATCAGTGAAATTAGGAATGTACTTCCAGTTCCACCGGGTGCAACAAGGAAGAAAATTCCACCATTTTCGTTATCGACTGGTTGCATCAATTCATCGTACACTTTCTTTTATTCTTGATTCAACGTTGACACTTTTGTTCGAACAGCTTGACGCAACGCGATTCGATCGAAGTCCATTTCTCGCTCCACTTCTCGATTAAAGGCGTCTTGCATTGAACGATTTGGCTGTGGCATCCCCAATTTGCACAACAAATTGCCACTCATGAGCAGACACATACCTCGATCAAAATCAAAGCTTTGTTGCGCATTTCATCTGACATCTCCAGTTCATTATCCGATGTCACAGTGGGAATTCGATGCAAAATATCGTCGACCATAGTAATCATCTTTGTATAATCAAAGTATCTACTTCATTTAAAAAAGTTACTTAATGTAACATAGTAAACATAATTTATTCGAACAAACTTTTTAGGTAGATATATATTTAAAAAAAAAAATTTAAATTGTTGACAACAACAATTTGCTTGGAAAATAAATTAAAATAATTGACAACAACAATTGCTTTGAAAATTTAAAATATTTGTTTTTTTTTATTTGATATGTCACTACTTGATTTCTATCCAGTTTCTTTTTACCCGACTGGTTCTTTTTTTTTCAAAGTATATTTGCCTATACAAAAATGAATTTATTGGAATGACGGTTGCGCCTTCTTTCAAAAATGTATCATACTAATATAAAAACCTTTTCTGCATGGTCTATTAACCAACAAAAAAAACTAAATCAAAATCGGATGTGTGTGGCAGTCGGTAGGCTGTCACACACACATTTAGCAAGTCATTTATATATATATAGAATTGTACGATTTCATATTTAGTCAGTCTTAAGCTCGGGTCTCGGAATATCAGAGTTTGATTTTGTTTAGGTTTTTCACAATAGCAGGCTCTAACTTTGGTAATTTGATAATATTTTTATTTGGAATAGAGGAAAAATATACTTCTGGAGTCAGGACCTGCAAAATGGACCTTGCAGTAGAAGAACTGAAATAAAAAAAAAGATTGTCATAGTTTTGTATTTTCTTTATTAAGAAAAACAAATTTAGATGTTGCCGACTATCTGTCCATTTTAAAGTTTCCATTCACCAAGTGGTGGAGCAATCTAATCTCTTCCGCTTTCGCTTCGAACAACTACAAATGAACAAAATGTAATAACCAATTGTAAAATGTGCAAAAATGTTTACCTTAAACTTTTCATGTTCCCACGCAGTCTTTTGATTGTTTTTGCCAAACAAACCTCAACTGACTACGAATACTCATCGCAATTATTGTCATTAAATTACTGAATCTGATTTGATCGAAACTTACTGCCTTGAGTCCATTGAAAGATGTCTAGAATTGAAAATGATTCTTTTCAAAGAATTCAATTCATTTGAAAGCAACTTCTTAGAATTGAAGACAAACTAGAGAACGGAACTCAAATTTTCATTTAATACATCCATAGCTCAATCACGACCTGCCAAAATGAGCGGGTTGGGTTCAAAATTCTGGATGGGTCAAAATTATTTTTACAAAAGTCTGCAACAATAAAAAATGGTTTGGAAAGTGTTAAAAAGACCGCGCTTTTGAAGTTTAGAGAATTGTTTTTTTTTTTAAGATTGCAGTGTTGTTTTAAACAATTACTATTCTAGGTAGTGTTTTTTGCTATCACTTCGTGAACGTGTACTGATAGTGTTACACTCATAATGAATATTTCAATCATTAAATCCAATAAAGGGAAAGATAAGTTTTGCGTGGATGGATGGGGATGTGGAGAAATTGAAAAAGAAAAGGAAAATTATTTTTAAAAACAAACAAATAAGAAGAATTCTAAAAAAGAGAACAGGTCTTAGCCATATTGGTTTTCTTAAACGAATTTTAAAAAAAATATAGCTCTCTCTAGCTTTGTTTAGTTTCTTAATCTCTTCTCTATATTTATAAAAATCAATTGCTGTGCGTTAGTCGGGTAAAGGCTCCAGAACGGCTTGACCGATTTGAATGATTTTTGTTTTGTTTTGTTTATCTTGAATCAGGGATGGTTTAAGAAAAAATAAATATCGAAAAATTATCAACATGTGGTGCTGTAGGCGCATATTTCGTTTTTCAGTAAAATTCAATTATCATCACTAGTAGGTAATCTATCTATATAAATTTGATTATGGAAATTTCCCATGAAAGGTGACGTTAATACCATGGTTTGTAAGTACATACGGTCTTTGTAGGTGTATTGGTTCATGAGTTATAGGGGCGTCGCACCTCCCATACAAAAAATGCATTCAAAACATTATATTTCGAAAACCACCGAATCGATTGAGTTCAAATTTACACAGAATCGTAAGTATTGGGCCCAAGAGTATACCTGTGAAGATAAGTCAAAATTAAACAAAGAGGCATGGCACCGCCCATACAAAAAAAGAAACAATCAAAATCTTTTTCCTGTTAAAAGATTAATGGCTTATGTTGTAATTGAAGCTACTATTTTAACTGGAAAATTGAAAAATTTAAAAATGTATTCACACCACGCATCCCAATGATTCCATCTGATATTCCATTTGAATTTAAAAGACTTCAGTTTCCTGTTCGCCTTGCGTTGGCGTTTATTATTAATAAGGTACGAGGACAAACAAAATTGGAATTTTTTTTTTAAAGCAGAATAAGCAGAATTTTATTGCTTAAAATTTGAAAATCTGCATTTTGTTAAGCAGAATTGAGGAGACAGAATTTCGCAAAGCAGAATTTTGAAAGCAGTATTTCGACCGGATCTCAAAATGCGCATCCCCCCAGCAAAGTGCAAACCAGCGATAACTTTCTGCGCCAAATCTATTGTTTCATCGGCTTACTTCTCATGAACGCGGGATTCTCGTACGTTCTCTTCCAAAAACCAAAAAAGACGAATAAAAAAAATGGAAATTCGCTCGAGACTAATTTCCGAACAAAAGAGATCTATTGCAACGTGTATCTATTAAAATGTACTTAGCCAACAAAATAAATAGCAACCAATTAACAATCCCAATGAATTTAGGTTGCTCAAATGTATCTTTACTAAACGTGTAGTCACAGGTACCGATGTTCCCTGGCGCTGCTGCTGCTGTAGCTTGTTTTCCATTCCATACTCTGTGTACAAATATTTCTGCAATTGTTTCGCCTTTGTTTTGTGTGTTTGTCTCGTGTCTGACGTTCAACTTAATGAATTGCATATGCGAACGACGACGGCGTCGATTTTGTAATACCAACTTAAAGATGCACCAGCAGCAAATCGCGCATCGCACTATCAACGGAAAGCATCGCACCTGGATGCTTCAATACTACCGTTTGCAGCTGACGGTCGGTGATGATGCTGCTGACGGTAATGCTGATGATACTCAAGTGGCTTTTATGTGTTTTAGATATGTTTTGGTTTCTTTTATTCGGCTGTATGTCTTTTGGATGGTGTGGCCCCAAAGATAATGCAACATTCGGGAGGTACGTACAACCAGACAATTTTCAAATTGGTCTGATGCCTTTCGAAAACAAATCCACTCCAAGATTATACACGCACTCGAGTGCGGTGGCCGGTCCACATTTTCATATCATATAATGTAAAACGGTCTGAAAATATCTAGCTCATCGACCACCCGATCTTCAGATGGAGTACCCATAGCAATTTACGAAAATTAATCTGAAGATGATCCATGCTATCGTTGGGGCGGCGCGACGACGCGTGCGTAACATGGGCCACTCGTGTAGGTTCAGTTTTCTAAGGTGAAAGTGCGCCCCTCACCGTTCGCCAGTCATTAAGGCTGCCGTATATATAGTTGAAGGGCTTGTACACTACACGGATTCTGTCAATCGCGTTCGCGGCTGTGGGTCATTCATTCAATTTAGCCAGTAAAGCCACGATTAAACGGCAGTGGTGGTGGGATCATCAATTTAATTGCTGATTGTTGCATTTCGAGTCTTATATCATCTTGCTGAATGTTGCGTGAAATTAGAGACAAGCCTGTGAGTGCGTTGAGGATGACAATCAGTTTTGTCCCTCATCATGGTATGTGTAGCCTTAGGCGATGAGTCGACATTGCATTCGATTGCAACAAGTGACTTTTACTTTTATTTTGTAAAGTGTCTTTGATGGTTACCTTATACACCGCTTGTTTGGGATGAAATTAGTAGAGGAAGCTTGTTCATCTATTGGAGTTGCTGCATTGGGCCCTTTTCGTTGCAATAGCAGGTGTTGATACCTATATGGAGGGCGGAACCCTTCAGCCTGCTTATTTATCGGAGAAATTACATAAAGCAAGGTAGGCGGAAAAGGCCGAGGTTTTGGAAACAAATAAAATGAATTCAGTGGGTAATAGAATGTTGCGTACGAGTACGTAGGAATCACTCAAACGCACGCTAGCTAGGAGCTTGACCTGTGGGGCTGTTGCCTATAGGTAGACATTTATTATTTTCGTAATAAATCGTCAATATTAACAATGACAAATGCCTTTTGTGAGCTACCCTCGCATTTTTGGAGCCGATGACAGTGCGAATTTTCAGGACTAGTCAGGTTGAACCAGACATGATGACGGGTAAGCCCTTTATGGGACAACCGCCTAAAGAAAAGTAGCCTACTACCAAAGGAATATCTGACCTGTTACTCTAAGATCTAAGGTAAGGGGTCAACAAGAACTGCATTTAAATTGCGTTTCAAATTTTGTTAGTGAATACTGATGAAAACTTTTGCGTACCTCGATGAGATCTTGGAAAAAGGTACAGTCAGAAAAATAAAATCGCCCAAATAAATAAAGACCGGAAATGAAGCAATAATAGGGAATGAGGAAACTCCACAATCGATATGTACTCGTTGGCAAAACTTCCCACATTATTTCTGTCGAACCAAAGTAGGAATTCGTCACCCATTTGATAACTGATGATGGATTCCATTAATCTCTTCAAGTAAAACTGACTGACACTCTTACGAATGTGCATATAAAATGATCGTCGATAGTAATCGAAGCAATAAAGAAATCCATTAGATCCTAGACATCAACAGCATCATATTTCAGAGCGTAATTAAAAATAAATAATTCTCCATGGAATCGATCAATTATTACCCAAATTGAATGTGCATGAAATCCGTTCTCATGCTTGACATAAAATTAACGATGTGCATCATGAGATCGTTCGTATTAATTTATCGACTTACCAAGGGAATAGATTAGCAGCCTTAAGATGACGCCGATAAATTGAGAATAGCGACTGTCAGCTGTGAGTTGTGAGTTGTGAGATGCGAGATGCTTTATTTGATAGTGATGGCACGATTGAGGAATTGAAATTGAGTACACGTTTGATAAATTATATTTGTCGAGTGATAATGTTTAAGGATGATATTTTTAATTCTCCCTCGGGATATTGTTATGTGTGGCGTATTGCGCAATTAGGGGCAGAATTACACAAGTCGTAAATGTAAGTAATTACCTAAAGGCAATCGTAATGGCTGGCAGGGATTGCAGGCTCCAGAAGTTCTTATGTGAGTATCAGCAAATGGCCAGGAGCAGTCTTGGCTTCAAAACAAGCCTTAGCCTTAGACCATAACCAACCTGATATAAGCAAAATATATATTTTGCCGTATTAGATCCAGCAAATAGTGTAAAGTCTTAAAACCTTCCTTCAAACTGTTACTTGGGTCCTTATTAGGTTTTAAAAATATTTAAACCTGTTATTTTCATTACTTTAGTAAGTTGATAAGAGCTGGTGTGGTTTCCTAAGACATATTAAAACAATGTAAACGCTTTTTATTTTATCTGTGTCTCTAAGCGTTATTAACGCTTATAGCGTTCCAAACCGCAGGAAGACAAATAGATATCTGTTCCGATAGTAAAGCAGCCATAACCGCCTTGAGCAACCCACTATATACAACGAAATCTATTCTGGAAGGGAGTGTAAAAACAAAGTGAACATATAGATATTAAAAATAATGTCTCTCTAATTTAGGTCCCGGGACATGAAGGTATCATGGTCACGGGCAACGAAAGAGCAGATGGAATATCAAGGGAAGGTGCGGGGAAAAAATAAAAACCACCGGAAAAAGAAATAGGCGTACCACTGACGACTATATTAAAACAGCAATAAATCAACGAGTCAAAATTGTTTTTTTCAGATACTGGGAACACCTAGAAACATGTAGAGTGGCAAAAATAATATTAGAAATACCAACTAATAAACTGGAAAAATGAGCGATTAACTTTGGAAGATCGCAATTAAGAATGATGGTGGGACTTATTTCAGGACACATCAATCTTAATAAACATGCAAATAGAATCGGCATTTCAGAAACATCGATATGCCCAAACTACCAGGAGGTGGAGGAAGATATAGAACACTTCCTCTACTACTGTCCAGCTACAGCGAGGCTACAGCACAGGCGAGGATCACATTTGACACCATATCTTACATGCCTCAGAAATGTGGAACTAAGCGACATCATGGAGTTCTCCAAGCGAACAAATAGATTCGCTGACAGAACAAACCCTACATACAGTGGCTAGCCATAATTTTCCAATTTGCTCGCCGTATGAACCTTCCTTAGGCGTAGACAAACACAGCAAAGAAAAGATAACAAAAATCAGACGATCCGTTCTCGAGTTTTGAGCGGTCTTACGGATGCAACTTTTTTTTAAATATATAGCATAGATAGATGTAAATATTATAAAGATCGCAAAAATCATTTAAGTAACTTTAAAATGTGTTAAATTTAAAGCTAATAATGGAACTCCATTAAGCCTTACCTTGTGCCTGAAACACCCTTACGGATTCGTTGATTAGCTTGCACGTGATGTCAACGAGTAAAAATCCAAATACGGACAAGTAGTTTTATTATGCGTAGAGGTGGCATCTTATTTCGATCCACCCTTCAAGGAATGCGGTCTCATTATCAACGTTACCAGATTTCTTCCAAATCTACTAAAGCCAGGGGGCAAATTCCGTGATGTACAATATCATTTTCCAAACTTTAATTACCATTAGAAGATATATTCTGCTGGAAAAGTCTGCAACGGTTAAATCGGGCGATCTTGCGGGCCAGTGCAAATTGCCAAAACGAGAGATGGGGCGACCCGGGAACGCCGCCTTCAGAATATCGCGCAGTGTGTGCCGTAGCTCCGTCCTGTTGGAACCACATGTCCTCCAGTCCTAATTCGTCCAATTGCAGCAGAAGAAACTCGGTTAACATGGCCCTATAGCGCGCACCGTCTACTGTTGTCATTTGACCAGCGGCGTTCTCGAAAAAAAAAATGGCACGATGACTCCTCCAGCATGAACAGTAACTTTGAGCGGGTGTAATGGCTCCTCGTGCATTACTCGTGTATTTTCGGTGCCCCAGAAGCGATAGTTTTGCTTGTTCATGTACCCGCTGAGGTGGCAATGAGCCTCATCGCTCATTATGATTTTGGTCGAAAAATCGAAAATTCGGAATTATTCCGCGTTCTTGGGGAGTGTATCGCCCCATGGCTTGTTCACTTTACATCTGTCTAGTCCACAAATGTCAAAATAGATTTGGCATTGGCGGCCATTTGCAAAAATAAGAGCATCTTCCAACAGGGTGATCTCTTTTGGCCCACCTTATCGTATCGTGCGAAAAGATACGAATGAGTGCCTAGGGAAAAAAGCTATAAAATCTGCCAGGTAAAAACGTAAAAAAAAACTGAATTAAAAAACCAAAAAACCCGACTGACTGTAGAAAAGATTTCACTGAGATTTGTGTGACAATTGTTTTTTTTTTATATGTTTTTATTTATTTGTTTAGCCTACGACACCCCGGAAAAGAATACCAATTTATTGAAACCTCACTGTTCAAAATCGGTCAAGTCAAGGATGCGCGCGAAACACATTACCCTCCCTGTGTCAAGGGTTGCCATAATTTAGTTCGCTTTAAGAGCCCAAACCTTAAAAAAATGTAGCCAATATCGTTGCTCAGAAAGAAGCCCAAAAATTGTTGAACATTTTGGTATTTTTCAGACTTATTCTCACCGCGGTTTTTTTTTTTACTTCTACGCCTTGAATTTTATTTGACTTTTTTTCTGCTATTGGCTTTTGTGGCTTGTGTTAAACCAAAAGGCCTGCAAAATGAATTGGTGTGCGTGCAACTTGAACGACTGTTCGATGTTACTTGACTGCAAGAGTGCCGTCGAGTTTTAAAAGTGCGGGTTTGTTCGAAAATATTTCTTTTTTTAGTTTTATGAAAGAATAAAACAAACAAAATTAACACACAATTTCTAAAACGATATAGCCCAAAATTGTGTTGGGCGCTCATGGAAGAAATTTCTATCGTTCGGTTAAAAAACGATCGATGCGTGATGCGTGATAATTTCTACATTAACAAATTATTAAGAAGTGAAAAAAATTCATATTATTCAGAATCTTTATAAAGTACATTGCAATTATTAAGGGTTAAATTTTATTTGTTGGGCAAAATTTATAACAGCTATCACTTTCAGGTTCTATTGAGCTTCTTGAAAATTTTATCCAAAATTTTCTTTACTGAAATGTTAACTGTTTATTAGTTTTTCTTTAAACTGCCTGTGAAAATATGTATATAAGTTGAAAATGCTTGATTTAGAAATTGTTTTTTTTTTGGAAAACTGCTGAAATTGAGAAAAAAAAGATTCAAAATCTGCCACATGTGATTTCTACGACCAAATTTTGCTAAGATATCTAAACCAAAGCACTGGTCGTTATTCCTGTTTTTTGCGACGTTCCATTGTTTTCGCTAGTCCTACGTACCCTACATCCTTAAATAGACTGAACACTGAAGTCAAGGGTTTACAGGGCTTTCGTGTTTACATATCTCACCACAAGCCCGCACTGTAGCTGAACCCTAGGCAATCGCAAAACTATCTCTTTTCGTGTTTAAACTTGAGCGCTAGTCCATAATCCATTACCTAATTTGGGAACAAACTGAATGCTCATTAAATCGGCCTTCATTATGGAGTAGCGTTCACTTTCAATCCGATGTCAACCAAAGAAGCTTCTCAATAAATCGGTGTTTTTTTTCTGTATTTTTCTCCTTCTCTCTCTCAACTAATCGGCTTTTCATTAACGATTCATTCCAGCCTTAGGCGGGCTTAACAAAATCGTTAACAAAATCTCTGACAAAATCACATTGAGTAGTGATTGAGTTGTTTAGTGCCCAAATTACGCCTTACATAAATGTTACAGCATTTCCTTATTTTTTCTTGTCGACGTTACTATTTTCAAAAATGAAAATTGATTAACCTGCATACTCGTAGTGCACAGTCATCTCCGGCCGAAATAACAATTCCAAAAATCACCCATCTATATACTCGCTCATCATCATCGCATAGAAGATTGCAGAAAAACAGTCAAAAATCGAGCGTTTGCGTTACTACTTATTAACCGTCATCTTCATGCATGTAGTTTCGCGGACCTCTATCCAATTAAACCCGCGTAAACTATCTCTTAGATATCATCTTGATGCGCACTCACGTGCTGGCTGCAGATAGTTGTTCTCTTTCTGTGTGCCAAAACAGAAACGCAGGGGGGCACCCCCGACCCACGGTATTATTGGTGATTGTTGGCGCGCATCTTCAACGTTGGCTTAAGCTTTTTTTTGTCTTGCCCCTGCCAAAGCTGCCGCATACCATATCTCTCCCTCCATCTATTGGTGAGTTTTGTTAGTGAAGATGCACTTTTTTTTTTCCGTCGCCGTCTATGTCGGCTTTTGTTCGGCTCTTCTCTCTGTGAATAATTGAGGTATACGAAATACGAGTTACGAGTATCTCTATCTATCGGTGGTTGTGGAAAAACTCATTTGTTTTGTACTGATCGAGTAAGAAAACAACACAATACTCCAACAACAACGAATTATATTATTAAAAGTGTATTTTTTGTTCCCCAAGGCAAAAAGTAGGGAAAATATGTAATTTCGGTATAAAACAGCTCGATGCTCGGTGTAGCCTATGTAGTTTGCATTCAACTATCGGAATAAACATATCTTAGAGAATTTAGCTTTTTTTTAATCCCGCTTTTTACCGAAGACGAAACGAGACCAAAGACGGAGTTTGGATATCTTAAATATTTCTGGTTAGTTTTATATTTAATAAAAAAAAAATAATTAAAAAATATGCAACAAAACGAAAGTGCCAAGTGAACAAGGATTTATTAAGTGACACCTTTTTGGAATACGTGCGATCAGTGTGAACAAGTCCTGCAAGTGAGCAATTCAACTGAAAATTGTGAAAACGAATTGAATTGCAACTCTGACATATAGTTCAACATCTATCTGTTGGTGGTGTAATTGTGTTGCATTGCAAAATGCACTTTTTTCCTTTTGTTCTTCATTTTCAATTAACTTTACTGAAATAGGTAGTTAGTCTCAGATGGAAATCTCTCTGCTGTTTGTTTAAGTTCAAAAATTGCAAATTTCGAAATAATATGCAGTTAGTGCGCGCGGCAATTTGTTGCAGCAACACGAGTGAATTTTAGTACCGACCATCGGAAGAAACGTGTTTTAGTGAACGATTTGCATATGTACGGGGATGATTTGGGATTTGCAGTGTTTGCTCAAAGGGTCAAAACGAACGAAAACTTTTCCAGTCTCGCATTCAAATTGGATTTGAATATTCAACGGCTGTTGTAGAAATGACAGCTTTAGTGATTTATTTTCAGTAGGACTGGCATCGACAATGGGTTGTTTTTTTTTATTGAAAGCATTTGCCGCCAGTTTATGAATGACCCTTCTGAAAAATTTATTTGTTAATTTTGCTAGCTTGGTACATTTGCCTAGGTGTAAATTTTGTCTGTTAAAGTGGTGCCAATATTAGTTGCTATTTACATGGCAGAGTTTAAAGTGCAAATGGTCGATTTGGGACCGACAACACTTCTATGGGATTTTCGCACCACTTTTGAGAACCATGTTCTTACACTGCATACATTTTTTTAAAAATATATATAAAATGCAAACAATGCATAAGATATAGAAAGGCTTCGTTCGTGACAATCTGTTGCTTTTGAAACCTCCTACGTTTAATCTATCTATCTACATATATAAAAGAGAGTGACGTCCCTGTGTGTACTTATAACTCGAGAACGTTTCGTTCGATTTTCACGATTTTGGGCTTGATGAATTCGTATTGGCCCAAGGAAGGATATAGGCTACTTTTTGTATTGGGAACCGCACTTTGGGAAAAAATAACTGAATAGAAAAACTATATATTTAACATTTTTTTAAATTTTGTTATTCAACTATTTTGGGAGGAACGAATTTCGCCAGGGCAGCTAATATCCCATATTTGAGTTTTGAGAAGTTATTAAACAAATTGTTTTCGCTTCCGAGTTCAAGCTTTACGAATTTAAGCTTAACTTTTAAATCCTCGAAGGATTTTTAAAATTTTTGCGTAAAGAGCTCATAAGAAATAAATAAATAGATGGCGGAACAGGTCCGGAGGGTCCGGCCTAGTTTCTCATAACCATTCGTTTTGTGTGAGTTTTCATTTTTGGAACGAAAGGAAGGGATCTACAGTTTTATGCCGACTCCAAACGGCTAACTGAGTAGCTCTTTCAGTTTACACTCTCGGATGTTTTTCAGACGTTCGCGTCTCGGTTTTTGCGGGATTCGAACCTGGGACCCCCGCATAGCAGTCCAACACACTAACCACTAAGCCACTGCGCCTAGTAATAGCTCATAAAGGTCATGCAAATATTTTCCTGTGAATAAATTTTCTCACAAAAGGAAAATTCTGCTATAAGTTAGACAGCGGTGATTCAGAAGTTTTAAGTTCAGTTTTGGACTTAGTTAGACTTAGACTTAGTTTTTTTTTTTCGAGTTTCAAGATGTAAGGAAATTCTAACTTTGGGCTAAGAACCAAAGAATCGAATCGGAGCGAAACAGATGCAGCATTCCCGAAGTCTGAGACAACTCTCCAAACGCTGGTTTCAGTGCGCCGATTTCTCTGGCCGTATCTTGTTCGATTATCCCTTCACTAAGAGACAGTAAAAACAAAAACAGAAAAAAATATGGCGAAACGGGCTGATAATGTCAATGTAGTCCTACTCACAACCATTCTTCCTCAATCTTTGGGACGAAACGAGGCTGATGATGCAGGAGCTTGATCTTAGGTATTGTTTTTAAGAGAACTAAAAATGCAAGCAAATATTTCTACGCGTGCTTCTTCGAGTGGGTAAAGCCGGAATTTTGATGTTTTACAAATTTCCAGCTTCTGCATTTAAGAATAACTTTAGGTGCCCATATGCCACGGTAAGAAAATATGTTAACGATGGATAAACTATAGAAATAGGGCTTTAAATATTTTTCGTAACAAATTTCTGGTCACCCAGCCAGAAAAATTTTGCATTTCGCACACCACACCACATATTTTTCAAAGTAAAATGACTTCAGAAATCAAGAAACACGATATCGTAAATAACTCCCGATGGAAATGTTTCCCTTGTCAGCGATCTAAATGAGGTTTCTGAATAGAAAATATTATTCCCAATACTGATACGAGACCGTTTCACGGGCCCAAATGCTTATATTAAAATGTGTAAAAATTGTATGACTCTATAGAAAAACTACGGTATTTATTCTCTGGTATTTATTTCATGTTCTTTCGCTTATTTTTTGCGTACAGGCATAGTACTTTCAAAAACTTCTATAAAAGGTCTTCCCTCAGTCAATATAAAGTACACGAGGTGTCCCTAAATTATCGCAAAACCCAGTAAAACAGAAGTGCAACATACATCTTTATTAGAAATCGCAAATTAAAGAAAAACCTAGGGTGGAACAAAGGTGTAGCTGAATACACGTAGATAAAAGGTTTTTAAAAAAAAAAACTCGCGCAAATGGGTCTTTGCACGTCAATATCTTCATATAGCGTATTAAATCATGAAACAAAACGAAGAAATTATATGTTATGATAACAGTAAGTTCGACAAAAAAGTTTAAGCACAATTTGAGAAAAGACTTTAAATGCTGGGACACTGTATTTGAGTTAATAATACATTTTCGTTACAATCGCCTTGAGGCAATGCATCGAACGCAATTTTTATACGCTCCTTATCAAGAATCGCAGGCTCTATATCAGATTTGCATATTTTCCACCACAGAAAACCTTTCTAAATTGAGCCAAGTTAGCAGAAACATCCATAGTGGAGGCAATATACAAACGACTTTGATAAGGGTGATATAATCTCTAACTTGATACTAAATACAAAATATTACTGAAAATACTGATGGTGAATTGTCCATCAAAGAAAAGGATATATTGCATCACTAAGCTAATATGAAAGAGACCTCCAGTTTTCCCAGCCCCAACATGAATACAAATTTAAATAAAAATCGATAGAAAGTGGTGCTCTGCCAGTATTTTAGAACAAAACACTGTTGCAAAAAAAGCCACTCAAATCGTTTTAAACAATTTAAGAAATTCAAGTTTCATCATCAAACGAGTACGAGTAATATCGCTTCGACCCTACATTGATACCAATCGAATATTGCCCAAGAAAAAGTAGTGATCCTCTCAAAATTATTTTATTAAATGACACGAAAAATTACATGCATTTCCCCAATATTCATTGCAAATATCGATGCCATATTTTCGCTTCGTTGAGTGGCTATATATTGCTTGGGTACAAAATTTGTCCACCGCCTCTTCTGCATTTAGCGAAAACAGTATGCTGTTAGCAAATGCTGTTAAATTACGGGTGACACGACACCATGCGAATTATGTGGAAGTCGACATTCTCTTTCCTAGTGACAACAATTTCGTTACACTGGGTGGCGAAAGAATTTTTCTTTTCGATTTTGATCGTTAATTTAAGGAAATTTTTAAAGCAGATATTTATCTAGATCAGATAACATGCATTATTATTGGAAAACAGTTGGCCTTATAATTTTTAGTAACTGGTCATTCTTCAATTATTAATGTTCCAAACAGATCCAGATTTACCAACGAGCATGAGTAGGGTAAAACTTGAGTCTGACTGCATGCAACTTAAAACAAAATTTTCAATATCCGACACAAATAGTGTTAAACTTGAGTCTGACTGCATGCAACTTAAAACAAAATTTTCTATATCCGACACATATAATGGCAAATTTTTACAGCCCAAGGTGGAAACGTCTTTGCAGTGCATACTGTTTTTGTTCATTCATTAATAGGAAGGAAAAGGCAATTAAAGCTCTTCGTTGAGGTTTCACTCTTGTTTGAAACAATTTTTAATAACCGACATTTTAATGACGTATTAAAGTTAATTGAACGTGGGTTTGGATTCATCTACCTTCGATAACAAGGTTTGCTATTCGCTTAATAGTCATTAAATTTAAATTACAAATATAATTCATTTAAATTTGCATTCGTTGTTAAGAATGGGACGTTTTAAAAGGAAATAATATTAAATTTCACATTAAATTTAATTGTAATTCCATTTGCTTTTGAGAAAAATAAAATAAAAAAAATAATTTTTAAAGAGAAACACAATCGAAATGTTTTATGGTTTAAAAATAAAACTAGAAAGCTTGAACTTAATGGATTCGTGATCATAGAGTTCGTGATCATAACAAAGGGGACGTCTCATTTGCTAAAATTATATTTTAAATCGGATCTTCCACAGTCTGCATCCCACCTTACAAGCCATAGTTATCCACCACAAATTTGTTGGTGAGAATCCGAACAAAATGGCAGATGCTATACGGATTTTGTCAGTGGGAATGCTGTAACCGTAAAAACTGATGACAGACATTTGAGGAGAAACTTATACATAAAGGGTCTTTCATTAAGGACTTGACAAATTATTTTTTATTAGCTTGAATTGCTATCAAAACATTTGAAGCGTTGTAAAAAAAAAATTGGTGGACTGTATCCAACAGTCCCGAAATATATGTATGTGTAAACACCGTGCGTGCGGTATGTGTGTGGCTTGATACACGTCATTGAGAAAAGAGGGAATTGTGATAACCGTATTCTTGATATATTATGAAATAACAAAAACAATACCCGTTTGCATTTCCATACCCGCAAGTTAAATGACATCAACTGTTATACAGTAAATGAGAGTGTCATTGTAATTTCATTCAGCTTGCATTGCATATTGTAGAGGTGCTGGCCAACGACATTTTTGTTAGTTGTTGTCCAGCTGTGATTTCTGTGTGCCTGGTAATTCACGAAAGATTTGGAACCGAATTTCCTCGAGATGTCCGTCACAGGGAAGAAATGTGAGACCATCATATATGAAAAACATGCTTTATTTCACATCAACAAAAAGCTGAAATTAATATGCCCCAGCTCATAAATGTATGCAATGAAAAAAACGTATGCAATGATAAAATGTATGCAATGATAAAACACAGTGACGCATTTTCTGTCCCCGCAAGTTAAATGTGTGGAATTACTCCACCAGAATCCAATAACGCGCGCTTAGATGTTTACACATCAAAAAAAAATACCACTTATTGTAACGTTTAATAAATGAAGTCACGTTGTCTAAAATAGTATTTTTCTTATTACTTTTATTTCGTTTTACTCCAACTTCTTTTATAGGCAGATTTAGGGGCAAACAACTTTAAACGTCTTTTAATCGAAACTAGAAGTTTGTCACTTAACACCTTCTCATTCTCAGCGATTCATTTATGAATGGAATTCGACTGCGTTCATATGTCCACCACGGGAACGGATGCAGCGGTCGATACGTTGAACCCAATTTTCGATGACTCCGAACCGATACTGAGCTCTTTTAACGTCGCAACGGCTTGTTGGCATGGACCAATGATTTAATGTAGTCCCATAAAAAAAAAGTCTACAGGCGTTAAATCACACGATCTTGGCGGCAAATCGACGGGTCCCTTTCTCGAGATAACCTACGTTCGCCGAACTGATATTTTAATAACTCGATTGTTGCAACCGCTGTTTGACTTGTGGCACCGTCTTGTTGGAACCATAATCACTGATGTCCAATTCATGCAAATACCAATTACCGAAACGTGACATTTCAACGACAAAAAAAAAGCGGCCCAATGACGCCACTGGCCTGAAAACCACACCAAACAGTGCGCCGTACTAATAGCAAATTTTAGTCTCGACTTTAAATTTACAGGAGCTCACAATTGCGATATTTGCATGGAAAATATAGCCACTTGGAACTACTAAAATTTAGAGTCGAAACTAACAATGGTTAATGGTAATATGACTTTTTGCGGATGAAATGCTGCTGCATGAAATACATGAGGTTTTTTACCTATCCAGTATTTTCTTTTATTGATGAAGCCATTTAACTAAAAATGCACTTCATTGCTGAAGATTGATACTTGACGTCAACGCTCTTTAAGTTGCGACCACTGACTCGGCACTTCGGTAGTAAATTTTATTTATTTGTAAACGTCGTCCCTTTGTGTTCTTCACCACGGTGAAAATTTTGAATTTTCCTGATTATTTTGACATTGACAGTTCGGTAATCAGTTCACACTGAAAGTTTCAAGTTTGCAAGTCGCTAATGAGAGACCCTTTACAAAATCCATTTTGTTGTAGCATAAAATATGGCTTATTATAAATAGACCGCCAGTGGCCAACTTCACGTTGGTTTTGCATCATCAGAGACGTTGATGTCTTACAGCGAATAAGGTGTGATCACATGCCACAGCCAGAAGCCAAATTGAAATTCCAATACTAAAATAAATCAAAAAGCGAAATCTACTCAAACGATGCACTCATTATAGAAAATCCGTCTTAATTCTAGATGATTTGTATAATATCTGGAGGTCATCTAAAGTTAACAAAGGTGAAACCTATTTTCGATTTTTTTTTCGAAAATATGTCGCTTTTCACCACATGTTTCGGAAACGATTCTTTTTCGACAAATTGTCGTTTATAGGAATTTAAACGGGAATGGCCAGTTTATTTCGACAAAACCACACAATTTTCATCGGGTCATTCACAATATTTAAACGAAATGGTCAACACGTAGTTTCAGATTCTCGCAATAATAGATTGGTATAGGCCAGACTCCATGACCGTTACTTACAAATTGAACGGCACAGTAGCAAAATCGGTTTGCAGTATAGAACACACTATGTAAGTGTCAATGGGTTTGAGTTGGAAAACCTTTAAAATGCAAAATCTTCTGAACGTATGAACAATTTGGAAATATGTAATTACATTTTTACGGTTTTAAAAGGAAAAAACGAGATTCAGTCACAGTTCTCTTGTTCATAATTTTGGTCTTAATGTGGGTAAAAAGGTTAACCTCTCCTGGTAAATTTATAAAGAAAATTCTCCATTCCCAGTAAATCTCTATGAAAGAATGTTTACAATCAGTAAAATAGGTAAAGACCGCAATTCAGCGAGCAATGTGTCGAAAAGTCGTCGAAAATTACCTCACAATGTTGGAGCCCTTACAGCTCACTTGCCAGGAAAACGTTTATAAGTCAGCTAAAGGAGAATATGCAATCGGAAAAGTTGTTTTTACCCTCCCCGAAGAAGGCTTCACAAGCCTTAACTTGAAAGTTCTGAGCTTACGATACCAAATTTTCTGCGATTGTTGAAGAAAGTGATGACACAGAAAATCATGTCCTGTTCTTTATCCTGCTTTATGCTATTCAAGTTGGGGGATCTTTGATGCTTAAAAGTTTAAGCAAATTTCTTAGCCTCCTCATCACGAAAGTTCATTTCTTCAAAAACAAAGACTATAGGGGCTAAGGGTGGCTTGCACAAGTTGTTGCGTCTATATGCTCCTCATGCAGAAAGCGAACAGAAACCCCCAATAGAGAGACAAAACAAAGCTGTGACTCATTTTTTGAAATGAAATACCTATTCGCCCCCGATATATTGGTTGCAACAAGTCAGCGTTGCCAAATTGTGGGTTTTCCCCAGATTTAGGGCTTTTTTTTTTTTTTTGTCGACGAAAGGAAATCTGGTAACCTTAAATGTGCCAGAAAAATTAAATTTATAGGCATTCTGCGAATGTAAGAATTTTATTTTTTTATTTATTTTAAAATGCTGTGAATATTATTTGTTTTTCCAAATATATTGGACTGATTTTTGTTTACAAAACAAGTCTTTAAAAAACAGGCATAACCTATTCCAGTTTCATTACGAAAAAGTTATAGTTTTCTTGTAATATTTTTTTTTTTCGGGTGTAAGCAGCAACCTTATCTGTAAATTTCATAAAGAAAAATTTCAACAAAATTGCGTAAGGACTGCAACATATGTGCTGACGTTTTGCGTTGTATATACATATTTCCCGCCACTTTTATATTCGAAATATGTCATTCGAAAATTTTAGGTATGTAGTCTTAGAAAAAAATATCGACGAAAAGTTGTTTTTTTTTTTTGGAAAAAATAACCAAATCTGGAACGGAAAACCACACTTACACGATCGTGTTTCAAATTCGAAGTTTTTACCTTAGAAAAATTAGTGACAAAATGTTGGGTTTTTTGGGAAACAAATAAATAAATCTGGGTTTTTTCTTTCAGGTTTATCTGGGTGGAAATATTTTGACCGTCTGGCAACGCTGCAACTTAACTAATAGCATCCGCCATTATTTTCTGTTTGGCTCTGTTTCTTTTCTTGAGCTTGTTTTTATATTAAGCAGAGGAAAAGCAAGTAGATATCGACGAGTTGATGCTGCCTTGTAAAATTGTTGCTCGTTTACGTTGCAAATCCAAGTTTTTACAAACGATTGTTTTGGAGTGGGATTCCCTTAGAATGAAAGAGCTTCTAAAGTCTTTGGAAGTTTCAGTTTATAAGAAATTAAGGCCGAAAAATATTTGCTACCACTCCAATCATCATCGCTTTAACAGCTTGAAACAACTGAATATTTACGCATAAGAAATTATAAAGTCGTCAATTCGCATAAACTTTTAGGACCAATGGACTGAGCTGAGCACTGAACTGAGCTCGAGCTATATGTGAAGCGAGCGTGCTCAGATCGTTCTGATGATTTTCTGTTTTTCCTGTTTTTTTTTTTTTTTTGTTTTTTTTTTTTTTTTCTCTAAAATGTGACTAGAAGTGTGAGTGTATATGTGTAATCACCTTTTTACTTAGCCTGCTTAGTGAGTTTATGCTGAGCTCATAGAGCGAGCTCTGATCATGTTCTGAATAAAATTCGAGCCAATATAGAAAACCCTTGAAGTGTTTTACACCAAAAGACTTCGAAAAAAGAGCTATCAACTGACTTAAGGCCAAAATACTCTCAATGATATAGTCATTTAACTTTAATTCTTTCACCTGTTTACTACTGTAAGACCTTTTTAACATATTTTTTTAAAATCTGTCACATCACTGTGGGGGATAGGGTTCCAAGGATTCATCAAGACATCAAGAAACTAGGATTACCTTCGGTAGGATTATCTCATCGATTTTGCTAATAAATTGATCTACACCATAGTGGATTGCAAACTTTGTCAACAACACGATAAATTCCGCGTTTACTTGGCCAATTTCTGTGTACCGTAAATCGCTCTGTAAAAATATCAATATCGACTCATATCTAGGAAATAGCTCTCCAAAATTTTAAGCCACTGTTGCGGTCCAAGTCTTTCCAAGTTCACGCGGCGTAATGAACACAGATCATAAAATGCACAAAATCACATTTGACGTTTATTCTGCATTAAAAAGTAGGATAGCCAATGAAAAACGAACTTCCCAAGAACCAGCGAATTGGTGTTTCACCAAATTTCCCATAGAATCTATATTCACACCACTCCGAAAACCTTGTCGAAACCTTGTTTGCGTCGAAAACTCGTCGATGCATTCACACCGAACACCAACTAGTTTTCGTTTGACGTTTCAATCAGCTGCGAGACACAAGCCGTGAAGCTTTCGATCGCATTAATTTACAAATAAAATTAGTTCAGAGTATTTAAAAATAAAATTAAGAGTGGAAAATGATTTTATGTTGTGAGTTGTGACTTGTGACATTTGTTCGGTCAGTTGTTCTGCTAAATTTGCTGAATATTTCAAAAGGTGTGTTTGTTTTAACAACCCAACGATTGGAAGTAGTTTTCGTTGTGTTTTCGTGGAAAACAACTTGAAACGAATCGTTTTGAAAACTGAAATATTTATGGGAAAACTTCTGTTTTCGATTAAGTTTCCGAGTGTTTTCGCTCGATGTGAATAGGGTATTACCTAAATCTTAGATTTTACACGAGGTCCCACTTCTCCTAAACAACTAAAAACCAACATACACATCGAACCGCAATCGCAATCCATTATACAATTTTCAATCACATGGTCACTTGCACCCGCATTTGACAACAACCACTCGCACCTTTGGCCAACACATTTCGCGTTCGCACACCTTACGCAACATTCAGCAAACGTCACGTCATTCCAATGTTTATGTCGCCTTCGTGTTTAATTAAATTTTAGTAGTTATTTGCAAAATGCACACACTCGTACACATTTCAGGGGAACGCACCCAAACTCAAATTTAACCGCCGCTTTGTTTACATTTTGGCCAAACAAAGTGCTGTTTGCAACTTGTTGCTGTGCACATTTATAAAATGTTGCAAATCACACTGGTTCGCATAAAAGCGAAATTAACTCGTCAAACAAAAGGGAATTATGCAAACAGCTTCAAATTGCGACTTAATATCTCATAAATTGAAAAGAAACAACGGCACAAACAAAATTGCTTATCTCACTAGTGGGATGGGAAAAATCTTCCCCCATCAGCTAAAATATTGTTATATGAATCACATTATGGCTGAAGACTGTCTGCATGGTCTCAACAATGTTGAAATATTTCGGCGCAGAGCTGGAACTGTGCACACATAATGTGGGGAAAATACAATGCTCATCTGTGAGATCGAGATACTCGCTGTTGAGCAAGACGACGAGACGCGACGATCAATCTTTCGGGAAGGAAGCAGTGCTTTTCATCGCTTCCTGTCGTGGGGCCCTGAAAGAAAGCGCACGACATTCGACGCTACATCGACATGAGGTGTCGCTGCCACACAAGTCACTTGGACTTGGACCCGCACCTGCAGTACCCATACCCATCCATCAACCGCAAGGGAAACAAATTGAATAATTCGCGTGTACCCACAATATGCGGATGGGTTTCTCCAATGTCGAGGTCAATGTGCGATAAAACTAATTGAGCTGTTTGTTCTTTGTGTGCTCCGCTCCGCCATTGATCGGGAGAAACTCCTCCAGTGTGACGCTCACGATTCACTTTCGATTGCTTTCGGCGCAGACAAAACCCTGCCGCTTACAAAATGTTCGATCGACAAAAAGGGAATTTTCACTTTCTGGTTTCCGCTGAAAGCATTGCAAAATTTTCGCGCCACCAATTCTATCATTGTTCGCTGGTGTCTGTACGAGAACCTAGCACGACTTTGATGATGTGTTGACGGAAGCCCGGCGCGCTTTGTGCCGACACACAATACTATGTCCCGCATCGTACTCATACTCTGTGTCTGTGAACCTACTTTCGCTTTTGTTGGAATGAAATGGAAGAGTGCAAGCGCCAAGCGCACTCGTCATCATCGGAGTGGAAGTGAATTTCACTTCAATGTGCAAACGCTTTGGTGGCTTTGGTGGCATCTTCCTCGACGACCGACGGCGATGTCGATTTTTTTTTTTTTTTTTTTGCATACTGACGTCTGAAATCAATTAACTTTGGCCGAGGAGGAGCGTTGGATAACGCAATAATTGTACGCGATGCGGTTACGCATGCGTAAAATTTCAGTCATCTACGGTAGGGTGAGTGGCAGAGGGGGATTATGCAATGCGATGCATTGGAGCCTGGGGCTGGGAGTTGATTGGCTCTTAATTGAACTAAATAGATTTCATCTTGGTTTTCTTTTATGTTGCAGGTTGTAAATTCTGTGAGAAACTAGTTCAATCGCGATGAGGATGATGAAGTTGACGACGACGGTAAGTTGTGCTGGGAGTGGTGTTTTGCAATGCCTCGACAGTGTGCTTAATTTTGTTTGTCTTGTTGCAGGTGCTGTGCATCGCTGTGTGCTGCATAGGCAGGGTGTTGAGTGAGGCGCCATTGCAGTCGAATGGTTACCTGCCACCCACATCTGGACAGAGGCCATCGACGCGGTACAATGCACCATCGAATTCTTACCTGCCGCCGCCATCGGGACCAGCGGCTCCGTCGCAGAGCTACGGCTCACCGTCCCGACCATCGAGTAGCTATGGTGCACCTTCTGCGGGCCCATCGTCGAGCTATGGTGCTCCATCAAAGCCATCGAGCAGCTATGGCGCCCCATCGGCCTCGAGGCCATCGAGTAGCTACGGTGCTCCACCGTCCGGGCCGTCGTCAAGTTACGGTGCACCATCAAGACCATCGAGCAGTTACGGAGCTCCTTCTGCGGGCGCCAGTCGGCCATCTTCGAGCTATGGTGCCCCATCTGCATCTTCACCATCTGGCAGCTATGGCGCCCCCAGCCGCCCTTCACCTAGTTATGGAGCCCCACCAAAGAAACCATCTTCGAGCTATGGAGCACCTGCTTCATCTCCCTCTTCCAGTTATGGGCCGCCTAAGCGGCCATCATCTAGCTATGGGGCACCCAAGCGGCCATCATCTTCATATGGAGCACCAAAGGTGTCACCACCAGCAGCAAGTTATGGCGTTCCATCTGCTCCATCGCCGAGCTATGGTGCACCTTCGAAGCCCTCATCGAGTTATGGTGCCCCATCGCGCCCATCCTCCAGCTATGGTGAACCATCAGCTCCACGACCATCCTCTTCATATGGTGCGCCATCACGACCATCCTCATCATATGGATCTCCACCCATAGGCGCTCCATCCTCTAGCTATGGTGCCCCATCAGTGCCCTCCGGAAGCTATGGTGCTCCTTCCTCTCCATCATCAAGCTATGGTGCTCCAGTCGGCCCTTCAGTGCCGTCTTCCAGTTACGGTGCTCCCTCGGTGTCATCTAGGCCATCGAAGTTGTACGGTGCGCCATCCGCTCCAGCTCCATCATCAAGTTACGGTGCTCCATCTGCCCCGGCTCCTTCGTCAAGCTATGGAGCTCCTAGTGGTGGCGTTCCTTCAGGCAGCTATGGTGCCCCATCAGCTCCATCAGCCAGCTACGGTGCACCCGCTGCCCCATCACCACCATCATCTAGCTACGGAGTCCCAGCTGGACCATCTTCCAGCTATGGTGCGCCAACATCTGGCGGTTCCGGTGGATACTCATCCGGATCCTCATCTTCCTCAGGCTCATTTGCTCCTTCGTCAAGTTATGGTGCACCGGCCGCACCATCAAGGCCATCATCAAGCTACGGTGCGCCTTCAGCGCCTGCTCCATCTGGTAGCTATGGTGCTCCTTCGGCACCTGCTCCCTCATCTAGCTACGGCGCTCCGTCAAGACCATCATCCAGCTATGGGGCACCTTCGGCCCCTGCACCTTCATCCAGCTATGGCGCTCCTTCGGCACCTGCTCCATCGGGTAGCTATGGCGCCCCTTCGGCACCTGCTCCATCATCAAACTACGGCGCTCCATCGCGGCCATCATCCAGCTACGGTGCACCATCGGCTCCAGCCCCTTCTTCTAGCTACGGCGCTCCATCCGCTCCTGCTCCATCATCAAGCTACGGTACACCTTCGGCGCCTGCACCATCAGGTAGCTACGGTGCGCCTTCGGCACCGGCTCCATCATCCAGTTACGGTGCTCCATCGAGACCTTCATCAAGCTACGGCGCACCTTCGGCGCCTGCACCATCAGGTAGCTACGGTGCGCCTTCGGCACCGGCTCCATCTTCCAGCTACGGTGCTCCATCTGCACCAGCTCCTTCCTCAAGCTATGGTGCTCCTTCGTCCTCTTCGTCTTCCTCGGGCTACAGCTCACAATCGGCTCCATCATCCAGCTACGGCGCTCCATCTGCACCATCTTCAAGTTACGGTGCACCATCCGGACCGTCGTCGAGCTACAATGCGCCGGCTGGTCCATCACAGCCATCCTCAAGTTACGGTGCCCCAGCTTCAGGACCAGTGCCTTCGTCTTCATACGGTGCCCCATCAGCACCTTCTGTTCCATCCTCTAGCTACGGCGCCCCAGCATCTGGACCTACTGGAGGTTATTCCTCAGGCTCTCAGGGTTCCTCAAGTTACGATGCCCAGGGTCCATCCAACGGTTTCGGCTCTTCGGGATCAGCGCCATCTAGCAGCTATGGAGCTCCATCGGCTCCCGGACCCTCAGGCCCATCTTCCAGCTATGGAGCGCCGTCCTCTTCATCCCCCTCATCTTCGCCATCGAGCTCCTATGGTGCACCCTCCGCTCCCTCAGGAAACTATGGCGCTCCCAGTGCGGTTCCGGAGACTATTCCGCAGAGCTACTCAGCCGACGGGGGCTACAAATACTGATCACCCAAAAACGTCATCACCATACATACGTGCCTTATGAATCATTGAACGAAACATCCCCTCATCGCTTCCCATTCAGTACTATTTCCAATACTCATCTACGCGCTCATGCTAAATTTACATTGATAACTGTTGGATGCGAATTTAATTTTACGTCTACATTTTTTGTTTTCTTAAATTAAGTAGGTAAGTTTGAAGAATTTTTTTCTTATTTTCAGTTTTTCTTCTTTCTTTTTTTTTGTCGCTTTTATTGATAAGAATTTATAATTTTTTTTATTTTATTAAACGTTTGTACGACAAATTATTTAAGCTACCACTGCCAATGAATAAACGATATGTGGAAAATGTCAAAATGATATTGAGTCTTTTTTTGAATAGAACTTTAAGGCTTTAGAAGGATGTGCAGATTAGGGAATAGAGTACGATGTCCCGATAAAGGTAGGCCTTCCTATATGCATATTTTTTTGGGAGACTGGAAATAGGATGTCGGAGCACGTCCTGACCCAGCTTCTCCCAACTTTTAATTTTTCTGAGTTTTTTTTTGGGGGCGAATGAAGGGACCAAAAATGTATGTCCAAACTCCGAACGGTTGAATTCAAAATCTCTTTAGAGACAGTTGTGCTTTCGAATGTTTGTCAAAGGTGGCGAAGTGGAAAAAACCTTATGATACAATTTCTTTTGACGGGGACCGAACCTGAGATCACTCACTCAGAAGTCCACCACAAAAGAAACAAAAACAAATTATAACTGTTTGAAGAAGTGTGAACTTTTAGTAAAACTACAAAAGTTGCATAAATTGTGTAGACCAAAAGTTTTGTCATTGTGATAGAAGCAAAATGTACGGACTGCCCGCACGTTTCGTTCTTGTTACCTAAGGCTAGCTAGGTCGGTGGAGACCCTTCGACCCCAACTTTTTTTGCTGTATTAGTATTTTATATGGAGTCCCCTTGTTTTCGGCTCGGGCCCCTTTTTAGTCCCCTTTTCGAAATTTTCAGCGGCAACGGTGGGTGGAGTTGATGATGCTAGCCGTTTTTCCAAGCTGTATATTCAGCAACTTTAATCGACTTATGTAGGAGGGAAGACGATTTTCAGGCAGGGTTGCCAGAATTTAGTTTGCTTTAAGCGCCCAAAGCTTTAAAAAATGTAGCCCAATATCGTTGCTCAGAAAGAAGCCCAAAAATCGTTGAAATTTTTGGTATTTTTCAGACTTATTCTCACCGCGGTTTTTTTTTTTTACTTCTACGTCTTGGATTTATTTTTCTGCTATTGGCTTTTGTGGCTTGCGTCAAACCAAAAGGCCTGCAAAATGAATTGGTGTGCGTGCAACTTGAACGACTGTTCGATGTTACTTGACTGCAAGTGTGCCGCCGAGTTTTAAAAGTGCGGGTTTGTTCGAAAATATTTCTTTTTTTAGTTTTATGAAAGAATAAAACAAACAAAATTAACACACAATTTGTGGAACGATATGTAGCCCAAAATTGTGTTGGGCGCTCATGGAAAAAATTTCTAACGTTTTTTAAAGGTAAAAATGTAGCCCAAAATACGACAAAGCTCCCAATCTGGCAACTGTGCTTTCAGGTACCTGTCAATACACCTCTCACTTGGATTTAAAATGTCACATAGAGATTGGAAATGAAAACCGGATACAAAATGGCGAGGTTCGGGGAAAAAAGAGCGGCAAGAGGATTGTAAGATTTAGGTCCCAGTACTCTCAGTACAGATAGCCTCTACTGTTTAAGTGGTAGGTATCAAGTCTAAGTTCTGGGGTTGTAAGAGCGTTTTTATTGATATTTTTAAAGGCGTCAAAAAAGTGTTTCTCTTGAAGGAGCTCAAGATCTGGTTTTTTGCTTATCGGTCAGTACTCGACAGCTTAAAGAAAGGCCTTCGAATTGATGAGCTTTGTAAAAGTACACATTCTCTTAAGCTACCTCAGAGTAGCTGTGGTTTCATAAAGCGGATCTTGGATGATGTTCAGCGAAAGGTTATAGGATAACCTCCCTACCCCAACTCTAATCTTAATTTTATAATAATACTTGGCGCAGCAGGTCCATTGCTAGGACCCTAGGCCTAGCTTCTCATACAACCATTCCTTTTGTCTGAGTTTTTCGTTTTTGGGAAGAATGGAAAAGATTTACAATTTTATGCCGAGTACAAAGGGCTAAGAAGCTCTTTCACGACAGATATACTCTCAGATGTTTGTCAGATGTTCGCGCGAGGTATCAAATGAACCAAGTCGACAATCACATTTTTTCCACACACCATCTTATTTTTCCTAACTTATTACCCACAGATTTTAAATTGTTTTTGTGATTTTTAGTGGTAGATAGAATTCCTTCGGATATTCTTTTATGTTATTGAAATTCTGGTGAAGCAGATTTTAAATTCCTGCGTCTGACACTTTTAAAGGGTATTTCGTTGAGGACTTGACAACTTCTTTTTTAAAAAGCAAGCTACTTGAGATATCTCAACAAAAAAAAAGTTATTGGTTTGAACTACTATCAAAACATTTATGAATGAAATTCGACTTCGTTCATATGTCTACCACGGAAACGTATGCAGCGGACGATACGTTGAACCCAATTTTCGATAACTCAGCCGCACATTTCGACAGATACGGCCGATATTTCTTTCTCGTTCAATATTGGCTCTGAGCTCCTCTGCCGTCGCCAACTTATTGACCAATGATTGAATGTACCTACCCCCATAAAAAAAAAGTCTTGAGGTGTTATATCACACGATCTCAGCGGACAATTGACGGATTCTTTTCTCGAGATAACACGTTCACCCAATTGAGACTTCAATAACTCGATTTTTGCACCCGCTGTGTGGCTTGTGGCACCGTTTTGTTGGAACCACATATCACTGATATCCAATTCATACAAATGCTCAAAGAAATAGCGTTCCAATATGTCTCTTTAAGAAACATGACGGTCATTTCCATCGACGGAAAAAACGGCCCAATGACGCCTCCGCTCCGCCATGAAAACCGCACCAATCAGTGATTTTTTTGCGGATAAAGTGCTGTTTCATGAAGCACATGAGGGATCTCAGGTTCTCACCTGTCCAGTAACACATATTCTGCTTCTTGACGAAGCCGTTTATTCAAAAATGCGCTTCATCCCTAAAGATTGAAAATTGGCGTTAATGCTCTTAAAGTTGCGACCACTGACTTGGAATTTCGGTAGAAAATTTTTATTATTTGTTAACGTTGTTCCTTCGTGTGCTTCACTTTAATGAAAATGTTGATTTTATTGAATATTTTGACATTGACAGTTCGGTAATCAGGTTAAGGGTACGTTCACACTCGAAGTTTCAAGTTGTCAAGTCGCTAATGAAAGACTTTTTGTAAGATCTTCAGATTATCTGTTAATTTGGCTAACTTCAGGGTCGATAATTAGGGGAGCAAGTTGAAAAGTTTAAGAATACAAATTATTAAAGATTTCAGTGTTAAAGGTGAAGCTTTTCATCGTTTGCGGTAAGTTACGAAGTAGGTACATATCTATATTACATTAAGCTAGCATCCACATTTTTGGCCTTTGTTTGGTCTTTACTGTCTTTCAAAACTGAGGCGGGATATTTGAAGATCCAGTTGTCTAAGAATCTAGCTTTTTGGACCACATCCATGTATAAATTTTGGGGTTTTAACTTCTTCCCTATCGGCCCACAGGATCAAATCTCCGTCGAAGAATCTTGTCTCCCAAAAACCCTTCATAAAATAGCAACGCAAACGATTCCGCTTCGAAGAACGTGGGCTGATCTGCAAAGCGTGCATGATTCCTGACTTAAGTGTATTAAGGGGTTTGCCCTCTTCGGCAGAACTCTTATAAGTCTATATACCTAAAGGTAGGTTTAGGTTTATCGAACTTTAAAATAAAACGAAGCTCATGCAACTGACGATTTATCACGGTCAAATTGCAATCAAAGTTATGACAAATCAGCTGTTGGCTGTCAAATTGGTTGTCACTGGCAAAAGTGCTGCCAACTCCAACAGTAAGCCCCTAAAAAACACATTCGACTTCTTGCGAAGAAGGAGAACGCTGCACCCCACGCTACACCCCCAGCCCCATCTAATCATCGTATGAATCGCAATAACAACAAAGTGGCCCAATCCATTTCCCTATACATTGTATGTTTTAAATGAAATCGGATTTACGAAGTGCTTTCCTTGGAATGACACAAGTATTTCACAGATACAAATCGCTTCTTCCACAGAAACAATGGTTGCATCCATTGTTCGGCCCCCTCTTCAACTCTGCACTGCAATAATGCGACACTCATGCACACAGCACATTCGTCCGAGTGCACCACAGAACATTCCGATATGGCCTGTGGCAGTTTGGCTCTGTGCGGAATGTTTCTTACTTTGTCTTTTGTGCTTGACTTGAGATCTTGAATCAATCAGATAGCGCATGCATGATGAACACACAGAACTGCAGCGAACTGCTGCAGAATGGGATTCGCTGCCACTGAATCTCATAAATCCGACCGCCTGGGCATAAATCCATTCGAATGGATATCATAAAATATCTCGTGCTCAGATTTCAGCAAATTGTTGTAAAGCGAAAATTTATGCATTTCCGTAGTGGAACTGCAATGTATGTGTGCCAGCTGGTGGCTGCAATGGAGGGACAGCCAGATATAGATACACACACTCAAAGAGTGAGTATTATGACGGTTTGTTGTGATGATGAGTCTGCTGCAATTGAATGTGATGCGATATGGTTGGCGGCGGCATTGGAGTTGGTCCGATCCGTCGTAGCTCCGGGGGGAACACTGATGATGTTTTCGGAAACACCAAGCTCTGCTCTGTGGGTGAATACGGATTACGGACCATCACATTAAGAGTCTATTACGAGTTGCTCAAGTGCTCCAGTCACTTTCAGTGCGACCTCTTCTATTAGCGAAAACCGTAAAATACAAAAAATTCCTCTTTTAACTATTTCGTTGCGGAATTCCAGGTGCCATTCGTTGCCTCATCTGATCTGCGGATCTATAGGCAATGAAGATGTGTTCGGTTCAGCTTATTTGAGTTTTTTTTAATGACAAGTAACTGACTTTGCAAATCGCTTAAAACGGCAGTAAATCACCTTCAATTATTTTTCACGTAACGTAGGTTTGACTGGGTGATTTCATCTTGGTACTGACTGCGTCGACACAAGCTTACTTTCTCCCAGCAGAAGTGTGGCAATAATTATAGTGCCACAGTTGCCCATTAGTTACATAGGTTAGGTTAGGTTAGAGTGGTAGGCCGCCTCAAGTGCAGCCACACTTAGGCCAAAGTAGGCCCATTGTGATACCACAGGATCGATGTTCTCCTTATCTACCCGTTGAACCAGCCGGAGCTAAGAATGAAGCGATGGAGGCAGTTTATTTCTATGTTTGCGAGTTCGCTGAGATTGTCGAAGAAATATTCTCCGAGGTATAGTTTTCTACGGAATGACAGTGCTGGACACGTACAGAGAAGATATAGAACAGTATTCTCCTCCTCCTCGTCCATACAGCTTCTGCAGAAATCGTTTGAAGGGAGGCCTCATCTGAAAGCATGTCTCCCTATGATCCAGTGTCCCGTGATGAAGCCTACTAGAGTGCTTATTATGGGTCTTTTCAGTGTAGTAAGATTTTTTGAGCGCTTGGGATCCAGCTGAGGCCAGATCTGTTTCGAGGTTTGGCATACGTTGTACAATTATACCACCTACGATTAGTAGCGCTTAACGCGTTTTATTTAATAAGGATCTTGCAAGTAGCAAGAGGCATGTAGAGATTCTCCTTTTCCGGTAGAATCGACATAGTAGTGCCTTGTCGGGCGAGTTCGTCGGCGATGCAATTACCTGGAATGTCTCTGTGACCCGGCACCCATATAAGGTGAATTTTGAATTGTTTCGCCATCTCGTTCAGAGATAGTCGGCAATTTGGGGGCAGTTGTTGAATTGAAGACGACAGAATCCAGGGATTTAATATCGCGGCTTGACTGTCGGTAAAGATGGTGATATCCTTTACAGATATCACATTATAACGAAGTCACGACAAAGCCTCTTTGATCGCCATGACTTCCGCCTGAAATACACTACAGTGATTAGGAAGGCTGAATGAGATGTTGCAATTTAGATCAAGGGAGAAACGACAACAGTGGACGGTGCGCGCTATAGGGCCATCTTAACCGAGTTTTTTCTGCCGCAATCGGACGAATTGGGACTGGAGGACATATGGTTCCAACAGGACGGAGCTACGGCACACACTGCGCGAGCCACAACCGATATTCTGATGGCGGCGTTCCCGGGTCGCCTCATCTCCCGTTGTGGCGATTTGCACTGGCTCGCAAGATCGCCCGATTTAACCATTCCAGACTTTTATTTGTGGGGTTTTTTGATGTCCCGTGTTTACGTGAACAAGCCCGAGACCCTAGAAGCCCTCAAGGACACCATTCGACACGAGTGCGAGAATCTGTCGCCCGAAGTTCTCGCCGAAGTGATGAAAAATTCCATAAAACGAGCCCGTACGGCAATCAATTGTGACGGCCGATATCATCTTCTTGACTTGACTAAGAAAATTCTAAAGGTTCAAATAAACATAATCAAAAAACAGAATAGTAGTTTTTCATTTAGAAAAAAAAAAATGAGAGCCAAACAACATCGGATGACTTCTTTTGGCCCACCTTGTACAATGACGGCAATTGAAAATGAGCCCAAATTTGTAGATTTCATAAAAGCCAAGGAGGTGTTAAATGTACTCAAACAGCAAATGCATCTGTTTATGTCCAATAGCAAGTTTTAAGTAGGATTTTCTCTATATAGAACTAACCTTCATGGTAACGAGGTAAAGGTTGAAAGAAAAAATTACCCTAGGAAATTGAATGATGTCAAAACGTTAGTTCCAAACAACGAAGATAGCAGATCTCTAATTCTGCGGTATAGCTTCGAGTAAAGCATGAAAATCTGCGCCGAGTATCAGCTATGAGACTCTCCGACGAATTTTGTTGTCACTTGTGTGAGATGGGCGAATTATCGGGAAAAATCCGCGAACCTTGGAGCTTCAACAAGATGTGCATTAAGTCTGAAAAGCCAACCATATAGAGCGAATTTTTAAGACCAATATTATTTGCGGCTTACAGACTTTACAGATGACAATTAAGAATCCTTTAAAATGCCAACCCTACGCAGATGCCAGAGGGGTAAGTAAGTATGGAATAAATGCGATCGCTTATGAAAGAAGTCTGCTCCGCCTAATGCAATGTTAGTCCAATGCCAGACATATGAGCATTTAGTGAAAATTTGGCTATCGTCTGCATTTCTGCGCTTGTACTTCTCTATGTAAAGTCTTCTCTTGAAGCATCTCATTGGTTCCAGAAATAAAAATAAACTCAAACAAGCAAATAGCTGAGGTAAGCTTGAGCTAGGGTCTGATATATGAACCTCTTGTGCGGACTATATATATATTCCCGATTCCGTGCCACAAGCTTAATTTTGGTGCTTAAATCAGAAGCTTAGGCGGCTCTATAAGTGTAGCGCCATCCCCATTTGGCGCTCTCTAAATCCAGAACTGAAGACATCAATTTTAAGAGGCGAAATGGAACTGTGTAGCCTCCCAACGCGCGCGCACGCGAAAGTTAAACACCGCGAAACAAAATTACATACATTACAAATATTACATATAATACCAAATAAAAATAAACACCATAAAACACAAAAACAATAACAACTCAAAATACATTTTCCTACAAAACACCTTATAATAATAATAATTGAACGGAAAATAAAAACATAAATCATAAATCAAACAATAAAGTGTCCAGTGCAGTGCCAATAGACAAAAAAAAAAATCGCACACGCGAGTGACCTTTGTTCTTCCCGTTTTTTTGGTTTTTCTCTCTCCTTTGTTTCTCCTTTCGCCTGTTGCGCTTCTTTGATCGCTGCTGTGTCATAATTTTGGCTAAGCAGCGATCACAAACCAACATCTGATGAATAGCGGGTTGTAAGTGTGTGTCTTGCCGGATAACCGACTCGCTCTGTTGCATGGGCATAACACCTGTGACAGAGTGTTTTGGAAGTCTGGTGACGGATATACACGTTGCAACTCTGCTTAGTTGCGTTGGAGTTGTGTTTTAAATTTTTGTGTTAATTATGAGGGGTGAGTTCCGTGTTGATTTTTGCAACATTCGAGGCTTGAAAAGGAATCTCTTTGCTGCGTATGTCCATGTCTTTCAATTCAAACCAGCTGTTTTGGCACTTTGTGAGACACAGGTGGATAGAAATTCGATTCCCTCGAATTTTGATTTACCAGGATATCACTTAGTGCCATTATTCTTTTCACATCGCGGGCTCGCCGTTTACGTCCGTGATGATATTGCTTACGAATTTCCACCACAATATAACCATTGCTCCAATGCGGAATTTAATTACATATGGTTAAAATTCAATGTCCGTAAGCAAATAATACATTTTTGTTTTATTTATAGAAGTCCAAACATTGACTGTTCATCTACTTTTAACGAGTTTGATGAGCTGTCTAACTCCATCTTAGGAATTGTTTCCCAGTATCCTCATACTGAAATTGTCATTGCGGGCGATTTCAATATACACAATTCCGATTGGCTTCGCCATTCTGGACAGACAACACCCGAAGGAAGGTATGTTAGGATTTTCGCTGAGATTAACAGCTTAACTCAGCTTGTAAACGAGCCTACACGGATTCCGGATGCTGCAGATCATGCCGCTAACACATTGGACTTGTTCCTCACCTCTCATCCAGATAAATATTCTATTGACGTAACGTCGCCTCTAGGTTCGTCGGACCATTGTGTCATTTCAGCTAAATTCTCATACACAAACCACACAGTTAAAGAACAAGCTCCCAAAAAAACGGTATGGCATTATGAGAAAGCCAATTGGGACGGCCTTAACTTCTTTTTTCGGAGCTTTAACTGGTCACTATGCTTCCTCGATAGTGACGTGGATGCCGCCGCTGAAATGATTACAAACACCATTCTCCTGGGTATGAGATCCTTTATTCCCAACAGAAAAAAGAGTATTATACCTAAGGAGAATGCTTGGTGCGACTCGAGCTGCAAAGAGGCTATCAGGTTGAGAGAGTTGAGCTTTCGGGCTTATAAAGCAAACCCAACCGAGGAAAACCGAAAAAAGTTTCCGAGTCCGAAATGACTGCAACTCCGTGATACGACGTGCAAAATTTTCTCATGACCAAAACTTACGACAAAAAATACTTCACTGTCCCAGTGGTAGTAAACAGTTTTGGTCTTTCGTGAAAAATATTAAGAACTCCACCACGCCGTCAATCCCCACACTCGTTTACAATGACATTCCAGCTGTCAGCTCTTTGGACAAAGCAAATCTGCTGGCTGCGCAATTCGCCGCAAGCTCCAACATTCCAGATTGCATCATGTCTCCACCTGTGCTCGAGAGCGTCGAATATTTCATGGGACAAATACATTTCCGCACTCGCACAGTAGCAAGAGTATTAAAAGATCTTAACATTCACAAATCCGCTGGTCCAGATGGTATATCCCCCATAATTCTGAAGAGGTGTTCTTCCACGCTGGCAAAACCACTGCGTAAGCTTTTCCACTTGTCCTACTCTTCTGGACTCTTTCCGAGTAGATGGAAAACTGCATTTGTCCAGCCCGTTCCAAAAAAAGGCGATTCTTCTTCACCCACCAACTACCGACCCATTGCACTTACGTCCATTCTTTCCAAGGTCATGGAAACGCTGATAAACCGTCAGCTTATGAAATATCTTGAATCACGAAAACTTCTTAATGACCGGCAATACGGTTTTCGTGGCAGCAGGTCCACTGGTGATTTGATGACTTATCTCACCGAAAAGTGGAACCAATCTCTCCACCACTCTGGTGAAACGAAGATTGTTGCGCTTGATATTTCGAAAGCATTTGACAGAGTTTGGCACCAAGCTCTTTTGTCGAAAATGCGTGCCTATGGGATCGACGCGTCTCTTCTTCAATGGATTAGAAACTACCTTTCTGGCCGTTCAATTCAAGTTGTGTTGGACGGTTTCAAGTCTGCAATTCACCATATAAATGCTGGTGTTCCCCAAGGCTCTGTTTTGTCTCCGACACTCTTTCTCATATTCATCAATGATCTCTTGTCTGTTACTTCTAATCCAATACATTCTTTCGCTGATGATAGCACCCTCAGTTTTTCATATTCGTTCCCTGACTCACGTCCCTGCTCTTCGGCCGTGGATCTGGAACGGCGACGTATGCTAAACACATTAAATTCCGATCTTGACAGCATTATAAAATGGGGTACAATCAATAGAGTGGAATTTAATGCTTCCAAAACACAATGCTGCCTTCTATCATTAAAGCGAAACTTGAACCCTAACCCATTATCCATGAATGGGACTTGCATCAACGAAACCGAACGACTTTCCATACTTGGTATATGTGTCAACGACAAACTCCGTTGGAATGACCACATATATGAAGTCGCCAAAAACGCTGCGAAATGTCTAGGTTTCTTAAATCGATGTAAGAAATACTTTACACCCTTCGACTTAGCTACAATATACAAGGCCTTTATTCGGCCTAAGCTTGAGTACAACGCTCATATCTGGTCAGGTGCACCAAAAACTTCATTGCACCTACTAGACAGAATTCAAAAGCGCGCGATAAAACTTATAGGTGATAGAAATATAGCGGAGTCTATTGACCCGCTCGAACATCGCAGAAATGTTTCTTGCCTTTCTTTATTTTATCGATATTTTCACCATCGATGCTCTGATGAAATAGCTAACTGCATTCCGCCCCTTCAACAATTCTCTCGCAATACCCGTCACACATCGAATGCACATCAGTTTACCCTTAAGCCTACCTTCGGACGTACTGTAAAATATAGAGATTCTTTTGTGAGCCGAACAACACGCATGTGGAATGCATTGCCTCACACGGTTTTCCCCTCTCATTACAGCCCACAATTGTTTAAGACCAATGTGCACCAGTACCTCTTCTCTATCCTCCCTATTAACCCTTCCACTCGTGCTGTGCATTAGCATTATAAGGGAACAAAAACCCCTTGAGCACTAGTGAATTATAAAAAAAAAAAAAAAAAAAAAAAATTACCAAGATTCAAAAAACTTTTGATTGAATATGTTAAAAATAGATTTAGGTACATAATATTTAATTTTTAATGCTTTTTTAAATGGCAAATTTTGCCAAAGAAACGTGAAAACAGAAAAAGAAAAAAGAAATTTATATACCCCGGAACATTTTATAACCACCTTAGGACTGCAATCGCAGTACGGTGTGATCTTGAATGAATGAATTCCAATTCTGATTTTGCAAAATTGTGAAGCGCGACTTTGTGAAGCCTCAAGTGATGTCCCGCTTATCGGTTGAAAATGGAAACACCTAAAATATTTTCTAGGTCGTATTGACAGGAGCATTTTGAGCAGTTTTGCCTACACCAGCTTTTCTGAGTTCGAAAGGTATCTGTCTCAACGTTGGGTGCACCCAATTATGTCGGTGTACAAGGCATCTTTCAATATTTGATAATTTCCCTCTCCTTAATGCGACAGCGAGACCGTTTTAATTTGTATCTCTTGTACAAATACCTTAAACGGACAACACAAACTGTTGCAAAACTGACAAAACGACGAACCTACCAACTTCGACGCTGTTTGTCAAATTCCACTCCTGCTCTTTGTTTGCTATTGCCAATTGTAGAACCGAAAAAAACCCTCATTAGCCATCTGCAACAAACAAAGACCACATGCTCAAATATTTAACTCCGTTCGACCTCAAGAACTACATCCGTTACAACATCGCCACAGTCATTAGTGCGGCCAGTCCACCATCTCAAAGCTCTAACGCCAATTGTCATTCTGCAAAATTTATCATAAATATTTATTTCCCCCTCGATTGACATTTTCCCATCTGTCTGTGAATTCTAAATGAACCCGACATCGGCGACTTCATCAATCATGGCATGAGACGTCATTCGTCAATCCGATATGTTTGCATTCCAACACCGCAACAAAGATCTGGCTTTCACTTTCCTACAAGTGCTGCTTCCTAACTGCCCGCAAAATGGGCTAATTTAATTATCATAACATGCATTGGGTCACAATTGTCATTGCATCGTGCCGACGCGCAAGTGTATTCAACTCAAGCACACCACTGGCGCCCCAATGTCAAACCAATTGTCATTCTCCGTGGTAGCGGTGCGGCGCAATCTTGGCAAATTGCCACAAAAATTGCCAAGATGTCATATGCAGCTGACTTTGAAATTGTGCGACACAACTCATGCAGATACAGAGATGTATCTCTGTAGCTCTTTGCTGCCACCGCTAATTGGCGATGGCACAGAACGGCGGACTATTACAGCGCCAAATTGTATAGTGTGCAGTTTGAGTGTTACATAAGCGAGTAGAAGCCAAGCCTGCCCACGTTATCACACAGCGGAGACGTTATGCAAAGCGGGCAATTTATCTGCAACAGGTGCTGACATAGGTGACGATGATGGATTTGGGGCAGCTCACCCAAATGCATCTGCTATTGGCGAAACAAAACCGAGATCGCTTGCACAACCCTGGCTGGCGGACAATGTCATTCGCGATGACGGCAGAACAAAAAGGCATCGGTGCTGCATCATCTCCAATCATAATCATCATCAGCCGCAGCACCAGTCGTAATTGATGTAATTATAATCGTCGAGATTAACTAATAATAATCGACAAGCGTTCGCTTTGTTCTGTTCCAAGCCAGAGAGCAGATCACCGAGTGTAATCTAACCTTAGCTTCGGCTTTCGGAAGTTACCGAGATTAAAGCTGTTCGAGAAGATATCCATAATAGCCATTGCATTCCATCGGCGTGTTGACACAAGACTCTCAGCAGTCAGCACCACGTATCCGTTTGGTTTACTAATCATTTCGGTATGAATGTCGAGAGATACAGATATGTAGATACATGTAATCAGATTAATTTTGCAAATCTTCGGAAGAGGTCAACATTTGTTTTCATGTGGCTAATGCCTTTTTTATGCAATTTCCTAGGGCATATGCGCGGTTGAGTGCTCTGCTCGGATATGTTGCACAATCGGTGGGAACATGTTGCTGTTGCTCGCTTCACATGACGAATGCGTCAATTAATTTCGAGCGTCATCGGCTGGTGGCAGATACACATTTGCTTTGCTAATTCTCAGTTGCCAGTTGCGCTTGTTATAATCGTCTAATGTCTAGGTCAGGAGTTGATAACTGATCCGGTGATGGGGGTTCGCTTCGAGCGAATATTAAATTTCGTTCGGTTTCGTTGGTAACAATTAGGACAGCTTCAGCTAGTGAGGTTTGTCTCGAACTGTGAGCCTTTTGTGGTGCGCAGAGAAACGTTTGCAGTCGGCAGAGCCGTACCAGTGCAATAGTCAAATTCGAAAGGAGGTCGTTACAACGAAGGCCGTCAGGTAAAGTGTTGTGTGTGGGAATGATTTGCGAGGGAGAAGGTTCCGATCTAATTTTACCAGTGAATTGAAATGAACAAATTGCAGGTTATCGAGGAGGCAAAGAAACAAAAGTGATTGATAAGCATTGATGAGAGTGGATTTGGGTATCTAACATTTAGCAGGCTGATTAGCATTTATTTATTTTTTATTTATTTAAATAATGTCCATGCCGGAAAGGTTGCCCTTGGACTTATCTTAGATATTTGCTGTTGATACTTGAGCTGTGTTATCTGATGTGCGTCAATGTAAACAAAGCCCTGGTGGATGTTTGACCATCCTTATTTCGAACATAAGTACCTACTGCTTTGTCCCAGTTTCAAAAGCAAGTAGAAACTGTTCCTTTATTTAAAACTCAATCCCTAACCCTCTAAATGAAGGCAGAAACTTAACTGCTTGACGTATGAGACGTTGTTCTCTAAACGGTAAACCCTCTAGATGAGAGACTTTCTTAAGATTATTTTATTATTATGATTTTTTTTTTTTTTTTTTTTAGTATAATTTTGTGTAGGGGAAAGGTGCGAACAGTGAGACACTTTTCTTTTAAATTGGTATATATCTGAATATTTTCAAGCAATCTTAACCAAACTTGGAGTATATTTTAAGGCACATTTTACCTTAATGTTCCAATTCAAATTTTAGTGGAAGGGCCCACGACAGCATCACAATAAACTGAATCTTAGGAAAAGTCAAACTCTATCACTGTTTGCGAGCGGTGCGAACAATGAGACAGTGTAAGGCGAACAGTGAGACGAACGAAAAAAAACAGGAAAAAAGTAATAAAACGTTAAATAACTAGGTAATTAGTATTTTATTAAATAAATTTAGGTTTCGTCAAGGTTATGTATGCGAATTCCTGAAGAAAATCCGTCGGAAGATCGTGATAGGACGTCGAACAATTTGTCATAGAACATGTTCACATTGTGCCTGTTAAACGAAGCTGCCCGATATATGCTGCTCTGCTGTGAGACATGTCTCACTATATGCTTTTTGGAAATGTCTCACTGTTCGCTTTTTGTGATTTCATAGAAAAAAAAATCAAAAATGACAAGAAATTCTAAGATTTTGTTGTTTTATTATAGCAGAACACATATAAATGTTATATGTAAAAAATTCTGTGTATTTATCTGATTATTTCCCGTTGATATGCTAAATTTGAATACACTTCGAAAAATACTTTGACCGATTTTTGTTTATGTTTTCCCGGTGGAGGTTAACGCGCAGTGGGGGAATAAACGTTTATACCAATACCGGCATGTCTGTGCATGCTTTAACAAAAGAGAAAAATGAGTTGTCTCACTGTTAGCACTTTTCCCCTATGTCTTTTTTTTACTTTTTTGTATTTGGTCGTTTCTTCTCAAACGCGAATACGAAAACTAATATTCCAGTTCTTTCCACCACATTGTTTCTTATTTATGGATGCGATGCATTTATCTTGTCTTATTTTTATTTTAGTACATGTTCCGTCCGTCTGTTTTCAAACCGCGATAGATGATAGAGAAAGATTTTCGTTACCTGTGCGAGTCTCTTACTAATGTAGATAGCGCTACATTCCATCCTCCTTTTCCCCCTTTTTCTCCCATCAAGTTATTTTATTAAAAAAATTGGTTCATTTTTAAATTGAACGTCAAAAGTCTTTGGCTAGCTGCACTCTAGGGTCACTTCAAGTTAGTAAAGATCTCCATTCACATGTGCACGCTACCAAAGGCGAGGTCTTCATCTAATGTGGGATGGATTTTAAGACTATGCAGATAACGGCCAGTCACTCTACTTGAGTTGGCGATCGGAAATATTGCATTTCAGAAACACTTTTTGTATAAGATCCGCACAATTATTTCAAGGTGTTATGTGCTGTTTGTCTAAGGATGAGGTTAGCTCGCTGGATCGCCAAGATTCTTCCTAAAGAAACACGAACTTCAGGTAGAGAAGTTTCTTTCATTATTATGAGATTATATTGGGTACCTAGGCATTGTGATATTAAGGCCGACGTTTTGGCTAAGGAAGGAGCGGAACTCCCAGTAAATACAATGATTGAGGGCATTAGATCACCTACGGCCGTTGCTCGAAGGGTTATCTTTGAGAAAACTACCAATAAAGCAGCCACAAGATGGTCAAAACTAGAGGGGCACAGGGTCTCAAAGGCACTGTGGTCCGCTTTAAATCGGAAGAAATTTGAAGAATTAATCAATCTCAGTAGAAAAAAGTTAAGATTAACGGTAGGAATACTCTCTGGACACTGCTTCTAAGGAAGCATGCCATGGGTCTAGGCTTAGCTAATACGGATATATGTAGGTACTGTGAGGACCGTCAAGCAATTGATCGGAGTAGAAGGAAGCACCTGGGCAGGTTCCTCTTTAATAAATTAGAGGAGGTTGGTTCCTCAAATAATATTGGGACCATAACCAAATTCTGTAGGGAAATTGATTGTTTGGGCGATTTGGTTTATGTTTTTAACCGTAATGATTCCCTGGGGATGACGATGGGCCCGCTTTGGTGCCTGGTCTTTTGTGACGATCTCACAACCCCCAACCTAACATAACCCAACCTAAGTTTAAAATATATATTTCAAACATCGTTTACAATTCAAATAATTTTACAATTATTATACTTAATTTGTCTTAAATCTACGGTTTACCTTCAGCGGTACGGTCCTTAGTTGCGGAGCCGGTGGGTAGATAGGGCAGTTATGGTTGCCATCTGGCGGTAGGTACCCTATAGGTTCGTGTTATAACAAACCCCAGAGGTTTCAGGTCCCCGGGGTCTTCAGGTCCGTCTCACGACAGTTTGGGCGGTCTTCACGCAGCATTGCCGCTGAAAAATTTCTAAAAGAGGACTTAAAAGGGTCCTCCACATGAAATACTAATATGTACATACCTATATAGAAAAAAAACAGAGCAACAAAAACATTCATTTTTAAGAAAAAAAATGAAAAGAGGGCCAATTTGATAATTTTTCAAAAAGTGGCGTCCAGGGGTCCTGTGGCTCAAAAAGGGACAATTTGGCAAAATTAAAAGTCTTCCATACTCGGCAATTTTCTAGTTACCCGCAGGCCTAATAGTACCAAAAATTTCATTTAGTCCAGCAACTACTTAGGAACACATTCAGCGGTACACACTATTCAAATCTGAGATTTGCTCGATTGTTTGGGATTTTGCTGGTGGTCTCATAGAGTTGACACCAGCAAGCGGCTGTGAATTCTACACTTTTCCAGTATTCAGACTTTACTGTAATTGTAGTAGATCTACTCCGATTTAAAAACAAAATCTACTCCGCTGCTTAACTAGCAATCTACTGCGATTTTTCGATTTCCCGTATTTTGAACCTTCATCTGAAATTGAACACATGCAAATATTTTTTTTCGACTGTATTTTTATAAGTTCGCAATAAATAATCGACTACTGAGAGCACTCAAAAAAGTCAGTGTCTTAATATCGTGGGATTTATCCTTTTTGTGAGAATTTTGATGTCCCAAAAGTCTTCCGTTCGATAAAGCAGCAAAATCGTGGCAATTTCAGGAATCTAAGAAAAACATTCAAACTACGAAATTTCATCAAAACACCTTAACTTGATTGTATACACAGTGAATAGTTCATAAAAAACAGCTCATGGAAAACGTATTTTATGAAAATGTTCTAGTACCAAAAATTAATCATAGTATAATTTTAACAAAATGCTATTCTTATACTGAAGGTTAAATTAACTTGATTTTCTTTCCGTGTTACACAAATTTTATTTAAAAAAAATAGATTTTAAGATCGTTGAAAACTTAATGTTTACTAAATGCCTAATAGAAAAAAGAACCGAAATTTATAAACCTTCGTTACAATTAATAAAATTCCCAACAAAATATAAGCTGATCGGCGGAAATTTTGGGTGTTTTCATAAACGTCTGCCTAACTAAGATCTGCGTAAGACATGTTCATAAAGTCAGATTTTTGATCGAACAAACGCAGATGAATTGCAGAAGATATGTTCGTAAACGTCATAAATGTCATGAGCGTCTGGCAGGTTGTACATCCATATTTTTTTGACTGCAGAAATCGCGGGAGGTAAAAAATTTAAAGTGCCAAAAATGATAGTTTTATTGGAAATTTTGTATGTGTTTTCACTTATTTTAAGGAAAAAAGAAGCTGTGGCGTGGAATGTGGCGAAAACCAAACTATTCTGATGATTTTTTTGATTTTTGTCTGACGTTCATGAACATTTAGTGACTACTTAAAATTGTACTAAAGCAGGCCTGCACACGTACTGCAGAATAAGTGTATTCATTAATGCAACAAAAAAGAAAGACGGTTTTACTAGCGCAGATTTTCGACGTTTATGAAAACACCCTTTATTTCAAAATCTGAGTCGTTTGTATAGTTATTCGCAAAGTTTTTCGAAAAAATGAAATATAATAATTATGTAAGGAATGATACGAAAAATTAATTACGAACGATTTAATGAACGATTTGTAATCTATTTTAGATTTATTTAGTTTGAATTGTGAAATTTAAACTTAATTTATTTTTATGTTTTGGATTCTTGTTAATAAATACAAATTTATTGAAAAGAGGGACATTTATTTATTATTTATTTTTCATAATTACAAAAATCTACTCCGCAAAATTCGAATTTACTCCGCTTTTTCGAAAAATCTATTGCATAAATGGATCGTTGGAGTCCGAACCCTGCACTTGGCTTATGTGCGGGTGTATGTACTTTATATCCAATCGTACACGGAGTAGCTAATCGGCGGTTGTCCGCTTGTGGATATGCATTTCACCAGCTGTTGCTGGGCAAAAAAATGAATGCACCGTTACAAAGTATGATATTAAAAAAGTCCAATGGAAGGACTTCCTAGTCCTAGTCGTTTACTTACATCGAAGATCTCGGTAAGGTCATTGTCGACCTTGCTGGCGAGTTTTTTCAATCGTCTTCCCATATAAACTCACGAGTTTTTAGAAAAGCTGATACTACAGTCGACCATGTATAGCTCGTCTCTATCAATGCAGTCATAGGTCACCTTAAAATCGATAAAAATAGCCACCTACTGAATTGATGCTAATATCACATATTTTGTGCTCTGGTTTTAAATTGGTGATTTCTTTGAGTAATCAATTGTTGGTTATGGAGACGAAGATTCAACCAAGTTTGACAAACCTCTTTTAGCAAAAACAGAAAATATTAACAATCTACTTACCAACTTACTTTGGCGGCTCTACATTTCGATTGGAACAATGGCCTCAACTAAAAAATTATCAGACGATCTCAATTTCATCAACAAGGAAACCAATTTTTTTTTATTTATTTAATTTCATCTTTTCTTTGTAATTTTAATTTTTGTTCTCATAATATATAACTGCAAATAATTTTAAAACATGCTTAATCAAATTTGTTTGTTTTTGTTTTTGTTTTCAATGTTTAAAATTAGATTGATGGCCTGTAAGAAACAAAATTTATGTTTTCAACTTTTGCTTACATAATTATAAGCTGTTTGAAAAATAAATAAAAAAAAACTTATTGTTTCCATATTTATATTTTTTGTTTTCACTTACAATTACCACATTAAAATAACATTTCTTTGTAACACCAATTTAAATTTGTCTTTAAATTTATATATTCTTTTCGATAATACAATAAAACAGTAACACACTGAGGCTTGCATACAATATTTTTGAATAGAGGGAACTTGTTTAGGCAATTTACAAAAACAAAACGGAAACATTCGATAAAATATATATTCTGAGTCGGTAACAATTTTAGAATTTTCTGGGAGCTAATATTAAAAATTTCCCCTTTTTTAATTGAATTAATCTCAACTTGACTCATAAATACAGAATTGATGCTGTAACGATTTTCTTTTAGAATATGTTTAGGTACTACTCAGTTGTTTGCATTCTTTTGTTTTTCATTGCATAGGTATGTACATAAATCCACTAATTTTGTTGTAACTTCTAATTTGTTTGACTCTTTTAGAGATATTGTTTACATTTATATAATATATATTCCATTTCATTTATATAACAATATGTATTATATTTAATATATTTTCTATAACTATACACATTAAAATGATATGTTTCGTTTCAGTTGTGAGTTTGTTTTTGTTTTTTTTTTTACTTTGTGGAAGGACACAATAAGTGATATGTATTTGTTTTGTTAATTTTTTTTATTTCTTAATTTTTTTGTCGCGTTGTTATTTGGGCCTTGTATTCCAATATAATTATTTTTTTTGTTATATCTATAGTCTGCCACGGATATAAGAAACACTCATGTAAGAACAAATCACTAATAAGAAACGCATGTGGAAAGAACGTAGCTATTCTCTAATAAGACCTATTATAAGAAAAGAACCATCCCGACATAGGAAGCGAACTTTCATTCACGAAATCTAGTATTCAAAAGAAGATCCTGCGCCAGTGTTGTTATATCGTGGGATTTATCCCTTTTCGTGGGAATTTCGATGTCCGAAAAGCCTTTCGTGGGATAAAGGGAAAAAAACACCAAATCGTGGGATTTTGAGGAATCTAACAAAAAACATTAAAACTATAATTTTTTGCTTAAATTTCATGAAAACTCCTACATTTCACGATTATTATTAATACACTGAATGTGCATAAAAAACTGCTTATATAAATTTTCTCTTATCAAAATGTTCTAGTACCAAAAAATAATCGTTATAATGTTACAAACTGTGATTTTTATACTAGAAGTTAATTAACCGTGATTTTCTTTCCTTGTATAACAAATTTTACTTCTAAAAACTGGATTTTGAGGCGAAAAAGTGTCGTGGGATTTAAAAGGGATTTTGAGTAAAGTGAAAAGGGAAAAATGACCACTCGTCTTGGGATAAATGAAGAGATAGTGCTAACAACACTGTCCTGCGCGTATAAGGAACATACATTTTTTACGTGCAGGTAATAAGTTATTTTTTTCATTCTTCTTTCCGTTCTTTTAACATACAAAATTTGTTTTCTTAAATCATTTAAACCAACTTAAAAAAATAAACTTTGTTACTTAAAAAGATTCATTTAAGAAACTTCATTCTTATTCTTCGATTCTTATATTAGAAACTTTTATTTCTTAAACGCATTCGCACATAAGAACAACTCGGATATAAGGAACAATTTTCTTGGATTTAGGGCTTTCTTATAAGCGTGGTGGACTGATTTAATGTTAACTACTTTTTTATTGCAGGGTTTGTTTTCTTTTAAAATATCTATGTCGAAAATTACTTGCTCATTTTTTATAATTGACTAGATGATATTTAACAAATAAGAAAAGAAGTCTATTGTTAGTTTTGACAATTTCCGAATGCATTTACCTTTTAAAGACGAATCAAATTTGTTTTACTAAACCAGGTCGTATATTCCGATAATTTTCAATAAACGCTGCATACTTTAAAGGGGTACATTTTAATTTATTTGTATTTTGTTGATATAAATTCGGATCGGCACTCATTGGCCTTAGCAATCGCATTGGTTATTCTATACATTTGACAGTCTAACAGTGACTGTTTAATCAAACATTAAATTTGCTCGCACTTTGCGAAATCCAATGATAAATATTGTCACGGTTGTTTGAGACCACAAGTGAAATATTTAAACAATTCACGCATATTTTTGTGTTTTATGAACCAAATAGATGTCAAGTGATGCGGTGACTTTCAACGAATTTTGAACATTACATAGTGCACTCCTAGGAGTATGCAGCAATTATTTGTGGCACCCATACTGAAGTTTAAGAAAATAAATGACCGACTGGACCGCGCATAACCAGAATGTTGTTAATTCAGACTTCGGGCGTATTTAAATTTTATTTATAAAGAAAAATAACACTTGGGTTTTATTTTTTTAAAGTGAACTTCGTTTTAATACAATTATTTGGGAAGCAGGAACAACTAAAGAAAACACAGAAAAAACATTTTTAGTGCTATAATTATGACGAGGAAAAACATATAATTGTTCATTCTTACAACACTTATTACAGCCCGTACATTTATGTATGTTTTTAGCAGTTTTACAAAATCACAACGAATATAGCAATAAATATTCATAAGTATGGATATTTTTATGTGAAAAAAAAAATACAAGATAATAAGCGAAATATTTGGTGGAAACGATACGTAATTCTACCCAACTATTCGCCTGACAGTGATGTAAGTCGATATACCCTCAAAGGTATTTATAAATTTATTTAAGCTTTATTTAAAAATAATAATTAAGTAAAAGCTAATAGTGCAGATTTTACAGCGCGGGCTATCAGACACTTCTGTTATAACCTTCAAAGGTAACTTTGGGTGTACATAGGTCAACCATAAACAGCTGGGCGTAGTTATTATGATTATTTTAAAACTATCTCATTGATAAAATGGCTTTTTGTATGAGAAATAATTGATGTTTCTTATACCTACATCTAATGATATTTTGAAAAATATTAGCTATGGCTGCGTGACATTCATTACTGGACAGTCATTGAGATCATTGGATCGTTACAAAAATGCCTACTAAGTGATAGTCATAAATTTACGTACTTTAAATACGTTTTAGCATATTTTGTAAATATTCCCAACTAACAATTGACTTCTCCTGTAGCAAATGCATTAATTCCAAGTCGTGTTTAATGCTTTACATTATGGGTATATGCGTGTAGATAAATACCTATTGTTCTCTTCTTTTTTAACAATAATTACTACACCTATAATTTTAGTAAGACATTCAACTATATTATAGCAATATTCACAATGATATGTTCAGTTGCAGTGGCATTTTTCGTGTTAATAATTCTAGGATGTATTTTCTCGTATATTTTTTTGTTCTCTTTTACATTAATTTATATTTTTATTCATAGTACCTGTTTAATACTTCTTGATAGTATCGCTAAAAAATATACTTAGTTAAACTCCTCCAGTAAATACAGAAACAAAACAATAAAGCAGCTATCAATAAATAGGTATAGAACAAGAAAGTATTATCTCTATAAATTAAAAAGAAATAATGAAAAAAAATATATTCGCTACAAAAATAAATTATCCACCGATAATACCTGAGCACTTAAATAATTTCTTTCCAACAAGAAACATAAACTGATGATAATTTTAAATCAATTTAACTTTTTAACAATATCACTTAAATTAATAAATTTGTAACTAAGTTCAGATTCGAGTATATTTATAAAAATATTTTTATTTTTTAATATAGGTTTTGTTGGTTTTTGCCTTTTCAGTATAGAGAATAGAGTATAGTATTTAGTTGGTTGTATATATTTGTGTATATATATATTTTTAGCGTTTTACGTTTACATCTATTAGAAGGCAGTATTATCCTGCTCAGCAGTTGGCACAGCTGTTCCCGGTTGTCCACCGCCACCGCCACTGCCAGCTGCACTGGCAGATATTTGGAATTGGCGTTGTGCCTCGACGACGGGTAAATCGTCGTCTGGTTCTAGTGCTGGATTTATTCGACCATTACGTTCGTCTTTACCTACCATGGTGGCAGCACCATAGGATCGTGCTAGTGGACCCGCCATTACAGAGAGCTATTGTATGTGCAAGAAGTTTCATTAAATGTGTGTTTCTTTTGTGAGAAAACAAAAATCCATGCACTTGCTAATAAGGTACTATTTGACTATTTGCTTAGATATCAAAAACAAAACACATAAGAAAATAAAATCCTTGGTAAAAAAAAAAAAAATACAAGTATGTCGTGAGTTTTATATTCGAAACTTGGGTACATTTTATAAATAAAAGAAGACTTCGGAATTCAAAATATTGATGGACCATGTTCTGACTGTTTGTCTAACAATAATCTTGTGTTAACAAACAGTTTAGTTGAATATAAAGTTCTTGCTACTACCATAACTAATGTACCTATTAACTAATTTTATTTTTTTCCTGATTTGAGTACCTACTAGTGTTAATTAAATGTTTCATTTTATTTTTGTTACAAATTTCCCTAAGACACTACTTACAAATAAAAGAAATTGCTTTAACGTAATAATAAATAAATATCAATCATTTAGGATGACTTCATGTCTGAATTGCTTCTCTCTTAAAGTGTTGCATGCAATTCACTTCTTTTATAAATGATCCCAACTAAAGAAATGTATGGATAATTTTAACACGTTGTGCCATCGAGTATCAATCCAAAACAAATGAGGTGGATAACCAGACGCCAATTGTTAATACAAAACAATTTTATTTCTACATTAGGAATTTATTCGTGTTAAACATCAATAACTACAACTTCACAACAATATTATCATATAATGACTCGGTGATCGCGAACTCGGGAAGATGCCCTTGTCAGACGCAAAATGCCCAATTCACAATTCGGCGTTGAACCAGTGCATGCGTCGGCGCGCTTTGACACGCTTTATTGAAATTTTACTATTTAAAATGTCAAAGCGCGCGAGCAATAATTGTGTAAAACGAAATTCTGCTTTGAAGCGAATGCGCGTTGAGAGGGTAGAATATGACAGACTAAAAGTGCGGTTGGTTTTTTGGAAACCAAATTCAGAGCAGAACTCAAATTTCAAGTCTACTCCTTTTTTTCTTTTATCTGAAATTTTTATGCAAAAGGATTCTCCAAAACACAAGAAAATTATATTTAACAATATATCAAAGGAAAAAAACAACCCTACTACGGGTTCAAGACCCTCGAACAATATTTTTCTCCAAAAAAAAAAAAAAAATCTAAAGAACGAAAAGTTGTTCCACAAAAAAAATGGTATTCGTCATTTCCACACACTGAATTAATTAATTTGCATTGAAAAAACATCAAATAGCTCTTTAAAAGTTGTGTGTGATAAACTGATAAACATTAGCGTATCTGTGGCATCTGTGGGATCCTTCTCTAGTCTTCAAACCGAACAATTCGATATTCTAAAGTTGTCAAACGCTCGTCATAGTGGAAAGTAGATCTACTCAGGCGCCGCGTTGAACTTAACGATCTAAAGTCGATTGAACGCCTGAAGTTGTATTTTGTGTGGCAGGGGATATGAACCCTTTGTTTTTACATAATCTGTCAACGCACGCGCGCTTTAGATCGACCATTGTAAATTGGGCATAAAGAGAACTCAACTTAATATCACTGACCCACCCACAGTCCGGCAACAACACTAACAAATAGACAGGAGGGATTTCTCTGTCTATATTCATTGTAATTGTGTTTGTATTTGTAATGACGTGTTGTTACTTTACGTTCGTCACTTTCTTTGTGGAATAAGCAGTGGCACAGGCACCCCTGTAATAGTGTCCAACAGGAAAATGTTCCACATACGCCTCAGTGACCCACATTTCTAGTTTTAGTTTTGACTCAAAATTTACGAAGGCTAACAATTGGGAAAGTCCAGTAGCTATTGTGAACTCACTTAATTTAAGGTCCAAAATGGTTTATGGTAAAGTCTAGCCTATTGGCTTGGAAAAAAGTCTGATCTCAGGTCCTGATATTGCCAGGTTTTATGTAAAATAAACATTTTAAAAACAAAAAAATAAAATTTACCAAAATTGAGGGTATTTCTAATAAACATATTTAATTTTCACTTTTAGTGGAAAGAGTTCACAATAACTAAATTTTCCATACCAATTTCGCATTTGTGAGCTTCAGTAAATTTTAAGTTGATACTTGTATTCGTTATTAGAAAGTCATGTTTCGAGGTAATTTTTCTACTTAAAAAAATGATTTCGAATAGGTTCGAATAACCTTATGAGATTTATATTGTTTCCTGGCATTTTTTGCTTTAGAACCCCACTTACTTCCAATAATAAAAAAAAAAACTAACAATAATGGCTACATCATTAAAATTCAGTGTAATAGGCTATTGTCATAATAAAGATTTTTTTGCGAGGACAGTACCTATGGCAATGTCGTAAAAACAACATTAAAGTCGTATTTCAAGATTGTCGTGTCAAAGTATGAAATCATCGGAGTTTTGTTGGTAAAAAATACCGAAAGTTAAGGGGCGCTTCAATGAAAATTTCCATTTTGTTCGCTATTGATCAAATGAGATCAGTTTCTAATTTATTGCAGCTCAGATCCTGGGAAGATGAAGAATAGCACAAAAAACTCGAAGAAGTACCACATAAAATATATTTCAACCTCTTTCGCTCTAGTACATTCTCGAAAACAAAAACACTTCCCAGTAAAACCTAACAGCCCTTCAGTATTCAGTGTTACTTCAAAAACGGTGCAGGGAAATAAGTTCCCCGGAATTGAGTCCACTAAGGGACTTAGTTCCCACCTAGTGGGAAGTAAAATCACTTTCGTGAAGTGGACATAGTTCCCATGTAAGGTGAGAACTAAGTCCACTTTCTTATGAGATTTTAGTACACATTCAAAAATAAAAATAGGGAACTAACTTCCAATATTTAGAATTGGACAATTTTTTTTTAAATAATCGCGGCGATTGTTCTTTTAGATTCTTGCAAACTTTTACATTTTTATTCTGTTTGACAAAGTACTACTCCTTTCGAAAATCGCGGCGACTTTTATTTGATTACTTTCAGAATCTTGCAAACTGAGTTTCGATTTTGAAAATTTTCGTAATGAAATTTGGTATATTCTACTCTGTCACAGATAAAAGTTAATTTTTCTTTTGTTTGCAAATTAACTAATTGGCTCTTTTATTTTACTTCGTTCTTAGTCGACAGTGAGAATTTACTTCACATTAAAAGGGAAATAAAACCACTCAAATTTTTCGGAATTTATTTCCCAAATTACATGGGAACTAAGGTCACTTAACGAAAGTGGTCTTCAGCCCTATTGCGGAGATCAACTATCAATCGGTTGACGATTGACAAATTTATCAATAAAAATTGATGTTGGTATTGCGATTTGAAGAATGATCGCTAATGATTTTGCAAACAATTTAATTAAACAATAATTACAAGTGTCACAAATCTGTAAAATTTATTGAAAAATATGTCAGTGGAATTTTCTTTTTATGATGACCAAGGCGAGACAAAGTACGCAGAATTGGCTACTATACGACAGAGTTTGCGAGTCGCATCTAATCCTTTGGAACTTTAAAACCGAAGGTAGCTAATTTCATTACCAAGGAATGCTTTTTGAGGTGCATTCGTTGATTTTTTGGAAGATATTGGACTCAAACTTAAACCGATTAATTGCAGCTCTGTTTGGTCTTGCGCAGTCAACAACAACAACGGTGTCCCTTATTCAAAGTGAACTGCTAAACGCGTTATAGAAAATTACATGTGCCCAAAATGGATAAAATTCATTACACATATAATAAAATAACAACAATAACAATTAAAAACGTTGATGTTCAGCATTTTCTTTTAATAGTCGTCCTTATCAACACCGAAATTGCGATTGATAGAAAAATTGACAACTACCAATAAAATTGTTCAAGATTGACATTCACAATACCGATTTGTCAACCGAAAGTTGCTGCACGTTCACAGTCGATCAACACTTAATTGATAATTGATCTTCGCAATAGGGGTGCTTATTATTCACTAGGTGGGAACTAAGTCCCTCTGTGGACCCTGCACCTTCAAAAACAATGCACTGCTGCTCCAATGAAGCCCATTCTATTGAATGTAATTAGAAAACGACATATACTAATCCTAATTATTATTGCGTTACAAACGTAGAAAGATATGAAAAGTGCTACAAGATCTACTACAAAATTACAATTATATGCAATCCATGCTCGCAAGAATAGCAAAGCCGTCTCTTTCACTGATTTTTAATGGGCTATATTTTGTTGAACCAACAAAAAAATCGTTTGTTTTATATACCTATCCAAAAGCCTAGCAGTATTTCGTTCAAAAATTGTTAAACATAGCTGAATCAAATTCAAACTTTTCAGCTGTTGCAAAATTCAATTTTGTAAACAGGATAAGAAGAAAACATTGTAAACCCGATATTTGGACTTTAGTGTAAACTTTTTAACAATTTTTAAACAATTGTGTACTTTTATTTCTTTTGTTATCCAGCCATATAAAATCATGGGTTGAATCGCCACTTCCGTGAACGAGCTATACGTTCACGGAATTAAGTTGATTTAACGTGTGAAACAAAAACAAATTCCGTCACGTAATGCTCGTTAACGGACGACGCCATTCGACCCCTGTTTTTATTTTCTCACACCTTTCTAGCTGTCTCTTGGTTTTTCCTTCTTCTTATGAGAACTTCTGCCATTGTCGAGAACGATTCTATTGAATATATCTCGTATCGTAACCGATTTGAGCCGTAGTCAACTAATCGAAAGATGTTTGCAGTGAAAAAGATCAGACCTTGTACTTTATTTGTTTGTAGTTTAATTTTACAGAAATGGGATTTCACTGAATTAGAGCAACAGCTTTGTAAGAATTTTCAATATTTTGTATTGTGTGGAAATAAATATACCGAATTTTAATGTATATCTAAATTTGTTTTTAATTTATGCCCTTAAAGGTAAAATATGTTTTGGTGCTACATCAAAAGCCAATATTTGTCAAAAATCTGAAGCATGATCGATTTCCCTTCGCTATTGTGATATATTTTCAAATAGAAGTATGAAGTTCGCACATGATAGCGAACTGCGAATAGGCGAAAAACATCTAGTTTAAAAAATGGATTTAAACAGCGAAATTAACAATTATTAAAGCAATTTTCCCGCGAATTGAAAATTCTTGCCGCGAACTGTCACACTCACACAAAACAGTCGCGATCCACAAACGCACGAATGAAAAATTCGTTCAAACTTAACCTTTAAAAATGAAACTGATACGCGGGTATCTGCGACCAAAAAAGTTTTCATGTGAATGAAGTATCAGAAACTACGAATATTCGCGTGTTCGCAGTTCGCAATTCGCTCTCATGTGAATAGTCCTTTACAAAGGTATTTGTTCTTCACTCACAGTGCTTTCTATTTGTGACAGTAATCACATAGTGCAAAAAATTTACCATATACATTAACAGTGTAAAAAGTACAAATTTACTGAAAGCTAGCTACAGCCTAGGACTTACACAGAAGCACATACCCTAGTCGTCATTAATCGTGGTCTCAAAGAAGACACCTTTACCATGCCAACACAAAAGGAACCACTCCACTTGAACAAGCAATCAACTCGAGTGAACTCTCTTACTCAAAAATATTAAAATAGATTCCAAATGTGAACTTTATCACACGATTACTTAAAACTAAGAACCAAAATGAAATAATAAAAAAAAAACTAATCAAACAAAATAAACGACTACAAAAATTCCATCTTTATTTAGAAAACAAAAAAAAAAAAACTTTCGACTATAAAACTTATGAAAATATACGAAATCTAATCAAAATAGTACACATCTACAAATTAGCTGGCTTTCAGCATCATTACCTGCTCGCCAGCTTCTGATGGCTCGCCAACTCTCACAATGTCCTCGGGAATGTTGACCACACACTTGAAGTAGTCGTAGTTGGGTTGAAGTCTCCCCGATTCGAACATCATCCTGAAAATGTAACAAACAAATTTATTAGTCCGACAACGGATTCGTGCCCTCGGTCTGTACTTACTTTGTCCACCAGGACACAAATATCAGTGTTATCAGACTCATAATCATAGCCATCGTTCGGAAGGGGAACAGCTGGGTCTGGTTCTCCTCGTCATATCCGGGATAGTGAATGAATGCAGGTAAACCCATCAAAGGCTCGCCTCCTGACAGCCGCACAAAGAAGGCGACCAAGTAGGCTGCCAAACTGCCGTAAGTGTTGCAGTGCTTCTTAAAGTGCACCACCATCAGCAGCTGTGGAAATAGGATGACGTACACGAGGTCGGAGCACATTGACCTACAAAGAGCATTCAAATTTAATTGGCTTATGCCAAGTCGCATATCGTGCATATCGTACCATAGTCCATAGATCGATGGAATCGTCAGAGCCATAACGGTTGACAATACGCCCACAACGAGAATGGAGACGCGCATTACCCATATGATTTCCATTTCGGATGCGTTCTGACGGAAAATCAATCTGTACACATTACGAGCGAACATCGAGGACGCAGATAGAACAGATGAATCAGCCGAGGACATGACAGCCGCCGAGACAGCGCCCAGTCCGAAGAAGGACACAAAATCAGGTGTCAGGTACTGCAGCACCATAGGTAGGATCATGCTGGTTTGGTCAACAGTCAGTGGGTAGGGTCCTTTGTAGTCAGTTTCGTTCCATGCTGTGGGAGGATTTTTCAATTAGTGCCAGTGCGAGTGGAATGTTTTAGTGTGTGGCTGGTGTACTTACGAGTTGCCTTGGCAATGGCTCCAATAAGAACCGGTGGGATGGCCATTAAAATACAACCGAATGCGGCGACATAGGATAGCAATTGTGCTCGGCCAGCAGTCTTACTGGATAATACTCGTTGGAAATAGACCTGCAAGGACGATCTCACATGTATGTATGTATGTACTAAATGTCAACTAAGGTGACTGCGGGTAGTTTCGATAATGATAAATGAAAGATACAGTTACATATCTGTGGGCATAGGTGACCGGCTTTTGTGTGGAATATGAAGTAGATCCTCACAAATCGGGAGAGTGGGAGTTTAAATGGGGCGTTTCAAAGCGCTACTCATGCTCAACGTGGAAAGACAACCGCTTTTGTTTTCTGTATTGTTTTTCAGTTCGAGTAGCAATTGCTCAATGAAACCCTTACGAATTTTATAACTACCTGCATTCATCGATGGCATATATTTACTTGTACATACAGAAATGGTATTGTGGAGCCTCAGGTTAACCGACGTCAAAAGAAATTTAGATTGTTGATGGAAATACGGTTTTGAGCCTATAATTGGCCAACATTTTGCAACATTCTATTTGAGGGATTCGAAAATATTACCTACTGATCAAAAGGTAACAGAAAAATATTTTCAGTTTAAAGTTTCCTCCACAGTAGTCAAACTATTAGGTAAGTTGTACATTTATGAGTTGGCAACTCTGTTCATTTATATCATTAGTTTATTACATTCAGTGATGCAAACCCTAAATTTTAAAAGTCTGTAGATGAAAGATAAAAATTCTGTAGAATTCTGTATTTATGCCTGTCGAAATTCTGTAGAAATCCAGACTTTTTTTTAACATAGTAAAAGTGCTAAAAATGTAAGCTTTGAATGGCATAAAATATCAGTGTTTAATTATATTTATTAATTTTGTACAATTACATAATTTTTATTAACCACTAGTATCGCTGAAATCGATAATACTCGTCGTAGTGCTGGCCTTATTAAATCTTGATCATCGATTCCATTTTTGTCTTCAGCCGTCAATTCTAGTTACCTGCCTACTCTGGTTTGAAAAAATAAACTCCAACATTTACTAAAACTTTATAAATATTTTGTCGTACAGCAGGAAGATTTTTGGGTGCTCCGATTGCATTTCTTTGTTAAGGTCAGTGAAATATACCAACGCAAAATTAAGGAATTCAAGTTTTTACTGGAATCTGAAATTTTTATATATTTTAGTTTGAATTTTGTATTTCTGTAGCCAAGGTAAAAATTCTGTAGATATACAGAAAATTCTGTAGGGTTGGCATCAGTGAGTACATTCTTCAGTTGGAAGCTGTAAAAGAATCACAGTTTTTAAGTATGAAAACACAGTTCTTTTTGTAAAAAAAAATTCAACGACTGCATTAGAAATTAAAATGGGCGAATAAGGCATTCATTTCATGGAATCAAGTCACCTTTCTGAGGTCAGTCAATTTAGGACAATTTGTCAATATTCCAGGATCAGCATCCTCAAAGTTAAATTATAGCTACTTAGCTCGAATTAACTCCTCCATCTCCATAAAGAATATTGCTCCTAATCTTTGATGAAGGTAAAAAAAAAATGGTGCTATTGGAATTTCATTCGGCTTGCATTGCATATTGTAGAGGTGCTGGTCTACGACATTTTTGTTAGTTGTTGTCCAGCTGTGATTTCTGCGTGATTGTGAGACCATCATATATGAAAAACATGCTTTATTTCACATCAATAAAAAGCTGAAATTAATATGCCCCAGCTCATAAATGTATGCAATGATGAAACACAGTGACGCATTTCCGTCCCCGCAAGTTAAATGTATGGAATTACTCCACCAGATTCCAACAATGCGCGCTTAGATGTTTACACATCAAAAAAAATAGTTTGGGCCAAAAACTAAATATTGTGGAACTTCAATAGTGATAGCAGTCGTGAAACTTCTGTGTAAACTATTTTATTTTAATTTTAATAAATTAATTCAGAGCATTGAAAAATAAAAACTAGCCCATCAATTAGTGTGGAAAATGATTTTAAGTTGTGACATTTGTTTTGTCAGCTGATCTGCTGAATGTTGCAAAAGGTGTGTTTGTTTCAACAACGCAACGATTGGAAGTGGTTTTCGTGGTGTTTTCGTGGAAAACGACTTTAAACGACTCGTTTTGAAAACTGAAATATGTATGGGAAAACTTCTGTTTTCGATGAAGTTTTCGAGTGTTTTCTCGCGAAAACCAGATTTTCGGCTCGGTGTGAAAGGCGTATAGGAATGGAATGACTTGAAACTAGTTGACGATAAAATGGAAACACTGGAGAAATACTTTGTCCACGATCGCTTGTCACAAGAACCCAAAGACAAGTTGTTCAAAACGAAGTTTTATATCAGCTGCGATGATTGGAATAACCCTACAGGTGATATTTCAAAATTGTACCTACCGGCAATAGCAGTAGCTTGCCGTGGTAGGTATTTATAGACACCAATGGTTGGTCCTGTGAACACTTACACAGTATTTTCCCAAAGGATTCTGTTCGTACTCAAATAGATAATTACACTGCGAATATCAAGTGAATCTTTAAGGACCTTGGTTCAAAAGTTTGCTTATCGAACTTACGAAAATGTTCATGAACATGTTTTTGATGTGTAACATCTATAACCGCGACGAGACGGAAATTCCATGGCGACGGCGGGAATTGGCCTGTCGCCATCGCCATCACTACGTCGCCGCTCTCGACTCCTAAGCCACACAACCGATTTCGATGAAATTTTGTGGGTATGTATGGTTGGTTGCAACTTGGAAGATAGGATAGTTTTGGACCCGATAGATGAATAAATAATTTTTCAATTCATACAACTTAATTCCTAAAGTGAAGACTTACATGGGCACGCCGGACCTGGGGAGTGAATTGATAAAGCCTGGTCTTACACAGACACTAGACTCAGGCCCTGTTAAACCCTTATGCTACTTAGGCTGCAGCCTAGGGCGCGAGGATCGGAGGGGGCGCGCTAAAATCATGTCTTTGCATGTACCTACTAATCTAGCATCATTGCATCTAGATCTACCCTACATATTTCAACTAGACCGAGACAAAACACTAAAACTAAATATGCTTGAGAGTTCCTGATTTTAGTAATAAATTTTAAAATTTTAAAAAGCGCGCGTAAAACAAACACTGACTTGTTACTTGAATCGGTCGGTGGTCGAGCGAGTGGTTGAGCTGGTAACAGAGTGCCTAGTGCAAGTTTTGAATCATCCGCTTCGCAATAACGGATGTAAATTTTAACTTCATTTTGTATGGGAAATTCGGAATTTAAACAGTGCAACCCAGTTCTCGCGTTTGCCGCTAGACGACTCTTTATCATATTCTATTCTTTATCGTCTAGGTTGCACTGTTTACATTCCCATACAAAATAATCTTCACGTATACGCGCGTTTCTGTGAGGCGAATTAAACAAAACTCTCACTAGGCACTAAGCGCAGTTTGCCCCGACCCTAAGGTTGAATGTCATGCAGATTAAAGAACAAAGTTAGTTCCGCTTGCAGATCGATCTGGAAACTTTTATGAGTATTATAAACCATATTAAAATTTTCCACTACTACTCTACCCATTTACTACTTTTTAGACCATCCGTAACACACCTGACAGGGGCGCGTCCTCAGAATTAGCCTAGGGCGGGCAGAACTCTTGACCCTGACTATACTACTGAATCAGTTGATTAAATTCAATCTTAGTTGGAAGGTTATGAAAACAAAACGCAAATAAAAACTCTAAAAATAGAAAACTACAACTCAACTCAAGTACAACACAATACAGTTTAACATCCCCATTTAACGAGAGAAGTGTCAAATCTGGTGTGTGTGTGTTTTTTGTTAGGTCCTCTCTTCCTTTATTTTCCTCTGCAATAATGGAAAATTTTCAGATAAAATCTGAATGCACGCAGGTGAAAACGTCCCAACAAAGATCAAGGTTACAACGTTTCCATTCTTTTTTTTTCCATAGCAATGGCAGTAGATTTTCGGATAAAACCAGGTGAGCTTTATCAAAAATATTCCCTCTGCGATATACTCTTACTATAGAAAATTAAGGCAAATAGGAAAGTCTAAAAATTTGTTTGATAATTAGAAAGGAAGACTTTTAATAGATTTAAATACGAAAAAAAAAGCCAGACACATCCGACTGTACATGTACACTGCACTTGGTTTCCGGGAAGCATTATAATTTGTTTTATAAATTATAAACTAAGACTTTTAATACACAAAAAAAGCCAAAATCCAAATTTGCACCCAAGTCTAGAAAGTTGTTCGTTTAGTTTTACAAAAGACAACTGTGAATTGATGCAATTTTCCCATGAGCAAAGCTTATCGTTTATCTTTATGTCAAAAATATTATAACCAAAATATTATAATGAATGATAAACTTCAGGAATAAAATCTGCTGATTTAATTTGAACTTACCTGCCATGGAATTCCGCCAAATACCAACAACAATCCGTAGTCTATGTAGAACCATTTCTGTTCCGGCGCCACTGAGCCAATCCAATCGACTTCCATAGATGACAAGCTCTTCACGTGGTCATTGGTCCATGCGAAGGGAATGCACATCCAGAGACCGATAAAGATGCAAAACAACTGAATAACATCCGTATACGCCACCGAATATAAGCCACCAAAAAGTGTATAAAAGACAGCAATGCACGACGACAGGACCACGGATGTTCGATGATCCATATCGATGATGACAGACAGTGTGGCACCTAATTGAGTTGGGATTTTCAATTTTTATATTGCACGGATGTAGATTTAAGTGGGTAACAGGGTGTTCCCAATACAAATTTGTCATTATAAATTGCGTCAATTAAAATCTTTTTAATATTTTCTAGGTCACAATAGAAATGTTATTCATTCAAAAATTGTCACCATTGTGAATTGTTTAATTTTAACTTGAATGCCTAAAAACGTAAATTAGTCGCCCGCACCGTAATACGTATCGATCTCACCCCACACTCCCACACCCTGTAAAGCCCACACTCAACTTACCCAATGCAGCTAGGATGCCCGCAGCCCAGAATACCTCGCCACACAGAGCCGGCAAGAAAAGCAATCCACCCATTCGTTCACCGAATGAGTCTTGTAACGGATCCAGCATTGTAATGTACCCTTGCTTCCGCATGGGATTCGCAAAGAAGATGCCACCTGCGAACAATTTCCATAAGCAAACAATGTTGTAGATATAAGAAAGGTAAACAAAAAAAAACACATTATCTCATGTAAGCTTACCAAATACTAAGCTGAGTGCATAACCGAATGGTGCCTGACACCATACCAATCCGGATGTGTAGATAGCTTCAGCAGTTCCATTTATATAACCTCCGCCAACCCAGGTTGCTGCGAAAATAAATGAAGACCCATAAGCAAATGTAATCATCAGTGTTCCAAGGTTTATCAATTTTCTCGCTGGTAGTCGCAACTCCTCTCACCTGTCATTGTGAATATGCCGACAAATAAGCCAATAGATCTGCCAGCCAGCATCACTTCTTCTTCGGAATCATTGCCCGCTTCTTTTTTGCGTCCGGCCCAAATGCCTACCGCTAGGATGAGCAGGTAAAAGAGCACAATGCTCACCACTCCGGCGATGTTAATCATGTCTGCGGCTTGTGTCGTTGGCTGGCGCCCTACTCCTCACCGATTTTTGTTTGCGAAGTGAGATTATAGTTTATTTAGTCGTTTGCTTATTGATATTGCACTGTGGATGGCAGAGGAGAAAGGAAACAAAGTTATCAAACTGGGCTTATTTGTATTTGATTTTAATGAATCCTTTCGGACTTATGTGTGTGCACAGTGGATGGGGAGATTACGCAAATCCCAGGGGATAAATTCCACCGAAAGACAGTTGATTTCTGGAGGTTATTTAGCATCCAACTGGGTGTCATTGGCGAGGCGGAGATAGTGAGAGACCTTTCCATGGTAATAGCGGGCAAAGTGGGTGGGAAGGTCAGTGGCGCAATATTTCTTGCAAATGCCAAGGTGTCTACATCTTAGGTCATATTCTCGTAGATTTATCGTTACCAAATGCGAGGCGAAATAAATCCCAATAAATGTTTTTTTTTTTTTTTTAATTTGTCTGTTTAATGGTCTTTCGGGCCGCTTCGCTTTTCCTAAAAAATATCAAGTTAATAAAGGATTTCAGACGGAACAACGTTGGCAACTTGTGGTGGCCATGTTGTTTTGGGGGCATTTGTTTTATCTAATATTTATTAATCAGTCGCTAATACCAAATCAGTTACAACATTAAGCTGCACTTTCTACCGATAAAATTTTGTATCAAAATCAGTGTTCGGCAAAGTGCAAACGTTGCGCGTGTTGCGCACATTTTACAGCAAATGCGGGGCCCTTTAAAGTCGAAACTGCAATGTTTAGTGACTAAATCCAACAAGACAATCAACTGGTTCGATTAACAATCAGCCAACATCCGTACGTCAAAAAAACGATGGAAGATTGACGAGGAAAACACGAGGCAGTGAATTCTTTGCTAATTTTTTGATTCGGGCCAACACCGGGTCCAACTGTCCCAGAAGCTCAAAGGTAATGACCATAGACAACGCCGTTTTTTCGCTGACTGGACTTGACTCGCATTTAGAAAAGGATCCCAAATTTTGCCCGAAAAATCGTCTTCTATCGATGAGGTGTGTTTTTGGATGAATCGCTATTTTACCCAGGCTAAATTTTCATATAAGGGACAACGCAAACCTGTACTAGGTTTACTAGTAGATTTTCGGTCGGCGGCGTCATTTTTCGGTACTTTTCTGAAAACGATGTTTGTAGGGCAATCACCATGTAACGGTGGTCCCCATGTTAGCTCAGCTTGTGTCCTTATAAGCACATACAGGATCAACAAAATACTTTTCGAATTTCAACTGTCCTTATTATTTTTGATTGTTTACTTTTAGCTTTTAATAATAATAATAGTAATAATTTCTGTGTGTCGACCAAATGAATCAATTTAAAAATAAAAAATAAAAATTAAAGTAAAATTGAAAAAATTAAAATAAAAAAAAAAAAACAAAGAAGAAGGGATAGATTATTAAAATTGTTACTTTAAGAGAAATTTTGAATATTTTAAGGTTAATTTTTTGTATTAGTTAGAACAATAATATATGAAAACATTCGGGATTTTGTGTATGTACTAAACACAAAAATAAAAACGGCGGGGCCTGTCGCTCAACGTCTCGGTTAATTAAAAAAATTGGTGCGACTGTATCCAACAGTCCCGGAATATGTGCAGGTGGAAACACCGTGCGTGCGGTATGTGTGTGGCTTGATTGTAATAACCGTATTCGTTCTATGCTAGTTTCGGTAGAATAGATATAATCGGATTGTGGTAGCTGAAGTAAGATATGTACATTCGAGACTGTAATTTATCTAGATTACGCTGGAAGACAGCATCGATGGTTGGGCCATATCGTGTTGTTGAAATTTTCCGGTTGGAATTCATTTGAAGACTAAATTTAGCTTGCATAAAATCAATAAATCGTTGAGCTTATGGAGTTGCAAAATTGATATTGAAGTCTCTGCTTATGATCATTGGTAAAAGATGATAATCTCCCTGCAGAATTCTTGAAATTTCTTCTCATTTCGGTGCAAGGACGAAATGGAGAAATTTTATTTCACATCAACAAAAAGCTGAAATTAATATGCCTCAGCTCATGAATGTATGCAATGATAAAAACATAAGCAATGATAAAATGAATGCAATGATAAAACAAGGTGACGCATTTCCGTCCCCGCAAGTTAAATGTGTGGAATTACTCCACCAGATTCCAACAACGCGCGAATTAAAACACTTGTTTCTTACTTTTAAAATTAAACAATATTTATTTGGAACTATGTCCTTTATTATTGAAATACTTTTTACTAATTCTAAAAGGAGCTTAAGGCTACTATGTAGTTACAATAAGACTGTTGATAAATTCATCATACAGTCGTATTTATATACTTTTCTTATCTATCTACAAGGAGACCCAAGCGTACAATCGTCTTGCTTGATAATGAAGAAGAGATAATATTCCAACATTGTATACAAACGATATTATCTCTTTTACATATGTTATCATTGTAGCGTTGTGTGCAAGACTGTACTAGAGACTAAAGATATCATTGAATACAAATAATGTTATCTTTTTTCTCAATATGTTTTGCTATGGATACTTAACTCCCCCCCTTGTTAAACGAAATCGTCCCGATTTTTCGACGCTATTTTTAACATTTCTCTTTCATAAGTTTTGTTATATGCGTCAATCTTTTTTTGTTTTTGACGATCTGTTATACATTGTATAGTTTTTATCATTACGTACGTAAATGCTAGAATAACAATCAGTGTTACAATTGTGTATATAGTTGATAATATCGGTTTTTCTTCAAAAGGAATAATTAGTTTTTTTAAAGTATCTATGTTATCGAATTTGTACATTGTATCTTCTTTAATTATTTGGTCGATGTAAGACTCTGAATTATGATTTCTTAATATAACTTCTTTAATTTGCTTATGCATGTTTTTGTATATTTTATCGTCTAGATTTATAGTATTTTCATAAGTAACTAAGTTTATACCATTAATTGTTTGATTATTTAACTTATGCTTACCGCTTAATAACATAACACCGGATTCAATTTCTAAGTCGTAATCGTATTCTTGTTTAATGTTGCATTTTGAAGTTATATTCTTTAAAAGTGGAATAAGACAATTTTCTTCTTCAAAGTTAATTTCACAAATGTTTTTACTTAGATGATTTTGACAATTTCTTGTTCTTAAATAAGTTTGGTTACATAAGGCAATTGTTTTATCTGTAATGATTTTTCCATGTTTTGAATTTAAAGGTGTTACTTTATACAATTTACATGATTTAATTAGAACTGGATATTTATATATTGTGATGAAGAATTCATCAGTTCTAGCTAATAATATTTTAGAGTACTCAAGTATATTTATTATGGGTACTTGAATTATTTCATGTTGAATAATATTTTTAATGTCATCTAAGTCTAGGCTTTCTGATAAATATTCATTATTTTTTGCTGCATTAATTGTTCTGGTCAATAATAATAATTGTTCGTACACTTGTTCTATTACTAAATGTTCTTTAAGGCTCTGACCTTCGAATTGTTGCAAAATTTGTTCAAATCTAGAATTTATAGTTTTTTGTTTATTATTGTTTTCTATGAGATTATTTATACTCGTTTCTATGTTAACTAAGTCATAATGGTCAGGATTACCAAACACATATTTGAAAGCTGTTCCTAAAAAGTTAATTGATCTAGTATGCCTAGTATGTTCTTGTAATTGGTCTGCTAAATTCTTAATTTTACTTAACCAAATTTTTTCTTCTTGTGTAGGTTGATATTTACTAGTTACGATATTTACGTAAGGTTGAAATATCGAAGTCAGGTTGGTGGCATGTAACAAATAAGTTTGTTCTTTGAATAAATACACGTCATCTGTTTGCGTAAGTATAAACTTCTTGTTTAGTAACTCAGTTATTTGAACGTTTCCTTGCCCTTCTTGACTCTGTACAATTCCTAGTAATGTTAGGAATATTAATATTTTCGTCATCTGAAAAATGATAATTCTTTATGTTATCCTTGTGAATTTTTATTCCTTCTTTAGAGATTACAGTGTCTCCTTTATCTTCTTCTACTATTCTTGTTATGTATCTGGCGTTAGATTTCTTTCTAAGACCTGTGATTCTTACCATTATCTTATCTCCTTTTTTATACTCTCTGTGTCGAGTTCCTTTATTTAGACGTTCGATCACTTTTTTGGATGCTGAGTTTAGTTTATTTATTATAATTTCACTATTGCTATATTTATTTTGATTAAAGAAAATGTCTCTAGGTTTCAAACCGGTAACTGAGTGTATAGAATTATTTAATTCACGCACTGTTCTAAATATTTCTTCGATAAGTCTTGTTTTATTCTGAATTGTGAATATTCTAGACAGTTCAGTTATTGTACCGTTTACACGTTCTACCTGACCGTTCGCTGTCGATCTGTATACTGGAGTTTCTACTTTAGTTATGTTGTATTTCAAACACATTTGGTTCACCATTTCTGTTTTGAATCCCTTCTCGTTATCTGTCATGAGTCGTTCACATTTTGGGAAATAATTAGATAAGACCTCTTCCATAACGTCGTACAGTCTGTTTCGAGTTTCGATTTCCCGAAGGATTGTATATTTAGAATACTTATCTACTGTTACAAGGAAAGTATACTTGTCGTTGAAGTATATGTCCATATGAATGTGTGTTCCCACATGTGTTGGTATTTCTGAATTATTCAGAGGTTCTCTGATAGGTTTTCTTTCATATTTTCCAAATAGACATGCTATGCATTTTCTGTTGAAACTCTTTGCTTGTTTATTTAGATCGGGCCAGTAATATTTCTCTGAGATTTCTTGTATATTGTTACGTAACCCTCGGTGTGCTCTTTCGTGAGTTACCCTTACAAGTTTTAGTTGTTCCTCCAAATTTGTCACGTCTTGAAGTTTTCTTGGTGTGAATATAAATCTTACTAGTGGGAATTCTTTTTTTATGTTTTCACCATATTTGTATATGTTTTCAAATTTCGTATGCAAAGCTACAATCTTTTGGGGTTGTATAACTTCTTTCATCTGCCTTAGTAAAGAGTCTTTGTCCTTAAACTTTATTATGAGTCTTATTTTGTTACTAAAATAGATTTGTGTTTCGATATTATTTGTTATATCTTCAATAAGTTCGAACTGTGCAGTGTATGCATTAAAAGGCTGATTCACAGTTTTTATTATATCATTAGAAGAACTTTCAGCTGAATGTGCTGTTTCTATGGTAGAAGTATTTATGCGTTGACGTGATAATGCGTCAGCTACAAGATTTAGGTTTCCTGGTTTATAAACTAATTTTGCTCCAAAGTCTTCAATGATTCCCTTCCAACGTTTCAGCTTTGTGTTGGGATTTTTTCCTGATACAGAATATATAAGGCTCTGGTGATCGGTATATATGGTTAAGTCTGCTATACCATATATGTAGTTTCTGAGTTTTTGTAAGGACCATATGATCGCTAATAGCTCTTTCTCGTTTGTGCTATAGTTCTCTTCTGTCTTACTCAGTGTTCTTGACAAGAAGTGTATAGGTTGCTTATTCTGACTTAGTACGGCTCCAATAGCTATGTTGGATGCATCAGTAGTAAGCTCGAATGGTTTACTATAATCCGGTTGAAAAAGTTCGACTTGTTCTTTCAAATAATTTTTTAAAATTCTAATCGCTTCTAATGCTGAATCATTCAGATTTAACTTAATATTTTTACTTTGTTTTTTGTTTACTTTACCGTTATCTCCTCGTAAATATAATGTCAGGGGCTTGGCTATGCTTGCGTATCCTTTTATAAACTTACGATAGTAACCTGTAAGACCTAAAAATCCTCTCAAATCCTTTACCGTTTGTGGGACTGGAAAATTTTCTATAGCTGCTATTTTCTCAGGGTTCGTAGTGATTCTACCATGTCTGATTATGTGACCTAAGTATTCTACTTCTTCTTGAAAAAACTTACTTTTCTCATCAGATATTTTTAATGTGGCTTTATTGAGTACGTCGAATACTTGACTTATGTGCTGTATATGTTCTTCCTCAGATGAAGAATATATCAATACGTCATCAATGTAAACGTGTACGAATTTACCTACAAAGTCTCTCAAAATGTCGTCCACGCATCTCTGAAATATGCTTGGTGCATTTTTGAGCCCGAAAGGCATTCGTTTAAAATGATATTTTGCGCCATTTATAGCAAAAGCTGTTTTTTCTTTATCATCTGTTTTGATTTTAATTTGGTGGAAACCTGACTCCAAATCTAATGTTGTAAAGTACTTGGCTTTACCTAAATTTTGAATTGTCATGTTGACATCCGGAATGGGGTATCTGTCTGTTACAGTGTGAGCGTTAAGTTTTTGGAAATCAACAACCATGCGCCGTTTTGGTTTTCCTTTTTCATCCAAACCTTTTTTAGGTACTGTCCATATGGGACTGTTATAAGGACTATGGCTTTTTTCTATTATATCGTCATGTAAGAGTTTCTGTATTTCTTTGTTTACGAATTCGTTATCTGCTATGGGATATGGATATTGTTTAACATAAACCGGATTATCATTGGTCGTCCTAATGCTTGCTTCTATAGTATCTGTAAAGGGTAACGGTCCTATGCTGTTATTAATCTTCATCAGTCTATCTATGTCTGCTTTATAAATATTATTTTCCCCAATTATGTAATTAATTTTCTGAATAGATTCGACACTGCTTATGGTAGTTAGAGTCATATTACTGAAATTTATTTCCGCGTTTAGAACTTTAAGTCCTTCATATCCTAATATCATATCAAAAGACTGAATATCCTCTAATTCAAAAAATGTTATATTTTTCTTTAATATCCTAACTACTTTCTTTGTATCTACCATAGAATAACCATGCATTGTTTTTATTTTTATAGGTTTAATTTTAATTTTTTTGCTAGAATCGCATTTTCTATTAATGTAATTATGGGTTGCACCAGTATCAATAAGAATTTTATAAATTTTCTTAGAAATAGTACTAGTTAAATTTAAGCAGGGCAACCCGTCTACTAGTTTAAATGATCTATTCTTATGTTATTATTTACCATACATTCCGTTTCATCTGCTTCTGCATATGTACTGCTGACATCGTCTCTGCGTTGTTGTCGGGAGTTATTTACTCTCTGCTGCTTGAAGTTCTGCTGATAAGATCGTTGCGGTCTGTTGTGTGTGTTGAAACTCCCGCTGTGTTCACGTTTCGCTGGTGGATTATATACATCGGGTTTGTATTGATTCCAATTTTGTCGCTGTGCATGTACAATTTGTCTCGAGTTTATCTCCATCGGCTGTGGTCCTTGATTGTGTTGCTGCATATTATCGTATTGCTTCTGGGGTTGATAATTCGTTGTTTGGCTCGAATAATTTGGTCTTCTTTCGTTTCTGCGTTCATGTGGCATATTTTTGTGGTGCTTATCCTGAGTGAGATGTAAATGCCTGTGCACATTATCATGTTCTATTCTGCGAGCAATTGCGAATGCGTGTTCTAGATCATTTATTGTAGCTGAATATAATGATCCTCTTGTAAAGTTGTCACTCATACCATCAATGAATATACGAACTGCGTCGTCGTTAGCATTTTTAATTAGTCTGTCGATTATATTCGGCGGATCACCTGACATAGTGATTTTTGATATTATTAAATTGAGATTTTTATTTATCTCGTCGTGGTATTCAGACAGTGTGCTTCTTTTTTGCGTGATGGCTTTCATCATGTCTTGTAGCACGTATAGAGGTTCTTGATTAGAGTACGTATAATCTAATCTGTTACGTATCGCCTCAAAATTAAAAATTGTGTTATAATTAGTTAACACATTCGCGGCTGCACCCTGTATTTTACTTTTCACTATAGTCAATGCTGCTGCGTACTTACTGTGTGTTTTGAAGTTTTTAATGCTGTCCATTAATCTGGATGCTTCTTCGCGCCACGACCGATAATTTGATTGATCGCCGTTGAAAATAGGTAGGCTTTTAAATGCGTCTAACTGTATTTCACTACCATCTGTATATGTGGTTCTTATTTCCTCTAGCACAGGTATGTTTGGTACTATGCCTAATCCAGATTTTACTTCATTTAGTTTTGTTTCTAAATTAGTGTTTATTTGATTTTGGTTAGTTATTATTGCTGCTAACCTTGCATTCTCTGTGCGTGTGTGCTCTAGGGTTTGTGTTACTGTGTTGCTCCTGGTTTCTAAAGCTTCTAATCTTGCCATTAATACTGCGAGTTGTTCCATTTTGAACTCGTGTCTGTTGTCGTCGAATTTGTGTGTTTTTTTTCTCCACATATACACTTTCACTGAATTGCTTTGCTGCTTCGTACGAAGAAGCTATATTTGTACCTGCTATGCTAGGTAATTCTTGTAACCGGTAACGCGAGTGTTCTGTTTATACTAGATTTCACTACTTGTTCCCGAGGTCCGCTCGATTGAAGTTAAAAAGTATATTTAACCTCCTGGCAGGATCGCCAATTAAAACACTTGTTTCTTACTTTTAAAATTAAACAATATTTATTTGGAACTATGTCCTTTATTATTGAAATACTTTTTACTAATTCTAAAAGGAGCTTAAGGCTACTATGTAGTTACAATAAGACTGTTGATAAATTCATCATACAGTCGTATTTATATACTTTTCTTATCTATCTACAAGGAGACCCAAGCGTACAATCGTCTTGCTTGATAATGAAGAAGAGATAATATTCCAACATTGTATACAAACGATATTATCTCTTTTACATATGTTATCATTGTAGCGTTGTGTGCAAGACTGTACTAGAGACTAAAGATATCATTGAATACAAATAATGTTATCTTTTTTCTCAATATGTTTTGCTATGGATACTTAACTCGCGCTTAGACGTTTACACATCAAAAAAAAAACTAAGAAACCCGACTGACTGTAAGAAAAGATTTAAAAATATTAAAACAAGACACTTTCAAGTATAACTAAGTGGCAGTCGGAGGCTGTACATATTTTTCAGATTGTGTGGGTAGTCTCCGATTTTCAATTAGTTATATGTACTTGAAAGTGTCTTGTCTTAATCTTTTTAAATCTTTTTTACAATCAGTCGGGTTTTTTAGCTTTTTTTTATTTTGAATTTTAATTTTTGGTTTATATTTTTATATTTATTTGCTTAGCCTATAAAACTCCGGGAAAAAATACCAATTTAATGACACCTCACTCTTCAAAATCGGTCAAGCTATTTGGGCTACATGACATCACATAGAAAAGGAACGTACATGGGATACGCGCGAAACACATAACCCTCCCTGTTTCTAGTCACAATTTTCATAATTGTTATTAATTACCTACTGTTATTGTTGGCTATTGATTGAAAAACTAGTTCATAACATAAACATATTGAGTTTACCCGAAACAAACCAATATTTTCGTGCGCACGGACGTCGGTGGATATTAATATTTACTTACGTAAATTACTTTTTCGTTCTCTCAATTTCTCAATCAATATTCATAAACGTTTTGGTGCATGTAAATAGTTTACTTACATTATTGATGTTTTATTTAACTTTTAAAATTATAATCTAAATGTTTGCATTTAAAAACACGCCCCTGAATTTTGCTCTAAATGAAAAAAAACCACGTTAATAAAATTCAATCCTTTGTTTTAATCACACAACTTTATTTAAAGGGAAACTGGAGACGACTGCTCCGATTCCAATTCTCCTTCTCTGAATACAAAATAATAATGAATTTTCCCTTTCATACAAAGGTGGGGATGAAGAATGAAGTTACAAAAGAGAAAACAAAAGAACAATTGGACGTTGCCAGATAAATTTAATTCATTATTAATAATTTTTCAACATCCTCCCCCCGGCGAAACTATTGTATTTCTAACGGGTATATTAACTGCACAGGTCTTCTCAATGTTTTCTGGTCTGATGTTCTGACCTCACAAGCTCTGACTTTCCCATCTCGTCCGGGATAGATAGTAGTTATGCGTCCTAGCTTCCACAATGTTCGGGGTAGGCCTTCGTCATGGATTAGTACTACATCATCAACTTTTATGTTTGAGGAAAATCGTCTTGGACTGCAATGAACGGACCTGAGTAGTTGAAGATAGTCTGTGGTCCAACGTTTACGGAATTTCTGGATGGACTTCTGTCGTCTAACCCAAACCTGAATTAAATCTGCATTAGTAAAGTTATGATTAAAATGATTACCTATAGTCGGAAGACTAAATAATGATGAAGAAATTAGAAAATTCGCAGGCGACAAGGGTTGTAGATCGCTTGGGCTATCTGATATGTATGTTATTGGCCTTGAATTAATTGTGCTTTCTATTTCGACAAGAAGAGTCTGTAATTGGTCAAAGGTAAGCAAATTCCTTTTGAGAACGATCTTGAGATTCTCTTTCACACTTCTGACTAATCGCTCCCACCAGCCACCCCACCATGCAGCTCTTTCTACAATAAACCTCCATTCGATGCCTTGATGTAAAGCGAAATTATGTAAGTCTGGAGCTTTGAGTACATCACCAAGCGCCTTCAGCTCCAAAGCGGCTCTTTTAAAAGTTTTAGCGTTGTCAGAATACATTACTGCAGGTACTCCCCTTCTAGCGATGAAGCGCTGTAGTGCTGAAATACAGCTTTCTGTTGTTAAATTGGGGACCAGCTCCAAATGAACCGCCCTTACTACGGCACAGGTCAGCAGCATTATATAAACTTTAGACGTTTTCTCCGAAGATACATCGCTCTTAATATACAACGGTCCAGCGAAGTCGATTCCTGTTGTTTCAAATGGTTTGGCTACTGTTATTCGTTCCTTAGGCATTGGTGCAAAGGGCTCCGTTGCTGCCTTAGCGTGCATCCTCTTACATTCAACGCAAGTCTTGATTATTCGTTTAATTAGTTGTCTTCCTTTAACCAACCAGAAGCGTTGTCGCAATCTCGTAAATATAGCGTTGACTCCACTATGATAAAGTTTGATATGTACGTCCATGATTAGCATCATATTGATAACAGCCTCCTTTGGTAAAATTATTGGATGAATGACATCAAAATTCTCATCGGCCATCTGCAATCTTCCACCAACTCGCAATAGTCCTTGCTCATCTAAAAAAGGGGTAAAGGTTGAAATTTTTGAAGAACAGTTAATCTGCCGTTGATTCAATAAAGCCTGAATTTCGGCTTTGTAAGACTGCCATTGAACATATCTCAACCAATATATCTCAGACCTTTTTAATTCGCTTATAGAAATATATCCCGTAAGCTTCACGTTTCTGGATTTTATGTTATGAGCGAAACGAAGTACATAAGCTGTTATGCGTAAAAATCGACGATAATTGCTAAATCTCCTCACATCGATAATTGGTGCTCGGTAATGTAAATTTTCTTCTAAATTCACCAATAAATTGACAGCTTCCAGTGAATCGTCTTGTCGAAAATCCGCGTCATTTGGCCATTCAGCATGCTCCTTGTGTAAAAATTCTGGACCGTTTTTCCACAGCAGCGACTTCAAAAGTATTGATGCTGAAACTCCTCGCGTAAGTAAATCGGCCGGATTCATCATTCCAGGACAATACAACCAAATAACACCAGTGCAGATCTTAGTTATTTCCTTTACTCTATTCCGAACGTACGGTTTTTGTTTTGAAATATCTCCTGATATCCAAAATAGAGATATTTTTGAATCTGACCATATATAAGTTTTAGCTATTTTCGTTGAAAGTTTTTTGTTTAAATATACATGAAGTCTCGCTGCAAGAAGAGCTGCTGTTAATTCCAATTTAGGAATTGTTAGCTCTTTAGAACCATCATCCTTTAAAGGTGCGACTCTATTTCGTGAGCAGAGAAATTGACAATGGATTAAACCGGTAGGTGAACGTTTTCGTATATATGCAACAACTCCGTAAGCACTTGGACTCGCATCTGAGAATATATGAAGTGTTATTTCATCATCTGCGCTGTCATCCGTATTGTGAAATACATATCTGGGAAGCGAAAAGTTCTTAAGGTTGCTTAATCCTTCACACCATTGGCACCATTGATTATGAAGTTCGTCTGGTAAAATCGAGTCCCAATCCAACTTTAACTTCCATATTAACTGGAACAAAATCTTCATATTAACTGTAAATGGACCTAAAATTCCTAATGGGTCGTAAATTCTCGATATCATTTTTAGTACACTTCGTTTGGAACCGATCTTTTCTGCTACGTGATAGGTTATTGCTGGTTGAAGATCAACACCGATATCATCTAATTCTAACCACCAGATTATGCCTAAAGTCTTCACTGAAGTAAAATGTTCATATCCTTTATCATCATTTTGTAATTTACTTCGAAGACTGTCGGAGTTAGTGGTCCACTTTCTTATGTTCATACCAGCCGCCTTCATAATACACAATGTTTCGTTATAAACCATCGCTGCAGTTTCTTCATTATTTACGCTGAGGACCAAGTCATCTACATAAAATGAATCCTTTATTAAATAATACGTTTTTGTATAAACATCTTTAAAAGATTCGAAATGTTTTCGCAAGGTCGCAGATAGTATAAAGGGGCTACTCGTAATACCAAACGTTAAACTAGTCATTCTGTATTCCTGAAAATCATTAACTTCTACAGCAGACTCTTCATTATTTTTTATCCATAAAAAACGATGAGAATCCCTATCCCGTTTATCTAGGCTGATTTGAAGGAAAGCCTTTTCTATATCAGCAGTTAACGCTATCTTTCCTAGTCTAAAATTTAGCAATATCGAATAGAGATCAGTGTACAAATTTTCACCGGCCCACAAACAGTCGTTTAGCGAATCTTTATCCACTTCATGTGATGATGCATCGAACACGATTCTTAATTTTGACGTTAACTTGTCCTGTCTATAAACAGCTCGATGAGGTAGGTAGTACACTCTCTTACTTTCACAATTCGGTACCTCTTCTGCAAATCCAAACGTTAGATATTCTTTTAACGCTGTGTCATATTCCTTTAATTTATTCTCTTCCCTAGAAAGCCTCTTTATTAAATTCTTTAAACGTCCGACGGCGATAGCTCTATTGTCACCCAAATTAAAGTCGCTTTTCCAAGGTAAGGATACTTCAAACCGATCTCCTAGGCGTCTTATGTTTTCCTTAATAAAATCCTCAGCAAAACGCTCGTTACTCTTTTCCTCGTTCGTTATACCCACTGTCTCGAGTTTCCATAAGTTGCAACCATTAACTTGGTCATCATCAAAATCAACAAATGAGCACAACGACGTAGATTGATATGTACTAGAATCATTACTATTTGCAGGACCATGCAGTGTCCATCCTAAGCAAGTGTTTACAGCAGTGAGATTATCAGTCAATCTTTGAAATTCACCATTTACGAACAACCAATAATTATCAGCCCCAATCAGCAAATTAATTCCAGGTAATGGGCGCATATTTTTGACTCTTGCATCAGCCAATAACAAATTCTGAAACGATGGATTATTGCTATTTGGAGTTGATAACACATCAACACATATATCTGGTACTTCAATTGCCTCTATAAACATCGTATTATTATAATATTGTCCTTTTATTTTTAGTCTGACTGTATTACATACTCTAATGGGAGATTTCTTATTAGAGCCAAATGGAATAATACTCAATCGATGAGTCCCTACTATCGGTAGATTTAATGCTCTTGAGAAATCTTCTTTTATGAAAGTTAGCTGACTACCTCCATCTAATACTAACCGCACAAACAATTCAGATTTGCCAGAGGGACTTGATACATATGCGCAAGCCGTTTGTAAATAGATCTTATTAGTTTGCACACTAGTTGTCGCAAACAAACCTGTAGTCTCATTAGAAGTACTTGCGTTCTGATAAGAAGAAGCGGGTGTTAAATCTTGTTGCTTCTTTTGACGAACAAATTCAGGATCACACATCGAAACTGCATGTCTACCATTGCATACCATACACTTCAGAAAAACTTTACAGTTTTTTGCGAAATGATATCTTTTAGTGCACTTAAAACAACAACCGTATTTCTTTAATATATCCTTTTTCTTTGCGAGTGAAATTGTGTCATCACGACAAGCAGCCATATTATGATTTTTCGATCCACAAAAAAAACATTCTCGTTGCCCTACATTAGACTGTGATTCTTTTGATGACGTTAGCAACCCTGCTGCAGTACACATATTACTTTTCGTTAACTGCTTATGTGACGATGAAGTATACCGTTCGCCTCTTTCCAATTCGCCTACCTTCTCTAAAGCCACCACTTCGAGTTTTATAAACTTCAAAATACGTTGCAGCTGTTCGTCGCCATCCGCACAACAAGATACCACAGAGGCGCCGTCACTAACAGATATATTTTCATTTTCTTCTCCTTCTGTGTCTGGTTCTGCATCTGCACCTTGATTATTTGAATTGATGTGTGTGTATCTGCGATGATATTCGAGTTTTAATTCTGTTGGAAGAGAACGCATTATGATGGACTTAAGCATTATGTTATATTGGTCAGCTGCAACTCCTAAAGCTGAGAGTGATCTCATTGAACTACATATAGCGTTGTATAGTTTTCTCATACCAACCATATCGTCGCGAGATTTTACCGTAGGAAGAGACATAAGTTGATTCATTGAATCTTCAACGATCTTTTCTTTGTCGTCATACTGCTCCTTGAGCAGATTGATGGCATCGATGTAGCATGCTTCTGTAGGCGTGAAACCACCAATTGTATTTTTTGCAGCCCCCAATAAACTGTTTTTTAAATAGTTAAATTTATCGGATGGAGACAAATTATGGTTCTCATGTACTACAGTACGGAATTGCTCCCAGAAGGGAAGCCATTTTTTTAAACTACCATCAAATTTTAACAATTCTAAAGGTGGTAATCTTACCTGCTGTTGCTGACGATTTTCGGTTTGTCTCGGAGGCTCTGCAACTATTGGGCGCGCTATTCCCGCAATCTGTTTCAACTGCTGCAAGCTTAGAATCCTTTTCTCAATTCGCGCGATCACTGCCACTGCTTTGTCATTATATTCCGCGATAAGTTCACATTCTTTTTCGTAGTTAGATTCTTCTACTAACACCGCGGCTTCGCGATTGGCACTTAATAAGTTTGAATAGAGGGACTTTATCCTTTCCATTATTACCACCAAATCTTCTTCTACGATATCGTTTGCACTATCGTACGCTGACGGCAATGCATTTTCTTTCAAAATTTCGGCAGCCTGATTAGACACTTTCGTTATTTGCGATCGCAAAACTTTCCGATTAACTAGTTCCATTTTTGGAATTAAACGCGAGCAATTTTAATAAAATTGACACCAATATAGAATTTTCGTTACACCGTTTTATTTTTGTTTACAGTCGCTCCCGGGTTTCGGCACCATGAAAAAAAACCACGTTAATAAAATTCAATCCTTTGTTTTAATCACACAACTTTATTTAAAGGGAAACTGGAGACGACTGCTCCGATTCCAATTCTCCTTCTCTGAATACAAAATAATAATGAATTTTCCCTTTCATACAAAGGTGGGGATGAAGAATGAAGTTACAAAAGAGAAAACAAAAGAACAATTGGACGTTGCCAGATAAATTTAATTCATTATTAATAATTTTTCAACACTAAATGAGCAGTTTATTTTAATTTTTTTTTTTTTTTTTTTTTATTTGTACTGTTCTGTCGCCAGAACCAGTCCTTAGCCGGGATTGTCTCATCAGTAAAGTTTGCGACCTCTCTAGCACCACAACCATTAACGAGAAGCGCTACAGAACGATCCTTTTATGCCTATTACGTAATGGTTCCAGCGGGACGAGGCTACGTGCCACACAGCAGACGCCACGATGAAAATTCTGCATGAACGATTTGAGGGTATACAGTTATCTTTCGCAAAGGTGACATAAATTGGTCTGAAAGGTCATGCGATTTGACCACACTTAGACTTTTTCTTGTGATGTTTTCTGAAGCCGCATATTGACATACATAGATTGTCAATAAGCCGCAAGTGATCAATGCCCTCAAAAGGGGTTGGATACGATATCCTGTTTTTTACAATCCCGCTTTTTACCCGACTGGTTATAATTCTTTTTCTTATAAGTCCGTTTCTTTTATTCCCGTTTTTTCTTAATTTAAACTAGATGTTTCAACTGCAAAAGCTAGATGATTAAAAAAAGCGGGAATAAAAGAAAAGGACTTATAAGTAAAATCAAATTGAAATAAATGAAGTAATGTTTATTCGTAGAATGACATAAAAACATAAAATTATATTCTCATGAGGACTTACCTACCCGGCTTTAAAGTTCATTCAATTAACGTAAGCATTATCACTTTTGTTATTCCTTTGTAAAAAAAAAAAAGAAAAACAATTGAAATGTATAAAATTATGAAAGAAAATGGGAAACAAGCAATATTCTATTTTGAACGATGACGTTGTTAAAATTCTAGTGGGATTCTGAGAAACGGACAAAACGGGATTTAGAACAAGCGGGATTTTCAGAGGCAGTATTTAAAGAAACCAGGATTTTAGAAAACTATGTTTTAAAATTATTTAAGCGGGATTAAAAAAAAAGATTTTAAGAAGCGGGATGCCGATACGCTCCCACTTAAAGCTAACATGACCAGTGTCATTGCTCAAACTCAGCCGGATCTATGCGGCAGATTCATTCAAAATCACCCGAATTCGTGCCACCGTGAGAAGCCGCAGCGGACATTTGGACGATGGTGTACTTCATACATATTTAAAAAAAAAAACACCTCACACACAGCTTATTTTATTTAATTTCTACATCGATTCGTCCTTATTGAAAATACAATTACCTCAATGTTTCGTTTCTGTTTTTCTGTTTCTATTAAATTTTAACGCTACATTGAGATTTTCCCTTGGGCTGCACACAGAGACTTAAAATTTTACGTATAAATCAAACCGACTACATTGAATTTGGAAATTTAAATAAATGCGCTTAAAGAAAAATAAAAAAAACAAATATTCACGAAGTTAGTACTATTTATATTTGTTACTCCCAAGGGGCAACACATACCAACCTCGACTGTGTATTTTATCATTTTTCCTAATCTTTTCCACCAACTTGGAAGACATGGCGTATATAATGAATGATATAATGTTCGTCCCTAAACACCTACAAATGGCACGTTGTACTCCCATTATTTATTTTCAATATCATCAATATCTATATTCACAGAAAAAATGCTCACACTGCGGGAGTTTATTCTATCTGGGGAGTTTCCAAAAAAAAGAATTTTTTTTGCTAATTCCATTATTTTCTCTGAAATTATGATGAGAATTGGACTTCTGCTGGTAAATATTTATATAACCGTATTTATAAAAAATAAATACTAGGAATATCATCAATTCATCATTTATTAATGTATCATCATTAAAAAAAAATTCCCTCTGACGCAAGCTCATTTGACACGTGTCTTTCAATTCAATTTAGTTTGTTTTTTTTTTTTACACCAAGGATGTTGCTTTATCTTATACCTATAAGTACTTTAAACTCCTTGATCTTGACGATTTAAGATGTCACGGCATATCCCACTGAAGGGTTGGCTAGAAGTTTATTAATTAAAAATAACGAAGGAAACACCTTCCGCGATACTACTAATAATCCCTTTTAGTGTCCAGGCTTATTTTTCGAACTCAGAATGGAGAAATTTTCCATACTAAATTGCATATTGTGACCTACAAAATATTTAGCATTGAGCTTAAAAATGATTATTAGTTAGGCCCCTTGTTTCTACGGTGCACTCTTACTCAGAGACAATACTGAGACAAATGTCATGTAACTTGAAAAATTCCGGCTCATCAACCCATTCGCACCTTGCGTGTACCACTTCCGTTGTCGGCAAAGTTGCTACCAGCGTTCATAGAATTTTATCCGTTAAATTTGCAAATTATTCGTTTCTTGTGGATAGTACTTTTTTTAGGAATAAGTGTACTTTTGCTTAAAATATTTATAAGATACTAGCTGACCCGGCAAACTTCGTTCCGCCCAAATTTGTTAATGTAAAGAAAGTAATAATTCCGATCATGCGCAATTCACTTCCTAAGTTATGTAATTCGGCCAATTAAAATTCTTTATTCAAAAGTTATATTAAATGCAATATAAATAAATTATGAATAGCAATGTTGATTTGTTTCAATCAAACCGCAATGGTTTTGACGTTTCGGCCAACCTTCGGCTTTTTCACTAAATTGACAAACATCCATCGATTATACTTGCAATAAATTATTGACATAGTGAAAGGGAGACGCACGGGAAATTGAAGTCGCACGAATGGTAAATCGTTCTAAATAAGCGAAATCTGCGGAATAAGAGTGTTTGCCTTTGAAATTTCCCCTCAAAATTATCACTTGCATGATATTTGATGTAAGATCCTTAACCATAAATCAAATGCGATCCTTTACAAAGTTTCGATACATTGATGTTGCGCAACAGCATTTTAATTGAGCTGAATTTCAAGTCCAAATTATGAAGTGGTAAGCCCGGAACATCCTAAGAATTAAAAAATTCAACTAATCCCCATAAAGTTTTTTTCACATCAAAAGGTAGCATTATGCCCTTCCTTCCAACCAAAAATCATAAGAATCGAACGATCCGTCCCCGAGTTATGAGTGCACATTCGGACGTCAGTCTCTTTTATATGTAACTGTATCCACCCGGCTTTGCCCAGTGTATAATTTTAATTATACAACTTTAGAAATAGAGTTTGATTTTATTTTTTAATGGGACGTGCCAAAATCCATTTTCTTATCCCGCTTGTGTTTTTCAAAGTACCACCTATAGGGTCAAAAACTATCCGAAATTTAAAACTGGAAGCAACCATATCCATCTACAAAATTTCAATCAACTTGGTAGAGCTGTTTCGGAGATCGGCAGCAGCGCCAGCTATCAGGTCCAAAAGTATCCTATCCTTCAAGCGGAAACGAAGAATATAAATCTACAAAATTTCATTGAAATCGGGTGAGTGATTTTGGAGATCGTGAAACAACGCCATATACTGGGTCAAAAATCCTATCTTTTAAGTTTGCGTTAACCTAAAATACAACAATACGAACAAAACAAAAGACGAATCATAAAAATTGACCCAGTGGCTATCGAGTTATATCATCATCGAGTTTCGTCCCGAAAGAATTATATGTATAAATTAAGATGATTATTATTAAAGAAAATTTAATTAAACTGAAAAACGACATATACGCCTACAACGCCAAATGTTTCAGTTTTTGTTAGAAATAATAAATTAATTATTTTATATGTATTTTATCAATATAATAACTCCGATCGAAGCATCTGTTTTAAACGATATTCATTTTTTTACATCCTCTTTGATGATATTTGCAGCACGCATTATGTCAATGTTATGCCAACGCCATAAGGTTACATCGAAAAAGATTTTTCTCCTGACAATAACAAACACAACAAAAAAAGAATTAGTGAAATCGGTCCAGCCGTTCACGCGTGATGCCGTGACCAAGGGAAATATGGATTCGTTTTTAGGCCACTTCCTCAAGATGATAGCGGAAGGAATCGAGGGCGAAAAATCGGGAATAGGTAGGAAGGTGGAAAGGTGGGAGACAAACACTTCCTTTTCTTTTTGTGCGTTACCTGAACGCAACAACAGCTTGACTCAATGCGATTCGGTCGAAGTCCATTTCTCGCTCCAGTTCCAGCTGTGGCATCCCCAATTTGCACAACAAAGTGCCACTTTGTTGCGCATTTCATCTGACATCTCCAGTTCATTATCCGATGTCACAGTGCGAATTCGATGCAAAATATCGTTGGCCATAATATCATTTTTATTATAATCAAAGTATCTACTTCATTTTAAAAAGTTACTTAATGTAACGTAGTAAACATAATTTATTAGAACAAACTTTTTAGGTACATACATATATTTAAAAGAAAAAAAAAATCAAAATTGTTGACAACAACAATTTGCTTGGAAAACAATTAAAATAATTGACAACAACAATTGCTTTTAAAATTTAAAATATTTTTTTTTTTGTATTTGAAGTGTCACTACTTTATGTTATCCAGTTTCTTTTTTTTTCAAAGTGTATTTCCCCATGAAAAAAATATAAAAATTAGTGGTGGACCACCCTTAACATTTAGGGATATGAAAAATAGATGTTGTCCGATTCTCAACCCTAGCCAATATGCACACTAAGTTTCACGAAAATCGGTGGAGCCGTTTCGGAGGAGTTCAACTACGCACCCCGTGACACGATAATTTTATATATTAGATAAACAATGTAGATTGTAGAACATTTGAGCAATTTTTCTTCAGTTATTTAAGAGAAAATTACTCATGAAATCGAAGTTAATGATATTCAAAAGCGGAAAATACACAACCATGCTTATCCTAATACATTTCTAGTATATAAAACATCTCATTTAGATACTTTTATTAACCAAACAAATTATATTAAACGCCTTTTCAAAATATATAATAAGAATAACCAACCAAAAGCATTCAGTTATGTAAAAATGTCGTATTCCCGAACTCTATCACATTCCCCCACGGTTGGCAGCATTGATTTTATATTTTTTGTATGTTTCTGCATGTCACACGGATTCTAAATTGACAGAACATTGACATAGGTAAACGAAATGGTAATACAAAAAAAAAGTAAGACAAGTGCGAGTAGGACTCGCTCATGAAGGGTTCCGAAACAGCAAGTAACATAACATAAAAGTTCTTGTAGTTCGTTGTAACTTTGATCGATACCTATTTTAACAATAGTGTATTTTTATATCATTTATTATTAGGAAATAATGGTTCAGGGCTTATGTATAAGGTTTATGTTTATGAAATTAAATGTTTTTTTTTTTTTTTTTGAGTTGATTGTATTAAAGGTAAATTGAGGTCTACAATTTATGACGTATAAAAAAAAACTACTCGCTAGATCTCGTTCAAAAAATGTTCATTTGAAGTTTACATGGTAATGTACATCATATATTTTTTTTAGTTTTATCGTTCTCTTATTTTAGAAGTTAGGGGGGGGGGGGACCAACATTTTACGACTTTGGAAGTGTCTCTCGCGCAAACTATTCACTTTAGAAAAAAATGATATTAGAAACCTAAATATCATTTTTGAAGACCTATCCATAGGTACCCCACACGTATGGGTTTGATGAAAACTTTTTTTTTGAGTTTCAGTTTTATGTATGGGGACCCCCAAAATTTACTGTTTTTTTTTTCTATTTTTGTGTAAAATCTTAATGCGTTTCACAGAATACATCTACTTACCAAGTTTCAACGGTATAGCTCTTATAGTTTCGGAGAAAAGTGGCTGTGACATACGGACGGACAGACAGACAGACATGACGAATCTATTAGGGTTCCGATTTTTGCCATTTGGCTACGGAACCCTAAAAATGGGGGGCCAGCGGCAAGAGGATTGCGAATTTAAGTCGCTATAGTGCATGAATGAGTATGCTAAGATGTCCGAATCCTTTGTGAAAGGAAGAACTTGAAATTTATAAAATGTTAGTACGATTTAGGGTAGCCAATTAGCTAAAGTCAACCGACGATTACATCTGAACAACCTCCAATATTATAAATTGTGTCACTTCCGGCTGCTATTATTGCAATTTACTCATTCATATTAACTGTGGCTCATTCTGATCTCGGACGTCAGACAAATTTGCACACCACCTTACGAAATAGTACATAAGCATGTTCAACATAATTCCGTTCAACACAAAATGAACGCCACCACCTAGTTCCGCTTATACGTATAACATTGGCAAATGATTTCCTTCCCATGGTAACACCAGATAACAACATCCGTTGAATTCCAGTTCTAATCAATATTCAAAGGATAGCTGAAGAGGAATTGGAAAAGAGCAACACTGTTGCCTCTGTATTCGAACAATAAATATAATCCATGTCACGAGTATTATGTGCTGAAGCAGCAAATTCCCTGATGAACATTGTTTAGTATTTGAGTGGCCCAAATCAAATTATTATTTTTTTTTTTTTTTGGAAACTTGCCATAACCGTTCGAAATGGACTTGAGCCGGAAACCATTCCATATGGACTCGGAAGTGTTGAGCGGATTTATTTAGTTGTTTCACGAAATACTTACAGACAGTAGGTGACGCGGAGAGGGGTTATATATTTCATTGGCGCTTCATGGCGTGACATGAGCAAATTAATTTATTGTTTCGAGGAGCTTATGCGTGAACTCCATAAAAATAAAGTGCACAGTTGGGTCGCACGAAACTTTCGCATTCATTCATCAAAAGTAAAAATTAGCAAAAAGTAGCAACCGTACATAAAGTTTAAGAATAGTTAGTGTTAAATAAAATTCAGTTTTAGGTATTTCATTTGATATGGCAGTAGGTACATGTACATATCAAATTATAATGTGAATTTTTATAAGTCCAAGCTCTCAATAACAGGGAATTTTCGCAAGTTCTGGTTAGGGAGTTGTAAGTGCCTATTGTAATATTTTTTGAGCTCATACACCTTACAAACATTTTGAGTACGATAACAAGCGTAGTAGGAGTTTCTGTTTTTTGATCTGTTGGGCTAGGGTATAACTTTATTTTTGACTGGAATAGATTAATGAAGCTGGTATAAGTTGTAAATGATTGCAAGTAGTGTTCGTGATATGTAGATCAATATCTTAAATATATGTATGGATGGATATGTACGAATTAAGAGATTTGTTTTTGAATTTGCATTATCAGTTATAAACTGAATATCCCGATGTACGTGTGTGGGGGTGCAAATAAAGTGGGACTTCCGATTGTGTAAACTGCAAGTGGTTGGATTTATTTTAATTTGCATATTAAAAATGGTTGAAAAAAAGAAGAAGTGGGTAATATTTGCTAAAAATAAGTTGGGCGTCGCTGCCATTGCATTTTTAATAAGTTTAAATGAAATATATTAACACAAATCGGGTTTTCCGTAGTAATTTATAATAAATACTAGCTGACCCGGCGAACTCCGTTCCGCCAAAATTCGTTAATGTAATGAAAATAATATTTCCAAGCATGCACAGCGCATGCTACTTTGTGTAATTCCATCAATTCAAATTCTTTGTTCAAAAGTTATATTAAATACAATAGAAATAACTGAACTATAGCAATCTCGATGTATTTCAATCAAACCGCAATCATTGACGTGTCGGCCACCCTTCCGCGAAGGGGTAGGTCCGGAACATCCGAGTTAGAAAATTAAAAATTTTAAATAATTTGTCTTGTATTGGAAGTGATACCACCCGTTTCCTATCCATTCTATTTTTTCCAAAGTGCGGTTCTATTATCAGGTTTGAAAACAAATCTGCGATCTTCTAAGTTCATTTTATCTATCGCCGTTTTAAACATTGTAATGAAAGCGTTGATTGCATTATATAATGGTTGCAATTGTCGAATGATGTTTTTTGTCACTCCTGTTTGCCCTCTGTAACGCCTATTGACTTGATCATCCCCCGACAAAATGAAGTACACCTGCGAATATTGGTGTACGTCCTCATTTACTTGTAAGGAGGTACCCATCCGATGGTAAATCTGTTAATCCGAATAATGTGGGCACACAATTAAAGTCATCGCTCCAATATCGAAAATCGCATCACCGCCATAGTTCGAATATCGGCAACGACGCGCGTCTTGCCACTCCGATTTGAACTTATTCCCATCTTAGCAGCAGTATGATTTGATGCAGTTCTCATTACTTGCACTCTCAATTTTCTTGCCTGTTGATCTGATCTTATGCCATGCGATGTCCCACTCTTCGCGTTCTTCTGCAGTTAATCGTCGGCCAGTTTTTGTGTGCATTCGTCTTGGCATTTTCAAAAAATCACTAAAATTTTTTTTTCAATAACTATTTAATCCGCGTTTAAACTTTTTCCATTTAATTTTGACCTTATCGACCGTTTATCAAAATCAAAACAAACCGCAATCATTGACGTGTCGGCCACCCTTCCGCTTTTGCAATAAATTGGTTTGCTAATACGTGAGAACGCCACATACAATTGTCCATGTAAAAAACATGGGAATTTAAGATTGATGCTACAAATATCCAGCGATTATCCTTGCTTAAATGCCAATGATATTTAAAAATTTGTTTTTCAATAACTATGTAGTCCGCGTTTAAACTTTTTCCATTTAATTTTCACCTTACGACCGTATATCAAAATCAAAACAAAAAATCGCTGTTGACGTATAATACATTCTATCAATCTACTTTTTGCAAAAAAAAAAAAAAAATCCGCACATAGTATGTACGTATTTTTCTTATTAATTTTTGAAATAAAAAGCCAAAATAAATATGCAGAAAATAAAAAAAAAAAATCTAAAATTGAAAAATTAAAAAATAAAGCCTATCGCAATACTCTATCCCGTAGCTTTCTTTAAGTAAAAGAATTTTTGAAATCGGTTCGGTAGTTCCGGAGATTACCTTCCCCAAACAAACATTACCTCTTTATATAATAGTGTGATGTGATTAAAAAAACTGATTTATTCCAAAAAGAAAAACTAAATACGGGATCTCATTTAGAATACTGATGTTATCTTTCATATGTATTTTGATTAAAATCGTAAAAGCGGTTTTTGTAGGCCTCGGCACAGATGGATCGACAGACGGACAGAATTTCGCGACCCACTTTTTTGAGTTCCTCTATCATCTTAATGTCCGAATTGATTAACATTTGGAGTTCGAAATTTTGTACGAATGCAATGGGCGGTGGCTTAGTGATCGGTGTGTTGGAATACTAAGCGAGGGGTCCCAGGTACGAATCCCGAAAAAAACCCAAATTTAAACTTAAGGTTTCTTTTTACTGTGCCACCTCTCGCGAACGTCTGACAAACATCTGACAGTAAAACTGTCATTAAGGAGCTTCTCTCAATTAGCCGTTTGGATTCGGCATAACATTTAAGATCCCTTCCATTCGTCCAAAAATGGATATTTCACACAAAACGTTAACACAAAGAAAAGCTGAAATTTAAACGTATAAATTTCATGGACAGTTAAATGTCCCGGGCGATAAATAGTGCGCGGAAAAATAATGAAGACTTTTATAAATAGAATTCTACTACAATTGTTCACTTTGGTGTCATTTTGTCTTTTCTGTCAGTTATGTCGGATTTTCGTTAATTAACTCAATTCAACGTATCATATCCAACTTACAGCCAATATTAACTACAAATTCCTCAGTGAGCTGGCGATGCAGTATAGTATTTTAAAACTATTGTAAAAATGCACTGTCTTAATACTAGGATTGTTAATGAAAACTTTTAAAGGCCATACAAATTGATACAAATCTTCAAATCAAATCGTTAATCGCCGTTTTTTATTATTATTATTTTAGTATTTTTATATCATTGGCTTAATATTTTTCTTTCTTTTTTTTGTCAACCAGGCAGACGGCAAAGCCATCCTTACTTTTTATTGTAAGTTTTGTAAAAATTATGAAGTAACCAATAAAAATCGTAATCTAATCTAAAATCTAAAAATCTGTATTCTTTAAAAAATGAAAGTAATATGGGCCCGAGAATGGAACCCAGTGGTACTGACGCAGGTGCTCCAAGAAATGGTGACAGTATGTTTCCTTCTGCTAAATATTGCTGAATATTAATTAAGTAAGAATAAGTCTAACTGAGAAAAAGAAAAAAATCGGAAACTACGCAACAGCTACTCATGGAGAATTTAAAGATTCACCGTCTCGAATGCCCAAAATGTCTAAATAAAAAAAAGGTCAAAACTGTGGGGCAAATTATATTAGTTGAACGCTGCTCTTCGACTTCGCTACTGAGTTATTAGTTTTTAAGAACCGGCATTTCGATTACGTTCGTGTGAGAAGTATCTTCATTAGAGCCCGGGAAATCTTTCTCATCCCTCAAAATTTTTTATGGAACAAGTAAAAGTTTTGAATTTTTGTGTAGGATATTCGGAATTTACAAAATCATCATCATTTTATGTAGATAGTATGACATTTAAAATGAGGAGGTGCCAGAAATGTTTAAAAATGGGCGATTGCAACTGCCATTTCCAGTTTACTGCACAAGCACCCTATTTCGCATGTCAAAAACGAAACAGACTTCAGTCGTTTTTCACCAAGTAAAGCGGAAATAACCCTCTCATTGAAGAACTTGTTAAGTTTTTGTTTGTTACTTTGCAGCGCGTCTTTTTCCTCTGATACGAAAGGACTAAGGACACTTACGGCCATATTATTCACATATTTCCATATTTCTTCGCTTGCAGGAGGCAGGAAATACAAATTGAAATAAAATCAAAAAAAAACATCAATACGCGGAAAAAATGGATTTCATCCTCGATATTGACGAAATGTTGATGTCTTCGTCGTCAGCGGATAATATAATTAAAATAAAGAAAATATGTTGCGTTTTTTTTTCATCTTTTAATTTAATAGTTTTTTGAATTAATTATTTTATTATTATGAATTTATTAAAAAAGGAAAAATAAAAATCTGATTCATCCGTCTTCTCTATCTGCTTCATCGTCGACGGGTGACAGACTTTCAATTTCGCGATCACGGCTGCTATAGTCCTCATCATTCACTTTGCCGACACCTTTCATTTTAGGTTATTTTTCAATTTATTTTAATAAAAATGAAAAACCAAAAACAATTTCCCATAAAATGTGATAAACAACAAAAAACAAATGTCATTATTTGTGAAATTTGACATTAGGTAGGTTTAAACCGGATTAAAAACGGGTTAAAGTTTTTTAAATCCGCATTTAAATCCATCTTTAACCCAGCGGGTTTAATGCATGTTTTTCAGTGAATAATATGGACTTAAGTTTAAATTGTCGGGTTTAAAAAAATCGGATTAATGGTCGGGTGTAAAATTAACTTAAACCTGAGTTACACCCGGAGTGAATAATATGGCCGTTAGAGAACTTAAACAATTTTCTTCAAAAGAAATCCGAGAAGCATATACAAATGCACTGCAGCACCATTTATTAAAATTAAAATAAAATGTAATTTGCAAGAATATTACCCTAAAGGCATTTTCGCACTCAAATTGAATGCGCCTTCAGTGTGGGTTGACCTTTCTCAACTCTCTCTTATTAATTATTAATCACTACATAGTATAAAACAAAGTCGCTTTCTCTGTCCCTATATCCCTATGTATGCTTAAATCTTTAAAACTACGCAATGGATTTTGATGCGTATTATTTTAATAGATAGAGTGATTGAAGAGGAAGGTTTATATGTATAATAACATCCATTAAGTAGTGGAGAAATACTGTTATTTTTGAGGTTTCTAATGTGATGTCGTAAATAATTTCATTTTTTCCGCTTACATTGCAAACGCAGGCTGAACCTATATGTTTTATAACCGTGCGAAGCCGGGGCGGGTCGCCAGTTACAAATAAAATAATTAATTTATTCGGAACCGGTCTAAAAGTATTCACTTTTAATAGGAGTACAGTAGACTGTATACACATTTTTTGTCAACCACTGCAAAACGTGTCCTTGTTAATAGTTTTAATTAAATTGAGCACGCAAACAGCGAATTAAATATCAAGAGTATATCGACATAAAGGGCGTTTATTGTTGGACGATAATTGACCATTCACTGAGATATAATCATCGACCGCTGACCTTTTCAGCTCGAAGGGCGCAATGCATTTACAAAACGATTAAAAGGCTTTGTGCTGGTATGTTTAAAGTGACTTGATTATTATATAATCGAATTAGTTTTGATATATGAATGCAGTTTGTGTCTTTTTAATATTTATAGACCCGAAGACCTCGTTGAGTAGCCATTCAATTGTTGTTTGATTAAGATTGATATCGGAAAATTAGTCTGTGTCATGTGTTAGCACCAAAAATCAATGGCTGCGTTCATGAACGGGTTATATTGAAATATACCGAATTTACAAGCGAAACTAACGCACAATTTCCGGTGTATTGCTCATTCAGCTGGCAGACAATTTGGCCAATAATTTTTAGCCGTCAACTGTCAAGCATGAGTGGACTAGCATTACTTACAATCAATACGGGCATTTTTCTATAACGGGCTTAACATAATAGCAAAATTGGCATCGATTTTGACGTCAAACCTAAATTTTGAATTCTCTGTTGCTGACCGAAGTCTACCACAGTCTCGTGCCTTCTTTAGTTAATTCGACTATCAAATGCTGAAATTCTCCAGCAGGGTTAAAAAGCAGATACCTTAGAAAGTAATCGCGCCGTTCTGTTTTAACAGGTTTTAGATTATTAAGCATTTCATATTTTAGCTACCAAGTTTACTTGACATTGACAACAAGCCTTACTCTTGTTGTTTGGACAATTCTTTCAGATTGTAATGATCATGATAATCTGGTAACGATTTTCTGCCAGCAACTCACAATACATACTTTTACACACTTGTCAAAGTTACTGTCAAATATATTTGATAAAACTTCTACTGCTGAAATTATTACCGTTGCCAAATGTGCTGTTTATGTGGCTGATATTTCAGTTCCTTGTCAATAATTTTCTTTTTTACAATTGAATTGAGAGCAAACCCATAATATTGGTTTCTTTGACGTTTTCAACTGATAAATACAGGCCAGCTTAAGAAAGTTTGTCAATAAGTAACCAGAGGTTTTAGGTTAGGTTTCTGCATTTTTTCTATTAAAAAAAACCCTCAGTTTCCACTGTTAAATTTGTTAATAAATGGACTGTTTTTTTTTTTTCTAAATTATGTATGAGTTGAAATATGCGTTTGATTAATGAAAAGTATTCTCGATTTATTTGTTATCTCTTTTTCTTTCGCTCTATGTTACAAGAATGGCCGAATAATCAAAAAAAAAAAAACATGGCGATTTCCCAACATCCTCCTTCTTCATCCTGGTCATTGCCAGCTTAGAAATTTTTATAAGTTACTAAAGAGAAACAACAGAGGGCGTTCAGTAAACAAAAGAATAGTCTTACAGAGTTTAATCTTTATTTAGTTTTTAAGTTAAATACACATTCAGTTTCCGATTTTGTTTCTGAATTTTTACAAATTTATTAATGTAAACGCCTTCAAAGCAGAGGAGTCATTTGTGCGCACATTAAACCTTTGATGCAGCACACTCACAAATTGCGAGGCTCACAAAAACAATCGAAATTGTCATCTCCTATGGAGCTGGTCACAAAATTTAAAACCAGTCATAACGGCATATAAGTGACAATATTTTTATTGGATGGCACTGGTACCATATTTTCACATACTTAACGTGTCGGAAATGACATTTTATGCTATAGAATTCGAAAAAGTTATCGAATCACAATAAACCTCACAAGAAAACAACCTCACAAGGTCTTGTGACTTGTGAGGGCTCACAACGGCAGAATCGGGCTGTAAATATAATGAAATACATGTTGTTGTTTTTTTAATTTAATATTTCGTGGGATAAATGTGGGATTTTTAAATTTTGACGAGGGATAAAAGGGATTTTTTGGGTATAACCGTGGGATAACCAGCTTCTAAAGTCTGGTATCACGGGCTCACAATTGCAAATTTTTTATGGAAAATAATTTAATGTCGGAACTATAAATGTTTATTGGTAAGGCCCACAAACATTTAAAAAAGAGGCACAGCTTTTTTTTATCGAAACACATGTTATCTCTGGAATAGAAATTAAATTAAAAACAAAGCAACAGAAAAGTTTTGAAACTTCTCCGGACTCTGCTGTATATATAAACATAATCCATAAAAATAAGGGTAATACTATGCCAGCTGACATGTTTGATTATCTCGATTGGCTGGTGACCTTAACAACCGTCACTGCATTCGGACAGTCGTTTAAAAATTTTAATTCTTAAAGCTATGCTTAGCAACGGTACAAAGGCGTAGAGGTAAAATTGAGAGAAATTGGTTTTCTCTATTTTATTTTTGTTCGCAATTTTGCCTCACTGATTTTCGACTTTTAAATGAGTGGCAAGTATTTGACATGTGATATTTTATAAGGTGAATTTTAGTTCAACACTTTCCAACACAGAAAACTGTTGATGTAAAAAATAAATGCAATTCAGAATTAAACTACGATTAAAGATGTCACTTATCATGTCAAAATTTGACATGCCGACGTCATTATGACGTAAAAGTTTGTAAAAAAAAATGGTCACTAAGTGTAATCGCCTGTCAACCTCTGGTCACGTGGGCTATCGCAGCGCACTCTCAAGTAAGACACACCGAATTGTAGAACTTTTGTGACTTGTAGCTTTACCATGGATTTCATTTTTTGATTTAGCAATTTTAATGCATCCGAGGTAACTTAATTTGAGTGTTAAGATGAATAAATTTCTTTGAAAAGTTTACTATCACAGCTTTCTTAATGCACAGGAAACAGCAATCATTCGACATAAGGCGTATTTTTTGAGCTTCGACCTCAGCAAAGCAAAATAAAGTAGGATTTTCAGCACTCAATTACAACAACTACCGTGTGTTCTCGAAGTGTCGAGTAGAGCGTTCTAGATGTTGTAATTGCGTACTGAAAATCTTACTTTCCTTTGCTTTGCAGAGACCGAAGATAAGGCCTATTATCGAGTTTCTTTTCAAATTTTGTTTGGGTAACAATCTACTCAAGCTTAAGTATGTATAGCGAATCAAATATAAGACCTTTTATACCTTGCCTCCGAGTTATGTGCTTTAACTTTTAGCATCGAGAATTGCATTGATAATAAATATAACTTGTTTAAGAAAATGCTAGAGCCAGAACTTATTAAAAAATTTTGATTCACATTTATACATGTACATTTGTACGAGAATGGCAAGGACAATATAATTTTTGAAATTGGAGTCACTTAATGAAGGTAAATAACCAGACAAAAATCATTGAAACTCTTGTTACATTACACGAACTTATAAATAAATAGGCAAATGTATTAGAGGCCATAAACATTCTCTAGAAAACCACCGCTAATCCTAATCACTCATGGTTAGAACTGAACAAAACTACGTCTTATCATCGCATGCTTTCCTTTCAAGTTATTTCTATAAATATCATAGTGACGCGATTACCACTGACGCGAATACCGACGATGACTGGGTAAGCATTCATAACAAATGAAATTGTTTTTTCGCTTTGTTCCATTCCTTTTCATTTGGGCCCACCCCAAAGCTGTAAACAAAATGTAACATAGCATGCTCATCATATTTTTAGAAATAGGACGAAGAATGCATAATTTTTTATTTATACAAACAAATTCAAAAAAATCCTTTTTCAAAGGGGAAGGATAAATGTGTAATGCCCAAAACGCATGTGCAGAATTTCTGAACGCAGTGAAGTATGCAGTACCTACTGCAAGCAAAACACATGTGCAATAAATAGTTTGATTCAGCTGATTTGTTTTTGTTTGTAATTAAATTCGTTGAAAATGAAAATTGAGAAATTCAATAAAATTCGCAAAATTGTATTGCTTTTATCGGTTTACCAGTCGTACATAAAGCTGAAATAATGATTTCGTTGAAAATTCTATTAGTTTTTCTTCCATTTTGTGAGTATTTGAAATAAACGACAAACGCAATGATGCCAAATCCATTCAAATTTAGTTCTTTATTTTTCTGTGTTGTGGTGGCATTGTCTCTTGTAGTGGATTTAGAAATAGCGACAACTTGCAGTGTGTAACGCATGCTGAATTTACATGTGTTCACTCCCATTTAAACGTGTGGGTTCTATTTCCACTGTATGCAAAATTCTGCACGTGTGGAACAGGATGTAAGAGTTTTTCTTTTTACTTTTAGGTACTTATAACAAAAGATCTGGTAGAAAAACTGACTGTCACTTTGGTGTCAGTTTAATTAAAATTTCATCGTTCTTGTGTTGCAAATTTTAAATTGTCTAGAACGGGATAGACGGCGCTGATCGTCGTGTTTATGAATTATAAAAATTATCAAAAAAAAAAAAAAAAACAGCTAGGTATCCTTAAAATGTTTAAAAGAAATAATTTATTCATTTTTCACTACGAAACAATAACAAGAAATCCACCAGCCAACACTGAAAATAGTGGATCCATCAGGAAAAAAAATCCTAGCAGATGGAACAGTGAAGAAATGAAATATTTCAGTTGAATGAAGAATGAAGCTGTCAATTTTAACCCCAAAAAAAAAACAAGAAGAACCAACTATACGATTCTTCAATTTGCTTGTTCCAAAATGTACGCATAGAGAGGGCGGGCGTACCGAGTCACAATAGCATCGTATGAGTAACTTTTCTGCAGATATAGAGATTTATAAAAGAAAATTGCTTTACGAAATTAATTATTATACGTCGTAATAATGTGATTTTTGACAGTTATCTTATGTCGAATAGATTGGTCCTGGAAGAGATGTAACCTGAACGCAAAAACTAGAATGGTCGGGAATGTGACTTTTTCTACATCAGGGACATACCCCAACTGTAAACTTAGTCCTCAGTCACGGATTTCTTAACTATATTCGTCGGCTTCCCCTCCATAAAAGTCAACTGAAACAGCTGCTCATATGACCGATTTCAGCCAATCACAACCGAGATACATCTAGTCAGACAGCTGTCAGACTTTACTAAACTAGATACTTGAATGTCCCCATTAACGAGGGAAATTTTGAGCAAAGCTGGCTGCATGAATGCGAATGGTAGCTACTACACACATGTTTGTCGTACCGATTACGGCGTTGTTTCAAGCCCGATTTTTACGAAGTATGGACCAATTGAAAGGTTAATTTCCGTACGTAAATTCGCATGTATTTGCTTTGTCGCAAACGATAAAAAAATTGTTATTGGCTAGCGATAGAGTGAAATAATAATCAAAGAATGCATTGCATGTTAATAAGCTTCACGCTCTTTCTACAAGTTGTGTCTTGTGATAGAAAATAATATTCATTTGACGAAATATGATTTGGTGAGTATCAGTGCAGAATATTACGCATGGGGGAGGGGGCTTATTGGTTAAGGGGATTTTAATTTGTCGAGCAAAGCATCTCCACAACATTAGGCTACATGGAAAATAAAACATAGTTCCCATCACTCCCCAGACGTTATTTAACAAAATTGCTATTTAATTTATTTGCGAACTCCTGTTGAATTGGAGCTGTTCATTTGTTCTTAAAATATCCACAATTATTACACTTTTTCAAAACATTTAGCAAACACAATACTAATTCTGCAATGTCTTCAAGTAGTATTTTGTACCTTATCATAAACTTATAATTTTCAAACGAAATAAATCATGTCTCCCACCATATAAAATTTTGCTTGTTTTCCTAAAAGTTGCTCAGCTGTCACTTTGTTTTTTCTTTTTTTTTTTCTCATTTGACACTGACGTTGTCGCGAACTACTCTATTCACTTGAATACAATAATTTGCATCTGTAAAACTAACCTCTGACAATTATTGCAGAGTCGTCTACGACGTCATGTCTTTATACACTCAAGCAAGCAAATATATTGAACACTGTCGTAGACTATCTATCAAATTTACACTTAAACGAATACACTCGAAATTGAGACTGATTTCTGTCATGCAAATGAATCAAGTGCACTATAAAATCGTACGAGTACGGGTAAAAAAAACCAGGGGTGGAATCGGCTAAGGTGATAGTTGATTGTTGATAATCAAAATTCATGCTTTGGCTCCACCTAAGGTGATTATCAAATTGACTATCGCATTTTTGCCAAAGTTTGCTTGCGACAGCTATTTAGGTGTCGTTTTCGTCAGCAATGTAGGTTGGCTCGGCTTCAACTCCACCAACAATTTAAAGTTTAGTGAAACAAGTGTTTCAAAGTTATAAAAATAAATTAATTTTAGCGCAATGTTTACTTCAATGGAACTATTCTATTCTATTCTATTCTTCAGCGAGACATGAAGAAAATAAATCGTGCGTTTACAAGCAGAAGGCACTAAGTACATTTTCTTCGAATTTGACATTTTAATGCAAAACGATTTAGGATGATGATATCTTCACACCACAAGTAGTCCAATAGTCGTATCCAAGGCCATTACTGAAATATTTGAAGTGTTTCTTTGCACTAAGTCAATAAAATAAGAAATAGTACAGCAAAAACGCACTAAGTTGACTTAGTGCATTTTGCCTGTCATATTTAGATATATGGCTTTACGACGTTAAAACAGCAGTAAAGCACGAAATCAATAAATTAATATATTTTGCCTGTCAGGCAAAGCAATATTTTGAATATTATGACTTTATACAGCCTACTGACATGACTGCAAACTGTCCATCATATTTTCAAAATTTAAATACCAATCCTACCTATATAGCCTGCTGCTGAAATAAATAGGTATATTAAAATACAATAGTGGAAATGGTACTGACGTTTTTAATTTGATTGAGTGCAAGACAAAGTATATACTGTCAACTAAAAAGGACACCCAACACGGACGTCTCAGAAAGAAGGTCACCATAGACAGATATAACTTCGAGGTGGTTACAGATTTACCTAGGCTCCGCTATGAACTCCGACAATGACACCAGAGCGCTGAGATTAAATAGAGAATAACTCTTACCAATCGCTGTTTCTTTGAGCTAAGAAGGTAATTGAGTACCCAAGCCCTGTCTCGAACAACTAAATATACCCTTTATAAGACCCTAATCATCCCAGTCCTACTCTGTGGCGCAAAGGCATGGGTCCTTTCAAAAGCGGATGTGGTTTCTCTTTGTTGTTTCGAAGGGAAAATTGTCCGAAACAACGAAATGTACGGGCTGTACAGTGCATCGAACTAGTCAGAACAGTAAAGTCAAACGACTAAAGTAACTGGGTCTAGGTCTTCTACTCAGGTGCCGCACGCAAGTCGAAGCGGACCTTAACCAACTCAACGTGTGAAACTGGAGAAAGCTGGTAAAAATCGTGCTGAGTCTACATATCAGAGCCTGACGCCTTAGAAGAAAGTAATAGCGAATAATTACAACTGCTCTTGTACTTTCCTTCCTACTCTAAAATGAAATTAAACTTAAATAAATTCAAAAAGTTTGTTTTCTTTTAATTGCTTATTTTCAGATTTAATAAGTTGTTACTTCATACATTAAGATCGATATCTATTTTGCTAAAATGCACTAAGTCAGCATATTTTTCAGTTTTAGTCTAATATTTTCTGATTAGTTTGTCAGAAATTTAAATATGTATATAAAATTTATGTCAGAATACTAATATCAATGCGATCGAGCAATTAGAAATATTAATTATCGAATTATAACGGGCAAAGCAGATATTATAGAAATTCTTAACGTTCTTTTTCATAGATATTCTTGGAGAAATTATTATCAACACATAAATTATTTATTTTAGATTCCTGAAATTTTAACAAAGAAAGGCACATATTTGTTTTGGGACTGCTTGATTTACCAACTGGTATAAGGTCAACGTATGTTTCACCCATACTTTAATTGGCTGCAACTTTAAATTTTCTTTAGGGGTGGTGGCTATCAAAGACAAGTTGGGACTGACTGGGCAGCACCAATGGGTCAAAGTATTTGTTATTTGTTCCCTTGGGAGTTTGAAAAAACAAACAAATATATATTGTAATTTGTGAACATATTGGTATTCTCAAATTCACTTACATTTTTCACAATAAAAAAGAAACACTTCGATTTTGTATCAGTTACTCGGAATGACAGCGTCGGCAAGGAAGTGACGTTTAAAACCCTAGTGCTGCCAATAATCAATAATATTTTAGTGATCGCTTTACGCAGAGAGAGTTGATACTCAAAAACGACAATCAAAAAAGAGACAACCACCCCTGACAGCGGCAAAAATTGTTTACAATATTTTAAATACGTGTTTCGTGTTAATTTGTTTGTTGTGTCATCTAACTGGCGTGAATGTCACAATGCAGATTATCTGCTTAGAATATCAGTCATAAACAAATCATACTGAGACCCCCAACTCACAATCCTCTTGCCGCTGGCCCCCTCAATTTTTGCCAGGAATCCGCCATTTTGTTGTCCTATCCGTGTACGCCAATTCCTATCTGTTTTGCTTTGCCCACAGTGAAACGTAAAAAGATTAGGTGCGAATGTGTTGGTTGAGAGGATTTTTGACATTTGTCAATACGAATTTCTATGCAACAATACTAGCGCACCTAAACTTTTTGGGAGCGTAAAATTTAGCTTGTAGGCAAATAACTGTTAATCGGTCGAAGTTGGGGGTCTCAGTATTGTCTCTGATATCAGTACCTATCATTTAGGTCGTAGTAAGCTCGGTACTGACATATCAAGGCTTGAATCGATTTGCCGCTGACAATAATTAGTGCTGTGCTGAGTAAAACCTGCTGGAAATGTCATTGGCTCGGGTTCTTAAAAATAAATAAATACGCGTTTGCTTTAGAAATCACAAGTCGCAACACTATGATTATTAACTTTGAAATGTGTTTATCGAATCAAAGCGTAAATTTCGAATGTCAATGCGAACTTCAGGCTTAAAATTCATCACATAACTCTTCTGAATCATATTGAAAACTTTGGTCGTTGGCATCTCTTGTTCAATAAGGGCCGGTCTGTTCACAGCTGGTTAAAGCCTTGGTTAGGCTACCACAGATTTAGGTTAACCCATGATTATAAATCAGTGATAGAAAACCAATGAGTGTCTGTTGACCGTTTTTTCACTGCGGTGAACAAACCAGAGCTTTGCAGCAAATCGTTCCATTTTTCCAGTTTATTTGTCATTTAGTGATTGACCGAATCCATGGTTATTTTTTTTCGGGTCCGTTTGTTTTTGATAAGTAATTTATTAAGGTAGGTATTTTATTGATGTATTTATATTTAGTAAACTTAATGAACACAAAAATCAATGTCATGAATTTGTTTAAGAATGAAACTTTGTAAAAATAAAATAAAACAAAAACCAATAAAATCTTAATATATAAAAACGTTCGTGCGTATGTATGACCGACGATAGCGGCTGAACCACTGAAGTTTTCCCCCTTATATTCACAACATATGTTTGTGTGGTGCTCCGGATGGTTTATGTTTATTTTAGTCCCTATAGGGGGCGCTGGGGTCGCATTTTTGAAAATTCTTATTTATGGACCGATTTGGCTCAAATTTACACGATATAACACTTAAAAAAATAGAAAGCTTTTGCCAAAATTTGGACCCGATAGGTGGCGCTGGGAGATATTTACGACAAGTTATATTTCCCTGCATATCAATTTTGTATCAACAACATTAAATTTAATTGTAATAATATAGTTGGCGTTGGTTGTCTAGGTATACTTTTTTGAATTTGACATTTCAGTAATTCATATCTTAATATATAAAAACGTTCGTGCGTATGTATGACCGACGATAGCGGCTGAACCACTGAAGCTTTCCCCCTTATATTCACAACATATGTTTGTGTGGTGCTCCGGATGGTTTATGTTTATTTTAGTCCCTATAGGGGGCGCTGGGGTCGCATTTTTGAAAATTCTTATTTATGGACCGATTTGGCTCAAATTTACACGATATAACACTTAAAAAAATAGAAAGCTTTTGCCAAAATTTGGACCCGATAGGTGGCGCTGGGAGATATTTACGACAAGTTATATTTCCCTGCATATCAATTTTGTATCAACAACATTAAATTTAATTGTAATAATATAGTTGGCGTTGGTTGTCTAGGTATACTTTTTTGAATTTGACATTTCAGTAATTCATATTTCATATATAGCTGTACAATTGTTCGACGAAAACTCCAAATTAGTTTTTAATCAATTTTAAATAGGCAAATAAAACATTTCCGGCACAATCAACATAACCAAGGAAAATGTTCTTACTGGGCCAAATTTTATGATTCTTCTTTTGTTTTGTTCCTATTGGTGTATTTCAGGCTTAGGCAGTCTTAAAAGATACAATTTTGGACCCGATAGGTGGCGCTGTTCCCGATCTCCGAAACAGCTCTACCGAGTTGATTGGAATTTGTGGATGGGTAGATATGGTCGCTTCAAGATTGAAATATACCTTATACTTTGCAAAACATAAGCGGGATGGGAGAACGGGTTGTGGAAGCATTAAAATTATTAACGGACATTGTCCAAATGAAGGACTTTGCTAAATGTGAGCAGGACTTAATACGCAAATCCGGGTGGGTACAGCTACATATAAAAAAGACTGACGTCCGTATGTGTGCACTCATAACTCGGGAACCGATCCTTCAATTTTTATGATTTTTGGTTTAAATTCGCATGGGCCCAAGGAAGGAAATATGCTACTTTTTGTCGTGAAAACAAAACTTTATGGGGATTAGTTGAATTTTTGAATTCTTTGGATGTTCCGGGCTTACATCTATACAATTGAAAGTCGGCTCAGTTATAATTTTGCTGCGCAACCTCAATACACCGAGACTTTGTAACAGAACGCGTTTGATTTGGTGGTAAGGGATCCCAAATCAAATGCCATGCAAGTGACGATTTTGAGTGGAAAATCCAAAGGCAAACACTCTCTTTCCGCAGATTCCGCTCATTCAGAACGATTTGCCATTCGTATTTAAGCGACTTAGATTTCCTGAGCGTCTCGCTTTCACTATGACAAATAATTTGTTGCAAGTATAATCGATGGATGTTTGTGCATTTGAATTACCATGTTTCTCACATGGTCAATATAGTGAAAAGCGGAAGGTTGGCCGAAACGTCAAAATCGTTGCGGTTTGATTGAAACAAATCAACATTGCTTTTCGTCATTTATTTCTATTGCATTTAATATAACTTTTGGATGAAGCATTTTAATTGGCCGAATTACATAAATTAGCAAGCGCATTGTACATGCTCGGAATTATTATTTTCATTACATTAACAAATTTGGGCGGAACGAAGTTTGCCGGGTCAGCTAGTTTATTATAAAATCACAGGCCTCAAGTTAATTTATTCAACGAGAATTGCAATTTTCTCTTTCTCTCAATATTTTTCCTAACGCGTGGGCCTTATCTCAATTTTTGTGAGCTGTCATCGGCCAAAAAATGTTGAAAATAATCTTTTTTCATCCTTTGGATCCATTATTTTGGCGTGTTGTGTATTCTGTATAAAGGGTTTTCCAATAAGAGGTGTTATTTTAGTATTCAAAGAAAAATGCCATTTTTTGAGATAAATGATCGGATGTTTATTTCATAAAATAATAAAGAGGAAGGTATGCCGTTAATAATGGAAAACAACATCAGATAAATGGCCATCACGAGCACGCATACAGGATAGCGGGTCATTAACAATAACACCACTTATTGAAAAACCCTTTATATGTGTCAGTTGTGAAAGATTTTATTAGTTCACTCCATCTTGCGTTATATATTCCTTCATTCTATTATTTGCATTTTTCTTTTTGTTAAAACATCTTGAATAAACGAAATTACAGAAAATCAGTCGTTAAATCTCATTAACCGCTCAAAATCGGCTGGTTATCGATTTCTCGGTTAACTAACCAAACTACTGATTCTCTGGTTAAAATTTTGCTGAACAAACACATTCAATGCGGTTACCAGTTGGAATAACCGATGATTACAGATAATCAAGTTTGAACAAACTGGGCCTAAGTGTCTTATACGGAGCGGATTCTCTTTTGATTGTCTCAAAGTAATATCGTGAGCAGTTTTTCAATTGGCATTTAAGAGTGTTCCGGTTGGCCGATTGGACTAGTTCACATGCCAATGTTGCCAGTAAGACCTCTCATGTGCCAATAATAGAGCGATATCTTAAATTTAAGTTCCAGACAAGTATAATTTGACTCCGAAAAGCTGCAATTGCAAGAGACCATGGGAATATCCGTTGATCATGTATGCCCATGTTTTGCTATAAAGCAAACACAGCTAGATCTGGAGACTTTATAACGCAACTACGGATTTTCTAGGATTCACACCGTAGCAAAGCAAGAAGCGTGTATAAAACGTACTAACTGAGAAAGATGACTGCTCGCGATTTAAAGAGACGGATTGATCATCGGCTACCAAGAAAGAAAAAGAAAAAACACGGAAATTTACCAATGCTACTCCAGGAAGTGTAGCACCTCTAAACTTCAATGCTACGGAAGTTTTACCAAAAGGTAAAGAGAATGTATAGGTAGTAGACAAAAAATTGTATCCAAATTACAGTCGGTGCTGAAAGTTAAGCTATTTCTGCACAAAAATAGTGGATACTTTTCAATTGCCAATCAATTTATTTATTATGTAAAGTACAAATAAGAACGTAGTCTCTTATAGTACCTGTTTTTGGAAGAATAAGGGAAACCTTATACAAAACTTTCCGAAAATGTATTGCATTGGTTTGCTATAAAAGTAAAAAATATTATGGAAAACCATATACAATGAAGTTGTTGCATTCAAATGCATAGCAGTGCAGGAATTTCGAGGCATCGGAAGCAATGTCAGCCAGAAGTATTTATTTATTGCCAAGTCCATGTCCATGTCCAAGTCCTAGATAATAATTGCCTCTCACCATTCAATGTCTATCAAGTTGAAGCGATTTTTTTATTTGTTTTTTTTTTTCCATTTAATCAAATTCATTAATTATTAAATCTGTCATTTTCCTAATGTACGTACATAGAAACAGGACGAACAAGGATGACACCATTTTGCTTTTCCCAAACCCTTCACGTGAAACTCGCAGAAATGGATCCCATACTTTTGGCTTTGTGTAACTGCGCATAACGCCATTCCACACAATAGCAGGCATACCTACACAGCCTACAAGGGCACCTACAACTACAACTGCAACAACAACACATCGGAGAACGGACCACGCGCACCCTAAATCCGAAAACCATGTGATCCACATTTCGTTCAAATAAATGTGCTTTATTCAATTCCACCGTTAAGTAGGTAAAACTACTTAAAGCTTTTGAGACGCTCGCAATTGATTGAAATGCTTTCATTCAGTATTTTTCCCAGTCACCTAGGTGTACGAAATACGACCTACCCCTACGTGAAGGGGAAGCGCTTAAATTTTCGACAAAACGACACACAGACTCAATTTTCGTGTTGGGGTTGTTAACACTTCTAGCAGGGTTTTATATAGACATTTGTGTATTGTATTGTGGATTTATATAGAAGAGGACTTACCTAATAGGAAAAGCTTTTTCTTCTTTCAAATTGCTGCGCTTAAATATTTTGTTCTTCACAATTATATTGGGCAAACAAATATAGGTATATAGATAAATTTAAATTTAACAACTTTTTGCATTTATTTATAGGTTTCTTAACTTTTTACTAAAACACATCACAGACATTGTAACAAACTTTTTATGCAGGTATAATACGTAGTTATGTAGCAAAATATAATTTTATGTAGTAGTAGTTTTTATAGTATAGGAAACTGTTTTTTTTTTTTTTTTATTAGTTTTCAAAAATCGGTTCTTTAGCTTTGGGGGGAGGGAATATTTGTTTACACGCACCAACAACTATCGCCCCAGCGTAAGGACGTCTTCTGAGACGGACTATTTCGCGTTTTAAAACGTAACCCGCACATGTGCTCGCAAGACAATTGAATTTGCATTCATTCGAGTTGAAGTTGATTTTCGAAAATTCAATATCCTCGACGACATTAAAGGGAGTTTCGTTTTGCAATTCCTTTGAGACCGAATATTCGGCAATTTCCGACGGTGTTTACAAAAATTATATAATAGGCTTTGGACAAATTACGTTAGTTTCATAATTTGTTTGTGATTTGTTGAACGATTTCTGCGTGGTGTCCTTTTTTTGTTGAATAAATTTACTGATTTGAATTCCGCTCCACTCTGGTGAATGGCGCAGAGAATATTCCTCGATTGGCTGTTATTTTCCCATCCAGTGAATGGGCATCCCTACAAATTTGTCCGGAGGGCTTATAAGCCGCGGGTCCTTTTTATCTGTCGGTGGCAGTAGGTGGAGGGTGGTATATGGCGTTTGTTGTGAGAGCAAGAGCGCACTCGACACAGGTGGAGGTCAGTGTGAGATGTCGACACGACGACGATGATGTTGTACACGCAGCGAGCTTTTTGCACACCGATCTAACTGGCTCAGTGGTAAATTTGTAACTGACGAAATGACAACGATTTTCGAAGTTTGAAATTGGAGCTTGATAGCAGGGTATTTTGTCGGACACATATATAGAGGAAAGGAATTGACTTCGAAATATGGGGGTGTAAAAGCTCCGTTCTCATTCATTGGTGTGTGGTGCAGAGGTTGGTTGCGTTGGTGGTACGTTGGGGTGCAGCAAGGGGAGTAGTAATATGGGATAACTCTCCGAAATCACCTGAAAGCTGTTTCGGGAGAGGTGGCTAACTAACCTGAGCTTCCTGCAGGTTGGTGGATATGCGAATATGCCGAGTGACATTGATAAGAGGCGACATTTTTAATGTGAGGCATTTTTAAAGGGGAATCGTTTCCAGCGGTCAGAGGTGGACGGCCTTTATAATTCAAGAATTTACCGACTTATCAGAAGGTGGTTTTTGGTTGAGTGCCTTCACAGTATAGGCAGTGTTGCCAATGCAAGAATGGGTTCTGTATGAAGTTGGCCTTAGTTTTCCATTCTCTACGATATATTGGCAGTCATTGCTTAAGGAGGCCTTGTGAAGGCTACAGTAACTTTATGCCGCATCAAAGTCTAGACTATTAATTTGCACCATGAGGCTTTTTTTTATTGAGTATTCATGGCACCCGAGGGATCGCGATGGTGCCTTGTTATGAACTCATAAATATGTAAATATATGAAGGGTTATTCAATAAGAGGTGTTATTGTGTGTAAAAGGATATGGTCCTGTATTCGTGCTCGTGGTGACCATTTGGCTGATGTTGTTTTTCGTTATTAACGGCATTCCTTTCTCTTTATTATGAAATAAACATCCGATCATTTATCTCAAAAAATGACATTTTTCTTTGAATATCAAAATAACACCTATTATTGGAAAACTTTTTATAACCTACATAAGGTCTAAGATTACGAAAGCGATTATTTTATGAAATTTGAAACAAAAAAGCTTTAAAAACGAAAGATTAGTGTGAAATTTAATTTGAAAAACTTTAAGAACACAGGATTCCACAGCGAATAAATCGGTCAAAAATTACCTACCTATACATGTCTGTGTTTCGGTAAGCTAAGTGGTTCATAAATCGCCCACTCCCCGAAGACCTTAAAACTTAGTTAGTTAAAAGTTGTCCAGCAGTGATCTATTTTTTTCAACCAGGAACATTTATTCTTAGATTTCTTTGAAACGGGTTACATTGCAATTGAAGTTTAATTCAAAGTTACTTTTATTAATGTAGGTAGGTACGTGAGTATTAGTTTGAGACGAAAAAATAATTATTTAAAAATAAAGTATATGAGCTAAAAAACTACCGACAATTCAAAACACCTGTCTTCCGTGCACTTATCCAATTTCGCCATCAAATGTTAAAATAAAATCCGGCCTAGATTGATCGCGTGAACAGTTCTGCTTATGGATAGGTGTCGAGAAATTTATTGCTGTTATTTTTTAATTGACATTTCGATTGTATTGCTGACATATTTTTTTTTGCGTAGCCATACAACTGACTCATTTTCGAATTTGTTAGCTACTCTTCCTTATTATACGTTATTTAAAATAACTGCCCGCGTGATCATTCATGCCAAAACAAAAACTCAGAGAAATCACACAAAGGAACTGTCTGACTTTTGTTATATTACATTTATTGTCACAGAGAGAGAGCGAGATCTGTTTTTCTAGAGTCGGTGCTAAAACTCAACCCCTTAAAGTGTCCTCCATGAACTACCCAAAATAAAGATTCATAAAATGAAAGCAAATATGTAGGGGAGAGGTGCGAACAGTGAGACAGTGCAAACAGTGAGACAACTAATTTTGCTCTTTCGTTAAAGCATGCACAGACATGCCGGTATTGGTATAAACGTTAATTTCCCTCTCCACATGCTGTAATTCTGTTGCACACAAATATAATTAGGTCGTTTTCTTTTGCCGAGTGAACATCGAAAAAATCTATCAAGAGTATTTTTTAGTGTACTACAGAATTTGATATAGTAGCCGTAATATTCAGGTAAGTGAATTATATTTTTTTATATATATTTAGCTGCTATTGTGTTTTCAGAATATATGAAAGAAATCCAGAAAAACTTTGTCAGTTTTTTATAATTTATTTTTTTCTGTTAAATGTCAAAAAGTGAACAGTGAGACATTTCTAAAAACGAAACAGTGAGACATGTCATACTAGTCGACAAAAGGCATCACTAGTGTTTGAAGTGGGTTTTGGGTGCTACGGAAGCAGCTTAAAATAAAAATTTAAACGATTTTTTTAATTTCGTATCCATTTATGAAAATGAAGTTCCTTTTTTGTTTTACCTTTAATTCATTTTTTTCTATTCCATGTTACTTTATTTTGTTTCCGTTATTTACTTAAAAACAAAATATATTAATGTTAAGAAAAAAGTTTGAGATAATTTTTTTTTTTTTTTGATAATATAAAGTTTAATTTTTTCTTAGTTTATTTGTATCGTCTTACTGTTTGCCCTACACTGTCTTACTGTTCGCACCACAGGCAAGCAGTGAGACAGTTTGGCTTTTCCCAAGATTCAGTTTGTTGTGATGCTCTCATGGACCCTTCCACCAAAATTTGTATTGGAACATTAAGGTAAAATATGCCTTAAAATATACTCCAAGTTTGGTTATGATTGCTGGAAAACATTCAAATATATACCAATTTAAAAGAAAAGTGTCTCACTGTTCGCACCTTTCCCCTACATCAAGTTCCGGCGAACAATAATTTTGGAATGAACTGAAAATATTTCCATTATTAACTTAAAACATATCATTACTGTAATAACTACTTTCGGCAAAAATTAAAAAATGGTTTCGGTAGAAAAATTCCATAAACCATTTGTTACAAATAATAAAGTGCACGACTGGGTCGAACAAAACTTTTTCGTTCGTCAAAAGTTTTGTTGGTTGTTTTCTTATTTTATTAGATAGGTAGGTATTAGGTTAAGATCTGAGAAGCTATGATAGGTAAAAGAAACATGAAATATAGAAAAAGGAACACATCGTGTTAGATAGCATTCACTTTTAATTTTTAAACGTTGAAGATCTACAAACAGGCAATTCTCGCAAGTTCCTGTTAGAGAGTTATAAGCGCCTACCGTACTATCTTATAGCACTTTACAAGTTTTTGAGTACGAGAACAAGTGTAGTAGGAGTTTTTGATGTTTAAGTTGTCAATGATTGGAAATATTGGTCGTGATAGATCGATATCTTTGAATATAAACAACGGGTGATTTTTTAAGAGGTTAAGAACTTTTTAAAAAAAAAACACAAAAAATTCGAAAAAATGAATAAAATATTTATTTAAATCGATAGTTTGAACCTTGCAATTTAATGTTTAAAGATAATTTCATGCAAATGTTGACCGCGGCTGCGTCTCAGGTAGTCCATCCGCTGAGTCCAATTTTGGCATACTCTTTCACACATATCGGCCGGTATCTCACGAATGAATGCATGGATGTTGGCTTCCAGTGCGTCAATCGAAGCGGGCTTGTCCCTATACACATTAGCCTTGACACACCCCCACAAAAAATAATCTAATGGTGTCAAATCGCATGATCTAGGCGGCCAATTGACCGGCCCGAAACGTGAAATTAAGTGTTCACCAAACTCGCCTCGCAATTGCGCCATTGTTTCGCGTGCTGTGTGGCATGTGGCACCGTCTTGTTGAAACCACATATCATGCAAGTCAAGAACTTCCATTTCGGGCAAAAAAAAGTTATCATCGCTCGGTAGCGTTCACCATTGACAGTAACGCTGTGATTCGCATCATCTTTGAAGAAATATGGCCCAATAATGCCGCCGGCCCATAAACCGCACCAAACAGTGGCTTTTTCGGGATGCATTGGTAGTTGTTGCAATGCTTCTGGCTGATCTTCACTCCAAATGCGGCAATTTTGCTTATTTACGTACCCATTCAACCAAAAATGAGCCTCATCGCTGAACACAATTTTTTGATAAAAAAGCGGATCCTCGGCCAGCTTTCCAAGAGCCCATTCACCAAAAATTCGGCGTTGTGGTAGGTCGGCTGGCTTTAGTTCTTGCACAAGCTGTATCTTAAAAGGCTTTACGCACAAATCCTTCCGCAAATTTTTCCACCTAGCGCTGTAACAAAGGCCTAACTGCTGGGAACGGCGCCGAATCGACATTTCGCGGTCTTCTGTCACACTAGCTGATACGGCCGCAATATTTTCTTCACTACGCACAGTACGTAAACGTGTTGGTGGTTTAATGTCCAACAAAGTAAATTTGGTGCGAAATTTGGTCACAATCTTCCGAATAGACTGCTCAGAAAGTCGAGAATGCCGATCATAAAATGGAAGCAGCGCGCGATGAACATTTCGAACCGAGCACGAATTTTGATAGTAAAATTCAATAATTTGCAAGCGTTGTTCATTTGTAAGACGATCCATGGTTAAATTGCAAACCAAACTGAAGCTGTTTGACAGTGACACAAGGTACTAAACACACTTCAGCTGTCAAAACCAGTGTTGCCAAAACCAAACCAGCTAAAAAATCAACCGTTATATGCAAAAATTTAGAGATTTGTTTTTGAATTTGAAAGAGCAGTTATTAACTGAATATCGCGATGAACGTGTGTGGGGGTGCAAATGAAGTGGGATATTCTGTTTGTTGTAAATATTTTAAGGTGGCTGCATATTCAAAATGGTTGAAAAAAAGTAGAAGTGGGTAATATTAGCTAAAAATAAATTTTGCGTTGCTGTTATTGCATTTTTAATAGCTATTGCAATATGAATTTTAAAATGCGATATTGAGTTTTAAAAATACATATGAACAGGGATCGGTTTTTGGGTAGTCATTTTTGAGAAATATTTAAAAAACACGTTTATTCGAATTTTCTAAGAAAAACTAAGTACGGGATCTTTTTTAAAATACTAAAAATATCTTTAATATGTATTTTGATCAAAATCGTTGGAGCGGTTCTTATAAAATTTGGCAGACAAAACAGTACAGGCGGGTGGCCGTGGCGCAGTGATAGAGTGTTCGCTTGTTGAGTGGGAGGTTACGTGTTCAAATCCGAGCCAGTACCACGAAACATTTTTCACAAATAAAAACTGCGAATAAGTTTATGTGAATTATAAGCGAACACAAATATCAACAATTCTCCCCTAGCTATTAGGACGCCACTCGTGGAGAATATCCACTGCGCCACAAACTCTTTCCTATCCCTCTTTCTCTTCCTAAAAAACTTGAATGCCGCGCTGTGCCCCGCATTATAAGGGTATTCATAACCCCTTGAGCGCGAGTAAAATTATAAAAAAAAAAAAAAAAGTACCAAATATTGCAAAGTTCAGTTTGAAAAAATACTATTTCTTAACCATATATGTAGCTAAAAAGCGATTAAATGTTATTGTTCGCGATGCAAGCATTACTTGGTTTTTAAAGTTTTATCAAAGTCAAGAATAGGGTTTTCGAGATATGAGCAGTTTTTTTAAAATTAGCGTTTTTGGTGATTCGAATTGAAAATTAAGGACGCAACAATTTTAAAAATGTTTTTTTCAAAAATCCATTGTACGATATTACAGAGAAAAACTGAGTTCGCTATTAAGTTAGAAGTTACCTTCGAAAGGAATTTTCGTTGACCGTTTTCGAGATATGTACATATGTCCAAATTTCAAAAGTACCGTTATTCGATTTTGTATTCAAAAACTGGGTATGCAGTCATGGTAACTCTATCTACTTAAGCTCAAATATAAATTTTGGTTGAAATCGTTATAGCGGTATTCGAACAAATCAAACTGGTATGCACATTTTATAAGGGAAGTACCATTAATATTGAGGTTACCTTGCAAACAAAATAAAAAAAACGGCCCCAAACTGTAAGCCTCCAAACTCCATACACGAAGCTTGAATGAAATCCGGGCAGCCGTTTAGTCTGTAGGCCTCGGGACAGACAGACAGTCGACCCACTTTTTGGAGTTTCTCTATCATCGTAATGCCAGAATTGATTAGCATTCGAGTTCAACATTTTGTAAGAATACAATGCGCAGTACATACTAATAAAAAATTTTAGTCTCCACTTTAAATTTTCGGAAGCTCACAATTGCAAAATTTGTATGGAAAATATAGCCACTTAAATTTAAAGTCGGAACTAAAAATGTTTATTGGTAAGGCCGAATATCTCAGTGCCTAAAAGGTAAAACATCTTATGTCAATTTTGTACACTTTTCAGGAGAGCAATCTTAAACTTTAAGCGGTGTACTGCGGTTGATGACTTCAGCTGTTTTACAACAGTTAAAGCTTCCTCATTATTTGAAATTTGTTCACCTGGTTTGGTTTAAAAAATGAAAACAGAAAACAGAATGAAAAAAAAACGTTAAATAGCTAAAACAACTTATTTCGACTTTAGATGTTTTGAATTTTTAGTTAAAAACAAAATTGTGGGGACCTTTGCTATAAAAGTATCCAATTGCTGATCTCTCCAATTATTCGTATCACGTAAGCAAAATGGCCTGCCAAAATGCGTGGTATAAATTTGTGTACGATCCTGCTCTAAGCTTCATTCGACTATTTAGAATTGGGCATTCCACTCATCTTACTCTCTATAGGTTTGTATGGCCGGGTTTATGTCCCATAATACTTGATCGAATAGTGAGTTAATAGAAGTAAGGATTTAAAGGTGAATCGAGCTAGGTCACGCTGCTCATGTCACGGATGCAGTAACTCGAATTGAATCAAACACTCACTCAAATAATGGAATGGGCCTTACTATTATTTGCAGTCTGACCTATTTCCACTGCATAAACTATAACGAGCTTTTATTACATGCCCTTCCTACCAAAAAATTACCTATTACCTCCCGTGCATACTAAACTTACCTGCCACACGCAATTTTTTGTTAAAGTCTCACCACAGTTAATAAAGAAAGGGGGTACGAGGTACGAGCTGAGGCATTTCAAAAGCTTCATTGGATTTCTGAAGAAGATAAAAGAGGGGAACTAATCCCTTTTTGGGGGAAATACCCCGCAACACTTTCTCCAAGCTCAAAATAAGGGACAAGCGTTAAGTTTGTCTAACTATACAACATACTCTTGCGTATGTGTATGCGACCGCCTAGTGGTGAATAATCGCGCAATTATTTTTGACTATTGATTAAATTTAATGACGTCAGAGAAACATTTGATTGGCCACTTAAATAAATATGGTCGGAAGATGTACCACGAAATAGTGTAACAGGGCGAAAATAAATTAAATCGATTAGACGAGGTTGCTTCTTTTTTTCGTTTTTCTTTTTTTTTTAAACGCTTAATAGGGGTGGATGTAAGTGTTTGTCTGATCCAAGTTTTATAGACCTACAAGTACTTTAAATGTGCCACCACCAACTGCGTTGATTTTATAATAAAAATAACAAGGATATTCTCTATATAGTAAGTGATTATTTTTTAACATGAATGATGTGTCGTTCAGTTGACTTCTGAATGGAAGTCCATGTTCTACGTTAAGTAGGGAAATTGTATGCAAAGTTTCCTATTCATTAGCAAAACGTTTGTTGCTTTTCCTCTACCACGGTACTTATTTAACTTAATTAACAATAAATTATAAGCAGGTAATGTGTATAGTAAGCTCTATAATTGTCGCAAGCACTACAATAGCCGGAATGTGTTGGAATAATTATTCACACGGTGTTACCTTAGGTAAAAAACAAATCCAACAGTAAAACGCCACCTACCACCTAACTACTAAGTCTAAGGGATTAAGGTGAAAAAGCTGCAGACCAATTAAATAACCACAACCCAGTTGTTCTCCGTCTTTTGAGTTAACATCCAAGAACTTTATTACAAAGCGTACTCGTATATCAAAGGCTTGTATGAGTAGCATGAAATAATTAATTTTTGTTGGCGATTACCCTGGAGCAGGACACACCAAAAACCACAGAAACCGAACAATATACCTACTTTGCAAAAAATGTCATATGAAACGACATATATTACCTTTCCAAAATGTATGAAAGGAGTACGTGAAGCTAGTATGTGTGTAGTATGTGAAGCTATCATAAAAATGAAAAGAAACTCAAGCCAAAATGATAAATAGCAAGCATAGATAAATTAATATACAGATGTCTCATCCTAATGTAAAAGAATGCTCTACTTTTTGCGATCGTCCAACAAAGATCGTCCAACAAATGGAAGGTGAAAAGCAAAACCCACCACACCTCATTTGAGAAGGATTGAGTTTCTGTTTCAATGAATGCTACTTTCAGTTGAATTATGACCACAGGCCGAAAAGTATCTACGCGGCGTGGTGCAGTATGGGGCAGGTAAATTTCCTTCCACTCTGATAGTGGGTAAGGACAGGTGACAAGGTAATAAGAAAAGGGGAAAGAAAAAAATCGCCTTTATTTCTATAATTTTTCTTTCTTTCTTTGGTATTGTCAATGCCGGCGGGGGTGTGTGCCGTGAGGAGATCTTCGGTATTCGGTTATGTAATGCATGATGGTTTTTGTTGGGAAGAGCCGCCGATTTACTTTTGGATTTGTTTTGCTGAAAAAAGTATCTCTTTGCGATATGAACAATTTATTTAATTTTGGCGATCCAATTTTAATGTTTTTTTGTGTCGGTAGGTGCATTCGCATTATTTTTACGGTTTTCATTATTCGATACAAATGTAAGTCAAATTTTATACCTACTTTTATAATTTTCTTTTGAAATTAATTAGGTAATTCATTAATAGGTATACCCTATTATAGGTATCAACAATAATATTTAAACTGAAAACTGTTCTAGGTATATCACTTACTTATCTTATTTTTCAAAGACATGCTGTTGGGTTTTCTTCTCTGTTAATAAATAAAGTGGGATAACGAAACAAGAATTCAAACTTTTCAAGTTCCTTTTATGTATAGGTAATAGATACGCAAGATTGGCTTGATAAATGACATACCCAAAAGAAGTACATTTTTGATTATTTAACGTTAGGTACCTACCTAATGTCGTTTTCGATTTGCCTTTTCAGATTTTGATCCGAGATTTCAGATACCTGCTGCCAAATCGATAAAATCCGAATGGCAGTATATTATTAAATAACAGTGTTAGTTTTTAAAAAGCTCTCAGTAACAGGCAACTGTCGCAAGTTCTCGTTAGAGAGTTATAAGCGCTTACTGCACTATTTTATAACTCTTACATTTTACAAGTTTTTGAGGATGAGGAAAATCGTAATAGGAATTTCTGTTTTTTATCATGCATGATTTTATTTTTGGCTGAAATATTTAGTGACGATCGTCTATGATTAGATACACAAATCAGATATTTGCGCACTAAGCAAACATTTTTTTTTCTTTTTTTTTTTCTGGCTTAAAATGGCCTAAAAACATAAATATAATATTTTTTTCTTGAGGAAATGAAATTTTTTTTTTTTAATTTTTGTATTATTATTATTATTTTTTTTTTTTTTTTATCAAATTTTAATAATTTTTTTTTTTTAATGAGACCATGTTAACGTGATTTATACACCGAGATTTAAAACCTTTTTTGCAAAATCTCCTGGTTTAATTAAAAAAAAAAAAAAATGCATTTCCTCAAGAAAAAAATATTATATTTATGTTTTTTAGCCCAGTTAAATAAGTGTATACCAAAAACTGTCAGGCAAGTGCCTGTAAGAAAGTATGGTGTATTTAAAGTAACGCGTCCATTTGTGTAGTTTGTATACATGCACTTTTCAGTGAAAACTGAAAACTTTAAAAATAAAAATAAAAAAATAGAAAAAAAAGTTTCCTCAGAAAAATTCATCTTAGAATAAGTCAATTTAAATAAAAAAAAATAAAAAAAAATGAATTTGCTTAGTGCGCATAATGGAAACCTCAGCCTTTTCGGGATGTAAGCATTACCTAGGTAGGTACTTTGTTTTTAAAGCTTTTTTTTTTTTTAAATCAAAATTCGGTTTTCGAAATATAAGTTTTTATTTGAATAGGGACACAATAATTTTGAAAACATCAATTTAACTCTAAGTATGCATTTTGGTTAAAATCTTTAAATATCGCCGTTTTCCGATAAACTAAATAAAACCAAATTAAAAAAAGTGTATTTTTTCAAAAATCTATTGTACGAGTTTTCTATTAAGTTAGAAATGATTACATGTATTAACTTAGAAATTAATTTGTGTAAAAATCTAATATACCGTTTTCAAAATACATATGTCCAAAATTCAAAAGTATCGTTATTAAATTTTTTTAGTATGATTAAAACCGCCCCGAACTTAAACTCCAAATCTGAAGCTATAACAAAATTATGGCAGCCACTTAGGCTCTAGGCCTCGGGAGCGTACGCACAGACAGGCAAGCAGACAGATAGACAGACGGACAGCATTTTACGACCCACGTCTTTGAGTTCCTCGATCATCGTAATGTCAGAATTGATTAACATCGCGAGTTCAAAATTTTGTATGTATTTTCTCTTACTACATACCTAATCGAGAAAGCTAAAAATACTGATTGTTTTATTATTAATGTTAAAATGTAGGTATTCATAATGCAAACCCAGTCAAGTCAGAGCGTTTTGACAGACATGTAAACTTGAAAAGTTTCAATTCTTGTTTCGTTATCCCACTTTATTTATTAACAGAGAAGAAAACCCAACAGCATGTCTTTGAAAAATAAGATAAGTAAGTGATATACCTAGAACAGTTTTCAGTTTAAATATTGTTGTTGATACCTTTAATAGGGTACCTATTAATGAATTACCTAATTAATTTCAAAAGAAAATTATAAAAGTATAAAATTTGACTTACATTTGTATCGAATAATGAAAACCGTAAAAATAATGCGAATGCACCTACCGACACAAAAAAACATTAAAATTGGATCGCCAAAATTAAATAAATTGTTCATATCGCAAAGAGATACTTTTTTCAGCAAAACAAATCCAAAAGTAAATCGGCGGCTCTTCCCAACAAAAACCATCATGCATTACATAACCGAATACCGAAGATCTCCTCACGGCACACACCCCCGCCGGCATTGACAATACCAAAGAAAGAAAGAAAAATTATAGAAATAAAGGCGATTTTTTTCTTTCCCCTTTTCTTATTACCTTGTCTCCTGTCCTTACCCTTTAACCCACTATCAGTGTGGAAGGAAATTTACCTGCCCCATACCTCATACGGTAGCACGCCGCATACATACATTTCGGCCTGTGGTCATAATTCAACTGTCTGAAAGTAGCATTCATTGAAACAGAAAATCAATCCTTCTCAAATGAGGTGTGGTGGGTTTTGGTTTTCACCTTCCATTTGTTGGACGATCTTTGTTGGACGATCGCAAAAAGTAGAGCATTCTTTTACATTAGGATGAGACATCTGTATATTAATTTATCTATGTAGCAAGCTCATCAGAGAAGAGAGATTTTGCTGTATTTATTTTTCAGAGAAGATGAGAAGTTTTCAATTATTAAAAACTTCTGTTTATCGCACCTTGGGTCAGTGGTGTGATTTTTTGGTTTAGTATTTCACTCTAAATCACAACCACGGGTAGGGTTGATTCGATCCAAGTAAATACGAGTACATACTCGATACTTTTGGATTCGATACAAGTAAAATTAGTATCGATACCTTTCTGATTCGATTAAAGTAAGTATCGAATGAAAGTACTCGTATCGAATCAAAATTATTGTTATTACTCTTTATGCGAAAATACGCTTGCTCTTTATCTGTATGAGTGTGTTTCTGTACACCACTACGTTAACGTGCGAATTAGTATAGTAGCTTGTTTTCTCATTCTCATTCATTTGTGCATAACCAAAACACCAATATATACACCTGATATCATTTTCATTTCAATACAGTACTCTATCACTCTCAATCCCATTTATAGTTCACACTCTATCTCTTTCAAACCCATCCAAAATACTCATAAGGAATTTGCATATTTGGTGCTTTGCTCAAATGTGTGAGCTTGTTTCATTTTGCTATTTTTGTAGTGCAGTTGGCATGTCAATTGTCTTTGTCATTGTCATATACGCAAGCGCAGTTCCTTGCGAACGACTTTTTTTCAAAGTAGGGACAATCATCTCCAAGAGCAGAAATCGGCTTAGCGGCAAACATTTGGAATAGCTGATATTTTTGAACGGAATTTCTGAATATGAATTGATTTTAATTATTATCTGAATAAAAAATATAGTACAAATAATATTTGTGGTGTTTAATTCCCCCGCGTAAGTTTGAAGTGATCCAGCCACCAGACCACATAACATTCTTCACATAGTTGTTGTTGCTGATTTCTTTTGAAAAAAGTAAGAAGTACTCATTTGTTTCGATACGAGTAGGTATCGATACTTTTGATTCGATACTCCATGGGTATCGATACCCTGTTGCAAGTACTGAAATAGTACTGATATCAGTACTGACCTGGTATCGAATCAACCCTAACCACGGGCCGATTTTGACCCATTGGTATGCTGTTTACAATAAAAAAAAAGCAAAATGAATTTAAGTGATTTAGTCACCTATTGCTCGTTTACGGATGAGACCAGTGATGTCATTCTGGCATTTTTAATGCTAGATCTAGCATTTTCGAAGATTTGAAAGCATTTTTTTTTAAAAAGAAAAATGCCAGATGCTGTTTTAGCATTTTTTTTTTTTTTTTTTTAATTTTTGTATTTTTCGATATTTGCCCTGGAATTTTTACATTGAGCTGATATACAGTGCATAGAAGTTTAAGATGTTTCCCACCACTTTCCCAAGCATATGAAATGTGAAACGTGCGAACGGATAATGTGTGAGTACGATTAATCGTGTCTATTGGGTACGTGGAGATAAGTATCAGATCAAAAACATAAATATTAAAAAAAGAACCAGAGAGTTCTTGGGTGATTTTTTAGCTGGTTTGGTTTTGGCAACACTGGTTTTGACAGCTGACGTGTGTTTAGTACCTTGTGTCACTGTCAAACAGCTTCAGTTTGGTTTGCAATTTAACCATGGATCGTCTTACAAATGAACAACGCTTGCAAATTATTGAATTTTACTATCAAAATTCGTGCTCGGTTCGAAATGTTCATCGCGCGCTGCTTCCATTTTATGATCGGCATTCTCGACCTTCTGAGCAGTCTATTCGGAAGATTGTGACCAAATTTCGCACCAAATTTACTTTGTTGGACATTAAACCACCAACACGTTTACGTACTGTGCGTAGTGAAGAAAATATTGCGGCCGTATCAGCTAGTGTGACAGAAGACCGCGAAATGTCGATTCGGCGCCGTTCCCAGCAGTTAGGCCTTTGTTACAGCACTACGTGGAAAAATTTGCGGAAGGATTTGTGCGTAAAGCCTTTTAAGATACAGCTTGTGCAAGAACTAAAGCCAGCCGACCTACCACAACGCCGAATTTTTGGTGAATGGGCTCTTGGAAAGCTGGCCGAGGATCCGCTTTTTTATCGAAAAATTGTGTTCAGCGATGAGGCTCATTTTTGGTTGAATGGGTACGTAAATAAGCAAAATTGCCGCATTTGGAGTGAAGATCAGCCAGAAGCATTGCAACAGCTACCAATGCATCCCGAAAAAGCCACTGTTTGGTGCGGTTTATGGGCCGGCGGCATTATTGGGCCATATTTCTTCAAAGATGATGCGAATCACAGCGTTACTGTCAATGGTGAACGCTACCGAGCGATGATAACTTTTTTTTGCCCGAAATGGAAGTTCTTGACTTGCATGATATGTGGTTTCAACAAGACGGTGCCACATGCCACACAGCACGCGAAACAATGGCACAATTGCGAGGCGAGTTTGGTGAACACTTAATTTCACGTTTCGGGCCGGTCAATTGGCCGCCTAGATCGTGCGATTTGACACCATTTGATTCTTTTTTGTGGGGGTATGTCAAGGCTAATGTGTATAGGGACAAGCCCGCTTCGATTGACGCACTGGAAGCCAACATCCATGCATTCATTCGTGAGATACCGGCCGATATGTGTGAAAGAGTATGCCAAAATTGGACTCAGCGGATGGACTACCTGAGACGCAGCCGCGGTCAACATTTGCATGAAATTATCTTTAAACATTAAATTGCAAGGTTCAAACTATCGATTCAAATAAATATTTCATTCATTTTTTCGAATTTTTTGTGTTTTTTTTTTTAAAAGTTCTAAACCTCTTAAAAAATCACCCGTTATAAAAAAAAAACCTCTATGTAACAAAGTCAGTCGTGGAAAGTACCGACATATAAAAGTACACTAAGTTCTTACTTTATTAAGGTTTAATACGAAATATTTGAAGTAGAACACTACAAATTAAGAGAGACATTTTTTTATTTAATCATTATTGACTAAAATTTGGTGGGTTCACTGATCAAGTTTTTAAAACCTTTCGAATTTGGCGTAATGAAAAGAAAACTTCCCAAGTAAGCCCACCAAATTCAAGTCAGCAATAAGTTCTTAGAAAAGTCATGATCTTTTAAGTCGCATGTATATTTTCAAAATGACAATAGGCAGACACTTCAAATGAAAAATCTTAGATTTTTGAACTGAACCGATCAACCAAATTGCATTATTCTACAGCCATCGGAAGTCCTCCATATAATTGACAACAATTCTGGAAAAGTGGATGGATATTGGATACCACGTCCCCTTATAAAGAAACCTTAATTATTCCTTTGATTGCACCACAAGACATACCGCTGTGCAAAATTAGAAGATTTCACGATGTCGGGGAGTACCTACTCCATAATTTTGATGATCTGTCAGTCAGTCGGTTACGGTTTTTGTGATTTTGAAGCCCTATATTTCAGGAACCACTTATGCTAAAAATTTTACTGGGGCTTGATCAACTTAGCAAATATTCCGAATTTGAATATTCTGACTTCATTGATACTGGAGATAGAGGAGGGTCAAAAATCACCTGAGTTTGTTCCTGTAAAAAGGGTGTAGTGCTAGAACTTCGCTGGGTACTACCATGTCCTTTGATACAGGGGCTTATTAGTTTAGACATGTGGTGAAGGATTTATTTATCTATGGTGGGAATCACATGGCAGGACCACATATCCTTTATCGCAAGATCGGCGTCCGCAAAGTTGAGCTACCTATTTAGAGCAAAGAGGTACTTTAGCCCCAAGCAACTTCTCCTTCTCTACAAAGCACAGGTTAGACCAGGCTTGGAATATTGTTCCCATATATGGAGCTCGGCCCCAAAACATTCACTTAACCTGCTTGATAGCATACAGAGACGAGCAGTTCAACTCATTAGAGACCCTACACTCACATCGAATCTGCAACCGTTGGTGCACAGAAGACAAGTCGCTGACCTATGCTTGTTCTATAGGTACTTCCATGGTAGATGTTCTGAGGAACTCAAGGACATTATCCCTCGAAATGCAACAGTACACTTGACCTGGGGATATAATTTCCAGAAGACTACAATTTGCAGCAATTTAAGTGCAGAGCAAACATACGTCTGCAGGCATCTCGGGGCGCTGTTGAAGCGTTATAGGTTCGCCTTTCCCGGAAGAAGTATATAAAAAAAAAAAAAAAAAAAACACCTTGAGCGAGGACTTTGGGAATACTCAGGTCAGAAGGTCTCATGAAATGGTAGTCATCGGAGGTATAACGCCAGGTCAACAAATGTAAACATTTTTCAATTAAAATAAATAAGTCGTCCATTACAGTTACCCGTGGAATTGTATTCCGAAATGTTTTTTTTTTCCTGGTGGTATTAAAGTTTTGCAAAGTTTCGAGTACCAAATATGAGGCAAAGTAAACCAAATCCTAATGACAAAGTTATCTGAATAATATTATTGATCGACTTAGCTGGCATGTCCGCCACAGTTACCAAAACTTCGAGTCAGTTTAATCCACGTGGGATTTTACTAACTTTTGTAATTGATTTAATTGAGTTTCTCTCGAGTGTATGCAGACGGAGAATAAAACGGAAATCCATTTGTTTTGTATGTAAAACAAAAAAAGTTTAGCTGAGTAAAAGCAAACGTATAAAGATTCAAAATGGTAAAGTTGTACAAAACACTCCTACTCATGTATACAAAAATTATCGAAACGGAATCACTGTTTAGGATTTAGGAGAAATATTGGAAACTACCTACTTAAAAATGATCAGGCTAAAAGTCTTTTTTCTATTGTCCAGAAAACCAATGTATGTTTCAAAAAAATAATTCAGAATATATTGATACGAACCCGTTGGGCCTGACTACTACTAATGTGTTACGTATTCGATTGGGCTTTTTTCATATTCGCTCTCAGACCTCAGATCTCGTTTGGCTAATCGAACATTAAAACGTCACTTGCTCTTTTTGGTGTTGATATTCGTGCGATTCGAATACCAGAATATCAGATTCACTAGTTAAATTCTACATTAAAACATTCGAAATTTGTGTCTATTTTTCTAAATATTTATTCATAAATAATTGACACAAATAGATTCACCCTATACCAAGGGCGAACGCAGGTAGGAAGCTTGGGGGTCGAAGCCCCACCGAATATGTGAAATTAATAAATAAGGAATGTCTATTTTCCTAAAAAGTAGGTAAAAATCATGTTTTTTACATTTTTTTTTTTGAAGTTGATCAAAAGACGGTGAGTGTCGACTTGAAATTAATTCGTCTTTTGCAGGATTTGCTTCAGTGGGAAAATTCGGTCTACAGACGAGGCCATACTTATAAGGCTGACCACACCGCATTTATGGAAAAACAAAGCTTGATGGAACCTTATGAAAACAACACACTTTTTTCAAAACCCACCCGAATTTTTTTCCTGCGTTCGCCCCTGCCCGATATGTGGAAGTGTAGAAAAAATTCACAAAAACCTAAACAAACTCCACAAAAATTGTCGAACTCAATCGCACTTGTATTGGTAAATCTGAAGCAAATCGGAGAAAAAATCCAGTTTCGAAAAAGTGCTCTGAAATCTGGAAGTTTTTTTTTTTTTTTTTTTTGTACCAAACACTTATGTGGTTTTCCATTGGGACCACCAGAAATCTTTTTCAGATTTCAGATTTTACTGTGCTCATGGAACGCGCAACGAGATTGATCTGCTTTTGTAAATGGATTAGTGCGTTAATTGACAACAAATGGCATTCGTTTTTGGCTAAATCACAAATGGATATCGCCCTCAAAAATGTTTTCCTTCTTGTAGATACAAATGAAGTATTATTGGTGGTTTGTAGTCTTCAGATGACGAGGGAGATAATGAAGATACTAATTCCTCCGAAATCGTATCCATAGCTATTTATGTATTTTGTTATTTTGGTTTTCACGAAACTTTGGGCATTTGCCTTGAAATGAAACTTCTTAAACTGACGTTAAACAGCTGTACAAAGTATATTGGTATGCGTAAATCTGAAAAAATATCGAGATCCGCGAAAAGTGATCCGAATCGAAAAAAAGATTGATTTTTCGTCCCAATGGAACGCAAAAAGTGATTTAGATCGAAAAAAAAATTGATTTTTTGTCCCAATGGAAAACCACACAAAAGTGCTCTGAGAGCTCCCAATCGAATAGCACATAAGATTGACAATTCATTATTTCGGTTTTTAGTTTAAGGACATTCCATTCGTATCCTTAATTTATTATGAGCGGTAAGTTTTAATAAAAGATGGCCTACAATATGTTTTCATCTTTGCTGTCAATATTTTTCGTAAACGGAGTTCTTCCAAATGTAAATAAAATTTTTGAATGTCTTACCTATTTTGTTAAGGGGAATAATTTGATAAAATTAAGCAATTGCGATGTTTGTACCTACTTTTGTGCATGAAGACTTGTATCCCCCTACATCCTTCCTTTAACTCTTCTCCACCGGTCTTTTAGCAAAATCATCAAACAAAATATAGGTATTTAAAAATGCAACAGACTTTCTGTTCTAATACAGGGTAGGGTAGGTAGGTATAGGTACATAAAGAAAAAATATACAACATTTCTAGTGTCCGACGTGCCATCTACATTTGAGTTGATAGTAACTCAACTTCTCTCGTCTACCGCGTACCGCCTTTATTTGACAGTACTTTTTCTCAGTTTGTGATTTGTTTACATGTATCCGAAAACAAAATTGAAAAAATAAATAATTTAATAGCATAACTCCATTATGGAAGAGTTCAAAGTTCCAAACGCAGTTCCAAAACTTACCACCAAGCCAACAGAAGAAAAACCTGGAAATTCCGAAGATAAACCGAGCGAAGGAGACGCCGTTTCAAAGCCTCCTCCATATGCGGCCTGTGTCCCTTACAAAGAGCCAAAGTGGTCAGGCTGTCCACCTGAGGGTGTTGAATACAAATTCGAAGTTCTCAAGGCTGGACAAATAATCGATGAAGTAAAAAACTTGCATACTAAATCCTATTGGGTATTCGGACGTTTGCCGGGTAATGATATTGAAATGGCCCATCCTACAGTGTCGCGATTTCATGCAATTTTGCAATACAGACCGATACTGGATGGTGATGATACAACTGAAAACAAAAAGCAAATCGAACCGGGATGGTACATTTACGATCTTGACAGCACCCATGGCACATTTCTTAACAAGATGCGAATTCCCTCAGAAGCATATATACGTGTGAAAGTTGGTTTTATGCTACGTCTTGGTGCTAGCTCACGGAGCTATATTTTGCAAGGACCTGATTTTGATGAAGAGCCCGAATCAGAGATGTCGATCACTGAACTTAAACAAATGCGGGTAAATGCCGACGAAGAGAAGAAAAAGAACGCTGCCATACACTTGGAAGTAATGGAGAAGGAGGGCATTAGTTGGGGAATGGCTGAAGATGCTGACGAGGAGACAGATCTTTCCGTGAATCCTTATGCGACAACTAACAATGAAGATTTATTTCTCGACGATCCGAAGAAGACACTGCGTGGGTTCTTTGAGCGCGAAGGTCTTGACTTGGAGTACAAATGCGACGAGATGTCCGTTGGAACATTTGTTTGTCGCATTGAACTGCCAGTCGATGACTTGAATGGCAGACGAATTGTGGCCGAAGTCTGCCACAAGGGTAAGAAAAAGGAATGCGTGGTACAGTGCGCCTTGGAAGCATGCAGGATTTTAGACAGACACGGAGTCCTCAGGCAGGCGAATCACGGTAATTTAAAGGTATATATCAGTGGTTCATGTATACACTTTGTGCTTTTTTCTAGAACCCTTGAAACGAAAGGTTCAAGCAGCTGATTCCGATGAGGAGGACGATTTTTTTGATCGAACTGGCGACGTTGAACGCAAGAAAATGCGAAAGTCAACATCGACAACTAACGTTGCACTCACATATGAGGATTTGGTATGAAAACTTACGCATTATGTAATTTAGATATAGACTATAACTCTTCATATTTCAGCTCTCCCAAGAAACAGAAATTTTAGAGAACATCAAGCAGGTGGAAGATAAAATCCTCAAGTACCAAGAACTCTCTAAGCGCGTCAAGGAATCTAAGGAACGACAAGATGACGATCTCGACTCGTTTATGGAGAATCTCACAGATGAGTCGACTATTTTGGATAAAATCGACATACGCCGGCTTCGTTTCGAAGAAAAAAAGCTGCAAGCAGATCACCAGAAGATAAAGAGGTTGATTCAAATAGCCAAGCCCATCGACCTGCCAGCAATCACGCCATCCACACAATCTGCAAAAGACACTGTTCAGAAACCTAAGCCGCTTCCCATCATTGGAAAACGAAATCAGTTCACCTTTAAAACTCTAAAGCCGCAAAAAGAATCAGCGAAGGAGAAAACAGTGGAAAAGGAACTAAAATCCGACGAAGAGGAAGAGGAGGATGAAGAAGAACGGGTTATCAGTTCCACTTCGAAAGCTAAAAAGGAAGTGGAAGTTAAAGTCAACGATGAGGAAGTCCGGGATATCAGTTCAACGTCTAAACCTGTGGAAGAAAGCAAATCGATGGAGGAAAAGAAGCTGTATGGGCCAGCGTTTATCCCAGAAGAACTTAAACCGAAAATGACACAAGACGATAAAGAGTTGAAAGACGAAGGCGTAAAAGAGACAGAACCTCAAGTTGACGATAAGCAGACACCGGTGGAAGACAAGCAAGATTCAGGAATGACTCCGCAGGAATTTAAGTCCGAGGAAGAGCGAACGGCAGCCAAGAAAAGACGCCCCCGCCAAAGGGTTAGGGGCAAACGGGATAACGTCGATATCGACGATCAGGAAGAGTATGAGGACACCGAAAAGTATTCAAAGTGGGTGCCCCCTCAGAACCAATCAGGCGATGGCATCACATCGCTTAATGACAAATTTGGGTACTAGACTTTTTTGGGTTGCTCTCGCAAAATCGTGGCAATTATATCACCTCTGTTGTGCTGAGGTTTATAGATTCGAATTGGACGCGATTTCAGACACAGGGGCTCAAAATGTTTTCCTTCACACATCCACACAATCAACAAAGATAAAATACAGAAATACCCTTAGTAATTTAATCCTTCCTAAACTATTAGATTTGTGTTGTTCACTAGATGTTTTACTTATACATAGGTTTTCCTTCAAGTACGCCTAGGTACTAAATAAAGTTACAACTAGGAAGAAAATCTGGACTTTCATTTATAAACTGCAGAGAGGGTAGCTAAATCAAAGATAATACTTGGCAAAGCTTAACTGATTTAAAAAAAAAAATTTTTTTTTAGGTAAAATGTGGCATATTTTATTTTTCTTAAAAGCAAAAATAGGTGAGTGCTAATGTTATTCTTCCTGCAATCTCAGCCGATGTTGTGTCAGGAAAGCCACATCAAATATCGCCTCTTGGTTTAGCAACTCATGAACCTCATACTTCATGCTCTCCTCGTAGGCATATAAAATACTCGTATCGTATAGAACCATTTTGCATTGGGACAGTGCTAAAATGCAATTACGTAGTCGAGCTATGACTTCTCTATCAGCTCTTGGAATAACTTCTGATAAATTCTGCGTAAAGCCGCCATCACCTTCTACTTCCGAATTCGAAGTTGGTGATATCCATATAAAACCATTGTTGCCCAGGATAATCGATGCACCACATGGTAGATTATGAAAATGAGTTTTTCTTCGCTTTACTAGCGAGGGAAATACCTTAACCAGAATACCCTGAGACAGTTTGCCGTACTTCAAACTTCTTGTATACAGCGAAAGTGTGCCCTCGTCGTAGATATTTTGCACTTCCGCTGAGATGAGATCGCCTTCTTGCAAGTATTTGCGCATCATTTGTTCATCCTCTGCAGATCGTCGTCGCAGTTCACCACCAGGTAAATTCACCGACGACAAGAGTAGAACCGAATCCAGGCGAGAGTTGGTGTCAACTTTCCAACGCTTCTGTTGCACTTCCGTAATGCGAGCAACAACAACATCTCCAATTTCGCCAACATATCGACTCTTGAGCGGTTTAATGGAAATTAATTTATTAACTTGTTCCATGACTCCGGCAACTGATGCTTTGATATCTTCGCCTTCAACATAGGTTCCGTGACCCTTCATGAAGCCCTGTTGTGCTGTTACCACTTCTCCCGGTGTAAACAGTCGGGGTATTCGATTTTCGTTTTGTGATAATAGACCCATGTTGACTCGGTCAATTGCCAAGCGGATGTTCACATTTGTAGACATTTTAACTTGAAACTGATTTGTAGCAAACTCAAAATCTTTTAAATTACCTTTGCAATTTGCAATACCGAAACCGAAATACACGATTTTTGTTGTTCTAAAATAGTGAGGTTATCCACAAACACGAAATGTCAAATTGAATTGGTCAATTCACAATTATTGCATCAACACTTTAAGCGCGGCCACATTGGATAGGTAGGTAGCGATGAAAAGAGTTACAGTTCACAATGGTTATATTTTTATCAATGAAATTTTTTATTAAGGCCGGACTCGCCAGGGTTTTCATAGTTTTCCTGGTGGGTACGCAAAATTTACGTTAATCCGGAGTTTTTATTTTATGTCGTTTTCCATTGGGATTTTAAGATTTTGCTCTCAGATTTCAGATTTTTCGTGCCCAATGGAACATAAAACGCGATTTTTCTTCGTTTGCATCTGTGGTGGTGCGTGTTAATTCACCTGTTCTTAAATTGTAATTTGTGTTTATAAAAATCCATTCAATTTATTTTAATAACTTTTGCAGCGGCCAAATATATATATTTTTTTTTTCTATTTTTTACAGACTTCTCGTCTTAAAACGTAAACACACACTTAAAAGTTTGACAAACGACAAATGTTTTGGTGTTAGTGCAAATAGGTGTGAATCTCGCTCGGATATCGAGATTCGCAAAATCGCTCTGAATCTCAAAAAAGTGTTTTTTTTTGCGCCCAATGGAACATGAAATCTGACAGCCAGCTGATTTCGAGAGCAGAAAAACTGCTCTGACTCTGAAAAAAAGCTTTTTCTGTCCCAATGGAAAACGACATTAATTTTTTTTACTGGGCGCCCCGGTTTTTTCCAATTCGGTCCATGCAAAAATAAAGATTCCAACCGCTACAACGACCGAAATATCAAATTCTGAAGATTGGTCCATTTTTGTTTGTTTTTGTTGTAAGACTTAAAACAAACATCATATCCCAGCGGAAGTAAAGTACAACAACTAGTGTCACTTCCCCCAAGTCAGTCTGACATTATGCAAGCGTTTGATAAGTGCTAGTGATATCTCTGTTTTGCTTTTTCTCAATTTGGGGAGAAATCTCGTGAATCGTGTCCTTCGGGCCCGATTCTGTGTCAAATTATCCGTGTTACTGGTGGAAAAATCTTTAACTAGGTATGTACTACAAAAAAGTTAATTACTGTAATCTACAAAATTGAGTCGGGCATCAAAAAAATGTTGAGACTCATGTGCCTCATTTTCGCTGTTGTAACACAAAACATTACTAACAAGAAGTTTTTGAGACTGCAAAAAACGTAACGGCTGTCGGATTTCGTTCAAACTTCGGATTTGGAATTTGTGGGCCTACGCTTCGCAATACCAACATCAATTTTAATTGATAAATTTGTCAATAGTCAACCGATTGGATAGGTAGCGATGGATAAAAATGGTTGATATTATACTGAGCTTTGTAAAATAATTATTTTTGTAAGTATGAATTACGAGATCAATGATATTCCAGAAAGAAAACTGAACCATAAACTTAGTTTATGAACCGGACTGACTCCTCTCCGAAATACTTTTACCCTGCCCTTATCGACTTCCCATTTCAAATACAATCAACGAAAATTATAAATAGTCTCGTTGAATATAAAATTGTTTGTGAACCTACTTCGCGTTTATTTAATTCTTTAAAAAAATATTGGAATCTCTAAAATGGACGATGAAAAGGTATTCTCACTATAATTAGGTAGCTTAAATTTTGGAATTTAATCAATTATAAATATTCGTTGTTATATTCGCCTCAAGTTGGAAATAAATTTAAACGAAGTGTGGCGAACATGTCGCAAGGTCCAGGCTGCAATATTTCGACATGGCTTCGAAATCAATGTTGAACTAGGACGGCATGATCCAAAAGGACATGGACTGATATCTGGTGAGTTAAACTTGTAAGTTTTTTCAAGTCAAATAAGCTAAATTAAATACTTTTATTTTTTTTAAGAATCTAATTTTGGTAATGTCCTTGGGAGATATAAGAAAATTATCGGTTTGTCGGACTTTGAAATCCGTGAATTAACTGATTACTTTCGCATACGAGATGGTAGAATCGCTTACAAACAATTTTGCGAAATAATATGTGAGAAAGGTAAGTTAACATTTTGAGATCAGGAGCAAAGATGAAACGAATAGGTCACCCCTCTATCAATATATGCGAATTTAAACTAGGGCAGGATCATAAACCCAATTTGGACACAGTTCACGGCCTCGAGTGGACTGATCCCATGCATGTAAATCCTGTAACTGACAATGAGAAACGTCAGCTATGTATTTTGCTAATGAAAATCGCTAGAACCAGTGCTATTCCCTTGCTGCCTTACTTTCAGGACTATGAATTGGTTTGTAATTTTAATTGTTAAATTGTTGTATTGGAAAGTAGAGATTTTGTTCCTTTTTTTTTTTTTCTATAATCCGTACCTATTAATATGAAAATTGCTCTTTCTCAAAAGGTAGCAAGAAATATCGGCACAGTTACCGTTGCGCACTTTTCCCGAGTTTTGCATTTTATGAAACTCGAGCTCTCCGAAAATGACTTCCTGTTACTTTTAAAGCGATACATGAAGGATTCATACACAGTTAATTATGTTGCATTTATTGCACATGTTGAGGCAATAAAAAAGAACCTAAAAGAACAAGGACTAGTGGACATTACAAATGTGATTAGATTTTTATATAATAAATTTAGATCCCCATTTAAAGTTCCTTACAGAACTTGACAAATTTTCCGGGAAAACTGATCGATTTGGAATTGCCAGAGCTTCCGTTTCCTAATACCGATGGTATGAAACTTCATGCACAAACGTCAGAATCGCACGAAATGCCAGATGCCGTTTGCAAGACGATATTTCGAATTCAACGTTATATACACGAAAACCGTATTCGCCTAACAGAATTCATGGAAACATTTGATCTTCTCAATTCTGGATGTATAACGAAAAACCAATTCCTCCGTGCATTAGACAGTGTCGGCATATCCGGCATTAGTCGCTTGAAATTGAGTCAGAGGGAAATTGAAATGATATGTGCAAGATATGCTGATCACATTGATAGCGATCGAATCAGATGGCGAATATTTGTGGATGAAATTGACAGAGGTATTCATTTCTAGCCTTTGTTTATTCTGATGATCCTCGAATGAATTTTGTACTTAGTTTTTACGGAAAAATATTTGGATAAACAGCCGCTCCTTCCTGTTGAATCACCTCTGAAGTATATAAAAAGTTTACCGAAGTCAGGACAACGAAATTGGCGGGAACAGGGGGACTCCATCCGCGACCTCTGCGAAGAAGTTCTCCTAAGAATACAAAAGAAGATCAGCGCAAGACGAATCTATATGCATCCGTTTTTCAAAAATTTCGATAAGTAGGTGCAGCACGTCAAATTAACGTCAAACTCTATATAAAAAAAAAAAACGCATTTAGCATAGATATAGCAGAAATGGTTTAATGTCATCTTTTTGAAATTTGTCATTAGTTTGACGTGCAGTAAATAGTCAGCCGTAAATGGAAACAAAAATTAAATATGTATGTTTGATTTAGGCTAAATAAAGGACATGTGTCTTCCAAGCAAGCCTTTCAAGCTCTACTTAGTAATAGTATTCTTGTTGCTGAGGAGGAATTTGCTGCTCTAGAGAGCCGATACTGCAATGATCTAGGGTTTAACTATATGCGGTTCCTTGAGGACGCAGATCCAGCGGAATATGCCATACCAAAGGTAGGGAATAATTTTTGCCACTAGATGGCGATAAAGAATGAACTTGAATTCAAATTGGATTTTTTTTTTTTTAAGTTAAAGGAACCACTACCACTTGAAGAAGCTCGACAAATTCAAGCACCTTGTCTGCAGGCAAGCAAAATAACAGAACAAGATGTGGTCAATGCACTTTCAAATGCCAAGAAGCAAATTAATGTCAACAATGTCAAACTTATCGACTTCTTTGTAGACTACGATCGTCATCGAGAAAATCAAATTCTCGAAGTAGATTTCCGCCGTGGCTTGGACAATGCTAATGTAAAACTTACGGTTCCGGAAGTCGACATAATCTGCAACATGTATGACATTTCCATTCCCAACCTCTGTTCGCTGTAATATTTGATTTTATTTAGATTTCGTTCGCAGTATCGTGGCTGTACAATAAGGTACCGCGATTTTTGCAAGACTTTGGATGAAATTTTTATTCAGAGACAATCGGATGATGATACGCTGTCAACTCCTCTAAAGCACTTCCCGTGCATCGATTGTGTGAAATGTTTCCTAAACTTCGAAGAGCGAACAATTGCTTCAAAGGCTCTTCAAAAACTAGCAAGAAAACCGGATCAAATATCAAATTTACAAGCTTTGTTTAAAGATTTTGACAAAGGAAATTGCGGTACAATAACGCAAAATCAATTCTTGCGCGCCTTGACTGTTCGTGACATGCACAATATGATAAGTAGTCGTGAATTCGAAGTTGTTTGTAAATGTTTTGGCTATGAAAGGGGTAAGGCTTGTTTTATGGGAATATTTATTACAACATTATCCTTCCAATTTTCTCAATTTAAAGGGCTGCTTATCGAGTTCAACTACAGGGCGTTTCTAGATGTTTTGAATGTTCTATTTGAAACCGGACAAATAAAAAGAAATTTCTAATTTCAAAAATGTACTTTTAATAGTTTTTTTATTTGTTTGCTCTTAAAATCGACCCTAAATTCCATTCGAGGTGTTGAACTTCGGAAGAGATACACAATTGCGATGGCGTACCGCACTGCACTCCAAATCGTAAACAAATTTCTATCTGGGGATATCGGAACCTAGCTGTCAAAAATTTAACAAAAAATGCACTTCATCGCACTTCAACGTTATTCGCCGATATGCGTTACAAAATGTCGGAATAATTCACCGAACAGGTGTTCCGAAGAATCACCCCTATCGATGTATCCGTTCGGGAAAAATTCCGATACGAAAGTCAAATCCGATCGGAGCTCAAAATGCGTTTGAAGTACCCGTTTCGGAACAAAACAAATGAAGCATGTAAACGCGTTCATTTTACATGAAAATATAAGTTATTACTTACACTTCCGATGGCTCGGTAAATTTCATTACTTTCTTATATAGCTCAGACAGAATCACAAGTACTCCCACTTCACATAAATGGCGCTTTCCACTGCTTTCACTCGGGGATCCACTTATGTGGTTTTCCATTGGGACTACCAGAAATCTTTTTCAGATCTCAGATTTTACTGTGCTCATGGAACGCGCAACGAGATTGATCTGCTTTTGTAAATGGATTAGTGCGTTAATTGACAACAATATCAGCTGTTCAAATGGCATTCGTTTTTGGCAAAATCACAAATGGATATCGACCTGAAAAATGTTTCGCCTGTTGTAGATAGAAATAAAGTATTATTGGTGATTTGTAGTCTTCAGATGACGAGGGAGATAATGAAGATAATAATTCCTCCGAAATCGTATCCATAGCTATTTATGTATTTTGTTACTTTGGTTTTCACGAAACTTTGCGCATTTGCCTCGAAATGAAACTTCTTAAACTGACGTTAAACAGCTGTACAAAGTATATTGGTATGCGTAAATCTGAAAAAAATATCGAGATCTGCGAAAAGTGATCCGAATCGAAAAAAAGATTGATTTTTCGTCCCAATGGAACGCAAAAAGTGATTTAGATCAAAAAAAAGATTGATTTTTTGTCCCAATGGAAAACCACATTATTCTACAATCCAATGGAACAAGAAAACTGCTTCTGCTGACTGAATCCACAAAAGTATGGGTGAAATGCCAAAAAATAATCTACGGCAGCCGTCAGCTGACTTGTATAAAATACAAAAATTACACTTGTGTGAGTGCTTCTCGAGTGGAAACTCATGTGGTTTTTCATTGGGACCAAAAACCAATCTTTTTTTTTATCTAAATCACTTTTCGCGTTCCATTGGGCAGAAAAATCAATCCTTTTTTAGATTCGGATAACTTTTTGCAGATCAGATTTACGCATACCAATATACTTGATACAGCTGTTTAACGTCAGTTTAAGAAGTTTGCTTTTGAGGCAAATGCGCAAAGTTTCGTGAAAACCAAAATAACAAAATACATAAATAGCTATGGATATGATTTCGGAGGAAATATTATCTTCATTATCTCCCTCGTCATCTGAAGACTACAAACCACCAATAATACTTCATTTGTATCTAGGTACAAGAAAACATTTTTGAGGGCGATATCCATTTGTGATTTAGCCAAAAACGAATCCATTTGAACAGCTGATATTGTTGTCAATTAACGCACTAATCCATTAACAAAAGCAGATCAATTTCGTTGCGCGTTCCTGAGCACCGTAAAATCTGAGATCTGAAAAAGATTTTTGGTGGTCCCAATGGAAAACCACATCAATTTCGTCCATTCTGTTCCAATATTTCCAACAGTAACAGTTCGCTGAGTTTATCCAGCGATGTCAATATCACAGTAAAACATAATGGATTAAGTCCAGGTATTGTTGCTGCTGCCTCCATACGTACAAGGAAACGTCAGATAAAAGTGAAAATCGAAAACAGTTTCAAACAAAATAAAACAACACGAATCCATTTTTTGAAATGTTTATCAAAAATTAAATTTATTACACTACAAATAATTATAATTAATTTAAAAAAAGAGATTTGATTTCCATAATTGACTGTACTGAAGAAGAAGAGGAAAACAAAAAATATAATGAAGACAACAAAATCGTGTTTCCCAAAAACTCATTTAATGTTTGCTCAAAAAAAAAGAAGGAAAACAATTAAGTAATTCTTTTAAAAGAATGTGAGTGCTGTCTGTCTGGTTGTTTGTTCTTATTGTTTATGTTTATATATGTATGCTTGATGTGTGTTTTTCTTTGTTCTAATCTCCATTACTTATTTATTATTTAATGTAAATATATATAAATTTGCATGTAAATATTAATCTTCTCTTTTTCCTGCTTCTTTTAGACTAATTGAAAAACAAAACGAAATAGAAATAATTTTACTTGACTTTCCATGTTTATTTATTTGTTATAATCAGTCAGTAATTTTCACAAACATCGTAGAAACAAGTGTTTAATGCAATTAAGGACAAAATTAAATGTAATTCTTTAGTTTTTTTTTTTTTTTTTTTTCGAATAAACAAAAAGGAAAACATATCTTATTTTCGGACCATTTTTGTTTAGAGTCTGACTTGTTTGTTGTGTCTCTTTTCATATTACTATATACGCTCTGCTCAAAATAAATTCATATATAGTACACTTATTAATGAACGAAATTTAGTTTTTTTCTTTTTTTTTTTTTGCTTTTACTTGTTTGTTTTGTACATTTTTTTAGATATACATACAGTTCTATGTATTACTGGTAGAATTAATAACTAAATATCAGAATTTTTTAAGCAGTTTTTTTTTTTTTGTTTGTTTTTTTTGTATTATTTTTTTACGTTTAAGATAAAGATCATACATAATTTTGTTCATTTTTTTTTTTTTTTTTAATTACTTTTTTTTAGTAATGCATTCTAATCTATAGAAGGCAAATCACCCTCACCCTTAGATAGGTTTTATATGCTTTGTTCACTTCTAAACCTTTAGAGAACAAATTACATATTTATGAAAAAAAAAAAATAATAAACAAAGTTTTGTTACTTCCCTCATCCTGGTACGGAAAAAAACGTGTCCCCTATAAATATTACTAGACATACTATTTGTTATTTCGTTTTTGCGGTATTTCCCTTTCCTATTTCTATTGTTAATACGCCGACGATTTTGCGGGTTCTGTGTTTTGTTTATAGTAAGGTTTTCTTGGTGGTTGTTGGCATCTTTCTTTTCATCTGTTTCTATGTCTATTTTCCTTTTTGATTTTTTGAGTTTTTGTCTTAGTTAATTCGTTTCCTATTTCATAGCAAATGGAATGGTGAATGGAAGAAGATGAATGAAGCGCAACTATTGGTTTATGTTGTAATTGGTTATCTTTGTTGTTTTTTTTTTCTCTTCTTTTCTTTATGAAGTGGTGAAATGGTGTATATAATTATTATTATTATTTAAAAAAAAAGTACGCTGGAAAAAACACAAATAAATAAACAAATGGTTAGTGATGTGATGTGAGAATATATATCAATTCGGTTTATCTTACCACAACAAATTATAAAATACGGCAATATGATTATTTAACTTTAGTAAGGCTGATGCCTTGGTTGACGACCAGTCCCCCTCTGTTTGCCTGTCTGATAGGAACCTGATGATGATATAAAAAATGTACGATGTAGAACAATCCGTTGTTGGCTTGTTTCCGAAGTGATATTTTAGAGATAGGTTTAGTATTGACATGTTAGGTGTTTTCTATTTTACCCACATGACCTACATACAGATCCATAGCTACAACAGTTTGATCTCGTACTATTGTTGTAAACCGTGGAAATCAATGATCTATAATCCATTATAGATCATATGGGCAAATAAAAAAAAGCCTATTGATAGAGTAGATGGCCTGCATTTTTAAACCACTTTTAGTACAAAAAAATAAAAATAAAATAAAATAACAGGAAATGTTTTCTACAACATAGTTTGCTATCAGCAATTAAATAAATAAAATAAAACAAATTGCACAAACAGATAGAAAATCATATTTATTTAATTTTGCGCAAAATTGGTGCATTTTACCAGCGTACGAGTATTGGTTGAAAAGTTCAAAGTCATGATCAGCCGTGGCACGTGACAAATATTTGGCTTACCCTCTTCCCTTGCAAAAGTTCTCGTTAATTTTACCAACGAAAACATGTTTCAAGGCCGAAGATTGGTTTGGGTTCTGTTTTTATACAAAACAAAAGTGCAGTGAATATTTCAGTATCAATTATTTTATTTCTATTATTTTCACTATTTTTTTCGTACTTATATCTAACCCTCTTTGCCGAGCAACCTTTTAAATATAATTTTTTTATATTCAGTCTGTCAACTCTTTGCATTCAGCAAATGGGTTATTCCGAGCCAAGAAAAATGTTCGTTGTTTTGCTAAATTTTCTCCTGTTTTTGATTAACGTGGAAAGACTTTCTGCGGTTGTACGCAAATGTGTAATAAAAGACCTCGGAATTTATAAGAACAAAACTTCTAATCTAACTTTCAGCATGTTTGTGTTTGTCGATTTTTTTTTAGCTCACCTTAACCTTATTTTCGTCTTAAAAAATTGAGTTCTTTGGTTAATGTGTTAAATTAAACAAGTACATACATATATACTTACTTGCTCTCGTCGTATTTCTAAACTGAAACTACGATTATCTACATATGCCACTTTTCATGTCAAATTTTGACATTCCGACGTCATTATGACGTAAACATTTGTCGTTTACTAGTCAAGTAGTCCCACGAAAGACACACAAGTCACCACCGAATGGCCGAATTTTTGTGGCGTCAGAATGTCAAAATTTGCCACGAAAAAGACACGTGTAGTCGTAGCTAAAGAATGGAATTGTCGTTACTCAACTGCCATATTACATACGAAGTAGTCGTGCGCTGAGGGTGGCGAAGCAAAACAACGTCATTAAGTACGCGCAGCGCAAGGAATAACTACCAAACCACTACTGACTGCTTGCACCAAGACTCAGTATGTGGTCCATATTGGGAGGAAATCTTTAAATCTGTATCGGGATTAGAGAAACGATACCGCACTCTCGACTGAGGGGGATCAGCTTTAATTCTCCTAAGCTATGGATTTAAAGAACGTAAATATGAACGCTTCAAAAACGTGTGGATCGGGCGTGTGAGTAGACATCAAAGGTCTGCCCACTAGTCTTGAAGTGCAATCCTCGCCTAAAGTGGTGCGCACAATTTATAGTCCGTCCAAACTTAATTAGTCACCCCTATCGTGGTATCCGTTCGGAACGGAATTTTCTCCGATCTGTGCGAAATCGGAGGAATTCCATTCGAGGTATCGAATAGGTATAGCGGACCTTGTCGCATTGCGTACTTACCTTTGACAGACACACGGCACATTTTTCCCGAAGCTCTCCGACGAATGGAAGTGATCTACAATTTTATGCCGACTCCAAACGGCTAATTGAGAAGCTCTTTCAAGACAGTTATGCTCTCGGATGTTTGTCAGACGTTCGCGAGAGGTGGCGCAGTGGAAAAACCCCGAGTTGGAATTTGGGTTTTAGCGGGATTCGAACCTCGACCCCCCGCTTAGTAGTCCAACACACTAACCAATAAGCCACTGCGCGTTTATTTTATTCCGAAATGGATACTTCGAATGAAATTTAAGTTCCGAACGGATACCTCGATAGGAGTGGGTATATCCCTGCTTCCGAAAATGTCTTTATCGATCTACGATCGACACAAGACTGGCGTCGAATCGCCACTTCCATGAACGAGCTATACGTTCTAACAGCGAGTTTAGGCTGTTATTTTTATAATTTAACACCGAACAAACGCCACTCGCCACAATTTCAAATTTTAAACAAAAGAACACCATATTGTCCTTTCCCACCAACATCGATTCAAAAACGCACTCTTAAACAATCAAAAATGACAGCATAAATATGAAATTCTTCCACATCAAATATGTACACATAAAAAATGAACTAAAACACTAAATAACTTCTACTATATTGGACAGAGCATGCAAGGGGACTACACTCTTTGTTATTGAATATTTAAAACAAATCTTACAAATGAAATTAAATTGAACACCACCCGGCTTTTTTTAGCTTTTAAAAAATCTATTCAAATTTTCGATCTCATTGATTTTAATTTTAAATACGCATTAGGTGGTGAACACATCAACATTAATCTACATATAGATCACTCATAACAATTCGAACTATATTATTCTGTATGACTGAACAAAAAAAAAAAAAAAAACTAACCGACTTTTTGATTTTATTTTAGTTATGGAAAAAGAACTAGTTAAATTATTGTGTGTAGTACCTTTGGCACCGCCTCGTGGTCCACCAGGTCGACCCCCGCCGCTACCGTATCCGCTACCGTAGCCACCATCATAACCTCCATAGCCGTAGTCTGAACATTAAATTTAGCACAACATATTTTCTTTAATTATTCTCAGTTAAAATGACTTTACTTATTATAATAGAAGGAAAAATATGTAATTTACATCAGCAAGTATGAAACTAGATTGAAATATATACGTTTTTAAAATTCGTTATTCTGTTTGTATCGACTTGGGTGGTGGACTTGAGGGCAATCAATGTTATTATTGTTTTATTTTTAATTCAACTGTACGTTTCTTATTACTTAATTTAATATTTATTCTACACAGCGAGAGAGAGAGAGAGAGAGAGGGAGATTGAAAGCATTAAAAGTGGTTTACGCAGAATATTGAATTATAGATTATATTTTATAATATAAATAGGCGAAGCGAGAAATAGTTAAGCACCACTTTCACCGCCTCAACCACAACATATTCGCTTGATTTCGCAGAGATGCAATCCTGTATAGTGTATGTTATGTGTTTTTCAATTTGTTGTGCATAAGTCAGGTCAATATAATGGTAGAATTAGAATTTGAATTTCTACTACTAGGCGAACTCTAGTAGTAATAAATGTACAAAAATTCGCAGCGCAATTGATTCCAATATTGACCCGCACGTTTATTAGTTTTGTTATTGAAAAAAATATTAACTAAAAATCTCTGTATAAACCATAAAACTTACCAAGTGCAATATCTTTACCACAGTATTAGCAGTCGTTCGCTAGAATTTTTTTTTTTTTTTTTTTTTCTAAACCAAAATTAGGGAATTTGTAAAGTGCGAGGAAACATCGAAAATTCAGAAGCTTTTTAGTCCGACGATTGGAGTGCATTTATGTGATTGAAATGAGAGAAGAGAACCCAAATTATGGCCAAATGACGAGAAATGTGTGAAGCGGCGACATACGAGTTACAACAATGAGTTGGAGTGAAGTAATCGGGTGAGTTCATAATTGCAACATTGTTGCACATGCCATGCAAAAAATATTGATTCAATGCAATTATGAACAGAAATACTGCTGTAAGTTTGCAGCAGTTTTGAGTTTCCGAAAAATAGTTCATATATGCAGTACATTTTTGTTTCACTTTCATTCCTATAAAACACAGATAATGTATTTGACCTTTTTAATAAAAAAAATCCTTCATTTATTTTGGATAAATATATTAAATTTTCATTTATTTTACTAACATATTTTTTCCTGTCATCTTCCTGCAACTCGGCAACAAAACAAAATTCAATGCAGAGTTGATCGCAGTTTGACTGTCATTTGGCTTATATGAACGCACTGCTTATTTGCCTCATGCAAAGATAATGCAGTGTGTAAATTCAGTAACGCATCACTCGCATCATGATGCTGATGATGCTTTGCATCATGTTCATTAATGCAAACTATTGGCATCACTGTTAACGTCAAGTGTTCATTATTGCAAAGTTGATCGAACTGATGCGCAAACATAACGCAAAAAAGCATCACAGAAATACCTGATGCGCTGTTGATTCGCCGGCAAAAAAGTAAGAAAAATGCCGGAAGTGAAAGAAAAATAAGTAAATATACATTTTTATCAATAGATTACTGTACTTTTGAAAGACAAATTTATAAATTTTTGTTGAAGTCGTTATATTAATTTTTTCACAAACAATGCGTTCTAAAACTCAAACGACACATTCAATCACCAACACATCAGCATAATCTGTGCATCGCATCATCATAGCAAATAAGCAGTGATGCCGCATCACTGCGCAAATGTTTGACGTTTCTGAATTTACACAGTATTTTCACATTAATGAACGCAAAAATTGCAGTGCTGCCGCATTTTTACTTTTATGAACTCAGCCATCATGTCGCTTTGAAAACTGAAGTAAGGCAGACCTATGGCTAAGCAAAAAAAAAACATTTGGTTCCTTAATCCACGCGCATTTGAAGTCTTGATTAAGTCCGTATCAAACAACTGTGTAACTGAAGGCCCGCATCTTCTCAAATTCGCGAAGAACACCAACACCAACTGGTTTAAACAGTCAGAAAGATAAAGAGTCCACCAGACCGTTTTATGCGAGAAACAGATTAATACAACGACTTTGACAGCAACAGCGACAGCGAATTTAGGATTAGCTCTAACATTGATGTCGCTGCCGATGTTGCTGTCCTAATGTGTTCAAAGTAATTAAAATACATTGGTTCTAAAAAGTTGTCAAAGGTGCTGTTGATGTCGCTGTGTTAATCTGTTTCTCGCATTAGAGCTTGTTAAATCTAGGAAGGGAATCACAATGGGCCTTAAAACCTCCGAGTAGAAATGGTGATTGCGCACCACACACTCTTCCCTAACCTAACCTAATAAACCTAAGTGCCCGCAAAGAGAGAGTGACGATCAGTTTGATTCACTTTATCTACCTCAATGCTTATAAAATCCAACCCATCAGAGACTGCTCAGGTGGTTCACAAAGAGAATTCAAACACAGCGATTTAAAACGGACTATATAAATTGTTTTTTAATGTGTATTGATGTGTAAACATCTTAGCGCGCGTTGTTGGAATCTGGTGGAGTAATTCCACACATTTAACTTGCGGGGACGGAAATGTGTCACTGTGTTTTATCAGTGCATACATTTATGAGCTGGGGCATATTAATTTCAGCTTTTTGTTGATGTGAAATAAAGCATGTTTTTGTTATTTCATAATATATCAATTACAATTCCCTCTTTTCTCAATGACGTGTATCAAGCCACACACATACCGCACGCACGGTGTTTACACATATTTCGGGACTGTTGGATACAATCGCACCAATTTTTTTTTACAATGTTTGTCTTTACCCTTACGCGTGTGTAGATAGCCTTGGACAAAAAGCGAAAAAAAGCCCTTAGATCACAGTATATCAAACAAACGTGACACTAATTCCAATTTTGAGTTAAATGCTCATCACCAATGCATGCGCCAATAGATTTACTGTCTGAAAAAAAATGCGACCTCCATTTCCATGTGTGCAACATTTACTTTGTGTGGTTTGTCAGGTAGTTTTGCAAATACTTACATCATCGAATTTGATTCCAAATCAATCGGGGTGCAAAAACAAAATACATATGCAGAAAAATGGAAACAGCAACTTTAACAAAGGTTTGTACACATTTTTGAACGCCGTTTTTACTAAGCACACCAACGTTAATGTGAGACAGAAATTCGAAATGAGAAAACGATGTTATGTAAATTGGAATACACCCTTCATGAGCTGTTGAAGTTATTTCTGGTTTAATGTTCATCTCATAAACGATGCGGTACTTATTACTACAAACTCAAAAAGAACAAACATCCAGCTTTAGTACCTATGGCCAATATTTGAAAGACCAATTCTATTAAGCGCACTCTTAATTCTCCTGGGGGCGATAACCAACTGCACTATAGAAAACTAAAGATCCTCTTGGTCGCAGTGCACAGCATAAGGGCGTTATTACATTGCATACTAAATGCACACTGATCTTCTGAAAATTAAATGAAGAGAGAAGGATCTCTGTTTCAAAAATTGCGAGGAACTAAAAAAAAAAAAAAACTTTTCCTATTCCCAAACCCACCTCGAAAATTATTACGACTGATGAGTTGGAATTCTAAGGGTGATAGATGACCATGTGAAGGATGGGCCACCTAGTGGTTTCTTTTTCGGGTCTATCACAGAATCTGTCGCATTTGGAATTTTGCTACGAATCCCGAAAGAACTGTTACAGACTCCGTCGTAGGGGAATTTTGAAATTCGTAAAAAGTGGTATCACTGAATGTACCACGTTCTACGAATTTCGAAAGCAAAAAATGTACCCTACGACGGATTCTGTGATAGTTCTTTTAGGGTTCGTAGCAAAATTCCGAATACGACAGATTCTGTGATAGACCCGTTTAAATCATAGGGTATTTTGACTCGGACAGTTGTTTTCCTCTCGAAATCTTGACAGAAAGTCAGTATCATACCTCCGAGGAATGAAATAAGTCGCTGTACGCTTGAACGTTCGGAAATATTGAAAACTTATTTCCAAACTCAATGCTGTGTAGCCCAAACATTCCTTTTTTTTGAAGAATCATCTTTTCTGACGAAGCGCATTTTCATCTCGTCGGCTACGTTAACAAACAAAATTGCAGCATATGGGGCTCGGAAAACCCGCACGTTATTGTTAAGAAGCCAATGCATCCACAGAGAGTGACAGTTTGGTGCGGATTGTGGAGTGGTGATGGCATCATTGGACCATTTCCATTTTTCTTCGAAAATGAGGGCCGCTTTTTCATAATTTTGCAAAACAACATCCGTGGGATAGTCGTTAAATTTAAACTTTGTATGATGGCGCGCCATGCCACAATCGATCTTTTGGGCACCAAATTCCCAAATCCTGTTATCCACCCCTATCGAGGTATCCGTTCGGAGAAAATTCCGATACGAAAGTCAAATCCGATCGGAACTCAAATTCTGTTCGAAGTATCCGTTTCGGAATAAAATAAATGAAGCATAAAACGCGTTCATTTCGCAAGAAAATATTCCGCAGCAATTCGTTGTAGGAGAGCTTCGGAAAAAATGTGGCGTGTGGCTGTCAAAAGTAAGTATAGAACGCGGTTCCACGCAATGCGACAAGGTGCGCTGATGTTTCCAAATTCAACCCGTATATATAAAAAAAAAAGAAAAATTTTAATGGAAACAATGATAAACAGTATTAACATCTAGAAAAAATGATCAGTACATCACTCTACACAGATCTTTTTGACTTTTTTCCATTTTGGAAAGAATCTTCGAATTCAGTCGAACAGAAAGAAGCAACTTAATTCTGTCCCTGGCCCAACGTTCAATAATCTCCTCTTGAGTTTGATTTGGGGGTCTACAATAATTTGTTTGAATTACATTTATAATTCCTAATCACAAAAAAAAAAAAAAAAAAACTTCCTTAACGCTCAAGTGACCTAGATCTAGACCGAGACCAGGACCGAGAAAACTCCTCTGAGCATGGTGATGATGAAGAGGAAGATGAATTCGTATCCATTCCCAGATATCAAGCACTTTCTTTTAATTTTTATTTATTTAATTTGTGCTTAAGAGAAAATGCACGGCCGTTTGTTATCTGCTTTGCTGCACGGCAAATGACATCCAAATGACGTTTACGAACATCTACGGTCGAATCGCGTCCTCCGAGATCGAGCATTTCGTGACGGAATTTGTTTTTGTTTCACATGTAAGTGGCGATTCGACCCCTGACCTATGCAGAACTGCATTACCGAACACATGCTAATGCAGTTTTGCTATGATTACGTTTCCGAACACATGACATTGGCGACTTGCGTTTCGAACATGCTGCAAATGCAATTTGATGCAGATGACATTTCCGAAAATACCCAAACATTAATTTTGTTCATTTTGTTGCATTTCTAAAAACAAACATTGTATTTCGCCCACCTATGTTGTATGCATAAATGTAGATAGCTCCTTAGCGCATGCCTAACCCTGGGAATTCCTAAATATCCTGCGCTAACCTGAACACGCGTTCAATATCTCTCTCTGTCTCGCTTAGCACACATCCAAAGGAATATAATATGTATAACCAAAACTTAAAAACGAAGGCAACGTAGTGCGCAGAGAAGAAGTGTAAAGATCAAAACATATAAAAACAAACACACATAGACAGGAAGAAAATAACTAAATGAAACACTGCGAAAAGTGAATATTAAATAAGACGTCCATCAATTCTTAACTACGTACGATTACCACCAAAGCGGATAAATAAACTTCCTCCATCGTTGGAAAACAGGGTAAATAAAAAATATATGAGAAACACATTGTTGTTTTGATTCTTTTATTTGCCTTTTCTTTGTTTTCTTTTTTTGTTTTTCTTTGTTAAAAAAAAGAACATAACCATTGTTATAATTTGTTGTTGTTTATAATTTTCTGTTTCTTAAGCTTTCATTACTTTGACTTTCCATGGTCTTTGAAAATTTTTCTTTACTAACCAAAAGCAAATTCATTCTATCATGTTTTGTTTTTTTTTTGTTTTTTTTTTTTAGTTTTTGCTTGTCTACATATATATTTGATTTTATTTTTTTCTTTATAAATTGCTGAACTTTATTTGTTTTTGTTTTTTTTTTTGTCTTGTTTAGTAATTTTTGTTTACAAAAGAATAATAGAAATAATTCTCATGTTTCACAATGCATTTCCACATATATATTGAATTTTTTTATTTACCTTGCTTTCCACAACTTTTGCGTTGGCAATTTAATACTATTGTAATGTCTCACCTCACCTTTCGCGGAAGGTAGAATCGCAAACAAAAAATGTAAGTTAGAGAATTAAATTTACTATAAAAGATGTACTACTACTGATTATTATTATTATAATTATTTAGTTTCTTTTTTTTTAGAGGAAAAAATAAAACAAGCCCAAGTGTTACTAAATTTTCAACTTTTTCGCTCTTCAATTTTTTTTTTCTTTTTTTTGTAACGAAAATCGACTGTTTTATCAACGGAAAAAGATCTCTTTGTATTGGCAAAAAATACAACATCAAAATTTTGCTTGCTAGATCAAAGAAGAGATGTGAAAAAATTTCAAAACAAATTATGTATATATACTCATCCAAAGAGAGTGAGGCGAAACATTAGAAAACTCGGTATCACAAAAATAAAAAGTAAAAAATCATATTACATATATAGATTCAAAGTTAAAAAAAAAAAACAATAATATTTATAATGCATAATTACCGTTGTTAATATTTATAATATATATAAGAAAAAAAAAATAAAAAAAAACTTTAAATGTAATAAAATATATGGGAAAAGACTTTTAAAATACGTAGTAAAAAAAAATATAAAGGAAATATTAACATTGAGAAACATGCAGCCAAAAATTGTTTTTGTTTTTTCTTTGTTCACTTTATATAATAACTACTAGTTTTTAATAATAATAATTGTATTACGTGTATGTTAGCTACGAAAGGTTTGCAAAATAATAATAAAAAGAAAAGATAATCTTTGACGAAGTGTGTTTTTATGTTTTTCTGCGAATCAAGAGTTTGGAATTTATTAGTGTTTGAATAGAGCAAACAGCATAGCGGCGCATGGAAGAGAACCTGGGGCCTATAACACAATACAACAAGTGCTTGTTAAACAAGTGAAATTCAACGACTGTTGAAAATTTGTGTAACACGTACTAACCAGATTGGTTATTTGTTTTCAACAGCCGTTGAATTTTACTTGTTTAACAAGCACTTGTTGTATTGTGTTATAGGCCCCTGGTCTCCTCAACACTACCGTGTGGTGTCTAATAAACGTGAAAAATAAAATAGTTTTTGTTTTGTAAAAAAATTTGCTCTTTTAAACAAATGCGTGCAAATAAAAGAAGTAACCAGTGAGAAACTGGTCGCGGTTCCGTCTTCTGACGACGACAACGACGACGAGGTTAAGGCGCTGTGCAAAAGCAACAGCGATTACCTAGTCTCCATTCCTTATACTATATAAAAATAGTATGTTTAAAATAAAAATATATATATATATAAATATAAATATTGCATACGAAAATATATGCATATAGCTCTATATTATATCATATATAGGTTTATATATAATAAGCTCTTCTATGGGCTTGACTAATACAGTCATTTTGTTTTTTAATGCACATACATTATATACATACATGATGGTATGGTCGACCGCCCACCAAAGTGACGTGTGCTGACCGTGCTCTAACACTTAACTTGACTCACAATCAGTTGAAATTGATTTATTGCTCTTTCTGTTATGACGTGCCATCGATCAAACACGGCGTCTCTTTGATAACCGTCCGGCTTTAGATTTGTCTCCTTTTATTTTAGATATAAGTTTTTTTGTTTTTTTGTTCGTTTTTATATAATAAAAAGGCACAAGTTGACTTACGAAAAAGTTGATCTTGAAATTGTATTATCAAAGAAGCGGGGAAGGATGAACAACAAGACGAGACTTTTAACTCGTAAAAAGGGTAGACGATTTGCTTGAAAACGTTTTAAGTGATTTTGCATTTCTTTAGTTTGAACATGTTTCATTTCAAGATCATTTTTCTGTAGCTGGTTTTTGGCACAGTTTTTTAAAATTGCAACTGTTATACTTGAGGTATGTCTCTACATGCGTGTGTTTCGGTATATTTTTTTCTTTTGCTTTTTCGTGTGGTGTGCAATTTTGTTGTTTGAGATTTTTTTTTTTTGTGGGGATGTGGTAAAATTTGTTTGCAAGTGTAGTACATATTCACTTTAGATTTTTTTTTGCTTTTATAAAGTCAACACACTCTTCGCCAGTCATACACTATTATTATTATTTTAAAATACAAAATTATCTAATGTTTTGCTTACATATCTTGTGTGTATAACATTTAGAAAGTACACAAAGTAAAAATAGAAAAATAAAATATTGAGTAAGTCTACACAAAAAAAAAAAAAAAAAAAGTAATAAAAAAAAATTCTATTTGTTGTTTTGATTATTATATAGATATAGTTTATCGTTTTGTCAGTTGTGGAGGGGGTGTGGTTGGGGCAAGTGAGAAGAACTACTTTTTGTCCGGTGATCCGAATATTGCAATTTTGAAGGGGAAAAACCGATAAAACCGAAAAAAATAAAATAAAAAGTGCAAGTGGGGAAAGAAAAAAATGTCTCGAAACGAAAAACTACTCGAAATTGCTTTCATCATATTGTAATTGTTGTTGTGGTTGTAATTGTTGTTGTCTGTGGTTGTTATAATTATTTGGTCTTGATCTATTGTTGTTGTAATTATTGAAGGTGTTGTTGTTTTGGTTTTGCCTAGTTTGAAATCTTGGCTTGTTTAAATTACTGCTACTGTAGTAGTTGTTGGCGTTTTGTACAGTATTCTTATAGTTTTTACTTTGATTAGTGATGATAGCTATTATTTTTGTATGATGCATTATTATAATAATTATTAGAAGTAGATTGGGGATTGGTATTTTGTTGAGTGTATTTACCATAGCCATAGTCGTAACCGTTGTAATAGCCACCGCTGTAGTAATCATAACCGGGACTGGCATCATAGCCGCCGCTATAACCGTATGCTGGGTACGCACCTTGACCGGACCATTGATGGGGATAACCTTCAGAGGAATAAGAATTCGAGGCTTCATTAAAAGATTTTTCACATTGTTTTGCGCTTATGAATATGAAGATATAAAATATAATTTCAAAGAAAAAATAGTTCACAACAGCAGTCAATACAATACGACATTTTTGTATTTTTTCTCAATATTTTTTCTACTCTAAAACACAAATTTTTTGTTTTTTTAATTGTTTTAAGTTTAAGGTTATAAAGCTGGGTGCAAAAGTGTTGGACAATGTTGAACCGAAAGGCCGTGCTTAAAGAGAATTTTGTTCCAGCCGGGTGTACATAATTTTTTCGTTATCACATAATCTGGCTAGCAGTGTGGTCTTCAACTGGAGGCAATTTTGAAAATGGGGGCACTAATACGAATTACGAGACGGGAGGCATAACATACGATTTTGAACTCACGATACAGTTAACACATATATGTACTTCACTTGTACAACTTATGGAAGTAGCATAACTTACTTGGAAAGGCAGCCGGTGATGGGACTTCTACCACTTTTTACACTTTCCGGAATTCTACCAACCTGATCTACCACTTTTTACTACCCCTTTTTACTCACTGCTATCCGATAAAAAAATTTCTTTTCCATCAATGCATTAAATTGAAAATTGTACCTATACCTAAACCTACTCGTAGGGGCGCAGTAGCTTAGTGGTTAGTGTGTTGGACTACTATGCGAGGGGTCGAGTTTCGAATCCCGCAAAAAACCCAAATTCCAGCTCAGGGTTTTTTTCACTGCGCCACCTCTCGCGAACGTCTGACAAACATCCGAGAGTATCTGTCTTGAAAAAGCTTCTCAATTCGCCATTTGGAGTCGGCATTAAATTGTAGATCCCTTCCATTCGTTCCAAAAATGAAAAAAAAAAACTCACACAAAACGAATGGTTGTGAGAAGCTAGGCCTAGGGTCCCTCCGGACCTGTTGCGCCAACTATTTATTTATTATAAACCTACTCGCCTTACTTTTACCCATACACACTCAGGTTTCAGTATTTTTCTCTGAGTATCTCATCAGCAAAAACTTCCAGTTCAGTACGACAATTTACTGCGCTAAGATTTCATTATTTGTCTGTATTTGTGCGAGGGTGTTTCGCTGTTTTGACATTTTGTGTTTAATGATGAGTTGAGTCTATGGAGTATTTTTCTGTAGTTCTTTCAAAATTTAAAAGACGGGGAATGGGAAATTTTACATTCAAAACCTTTCATCACACATGTTACAACTTTGTTGTTTACCTCATTAGTAGCGCAGCGTACCGTAAATTCTCATATAGAAAAAAGAACTGATACAAATTAAATACCGTAACTGTTCAGAACGTCTTAGCGGTCAAGGAACTTCTGGGGAACGGGGAAGATTTTGAACCCCCGGAATTAATGATCAAATATGCTTCAAAATATAAATTCACATACAGTTGCCATACGAAGTAATAATTTTGTTTGTTCTGAGAGATAAATGCGATTTCTAAAATCTAAATTAATAATAAGAAATTACTGATTTATGTTTATTTTATTTCCCTGTTTATATATAAATTATAAATAAATTATTTTCCATTGAAAACAAATTTTCTACCTACCACTTTTCTACCACCTTTTTTTTAGGGCTATCTACCACCGCTTCGCTTTTCTCCAAGTCCCATCACTGGTGCAGCATATCTCAATTGGTGGGGTAACTTCGCTCACTTGGAACGGAAAATACGGAAAATAAAATCCACACAATTTGTGAAGTCTGCAGCAGTCACCTGATATTGTTGGGTATACATTTGAGATGACTGCTGATGGACTTCCAGCAGCAAATTTCGTTCACATTCCAAAAAAAAAGGCGCACTACTGCCTTACAGCTGATTAGTTAAGGAACAAAATGGCTGCGTCGCATTACAACTTCCATAGTAACGTAAACAGAAAAGCGAAAGTGTGGCAATCCGAGGCTGGCTTTACATTTCCATTTCTTTATTTTTGGGACTGATAATACGCAAAATAAGTTAGATTATTATTTGAGCAGTAGACCTTGGACTTTTCTTTTTGAAAAGTCAAATGGAAGATGTTCGTTTTACGGAAACGTTATTTATCAAAATTTTCAAACAGTCGTATGATTTGATTGATTTTCACACGAAACATTTCCAAGAAATTCCAAATCCACTTAGTACTCATGGAGCTGCAAAAATATTATAGAGATCGAATTGCTGGAAGCCATCAATCGAATGAATGTAACACAAGGAAATAGTTTTTTGTTGCAATTTGTATTTTGCTGTAAAATTTGTTCGATCTTTTGCCTGCTATTAAAACGCGTTCGCAAGTGTGTTGATTTTGGACCAGTTCACATAAAGACTGCTGAAATAATGCTAACTGCATGCACTTTAACTACATACTTGTTACCCAATTAAATTTAAGAAACCTATACACACAGTCGGAGTTGGAGTGATTGTGTATAAATATTTACATAAATTGGTTGCCTATTTCTTTGTTATTGCTAAAGTAACTTTTTGGGGTAGGGTGTTTTCATAAACGTCGAAAATCTGCGCTAGTACAATCGTCTTTCTTTTTTGTTGCATTAATGAATACACTTATTCTGCAGCACGTATGCAGGCCTGCTTTAGTACAATTTGAAGTAGTCACTAAATGTTCATAAACGTCACACAAAAATAAAAAATATCATCACAATAGTTTGGTTTTCGTGACATTCCACGCCGCAGCTTCTTTTTCCCTTAAAAAAATTTAAATTTAATTGTGAAAACACATAAAAAATTGCCCATAAAACTCCTTTTTCGCACTTTACAATTTTTTATCTCCCGCGCTTTCTGCAGTCAAAAAAATATGGATGCACAATCTGCCAGACGCTGATGACATTTATGACGTTTACGAACATACCTTCTGCAATTCATCTGCGTTTGTTCGATCAAAAATCTGACTTTATGAACACGACTTACGCAGATCTAAGTTAGGCAGACGTTTATGAAAACACCCGTAGTTTTTTTTCATATTTTTTTTATAGTTGAATGTGAGGTTCAAGGGACAAGTGAGTATTATTTGCGAATCTTCGAGTGCAGTTATATGTTTAACTTTACTATTTATAAAAATAAATGGTCATGGTCAAACGGAACCTATCTAATTTGGTATATTTAATAACAAATAGGCAGGCATCAGACTATCGGCCCTAGCGAGGTATCCGTAGGAACAGAAAATTCTCCTATTATATACGATTTGGAGGTTTTTTGCTGCGAGGTATTCTTCGGAACAACTGGGGCCCTACTCTGTATTTCGTTCCGAAAGGCAATCCTATTCAAAAATGCCTTTCGTTCCGCTTTTGATTTTGTTCTCCGTTAATATTCGAAACGGAAAAAATAGTAACGGGTGATTTTTTAAGAGGTTTAGAACTTTTTTAAAAAAAAAAACACCAAAAATTCGAAAAAATGAATGAAATTTTTATTTGAATCGATAGTTTGAACCTTGCAATTTAATGTTTAAAGAAAATTTCATGCAAATGTTGAGCGCGGCTGCGTCTCAGGTAGTCCATCCGCTGACTCCAATTTTGGCATACTCTTTCACACATATCGGCCGGTATCTCACGAATGAATGCATGGATGTTGGCTTCCAGTGCGTCAATCGAAGCGGGCTTGTCCCTATACACATTAGCCTTGACATACCCCCACAAAAAATAATCTAATGGTGTCAAATCGCACGATCTAGGCGGCCAATTGACCGGCCCGAAACGTGAAATTAACTGTTCACCAAACTCGCCTCGCAATTGCGCCATTGTTTCGCGTGCTGTGTGGCATGTGGCACCGTCTTGTTGAAACCACATATCATGCAAGTCAAGAACTTCCATTTCGGGCAAAAAAAAGTTTGTTATCATCGCTCGGTAGCGTTCACCATTGACAGTAACGCTGCGATTCGCATCATCTTTGAAGAAATATGGCCCAATAATGCCGCCGGCCCATAAACCGCACTAAACAGTGGCTTTTTCGGGATGCATTGGTAGCTGTTGCAATGCTTCTGGCTGATCTTCACTCGAAATGCGGCAATTTTGCTTATTTACGTACCCATTCAACCAAAAATGAGCCTCATCGCTGAACACAATTTTTCGATAAAAAAGCGGATCCTCGGCCAGCTTTCCAAGAGCCCATTCACCAAAAATTCGGCGTTGTGGTAGGTCGGCTGGCTTTAGTTCTTGCACAAGCTGTATCTTAAAAGGCTTTACGCACAAATCCTTCCGCAAAATTTTCCACGTAGTGCTGTAACAAAGGCCTAACTGCTGGGAACGGCGCCGAATCGACATTTCGCGGTCTTCTGTCACACTAGCTGATACGGCCGCAATATTTTCTTCACTACGCACAGTACGTAAACGTGTTGGTGGTTTAATGTCCAACAAAGTAAATTTGGTGCGAAATTTGGTCACAATCTTCCGAATAGACTGCTCAGAAGGTCGAGAATGCCGATCATAAAATGGAAGCAGCGCGCGATGAACATTTTGAACCGAGCACGAATTTTGATAGTAAAATTCAATAATTTGCAAGCGTTGTTCATTTGTAAGACGATCCATGGTTAAATTGCAAACCAAACTGAAGCTGTTTGACAGTGACACAAGGTACTAAACACACGTCAGCTGTCAAAACCAGTGTTGCCAAAACCAAACCAGCTAAAAAATCACCCGTTACTTAATACTTTTCCCTTTTACGGATTGGTGTTTTCAAGTCTCGAATTATTTCTCATGAGATTTGTCAAATCAAGAAATCAAAACAAACAACAACCAAGCCGGACAAGAACATATTACGATTTTTTAAAGACAAATAAAACAAAAGCAAATGGATTCGGTTGCACTTTGGATGAATGCAGGAAATAATGAAGAACGAACTGAACAACAAATTTTCGGGACAAATCAAATACATATTCTGGAAATCACTACATAGTATAAAACAATGTCGCTTTCTCTGTCCCTATGTCTGCTTAAATTTTTAAAACTACGCAACGGATTTTGATGCGTTTTCTTTTTTTTTAATAGATACGAGTGATTGAAGAGGAAGGTTTATATGTATAATAACATCCATTAAATAGCGAAGAAATACTGTTATTTGAGGTTTCTAATGTGATGTAAATAATTACATTTTTTCCGCTTACATTGCAAACGCAGGCTGAACCCACATGCAAAGCCGGGGCGGGTCGCTAGTGTGTGATAAAAGACAAAAATTTTAATTGATGGGAAAAATTAATTCACTATTTAGGTAGCTATTGTTTATTATTTTAGTTTTGTACAGAAAATTCGCTTTTCGAAGAAGGTTTTATGTTTTAAATGCCATACAAGATGAACTCTCTGCCCCTTTAAGAGCAACTGCAGTTCCAGCCATATGTATCAAAAGATATTATAACTAGCTGTTACCTTAAAGTTTTAAGGGAAAGAAGGCTATCAGCACCAAATAGGACACGACTTTTCCCTTGGCATGGCACAATAAACAACATCAAGTTCTATTGCAAAGGTCTGTAGTGCAAAAGAAAAAATATTGTGTCCAAAACATATTTTCAAAAAAAAAACTTACATTTTAAGACATTTGTAGTCACTCCGTTATCACATTTGTTGTAGAAACAAATTTTCCGTTTTAGAATGCTTTTGACATTCGAAAACGAGTTGCCAGGTACGAAAATTCCACTTTCGGAATTGTCTACCCGGAAGTAGTAGATTTCATTTAGAAATAGAGAGTACAAAATATTAGTTTTCGGAGATTTTCACTTGCGGAACTAAATACAGAGTAGGGCCCCCATTCGGAGAATTGTTCCGACATTTTGAAATGCATATCGGTGAATTAAGTTGAAGTGCAATGAAGTGAATTTTTTTGTTAAATTTTTCAGCTAGGTTCCAATATCCTCCGCCAAAAATTGTTTGCGGAATTTGTTTACGATTTGGAGTGCGGTGCGCCATCGCAATTGTTAATTTCTCTTTCAAAGTCAGACACCTCTAATGGAATTTGAGCCTCCAAAAGAGTATGCTATGGGGAGAATTTTTCGTTCCGACGGATACCTCCCTAGGGCCGAATATTAGTCTAAAAAATGAACGTAAAACTTGGCATTGCCGTACGTAGTGAGTTCGCGAGTCACACTCACAATCATAGGGTAAAATTCAGTGTGCAAATCGCAGTCACAGTTTTAGCTGTGCGAAATCACGACTTAGTTCATCTCTACCCACCAAAAAACTGAATAAGATGCTTTAAGTAATCCAAATTCATGAAAAAGTTGGATGTTATTGAAAGAGCAATCATAAAAAAGTGATTGTTTGAATAGTTTTGAATTCTGACAGTCAATTCTCCGTATATAATTCCATTTGGAAAGACATTTCTGTTTTTCCCCTGTCTTCCCCTCCGTTCTAATCACCAGTTGTCGTCGCTGTGTACTCGTCGCTCAGTTGGCGCAAGTGGTAGTCACTTGGTCAATTGGAGAAAAATCAAAATGCAAGTTCATTTCCTGACAGAGGAAAAACAGAAATGTCTTTCCAAATGGAATTATATACGGAGAATTGACAGTCAGAATTCAAAACTATTCAAACAATCACTTCAAAGGAGTCTGATGATGAATTAGTGGTGTACTTCGAAATAGCTATCATTCCTACCAAAAGTGACTGTGTCTGCGAGTTGTTGTTAAGAGTTGTTTCTCTCAAACAATTCACAATCATTAAAAAGTGGTACAACAAATAAACGACGAACACGATTTGGCCCAAGCTAGATTTTAAACGCCCTATGAGCACACGCAAATCCAATGCAACAGTCTAAACTAAAAATCCATTCCTTCAAATAATATTTACAATGTGCAATTTTTCGGTAACGGCCAGCAATACAACACAATACCAGTGGAAATATTTTTTCTTCGATGCTTCAGTTTCTTTTTCATTCTTCGTTTGTTGCTATGCCAGAAGAATACTCAATTAGAACTACCCCCATTACTTTAAATCGTATATTCCTCAAGTACATTTTCAAATGTCGGCTGTATAAATTTGACATTAATCTTGTTAACTTGTTTCTAGAATAGAAATTTCCAGAACTGAGATACGAAATGCCCCTAAGCTTACGAGTTTCCAAACTGGACTTGAAATGATAAATATGTATTATAAAAAAAAATTTGCTGGTGAAAGTTGACGAGTGTCTTAATCGGCATGAAATTAGTTTAAAATAATAGAACTTCAGTAGACATGTATATAATGTTAGCCAGAGAATGAGATGAAATTGAATGTGTTTTGTCGAAACGTGTGAGCAAAGTGTGATTTAAAGCAGAAACACTGTCTTATGCATTTATCCGCGTTCCATGAACTCAACTAGTTTGAAACGGATAAACGTATAAAACTAAACTACATTGACTGCGTGCAAATACAATAAAAATAATTTCCAACGTCTTTTTGAAATTATATTCCACAGTAGTATTGAAGATTTGTATAATTACCTAGACGGTAGGCGTTACGGCCACCACCGCGTGGACCGCCACCGCGTCCTCCACGCATTGCTCCCATTTGTTGGTTTTCTGGTTTTGGTGTCGCCCTCTTGACATCGACCTCCTTGCCGGAGATCTTTTGCTTTGGTGTCTTCAACAATTCATTGACCACTTGTTCCGAATCGAATGTGATGAAACAGAAACCCTTGCGCTGTGACTTTTGCTTGTCGAATGGCATTTCAACATCAACAATCTGCAAAATGAAGAAATATACAAGTCGTCAGTTACTACCGTAGACAAAATGGACTTCTTTTGTTGACACTTACATTGCCAAACTGACTGAAGTATGCTTTAATTTCATCGTCACTAATCTCGGGGGTAAGACCACCGACAAAGATCTTGCCATGTCGGGCCTTGGCCTTCTTGGGGTCAACTTTCTTATTATTGATAATATGATCGCTTACAGCGATGACCTTGTCAATTGCATCGGCAGAGGTATAAACAATAAATGCAAATCCCCTTGAACGGCCGGTCTGTGGGTCTGTTTTTACATTGATGCTCTCGATCTCACCATATTGACCGAAATGTTCACGCAGTTCCTCTGAAAAATAAGCAAATAAATAAATAAATTCGTTTGTTCTACAAGGTACGATATATGTTTATATTTTCGAGCATCGCTTTTTAAGGTTAATTTATGAACACCAATCCTTTGTAGGGCATGGGACCCGTAAGACCGTCAGAGTAACAACCATATCTTATGCATAAGTATTACCATGTCTATGCCAAGAACATGCAGTCAAAAAGATGGAAATGTACATATTCCATGTTACTGAACAAAGTATGCTTCAATACGTAAAACGACAACAGGCGGAGAAATCAAGCAAAGAACAACTCTTACTTTCGGCCTAAGATAGCACAGAGTATGGCTCGTCACTAAGGTTTTTAGAAAACTTGCTGGACCGCGTATTGCCACTTTGTTTCAGCAGTTGTAAGACAGGTTATTGTGTCATTTTGAGCTTGATTATGGTGACCTTTCGGACGGCTTCTTCTCCCCAAACTAAAGAAGCACATTAATGTATAACGTCGGCGTTTTCATTATTGAACCGATTTAGAGTTTTATCTTTATTGATTCAGATGTACACCCTCGGATGTTTGTAGACGTAAGCAGCTTTGTCGCTCTAATGATAGTCATTCATTTACAAAGATCCCCTACAGTTCGATTGGTGTTGTGGATACTCGTAAAATAATCAGGCCGATCATTAAATCCGACGGATGCTCTGCGGAGGGAGTAGTACCTGTTTTGAACATTTCCCCTACCATTGAAAACGCCGGTAGTTAAGTGAGCGGATGTCGGTAGCGAAGTTCACATTTCATGCCTATCATTGAGAACGTAACCGATCCGCGGTTCATACAAATGTTGTTGTTTTCAATCCGCATCAAAATCGATGCGGACCTCGAAGAGATAACACACATGCACGCACTAAGAGTTTTATTTTTCGAAAAAAAAAGAGGATAAATTTAAAAAGTTTACGAACAGTTAATTGATCTTTCCGATTTAGAAAACAAACGAGCCATCCTCAGTTCCAGGCAATGGTGGAAATGATGAAAAAACATCCAGACATCTTTTCCTCGCATTCTAACACCTCTTCTTTTTTATATAATGTACTTCTCCCGGGAAAGGCGAACCTATAACGCTTCAGATGTCTGCAGATGTATGTTTGCTCTGCACTTAAATTGCTGCAAATTGTATTCTTCTGGAAATATATCCCCAGGAAGCGAGTTCACAAGTTTGCTTGTCCTGTAACAGAAGGAGTTTTGGAAAGTTGATGTCCTTGCGGTTGTCAAGTGTACTGTATGGTCATGAGCATTAGCAGCCTGTCTTGTTAGGCGCCCAAAAGTTGCATTTCGAGGGATAATGGCTTTGAGTTCCTCAGAACATCTACCATGGAAGTACCTATAGAACAAGCATAGGTCAGCGACTTGTCTTCTGTGCACCAACGGTTGCAGATTCGATGTGAGTGTAGGGTCTCTAATGAGTCGAACTGCTCGTCTCTGTATGCTATCAAGCAGGTTAAGTGAATGTTTTGGGGCCGAGCTCCATATATGGGAACAATATTCCAAGCCTGGTCTTACCTGTGCTTTGTAGAGAAGGAGAAGTTGCTTGGGGCTAAAGTACCTCTTTGCTCTAAATATGTAGCTCAACTTTGCGGACGCCGATTTTGCGATATAGGATATGTGGTTCTGCCATGTGATTCCTGGATTGACCGTGACTCCTAAAAGGTGCATTGAGTCCTTGTGATGGATAGGATGGTCATCCATTTGGATCTGAGGAACTGTTGATGCATTTTTTCTGGAAAATGTTGTGAGCTGTGTCTTGTTTGCATTAAAAACAACCAAGTTGTCCTTTCCCCACTTTAAGATTTTGTCCTGATCATCATTTAGAGAATTAATTTGTTCACATCTCTGATTGTGTGATGTAGCCGTATTCACAGGCCCACTGTTCGAGATGGAGGATATAAGAGTGCTGTCATCTGCAAAGCTGTAGATATTATTATTTGTCGATCCAAGCAAATCGTTGATGTGGAGAAGAAATAGAGTTGGAGAAAGAATAGATCCTTGGGGCACTCCTGCATTTATAGCAAACGAATTGGATGATACACCATCTACAACAACTTGGATCGATCTTCCTAGAGGAAAATTTTGCATCCATCCGCAGTTTTTGTGGTAATCCGTAAGACGCTAACTTGCCTAATAGGGCTATATGCCAGACTCGGTCAAATGCCTTTGATATGTCCAAGGCTACGGCTCTGGATTCGCCGTGTTGTTCAATTGATTGTGTCCATAAGTGCGTTACGTAGCTTAACAGGTCACCAGTGGAACGACGGCTCCGAAGTCCGTATTGCTTATTAATCGATGGCCTTCTAGATATTTGATTATTTTGACATTTATTGCCTTTTCCATTACTTTAGAGAGCATTGAAAGTAACGCTATTGGACGATAGTTTTGTGCCAGACATTTCTTTGGAATAGGTTGAATGCGAGCGGTCTTCCAGCAAGAAGGAAACGTCTTCTGGGAGTACGACATGCTAAACAGCTTACAGAGTACAGGTGCAAGTTCTGGTGCACAGTTCTTATGCTCCTAGTATCACTATTACCAGCTTTTTCTTCAAAATTTAAGAAAAATCCAATGCTATCCATGTTCGTACACCTTATAAAATCAAAATCGAATAAGAAAAGATTTTCATTTGACAGCTGACTCGCTGGACTACATGCAATCGGTAATCCAGTTTCGCGGACCGATAATGTAGTCCATCCGCCGTTTTCAATGATAGGTTTTCACTTGTGAAGGGATCAACTGCTGATCGGATTGAATCCGTCCGCAGAGCATCCGCCGGATTCAATGATAGGCCTGAATATTACCATTTTTCAACAATATGGACTTTGTACTAAACAAAAAACAAAGTTTGTGTACTTACTTTCTGTGGTTTCCCAGCTTAGGCCGCCAACAAATAGTTTTCTGCAAAAAGTGACAAACAAACAAATTAGTATTCGTCAATCCTTCGTTCAGTGGTAGGAGAATGTAATTTTAGTTGTTTCTTTTTTTTTATCGTTCTCCTTGTTTTGTTTTTTTTTTTTTACAATTTATCAATTATTTTGATCTTACTTTTGCAAAGAAAAAAAAAAAAACGTTCAAGTATATTTGAATAAATCTACTACGTTACGTTAAGAAAAAAATTTCCATTTTTCAATGCTTTTTGTTTGCAAATTGTGTGTAGTTAGGCAAAAAAAAGTTATATACTCTATATATATGTATATCTCAAATATTTTTGTTCTCCACTAGTGAAAAAGGACAATCTATAAAGACAAATCTCTACTTTTAGGAAAAATCAAGTACAAGTAAAAAATATTTCGAATAGTGGAATAAGCAACAACAAGAATGATTTTCAACTTGAAAAAATTTTGTGTTTCTTCTTTAAAAAAAAAAAAAAAAAACAACAATGGCCAAAGAATTTCAAAGATGATCTCTCTCTCTCTCTCTTATTAAGTTTTCAAGTAGTAGTAGTAGTGGAAGTAGTAGTAGTAGCATGTATTTCTTATTTCCAATAAAAAATTTACAAGGCAACAATACAAAGCTTTACTTTAACGGAATATTTTCAAGTTACAACAAGAATATGAATACACTAGTTTGATTTTATTTATTTATACAATTTTTTTTTATCAAAGAGTTTAGTTTTGATCAGTGTATTTATTTTTATTATTATTAAAATCCAATTTTTTTTTTTTTTGATTTTCTATATTTTATTTTTTATTATGTATTTTGTTTTTGTTTGTAATAAATACCATCACATCGTCGCTCTTTTCTCTCTCTCCCTTTCTGCCGGTTCCGTTGCATTTGTTGGGTGGGGAATGGGTCTCCACACTGACCTTAGCTAGAGGAGGAATCATTGGTGACAGTAGTAGCAGTAGAGATCGGTGGTGGTGGTCTCCACGACATTCTGAGATCTTTCACTTTCATTTTTCACTCATACCTGCCGGAGAGGAACAAGGTTAGTTCGCTCTGTACACAACAGGATTCCCTAAGCATTTTGATTTTGAAATTAAAAATGTTTCACATTCGTCTCTCGTATCATCGCCATCGATTGTGATCAATGCCCGATTTATTTATTTTTGGTGTTAACTTTTATTTGGTCAAACAATTTTTTTTTTATATTTCTACGTCAAAATTTGCAAAAAAATATCCGGATTCGATTGTTTTTTTGTCTGTTTAATTGCAAAAAGTGTGATTTTTTTTTCTCGATTTATTTTTATTTATATAGAAATCATCCGCGAAGTCCGTTACAAAAATAGCTCAGTCTTTCTAAGTAACTTTTACTTTAGGTTTTACTTTTACTCGTTACAAGTTCGTATAGTATGAGTATATCTCGAAATTCGATCGTGTTGTGTAGGAGGAGAAGAGAAGTAGTATGTTGGCGCATCAAATTTTATCCAAGAAGTAGATTCTGTATATATTTAGCAATTCAAATATGTTTATATATATTTTGCCCGGCTTTTTAACACTACGCAAATAAAATATAATATCTAAAATAAAACACAAGGCAAAATGAGATCAAGGAAAATAAAACATATATCTAAGATTACGTGGAATGTTGACCCGGCTAATAACTTAATGTCGGATAATTTGTTAACTTTAGGCACCTTGCGCTTGTGTGTGGAATGGCGCAATGATTGGATCTTTTCTTATACGAGTTTTTGTGCTTGGGCAAAGTGTTTAAATACGACCATAGAAACGTTTTTGTTTAGTTTTTTAATTACGGTTAAATCTTAATGAATACAACTAGGTCCAATGGACAGGCAAGGCAATTAAAACAACGGTGTATTTGTACGAATTTGATTTTATTTATTTTAAGACTTTATTACAAGAAAATGTTTTTTTTTTTCATTCTTAATTCACACAACATTATACCTAATTCTTACAACAACAATGAGACTTTTTGTATAGACCTACGACCTAAGGAATAATTAAAATCGTTCACAATATTTGTTTTTGGTTTTTACAGAATACGTATTAACATTACAGAGTTTCTATGCCCGATTTGTAACGCAATGAGTGTAATTAATCAACAAATCAAAAAATAAAAGTGCAAGATGACGTATGCAGGAAGCCCACTAAGCTTTCCGCAAACAATACCGATGCCTAGGTCTTTTCTACACCAAATGCCGATTCCTATTGTTACCCCTATCGTTTGCTTGTAGCCGCGTTATATAAAATTCAAAACGCAGTAATGGCTTCACCTAAACCTAACTCTTTCTAGATAGATAGACCAAGTTAGAAATGTCATGACAACATAGGCCCTAATCACTTAACTTTCAGACAGTTTTTCGGGGGTTGAATAATCTACTAGAAAGAATTCGAAATTTTCCCAAGCCTTATCTACGAACAACTGTCGAACTTTTGTGTTTAACTGAGTGAAATTTACTGCAAGTACTTCAGGTATGTATTTTTATGTATTAGGTACATAGCCAAACTTGCTAGATTTGATATCAGCGGTTCACTGTTCAACCGACGTTATCGATGAAACGGCTAGATTACAGAAAGAAATAACGAGTTTAACGCGGAAAACTACAGAAAGGTCATGAGGTCATACGCTGTGCAATACCACATTTGCAAGAGGGGCAGTGGTTCTGAAAAAAAAAAAACACGCAAGCTTTTTAAAAGCCAAGTTGCTAGGCCCGCTACAGGAGCACAATATGTTTAAAGTGACGGACATGTGCTCGTTTAAGGCAATTACCCAAAATATTTCATACTATCATACTGGAAGTGAAAACACGTTTGGATCGCCCACCTGATAATGAATCGGCGGCAAAAGATCGACAGTTATTGAAAGTCTACTGTAGCCTCTTTCGGGGGTGGACGAAAAAGATGTTCAATTTCTACTTCTGCTTACTAAAAATAACCCATCTGCCCAGAAAACTTTTGCGTAAATTCATTAATCAGTAAAAATGGTTAAGCAATAATTATTATTTATGTGGTTTTGTTTATGTTGCTGATAACGGCACAGTCAGCCCTATCACGAATTCCGTCGTAATCGAAAAATCGCTACGAATCCCGAAAAATACATCATGAAATCCATTCGTAGTGGATTCGTAGTGGAAAATCTGCTACGAATTTCGAAATTCGTGAAATTTGGTATCACTGAATCCGAGTGAAACGGAAAATATACCTCTTTTTCTACGACAAGTAATTTGCGTCGGAGACGTTGAGAAAAACGGTTTTCATGCAACAAAGATTGTGTTTTCTTTATTCATCTTTCATCTAATCAATTCAGTTCATCTAATTCAAACGGATCACAAGCGTCTCGAAGTATTTTTCTCTGAATTTGCAGGTTTCTCTTTCGCCTGGAGGTCTCTGTTTGACCAGCAACTATTACGAATGCAAATGAGTCAATTTTTAAACGATTTATTTTATTTTATTGATAAAAAAAAAAATATCTTATTTATTTGAAAATTTGCTCACTATTTATTTCAATAATTTTCACACAATGACCGATGTTTGACACAAAACAGCTGATTTCGAAAATGAGAATGAGAGCGGTTAATGAGGCAATGCTTCTGTTGATTCCATTCGGATTTTGTGAAGTAAACTTTTCGTAGTTCGTAGCGTAGCTTTCATTCGGGGATTTTCTACGAATGGATTCTGTGATAAGGCTGAGTATTTTCTACAATCGCAACCTACTTTGTTTTAAATCACGTGAAAAATGTTCGATTATATAATTCAATGCAAAAGTATTTCTTCAAGTTAATCACGCTTACTTTGAGATTCGATTTTTTGGAAAGTGTCGAAGAATCTGTATTTTGACATTCGAACAGATAAGAATCGAAAGTTCATTTTTTGTTATTCGAATGTTGATCGTATTTTGACATTCTAATCATTCGAAACAAATGTAATTTTTGTATTCCATTAAATTTCCTGTCGCTTAAACAGCGATTGCTTTTGGTTTGCACCATATTCTTGGCGGATACAATTTGCAAACATTTAAGTAGTAAATATTTGTTGTTGTTAAATATTTCTGTTTAAATCAAAATAAGATTTGCTCTGTATACGAATGACTCAATGCAATTGGACGAATAGAAAACAAAAGGAAGCGTTGTTCAAATATTTCTTTAATTTTAATAAAAAAAAAAATGAAAAAATACCTTCCACAAAATAAACAAAGGAATGGTCCCTCTATTAAAAATCTAAATGTCAAACAGCTAATTTTGAAAGTTGAATTCATTTGATGGCATTCTCGATAATGAATTTTATTTGTTCGAATCTCAAAATACACAAAGTTCATTCGAACGAAATAAACTGTGTTCATTAAAGAATTTGAAATGTACCTATATTATTACGAAACAAATGCACTCATAAATAAATCATAAAGTATTAGAAATCAAAGAAAAGTGCCTATAAAAAGTACCGAAAATTGTGCCCGAACGAATGATAGGGCATTACTGATTTGCATTTATATGATATTTGACAGATCGGCGGATACTTTGTGGATTTTCTATTTTGTTTTGTTTTTTGCTTATAATAAGCCTCAAAGAGCCTTTGAAAGACACCTGGTTGGGCAAATTTAATTGCAATTTATGTATTCCTTTTTTTAGAATAAAATTCTCGTTGTGAAAGAAACTACTGAACTTGCTTTTCACGATGAAACTCAAATTCTGCGTGACAATAAATGTAATAGATTTAACAGAAAGTCTTCGAACTAGTAAAGGTGGCGATCAAATGGTTTATTGGTACCTACCATTTCAAAAATACTGTACATTTTTATTTAAACTGGCAGCCAACTAATAGTCGACATTAGTGTTTGATTATTGGTAAGGCCGATTGTAAATTAACTGTCTTTAAAAATATGATTCCTACATGGGTATTCCATTTTTCATGTTTTACATTTATATTTTGCTGGACGTAGCTAATAAAAACATGAATCTAATGTATTGTGCATGTTTTTGCCAATTAAGGCGAGACATTTTTGTAAACTTTAATATTATGCATGTTACGTCATTTCACTAAGAACTAGTTTTTACCTAGCCATTTAACAAAGGGCATAAACACGCCCATGACAGAAGTAAATGTTTTTCATTTTTGCAGGTCCTACATATAAAAAAAAAAAGTACATTATGCATACGTAACGCTCGTATCTATCCTCTTTTTTAGGGGATTATCCCTTTTTTCAAAGTCAAAAAAACTATCCCCTGAAAATTTCGAAAATCCCTTTTTTATCCTATAAACTCCTCTTTTTACCATAGCAGCAGATTTCTAACGATATATCGTCATATACTGTAAGCGAACCGACCTTATGCGCCATTGTGAATTCAACTTAACGCGGTGTTGTGAATTCATTTTTGAAAACAAAACCTGGGGTGGGATTCTGTAAAAAACGAAACGAAAAACGCTTTCGTTTGCACGAAGAAATTTGCTTGTGTAACATAGGGCAAAATATTCCTGCGCACGAAAACGTTTGATCGTTTCGCCTTACAGAATCTGGCCCCTGAATTGCTTCGTTCAATCGCTGCAGAAGACAAATATTAAGGAAACCAAAAGTGGAGAAATTGTTGGTATCGAAAACGATTCAGATGCGAATGACGACGATGGCGATGACGGCACGTTGGTTGTTTATTAAACAGATATGTAGTATAAAAATAATAATAGTTTATTAAACAGAATTTACATTAATTTTTTGTGTTGATATTATGCTTTCTCGTCAATTTCAGTGAGAAAACAAGTTAAAAACATATCCCCTATATCAGCGGTTCCCAATCTTTTTTAGTCGCGGAGCACTTTTTAGGTGAAAAATTCCTCGCGGAGCACTTCGTTGCACGTATGCTATTTTCAGGGATTCTCTATACATACATAATGTTGATATTGTCATCCCATACACAGCGTTGCCATAAGTGCAGATTTGTCTGCATTTTGCAGATTTTCATTCTTGCTGCAGACTTTTAAAAACCAGAAATCTGCGCTTCAGATTTTGTCTGCATCCGCATTAATATATTTTGTTCTTTTAAACAAATTTTAACATTTGTTGCACACTTGATTTCGCTGTATGCTGCCATTTTCATATTCAGCTTTTTTTTTTGTGATTGTTAGGTACATAATTAAAAATAAAAAAAAAATCGTGAAGGAAGATTTTTCTATAGAGAACTGCATTGCAGATTTTTTTTTTTATCATAATTGCAGATTTTTACAAATATTTTCATGGCAACACTGCCCATACCATATATTTTTACACGAATTATTTATTTAGTTTGTTTGTATGTGTTGATTTCTTTTAAATGAGCATTTAAAATTCGATTGCTGCGATCAAAATGACAAGTTCAGAAGCACAAAATTAACTAGTCACTAGTGTAATGGAATTTTGCTAGGTATTTCTTTTTTTTTATCTTTCTGCGGAGCACTTGGATATCCTTCGCGGAGCACCAAGTGCTCCGCGGAGCACACTTTGGGAACCGCTGCCCTATATTATCCTCTTTTTTGAATTGCGATATCCCTTGAAATCTCAAAATTTCGGGCATTTATCCCCTTTTCTGTTCGCAAAAAGATACGAGCGTTATGCATACGTAATGGTCCTTTAATTATTCAATGATGTCATTTGCTCTAGAAAAATACCCCCACCCAGTGTTTCAGCCCTTTCTTACTTTTCTACATCTGACTTTGCTCTATCATCACGACTTACTATGCAAATGTGCCGAAGCTAGTTATTTAAACAATAACACGCATTTGCAAAAATTGACAGAGGTTGTTAAACTAAGACCAAATTAGCAACCCTCGCCAGTATGTACTAAAGCTATAGAAGTGCCATTGTACATCTATATATACATACCTACCTACTGCTTGTAGAAAAATGAAAATCTAGAAATAGAATGAACACTTCAGCACACTACGCATCGTCCCGCCGCATTACGTCATCTTTGTACCTTTATTATTTACATACAAAATATCAGAGTTGTATGAACTCTTCAAGAACGTCCCGCCAAATCCAATCATTGTACCATTTCGTTTGTCATTCTAAATACTTAACCGATTGTCGTACGCGTACATTATGTACACGTTTATATCAAACGCCATTATTTTCCAACATTAACAGAATTAAAAAAAAAATAGAAGGAAAAAAAAAAAAAAAAAAAAACTTAATCGAGACTCGAAAGCATAGTGACTCGGACTCGTCAAAGCTTACGCCACATCCGTCGAGGCGTCGACAAAAATTCAAGAAAAGCAAACAAACAAAAACTAAAATAATGTATGTAGGAAGAAGGTAGGTGGTGTCTTGGCAAAAGAAATTCGAATGATAGGTATATTGTACATAAATATGCGATTTTCGGCGTAGAAACAAACGACCCTTAAATTAATAAAAAATCTTCATCTTTACAACTTTACTCCAGACAAGCGAAATACAAAGAAACAAATTACAAAATAATTGTTAATACTGCCGGCAAAAGCAGCAGGCAGCGATGGTAGCTCATAAAAGCCGGAATTCTGGTATTCAGAAAAAAAAAAAAATGCTTAGTTCCGCCAGACTACCCGCCATTTTGACATTGAGAACAAAAATTTGTTTTAACCACTCACGAGACATTTCTTTTTCTGGCATAATTTTTTTAAACAACAAAAGGTATGATTTTCTAGGTAAACCTACGGGCGATATTGCACGCAAAGAATCCGCAGCAAAAAATGGGGAAAACTTTAAAGAGATTTTATCCAGAATTGAGGGCAGATGATTTTGGATTAGCAAATTCATTTTGAAAAGGTTAACTGAGACGACAAAAATGATTAGGAGGAAAAAAGAAAATGGTGGCGCGAAAATATCGATTTTTTCTGTTTTTCACTTTCTTGATCGTACAGTTGTACACACAAAATTGAGGTACATATTCGCAGCATTTTTTTTTACGTAACAGAATAAATAAAATATATTTGAAAGTAAATTTTATAGAATTTCCGTGTAAATGAAAAGTAAAAATTATTTACCTGTCATCATCTCGTCCATGGGATTCGGCAGAATTGCCATTTGTACCGGCACCATTTTCATCTTGATTTTGTTGGTCATTGGTGCTAACATCTTGCGAGAAATCTTCACCGTTCATTTCACAATCGTTATTTTTATTATCGGTCATTGCTGTTTGTGTTTATATGTACGAGCTTAACTTAGAAATTAATAACTACTCTTGTTAAATTTATTTGATAAATTTAATACAAAATTTATATGAAAAAAAAGTTCACTCGCTCTCACGCGATGATGAGTTGACTGTTGTAAATGGCCGGAAGAGACGCGGTGCGAAAAAAGTTCTGGGTGAAAGTATGATGAATGGAAAAGAAAATGGAGGACGGACTAAAGTGGGATATGGAATAGTCGAATTATTAATAATGAATAAGGGTGTGATTGCACTTTGCATTGGTAATATAGCGAGTATCGCAGTAATTTGTGTAGGTACCTACCTACTTTGCTATTCCTGACGGGAAAAACAGAAATGTCTATCCAAGTGAAAATACGAAGAATTGACTATCAGAATTCAAAAACTATTCAAACAATCACTTCAAAGGAGTCTGATGATGTATTAGTGGTGTAGTTCGAAATAGCTATTATTACTACCAGAAGTGACTGTGGCTGCGAGTTATTGTTAAGAGTTGTTTCTTTCAAACAATAGTTCACAAAATGAAATTCGACATAATTTTCCAACAGAATTTGTCGGGGTAACCTCCAAACAAACGAGAATCGTTGTTATCCTCGCTTCCCCATTCGGTACTTTGCTATTCGTCAGATTTTAGTTCCCCCGTGCTATGATTTCGTTTGTCACTTAATCATATGCTTATGTTAATCATATGTGGACTATAGTTATAGTATAATGCAATGGTCTTATACCTTTTTTATTAAACACTCAAATATTCAAAGTAAAGTAAACGCATGGGTAAAAGCAATTTCAGTTACATTATTTTATTTGTGAAAGAAAGGTTCCAAACTATGCTCTTGTTATCAAGTCACTTCTACTTCGGATAAATCTTGGAAGTATCACGTGTAATGTTTTGAATTGCATTTAATAAATCAAGAATTTCGTCTCCACCGATTTTTTTTTTTTTTTTATCAATTGGAATTTATTACTATTATTACAGGTTAGGCGGTTATTCAATTGCTTTTGAATTAATTTGAAATTGCTTTCGTTCTGAACAAGCTTGAACAACTGAATTGATAAACTTTCGACGTTGGCAAATTTAAAAAAATATATTTATTGAGTAATTGTATTAAGTCTCGCTTAGTAGTCCTGTCCACTCACCACTGACCAAATTGAAAACTATAAATCTTGGATACATACGGAGGTGAGTTCTACTAGTTTCAGCAAAAACCCTTCTGAACAATTGAAATCTTATCTAGACAAAAGAATATTGGGAGCATATTAACTTAAAAAACAGTGTCACGCACTGAACAATTATGAATCAAATTTTAATTCAAAATTTCTTTGGAGAAACTATTAATGTACCTAACAATGATGAGAACATTGCATAAATCGGTATTCCAATTTAAGTTAAAACTCATACAATCGTATTGCTTGGGATTGGGACTTGGCACTACCTGCCTGCAATGCGATGTCTTATACCAATTATCTAATGGCGCACTTTTTTTATACCTACTGCAATTTACGTTTTTCTCTTCCACCGGCGTCAAAATTCTACCAGCGAGCACTATATAACTATCGCACTTCCTTGTGCAAAAGTTCACCACAGCATCGCATCCCATCTCGCTCAATCCACCGCACATCACTGCTACGATGAATAAAGCCAAAACTATACTTCCAACAACCAAAAAACATAGAATCTCGTCTTTTGCACTATACTACTCCTTCAACGACCGCTGCGCTGCTGCCTGGGTAGGCCAGAAAGAAAAAATTTAATCGTTGTTCCTCTTCTCTATACTCTGCTGAAGTTAAAATAAGAAAGAAGAATAGCACTTCTCTCAACAAAATACAATTAAATTGCAATTTTTCGCATTTTTTCTTTCGACATAACAAAATAAAACATACCGAAACTTAACAAGTAAATGATAAATACACTTATTCAAATTAATCGAACAGAAAAAACAAAAAAAAAATACAACCCTAAACTTAATCTAAAATCTGTGATCATTTGTTTAGAAATAAAAAAAGAAACAAGAAAATTTAATTAGAAAAAGACGAGAGAGAGAGATTATTTTTACACTGCAAATCCATCATCATCCATCGAGAGCCTTGCCGCAACATTTAGTGATAATAACTAGGCTGAAGAAAAGAAAAAAACGTTTAGCCGACAAATTCTTTTTTTTCGCCATCACCGACTGAAAAAGGTGAGTTTAATTGTTCATTTCCTTTTGTTTTCCACGGGAAAAAGTTATATTTTCCTTTTCGGCCAAGGTAAGAGGTAACCTCATTGGGGGGTAGATTCTTTAATTTTTCTCGGCCAATGGTTTATTTTTTGTCTCGATTGCGTTTTAACCTTAAAAAAATTATTTCAATAATTTGTTACTCTGAAAAGTGAAAGGTTTGCCTCATGGAAATTGTTTTTCTTTGTTGAGTTGAGAGGTGTGTACAAAATTGAATTATGTGGAAAATTCTAGATTTCATTGGTGATTTTTTTCTTGTCGCCGTCATGCAAAAAAAAAAAAAATGCTGGGCCGCCACAGACGACGCCATGAGGAAGATGGTGTTCTCCCGCTTGCACAGAGATTATTATTGTTGCGAGTTTGTCTCAATATTTTGTTAGAAAAGCTAAAATTTCGAATTGTGTGAATTCTTTCATATATAGTTATTGTTTTTGCGGTATATTTTCTTGAAAAATCATTTATGTGGTGAAAATTGTTGCCATTGTTTATTGTGGGAATAGGGTACGAAAGAGATGACAATATAAGCATTGGTTTGGCAGCGTGTTAGGTTGCCATCCGTGTGGGCACAGCTTAAAAGGCGGCGATTGCCTCCTCATGGTGCAAAAATTTTAATTTTTATATGCAAATGGTTTTTAAACTAATTTATGATATATATATGTGGCCGGAGAAATCCTAAAACTACCAGAAAATTATTATTATTGGTTTGCAAATAATATATTTCAATTCGATGGCCTTTGATGAATTTTCTTTGTTCTCTTTCACTTTGCTGGTGACATAAATCCATAAAAGGGCGAGGGTGGATGAATGTGGTTTATTTTTTTATAAGCATTGCTTCTGACTGAGAATTAGGACAAAAATGGGATTTTTCGTACCTACTTGCACATAGTATATAGCTTAGGTTCATATTTTTCTATGTAGTATAAAATAAAAACTAGTAAGTTCATAAAAGATCTCCAAAATAATGCGAACATCAACCGGTTGTGAGCAGATAATCCCTTTTAAGTACATTAACCTCCTAGTCTAATTAATTATTTCATCTGCCGCGCAACTTGCACGTGCTTTATGCTGTACTAAACTCAGTTTTATAGCAATAAGGAATAGCATGATTACAAAACCAAAACGTGACTGTGTAGGTACCTAGTTCTACATTCACTACTTTTTACAACAGTCATTTCGACTTCTAGACAGAACGGAGCAAATTATGTATGACACCGAGCCACAGCTTCTTTAGTTTGCTGAAACGAGATCTCGAATATAAGCCTTAACCGCAACATTAATTATACATGCCGATTAATTTTGATTTTCACAGAGAGGTATAAATATAACTTGTCGATATAGGTAGGTATGTAACATTCTTGTACCTATATAAATGTAGTACTAATAATAGAAAAGAACATTTCAATATTTTGGGATTTAGGTTGTTTATTTGATTTGTTGTGCAAACTGGAATCGAGGTGCATATTGCCTCAGGTGGAAATGTCGGTCAAACAATAGTGGTACATTAGCAACTTCGTACAAGTACAATATAAGATGAGTGCGGCGCTTCATACAATAGTCGACTGGCGGTAAAGTACACCTATATACATACCTAACATAGGAAACTGCGTTGGGATTGGGATGCACCAGTTAGGTACTCGTTTTATACGAATAGCACTATTGTACCTGGTGGTGGTCGCAGTAGAATTTTTTTTTTTTTTTTTTTACATTATTAACGCTCGTCTCTTTATTTGTGCCAAAACCAGTATACTTAACAAAAAAATAGAAATATAGACAGTATTTTCAGTATTTTCGAGAGTATTCCTACATGTTATTCAATGAAAATTGACAAAGATAGCAAATAAACCACTGAGCAATTCATTTCCATCATCTGAATCGTCTTCGTTTTCCATTTCTATATTGTTGTTTTGTATTTGTCCTTTGAAGCAATTTAACGCAGCCATTCCAGCTTTGTTTTGAGGTATTCAAAGAAATCAACGCAGGAATATCTTAAGTTTTATTACGCAGTATTTTGGGAAACCAGTTGGGTAAAAAGCAGTATGCAGTTTTGAAGTCTAAAAAACAGTATAATACTGCGAAAAGCAGTATAGACACGAGCATTATTCATCAACGATCTTTCAAGTGAGGAACGTTTTTCTGTGACTGTTAATGCGTAGTCGATTTAACCAGAAAAATCGAACGCCATTGATATGATGAAGTCTCGTAAAAAAGGAGGTTAACAGGGCACTCATTCCGTAACTCTGAGAAAGATAATCGTTTGCGCGATAGTAGTCAACGATCTCGTGCTTGTCATCAATTTGCTTTCCGTAACTCGTATCACTATCGTCTCGTCTATCGTTTTTTGTATACAACGAGTGAGAGAGCATTGAGAGCACTGAGTTTCCTTCAGAGACTTTCAAACTATAGTGAAAATTCCAATCAGATGTCGTTTAAAATGTCATAAATGACTTTTTTTCAATCATTTTGTGTTTGATACCGAAGAAATGTATTTCACCAATGCATATGACAATTTTAATTGCTTTCATGAATGACCATCCGGTCTTGGCCAAGGGTAATAAGTCAAACAGCTACCAAGGAAAATATAACATCAATAAAATAATTAAAGTTAAAGCGAGTTTTTTATTTCATCCCTCATTTTTGAAGACAACTGTCTCATCCGGTTAGTCCCACTTAGGGCTTGCGAGTCGTTTAAAATTGCACTTGCCAAATCTTCGTATTGTTCTTCTTTTCTTTTATTATCAAATTAATTTTTAATTCAAACCGCCGGAAGAACAACATTGTCGACCCAATTTTGTAGATCACAGTAGTTAATTTTTTGTGGTACATAGTTAAGGATTTATTAACCAGTAACCCGGATAATTTGACACAGAATCGGGCCCTAAGGACACGATTCATGAGATCTCTCCCCAAATTGAGATAGAAAAAGCAAAACAGAGATATCTAACTAGCACTTATTAAACGCTTGCATATTGTCAGACTGACTTGGAGGAGGGTGGCACTAGTTGTTGTACTTTACTTTCGCTGAGATAGGATGTTTGTTTTAAGATCTACAACAAAAACAAACAAAAATGGACCAATCTTCAGAATTTTATATTTCTGACGGTGTAACAGGTAGAATCTTTATTTTTGCAGGGACCGAAGTGGAAAAAAATGGGGCATCCAATAAAAAAAAAAAACTCCGGATTGACGTAAGTTTTATCGTGTTCACCAGGAAAATGGTGAAAACCCTAACGAATTGGGACCTTTACTTGATAAAAATATAAGCTACATTGAAAACGGCGGATGGTGCGGTGCGCGAATCCGCATTACCGATTGCTTGTAGTCCAGCAAGTCAGCTGTCAAATGAAAATCTTTTCTTATTCAATATTGATTTTATAAAGTGTACGAACATGGATAGCATTGGATTTTTCTTAAATTTTGAAGAAAAAACTAGTAATAGTGATACTAGGAGCATAAGAAGAGGTGTTAGAATGCGAGGAAAAGATGTCTGGATGTTTTTTCATCATTTCCACCATTGCCTGGAACTGAGGGTGGGTCGTTTGTTTTCTAAATCGGAAAGATCAATTAGCTGTTCGTAAACTTCTTAAATTTATCCTTTTTTTTTTTTGAAAAATAAAACTTTTAGTGCGTGCATGTGTGTTATCTCTTCGAGGTCCGCATCTATTTTGATGCGGATTGAAAACAATAACATTTGTATGAACCGCGGATCGGTTGCGTTTTCAATGATAGGTATGAAATGTGAACTTCGTAACCATCATCATCGTAACATCTGCTCAACTACCTACCGGCGTTTTCAATGATAGGGGAAATGTTCAAAACAGGTACTACTCCCTCCGCAGAGCATCCGCCGGTTTCAATGATTGGGGTGAATGATTTACGTTTTGTACCTTTGGAAACAGTAAACACCAATACACCTTTCTACAATATTTCTTGCTTTTGCATGAGCTTCATACAAAATAAGTTTAAAATAAAGGTATTTATATATTTGGTATTCTATATATATATTTATTCTTCTTGAAATTCGATAAAAAATCTTAAGCTGATTGCAAAACACACAAATCAATGCAAAACGACACCTCATTAGGTATCGCTCAAATTGTATCGTCTGGGCGATAGCGTTTCGACGATTATTGACTTTCGTGAAGCAAATGTTCAACCGTCAAAACGATATCGTCTGGACGATAGACGATTATTAAAGTTACGTGAAGCAAAGCTATCGTCGAAACACTAACGTCTGGCGATTATCGACATACGGAATGAGTGCCCAGAGAATTGCACATTTGTCTATGCAATAAAACAAACTTTCCCGTTACTTTCTCTACAAGCTATATTTTTACGTATTGTATGTAGGTAAACAGTGTTGTCTCTGGTTTCAATAACGAAGTTTCAGATTTCGACCTTTTTGCCGCACAACATTTTAAGTGACGTGAGGTCCACAGAAAAGTAAGGGCTTTGTGTTCCATGAGTAGAAATGCTGTCTTTTGTATTTGTTTTATAAGGTTGTTCGAGTACGTGCACGATTTTCTAAATGTTTTCATTTTGCCTGCTATAAGTTTTCATTTGCGTAGAATCTTTTTTAACAATATTGTGATGAAACCATGTTACCTATGTATGCTCAGCTCAGAGCTCAGAGCTCGAATCCGCGGAGACGACCTACCATTTGTAGGTAGCTAAGTCGAAATCGAAATACATCGACGGAAATCTTTCAAATCGTATTGCTTTCCAGACAAATCGTATCCTTTTTCTCAAAAAATGTTTCGCTGGAAACTAAATAAAAATGTGCTTCCTTCTCTTTTTATATTTTTAGAATTTGTTTCTTCGCAATAAGAACCTCTTAATTAACACACATCTCTAGTATTAGGAAACCTCCTCAGCCACAAAGATCATAACAAACAGCAATATTGTAGAACTGCAGTTGATAATATTTCTATAAGAAGACAAAGGTACGCTCACGCTCTATCGTGGAAGAAATGGTAATGGAGGAACAACAACCGTCGCCACAATCTGTAGGACGAGAATTCGTCCGACAATACTACACCCTGTTGAATAAGGCGCCAAGTCATTTGCATCGCTTTTACAACAACAACTCTAGCTTCATTCACGGCGAATCGACTTTGGTTATCGGACAAAAGAACATCCACAATCGTATCCAGCAACTGAACTTCCGCGATTGCCATGCGAAGATAAGTCAAGTGGACGCTCAAGCAACTCTGGGAAATGGCGTCGTCGTGCAGGTTACTGGTGAACTCTCGAACGACGGTCAGCCGATGAGACGTTTCACCCAAACCTTTGTTTTGGCAGCGCAATCGCCCAAGAAATATTATGTGCACAACGACATCTTCCGCTATCAGGATATGTACACGGACGAAGAAAATGACGGTGAGAGTCGGTCTGAAAACGATGAAGAGCATGAAATCGAGCAGCAGCAGCCACAACAACCGCAGGTAACACCCGTCAATAATTTGGCCGCTGTCGCCGAAACCAATGCTGTGCAGCAGGTGTCTCCACAGCAGCAACAACAGCAGCAGCAGCCACCTCAGCCACAGCAAGTGGTAGTTGCTCAGCCTCAAGGTCAACAGCAGGCTATCTATTACTCAATGCCGCAAACTGTAGTCGCTGGTGCTCCACGTGGTGTGCCTGTGCTTACGCAAACGGTATCGCTGGCTCAATTTCCCGCTCAAGCAGCCGCCCAGCCAGCTCAATTGAATGGCGGTGTTGTGCACGAAGAATTATTGGCAACGACAATGCAACAACCGACAATTCAGCAACAGCAAACTATTCAGCCTCAGCAGCAGCCACTACAACAGCCACAGCAGCAAATGCCGCCACCAGTTCAACCGAATGTGGCGCCAACAATTGTGTCGGTTGTTTCACCACAAGGGCATCCACAGCAACCGACTCAGGTGACGGTGGTGGCTGCCGGCGCTATTCCCCAGGTCGTAACACAAATACCGACTTTGCCTGCCCAGTCGGCTCATTCGCCACCATTGCCTGTGCTGGGTCAGGTATTGCCCGTTGTTCCCCAAGGCGCTGGTCCGGTACCATCCAACATTCAAGCGATCGATAGCGAAATTATGGTTGGCAATGTCAATGCCAGCAGTGCTGGCATAAACATGAAGGCGTCTATTGGTAACTTTAGGACCAGTGATTCCATAAACATGAAGGAATACGAAATGGGCAACTTCAGTGATCAGACAGGTAGTCCGGAATACATTGACGAACAGCCGCAAATCATTCAGGAGAAAAACGAAGGTTTGTTACCCATAACCACACAATTGTAGGTGTTCACTTTGAATTTTATATTTACTTCACAGCGCCCAAGTCCAGCCAGAATGAACCCAAGACCTATGCCAACCTTTTCAAATCCTCCGCCAATATCAATCCATCTTCGCCTAACAGCGGATACGTTCCCCTGCCCCCAGTTAACCAAAATCAAATGAACGTCAACCAGCAGTCGCAACAACAGTCTATGGCTTCGTCCTCGTCTGTGTACAAGAATGACTCCCGTATAATGGATAATAACATGCAATTGGCCGGCAATGGACCTGCGCCATTGCCCCAAAGATCGAATTCGACAAGAATTAACAAAGGTATGCCAATTCGCAAACTGATTTAAATATGACAATATAACTTTTTCATTTAATGACAAATTAATTAAATATTGTGTTTTTAAACTTAATTCATGTTGTTTGCATCTAGATTTTGAACAGAGGCGCCCAGGAAACACCAACTCTCAACAGTTCAGCGATAGCAATCAACTCTTCTTGGGTAATGTGCCCCACCATGCTACCGAAGAAGAATTAAAGGCTCTGTTCAATCGTTTTGGCCCAGTTATGGATTTGAGAATTCACTCGAAGCCTGGTCCCAAAGTTCCGGGTATCCGTAATCCTCAAAATTATGGTTTCATCACATACCAGGATCCACAATCTGTTGAGAATTGCTTGTCACATTGCGTAAGTAAAAAAAACTGCCTGTCTTTTATACATCTCATTTAAAACTTTCAAAGTATTGATATGAGTGTAAGCTGCATCTCGCTGTCAAAATCTTATGTCTTTGTTCGAAAGTCTTAAAACATGTTCATTACCGATGCCATGATCTACTAAAGAAATGATCACTTCTAGTGCAAGACCCCCAACAGTTTTACTCACTGACTAGATAAGGACAAAACAATTACACTTAGTCTGAATTACCACATCCGTGATCGAGTGCTAAGTGACGGACGTAAAAATCCGCATAATTCAGTGACGTATTGCTTGCTCAAGGATGTGGTTATTCGAACCCAGGGGTCAGATTCTGTAAGCCGAAACGATCAAACGCAAACGTTTTCGTGCACACGAAAACGTTTAAAAGTTTCGCCTTACAGACTGCCGACCCAGATGTTATCTATACTCTGTTCAATTTATATTTTCAGTACAGGGAAGATAGGCTATTTGCCTTTCACCCTTACTATTATGGATTTTAATAAGCTGGCTCCATTTTAAAGCTCTCACATAGTTGCCATAGTGAGCACTATAAATTGGCATAATTCTCTCACAAATATCGGTAGGGCTACCAAATACCAACTCCTTATTAAGAAAAAATGGTTTAACTGCATATTAAAAGATCCTTCAGAAATACAAAATAATTAAAGGAGTACCTAATAACTGTATGGCAACATCCCACATAATCAAATTCATTTATTCGCTCTCAAAAGCTTTAATAAGCAACAAAACCGAAAGTTCTGTGAGAATATCCATAGAAAAACCCGTCTGCTTAAAACAGACACCAACACCACACATTTTTATTTTCTGCGATAAAATAGCAACCGCACACGAGAATATCACCCTCGTCGTCATCCTCATTCTGACAGCAGTTGTGTGGCAGACTGGTCATGGTGGGATCTATGCACCTTTGAGGAAAATTGGGTGGGTTTTTCGTAAATGACAACAACAAATTCTTTGGAATGCCAGTGGTTTCATTTTTATTTCAGTGGCAAAACTTGTGTTTGAGTGCCGTGAGAGTAGCTACAGGCACCACTGGTAGAAAAAAGAGCTTCCCATAAGGCCTGTACTGAAAATATAAATTGAACATAGTATAGCAATCTGATATTAATTTTCCCTGTGTTTATCTGTGTAATCACTTTACTTATAAATTATTGATATTATTCCAGCCGCTCTACTATCCCGAAAACTCTCCCGACGGCCAGAAACTCAATGTTGAAGAGAAGAAGCCCCGTTTGCGCAATGACTTGCCGCCACGTCAATCCAACAATATGTCAGGCAATGGCAACAACATGGGAAACAACGGCAACAACATGGGCAACTCACAGCGACCCAACATGGGTCCAAATCGCTCGCTCTCTAACACTGGCGGTATGATGCGCGGCAATCCAGGTAACAACAGCCTCCCTCGCGGTTCCAGTGGTGGCCCACGAATGGGAAGCGGATTCAATCGCAACGACAGCCGAGGTCCACCTGGTAGTGGACCCCAGTCGCGCGGTAACGGAAATTCAGGCACCAACACGGGCGGCGGTGGTACCAGCTACAATCGCCGCTAACCATTAATCTTCATCTACACACATTAATCTTTATAAGATCATAAAAACTATAAAATTACAAAAAAAAATATGAAAAAAAAAAATTAAATAATAAATAATTTTATTTAAACAGAACGAAAAATAAAGAAAAAAAAAGAAGCTTGGTCTTATCAAAAAAAAAAAAAAAAATAATAATAATAAAACAATGAATTGCGGTCATCATTTTTATTATTTTCTATTTCTAAACTAAATAAAATTAATTTTTTTAATTTACCGAAATATTAAGTAATTTCAAAAAAAAAAAAAAAAAAAACCTAAAAAAAAAGAGAAAAAATACACTGAGAAAAAATCGCAATAAAAAAAGCAAAATAAAGACTTGTAAACTTTATTGTTCGTACGTTTATATAAATACATAAAAAAAAATATACAAAAAAAAAATACATAAAACAAAACAAGAAGTAAAAAAGTGAAAAAAAAAAAAAATTGCAACTATTAATAGTTCTCCTTCAAAAATAATGAATTAAAAACAAAATCCAAACAAATACAAAAGAAAACGTAATTTAATACGGTAGTCTGTCTAAAGGAAGTGAAAGCTAAGTTATAAATTATGTAAATGTAAATCTAGAACCTTTTTTTTTCTCGATAAAAAGTTATTTATAATAAAAGAAAAAAACAAAACATGATGAATAGTAACTAAACACAATTCAAACAGAACAAACTCAATAATCAACAGGACAAACAAATGAAAACAAAAAAGGGTGTGAGTGTGAGAAAAAAATATAATGTAGAAAATCAATTTAATTAAAACCTCAAAACATAGTTTTAAAATAATATATTTAACGATACAAACCAATAAAAGCAATTACAAAGTAAAAAAAAAGCCCTTTTGTTACCACAAAAAAAAAAAAAAAAAAACAAGAAAAGGAAACAAATTCTCACATAACCGTAGGAATAGAATTATTAAGTTTTCATTTTTCTTTTCTGTACATGTATCTTAACTATGCTGAGACTGAGACGTATGTTTCTTTCTTTTTTCTTTTTTTTTTTTTTTTTCTTCTTTCGCAAATCATTGGCAGAATATTTTTAATTTTATTTTGTATTTGTTAGCTAAGCACAACCATTTTATTTATTTTTATTTTTGTTTTTATTACTGTTGTTCAGGATCTTAAGATTCGAAAAAGAAATGAAGCGAATAAGAAAATTGAAAGTTTAAATTTATTTGAACATTTTTTGTTCTGTTGTCTTATAATTTCGATGACCTTAGGACGATACACGGTGCAAGTTTACAAGAAAAGTAATGTCAGTGAAGTTGTTAATGCGTTCTGGATATTTCTGTGTAGTTCAGCGGTTTGCTTCTTGTCTGTCGGAAAATTTGTGACAGTCCTGCAATACGTGGTATTTCAACTCTTTGATTTATTAGCAAATGTAACGCCTCGTTCACTAGATAAACTCAAGTTGCCGGTGTTGTCCACTGAGGGAACACGAGTGATGACTCTGTTTGGAACTGCAGTTTATCTTAAGCTCAGATGTTCTTTTAACTTGTGATAAAATTTGAGGGTGTAATTTTTCTGCATAGGTGTTTTACCGCTTCAAAGAACACACCCCTATCGAGGGATCAGTTCGGAACGGAATTTTCTCCGATCTGTACGAAATCGGAAAAATTCCATTCGAGGTACCCGTTCCGATACAACTTTCGGAAAAACTCTCCGACAACATATAGCGCACCTTGTCGCATTGCGTGGAACCGCGTTATACCACTTAATTTTGGCAGCACATTTATTCAGAAGCTCTCCAACAGCGAATTGCTGCGGAATATTTTCATGTGAAATGAACGCGTTTATATGCTTCATTTATTTTATTCCGATCGGATTTGATTTTCGTATCGGAATTTTCTCCGAACGGATACCTCGATAGGAGGGAAAATCATTCCGAAAAACGACCTTGAAGCATTGAAACGATTTGAGGCAGATTTTAGAATGTTGAAGCAAAACTACTAACATTAAATGACAGGTCAGCTTATAAAGAATTGTGAACTGCAACCTTGCTATCCACGCCAAAAGCAACACCACGTTTTAGGTGGAGTCTAGTTACGATGTCGTTCAGGCGATATATATGGTTTGCCTTTAGCTCATTTATACTTATTCACTCAAAGCAACAACCAAACTCGAAAATACGACATTTTCCCGTTGTCAAATACGACTTATATTTTATTTCATTCTTAAGTCTGTGCTAGTAACTGACAAACAATAAAGCGTCGGTAAAGTCATATTAAATGAGATAAACTCCTTAACAAAGGTTCGAAAAAAACAACGGAGCAACATATGACGCGTATACGGCAACGATAATAGCGGTGATTGTAATAGTTTATCCAAATAGAGCCCACAGGTTTGCTTTTAAAGAAAACACATAATCGGGTCTATCACAGAATCCGTCTTATTCGGAATTTTGCTACGAACCCCGAAAGAACTGTTACAGAATCCGTCGTAGGGGAATTTTGAAAAACGTAGACAGTGATATCACTGAATATACCACGTTCTACGAATTTCGAAAGCAAAAAATGTACCCTACGACGGATTCTGTGATAGTTCTTTCGGGGTTCGTAGCAAAATTCCGAATACGACGGATTCTGTGATAGACCCGAATAATGCTGTTTTCTGAATGTAATTCAATGTTAAAAAATTAGACATCAAAACGTTTACAATAGCCGAATTGTTGCTTAGAGTTTGTTTGCACTTATTTTAAAAGGATTCTTTGCAAATGAAAAAAGAAAAAAAAATTTGAAAAATAAGGGCTCTATGTAACGTACTCTCTTTAACAAATGCATTGATTGGGCGCCTGATTAAAACGGTATTACGACGCAAATCATATCATATCCTTCCTGCAATAAACTGTTCGTATTATATATGCGTTTTACTTTAGAATAAGCCCATAATCTCCCTGTCACTAATGTTAGCACCCAACAATCATTGATGCACTTTGAATCCGATAATCTTCCATTTACTTTCGCATGCTATAAGCCAATATCGTTGTCTCTTAAAGCATTTGCAAACAGTTACACGATCTGAACTAAGGATAAAAATCGCGTGCGGACACATTCGTGCTCTATGAATGTAAATTATTTGGCATCAGAAGATTGGTGATTTTATTCATTTTTTTTAAATCTCAAAATAAAGTCAAGCCATGTAATCATGAATAATGCTTTCCAAAATGATTACAAACTTTTCCAACTCGGCTGATTTCTATGAGCCGTTTTAAATTAACTTCAGATTATATAAAGTTTATTGTTTTTAGCGGGAACTAAACTTCAGATTGACTTACGTTTATACATTATTTACCTACTAACAAAATGGTCAGCTCTTTTTAACATTCATGCTTATTTTGACATTCGAACGAATAGCCAATTCGAACGAATGTCGTATCAAAATACACAAAGTTCATTCGAACGAATAGAGACATTCGTTAGAATTGGCTATTCGTTGGAATGTCAAAATAAGCATGATTTTCATAGGCTATTGGCCATTTATTGAACACCCTGTAAACACTGTCATTTGTAGATCGTGTAAGTCCAGTCCAATATGCAGAACATTATCTACACTTGCAGTTTAAAAGCAGACGTACTACCAATTCACTGACGCAATTTATATATTAAATTACATTTAAGACTTCCTACTGACTAGAGAGAAATGATTTCAATTGAACTTTCGGTTCAAAAAAGGACGCAGTTTGACAAATAGTGAGTCTGACTATATATTTAATAAGAAAAATTTGTTCAAAAATTATCCATCTAGTACATGTGTCGCAGAATTGATTGATTGCACATGTATTTGAATAACGAAAAATTACTAAAATTGAAAGTATGTACAAAGTTCGATTCTAGCTAAATTCGTTAAGTCTGAATTTTTGTTTGTTTCAACTCACAACGCAAATGTTTAGTTAAAATTAAATGTAACACCAATTTCAATTAAGACTTTCTAACTACCTATTGTATAATGTTTCCTCTAAAATAAACACCACATGCTCGACGCTCGTATACCAATCGAATAGCAATTATTTTTAATTTTCTTCACAATTCAACAAGTACATAACTATATTTAACCTAGTGCCAAAAGCTACGAATTCTCTTACGAAATATTTCGTTTTTCTACTCGTTGCTAGCTTTGTTTCTTACAATATTTATTCTAGAGACGAGAGTTTTGTTTTCAGTTCTCCACCCAACATCACCGTTGCGCGCAGTATTCGAAATCAATTTCGACAAAATTAAAATGCTATAGAAAATAACATCAATGAATTTATTTCTCAACGCTTTAAATGTTCTAAACAGAGGAAAACAAAATTGCAAGCAAATTATAAAACAAATAACAAAAAAAAAAAAAAAATAAGGAAAACACATAAAACGCAAAAAATAAAATCAATTTTAGTCTTAAAGTGAAAATTATGTACTAAAATTACCAATTAAGTTTATATGTAAGAACTAATTATAATAGGCAAACAAAATAATTTTAAAAACGTAAACATTTTCATATAAACAAAAAATTACAAAAAAAAAAACCTGCAACTCAATTTTTAAAAAAAAGTTCCGCCCGCCCTTCTATTTAACAAACACACAACTTTCAGCCAGAAAACAAAATATTTAGCGTAAAGTTTTTTATTTAAATATTTTGTAGTTTAGAACATTTTTTTGTTGTCCATTGTTAATTGTTTTTGTTTTACGGTTTCTTTTTTTAACCAATACCAATCAAAATCATACCCCCGCCCTTAAAAATCCCAATTTAGAAAAGTGTTTCACGACGAAAAGACTCGTACACGCAATTCGTTTTAAATAAAATTCTTAGACGGTCAAGAAAATGAAATGAATTTATGTATATATTATATATGCGTACCTTATTTTGTTTAGTTCATCATTTTTGTTTTTATTAATTAAAAATAAAACTTACATACAAAAATTTACCTAATTTTTTTATATCGAAACAGATTTTTGTGTTTAAATTGCTGAAGCTTCATTTCTTACGAACTTTACAGAGAGTAGTGGATTCGAAAGTGGATGGGAACATTGCATTGGAACGTGAAAACGCCAGAGAGTTATTTTATAACGAATGCAAGTCCAATCTTAATAATAATAACCATGACTAAAAAACAAAATATCAAGAGCAAGAGGGAAAAGGGACCTTCTGACAACTAACCAACCGTTTGTCGGTGTAAATTTTTATTTTGGGACTAAAAGAAGACACTTACAAGCTTATGACGGACTGCCAAACGACTTCTCAATGCAGATTTCTCAGGACAATTTAAAAGATGTTAGACGTTCACAAGAGGTCTTCTAGTGGAAAAAAGGAAGATATACACCCCTAATGTAACCGTTCTATTTGAGATATCCGTTTCGAAATAACGTTCGGAAAAATTCTCCGATGACAAGTAGCGCACCTTGTCGCATTGCGAGGAACCGCGTTACACCACTTACCGATACGAAAGTGAAATCCGATCGGAACTCTAATTGCGTTCGAAGTATCCGTTTCGGAACAAAATAAATGAAGCATATAAACGCGTTTATTTCACATGAAAATATTCCGCAGCAATTCGTTGTCGGAGAGCTTCGGAAAAAATTGCCATGTGGCTGTCAAAAATGAGTGGTATAACACGGTTCCACGCAATGCGACAAGGTGCGCTATATGCCATCGGAGAATTTTTCCGAAAGTTGTATCGGAACGGATACCTCGAATGGAATTTCTCCGATTTCGTACATATCGGAGGTAATTCCGTTCTGAACGGATACCTCGATAGGGGTGATTATGCTTCATTTATTTTGTTCCGAAACGGATACTTCGAACGCAATTTGAGTTCCTATTGGATTTGACTTTCGTATCGGAATTTTTTCAGAACGGATACCTCGATAGAAGGATTAATTTGCACTTTCCCAGGGGTAAACATGAACCCCTTTTCGAGTACACATACCACTGATCGCCAATAGGTATTTTTTCCTGGATCTTGTTAATCTCACCGGAAAATGTACCTTCCCCTGAATGTATAGAGAAGAAATGGCCAAAGATATCTAATTCGATGTCGTTAATGTCCATGCATGCTCCTACGCCATAGAGCAAGACTGGGATAGTTACGGTCTTGCGTAGATCATATTTCTTCGCTTGATTTCTGTTTTATTTTCGAAAAGCTTATTTCGCAGCCGGAGTATTTAAAGTCCATATCTTAAATTGATAGCTATCTATTATGACGTTCCGTCCGATGCTTCGATTTTGTCTGTCCCTTTTTGTTGACGAAATACATATACATTACCTACTTGGTTTTGACCTCATTGTTCATTCACGACTTAGCCGATTCAGTTCAGTTTTCGCATTCGCGCATGACGGAGAGCCGGAGAGATATCTAATATAAATTAGATTAAAAAAGAAAAAGAGAACAACATCCTTATATACGAACCTAGCACCTAGGTCAGCGGCTCTCACTCACTTACTTACTTAGGTGGCGCTACAGTTCGGTGTGAACCAGGGCCTCAACCAACAAGCCTCTCCAGTTAGCGCGGTCCTTAGCCAACTGCCTCCAGTTGCGCACTCCAAGTTGGTTGAGGTCGTTTTCTAGTTGTGCGCGCCACCTAAGGCGAGGTCTTCCTCTACTGCGTTGACCCTCTGGATTGGAATCGAAGACTCTGCGGCCGGAGCGTTGATGTCCATTTGCTCTACATATCCTAGCCATCTCAAACGTCCAATGCGCAGTTTTTTGGCTAGGTCGATGTCGCTGTACAGCTCGTATAGTTCGTCGTCAACATGGAAATAGTCCATGCTTCAGATCCATACAACAGGACTGGGATGATTAGGATCTTGTATAGAGTCTCCTTAGTCTTTCGGGAGAGGGTCTTACTACACAGTTGCCTTCTTAACCCAAAGAAACAGCGATTGGCAAGAGTTATTCTCCGTTTGATTTCTAATGAGATGTCATTTTCAGATGTTATAGCAGAGCCAAGGTAGACAAAGTCCCTTTACCTCAAAGTAATAGCTGTCTTTGTGACGTTCTGCCCGATTCGTCGATGTTGACAGCGTATACTTGGTTTTGTCATCGTTAACCGCTAGGCCCATTTTAGCCGCTTCTGTATCTATACTTGCAAACGCGCCAGTGACAGCTCGCTGTGTTCTTCCAATTATGTCAATATCGTCCGCGTATGCAAGTAATTGTACAGACTTTTGAAAGATCGTACCTCGTATGTTGGCTTGTGAGTTTCGCACAATTCGTTCAAGTATGATGTTAAAGAAGTCGCATGACAGCGCGTCGCCTTGTCTAAATTCTTTTTTGACATCAAAGGTGCCGGTTAGGTCATTACCGACTCTGATGCAGCAGCGAGATTTCTCCATCGTCATCCTACAGAGACGGACGAGTTTGGTAGGGATGCCAAAACTAGACATGGCTCTATATAGCTCGTCTTTATAGATACTGTCATAGGCGGCTTTGAAATCGATGAAAAGATGGTGAGTATCGATTTGGATTTCTTGGGTTTTTTCCAGGATCTGCCTAAGTGTGACAATTTGATCGACGGTGGACTTTCCTGGCATAGAACCGCACTGATAGGGGCCAATCAGAATGTTGATTGCAGAAAAGATCTTGTACGCGATGTTAAGGAGACTGATACCTTTGTAGTTGGCGCAGTTGAGGCGGTCCCCTTTCTTGTGGATCGGGCAAACGATGCTGAGGTTCCATTCATCAGGCGTACATTCATCAGACCAAATCTTAGAAATTAGCTGGTGCATGCTCTCTACCAAGTCACCTCCAGCTGCTTTAAAACGTTTGGCGGGTAGAACGTCTGGCCCAGCAGCCTTGTTGGTTTTAAGCTTGGATATTGTCAGCGGCTCTACTGTCTATTTAAATTCGAAAGTCAATCCCATTCGAAATTGCATTCCGTTCCGTTTCTTAATAGGTACTCTGTAATACGTTCGAAATAAATAAATTAATAATGTAACGCTGAAATAGAATATGAATACAAGAAGGAGACGAATATAGTTATGGCGAGGATATAGATACGGAGAACGATATGTATCCATATCAGATAGGATAGATGAATACAGTTCTGGTCGTCGAACAGATAGGATCTAATTTAAATTAATAGACATTGAAGTCAAGTTATCTGAGTTTTGTTTTATTGCGTTTTTATAATTCCAATTTTTTAGTTTTAAATCCGAGATCGAAGCTTAACTATCGGAAAATGTTACTTTCGCAACAAGGTACAGAGTCATGGACATATACATCATATACATAAGTTGTATGAGCCTTTATTTTTAGGACGAACTGAAGTTAATTTGAAACCGAATCCAAACCGCTGAATGGATAAGCGTTCTTAGGACATTGTTTATACTCTCGTTTATACAGACGCTCGCGAAAGGTGGAGTAGGTTAATAAAACCTAGAATTGAACCTTAAGAGACTAATGACCCGCCGGAATAAGCACTGAGGCAGTCCATTGCTACCTACTCGCATATATTATTTATAATTTCTTGACCTGAACAAAAGAACATTTTAATTCTCATGTGTGTCGGGCCTTTGTTTATGTTTCGTCCCTTCTCTATAAAAATATCATACCTACTGCAAATTTAAGCGAAAGGGATCGTATAAATTATCGTCAAAATCGATCTGCACTTACATATATGTCTTATATATTTCCACAAGTGTATAAAGTAACAGAATGCAACGCTACAACTAGTCTTGGGCGCAGTGTCCGATGCCCTATCCTAGACCATACATGTAGTGAAGTGGAAATGTCTGGAGTTCATCAAATTTACTAATTATATCTGGGTAGTGCATAAGCACTAAACTCAGAGATTAATGTCATTTCCCATTGGTTTCACTCGGTGATCAACTCATTCTGTAATCCAATGGAACAAGAAAACTGGGGCCGAATTAGCGCATCCGTGAGCGATGTTAATATTGTGCCAATTTATATATACACCACTGTAAGTTAACTTTTATAGACATGACTGTTTAAGCTGTAACTTCTATTATTCATTGCCTTCTGCGAAATTAAATAAAACCGACAAGAAGTCGAAATTTGTTCTTTTGTTAGTCAAGAAGCGTCTTTTTAATTCTTGGTAGTTAACGTATTAAGGTTTGTAAGTCCGCAACAAGCGAGCCATACGTCACAGAATTTTGTGGATTTTACAAGCAAAACAATAATGTCGTTTTCCATTGGGCAAAAAGAAGCGTCCGGGAGAGTCCGGAATCGAAAAAATCACTTCTGAAACCGTTCCATTGGCACAAAAAATACTCTTCTGTTGATTCTGAGGAGAGAATTTCGCTTCTGGATTTGAAGTCAGAATCCACTCAAGAAGCACTCACACAAGTGCAATTTATGTATTTTATACACTAGTCAGATGACAGCTGCCGTAGATTATTTTTTGGCATTTCACCAATACTTTTGTGGATTCAATCAGAAGCAGTTTTCTTGGTCCATTGGATTTCAGATTGAGTCGATCCCCGAGTGAAACCAATGGAAAACGACATAACAAATACAGTTACGTATTACTCGATCAATGATGCGGTAATTCAACCCCTGCTTCTGACCGAATCCACAAAAGTATTGGTGAAATGCCAAAAAATAATCTACGGCAACTGTCATCTGCCTTGTATAAAATACATAAATTGTACTTGTGTGAGTGCTTCTTGAGTGGATTCTGATTCTGACTTCAAATCGAGGCCAATGGAACGCTTTCAGAAATGAACTTTTCGATTCCGGAACGGACTCTCACGGACGCTTCTCTTTGCCCAATGGAAAACGACATAAATAAAAGGTCTGTTCCTTTACTTTTGTAGTAAGAATGGAAAAGACTGTCAAAATGGCAGTAGTGGGGATAAATTCTCTCACAGAGAGAGACGCTTACGAAAAAGTTAAGGAACGCTTTTGTAGTAATTAATGAAAAATGACAGATACATAGATCAAATATTCAAAAAATTATACGAAAAGTCGTTAAAATATCTGATAAACTAGAGGAATTTGTTAATTTACTAAGAAAATTAGTTCTATCATTTATTTTTAACTTTATTTTGATGAATCTGAGTATGTGGAAGAGATTGTACTGATTGAACTACAAGCATTCGAGAAGAGGAAAAAGCGACACTGCATTATGATTTACATGGAAGAGATTGTACCTTGTTACAGTAAGGAAGAATTTCGACGCCAATATCGAAAAGAATCTTAAAGAGAACATTCAATTTTATTTTGCCGCCTGTTGATACCATTTTAATAAGCAAGAAGCCAAAAAATAATCAACGCATATGCCAAATGGGACAACAAATTTCAAATCAGCTGTTAGTTGTAAGGTGACTGACAGCTTTTTCACTTCTTACACCAAGAAATTTGTTGAGTAAAAATTCGTAAGATTCTCAGTGGAGGGGTAATATCTTGCTCTCTCGATGACGCTCTCTTTTACGAATTTTTTGAGTTAAGGAACGGCACTGAGTAAAAATTCGTAAGAATTCGTAAGAATTCGTAAAAATTCGTAAGATTTTAAAGTAAAGGAACAGACCTAAAGTTTAAGTTGAAAATGTATATGGTAGTTAGATCATCTGCATCTGCAGGCTTCTTCCATAGAGATGTTTCGTATCGATAGTGATCGCAATTTTGTGTTCACATTTTACAAGGATATACAGATACACCTGTGGTGTCAGCACGTAACTTGATACAATCGAGGACTGTTCATCGTCAACCAACTGGAAACAAATAAATTTCGGTAGCACGTAAAGGACTATTCACATGAGAGCGAATTGCAAATTGGGAACAAATCAATTTAACTGTATTTATGAATTGAAAATTGCTATTTGTTCTATCACAAAACCATTATATTTAATTAATCTAACACCTAATCTAAAAAAAACATGAATCTCAATTGATTTAAACACCGAAATTAACAATCTAAGCAATTTGCCCGCGAATTGAAAATTCTTGCCGCGAACTGTCACACTTTATTCACAATCCACACAAAACAGTCGCGATCCACAAGCCCGCGAATGAAAAATTCGTTCGAACTTAACCTCTAAAAATGAAACTGATACGCGGCTATCTGCGACCAAAAAAAGTTTTCATGTGAATGAAGTGTCAGAAAATACGAATATTCGCATGTTCGCAGTTCGCAATTCGCTCTCATGTGAATAGTCCTTAACTTGACACGAGTTTGATTGTGACTTGTACTTAAAAGTGGCACATAAAGTGTCAAATTGGGTATTTTTTGTAATCTAAGCCCCAACTTATTTCTTAAAACACTGTTTTTAATGAAAATACAATTACGTTACGTGAAATACGTAGCCGTTTCCCCGAGTCAGACAAACGTGTGAATAGCCACTTCGAAGAAAATAAAATGTCGGCATGTACAAATGTACCAAATACCTATGGCACAGACAACAATTTCGTAGTTCTTTCATTTAACATTTGTATCTGTTTTTTATTAACAGCCATATTTTGCTTATTTTCCATTTTTAATTAGTAAGCGATAGGTGTTTTCTATCCAGTAGAATTTTTGGTTTCAACCGTTATTTCCTAGTTTGGATGCTGCCAACTTTGACGTTGAAATCGAGGATGATCGATTTAGACAAATTAGGTGCTGCCAAAGCTCAACTGTATCGACTGAACTCGATTGTATCAAGTTACGTGCTGCCACCCCTGCTTAACACAAATGCTTAATTCAAAAAAAAAAAACGATCGTTTCTGTAATACCTACTTTCGAATTACAAAAAAAAAAAAAAAAAAACAACCAAACGTTTAGATTTTTGAATGAATGAGTTATTTGACTGAAAAATTGCTTCCAAAAATGTTTTTGGTTCTAACAAACTATTTCTCTACAAGCCAAACTGTGCGTCAAACATACAGCACGCTATATTAGGCAAAAAAAAGTGTAAATACGATCGTGCTGTCCGACTATGATCAAATGGGGGATGAAAGAAGGGCATTTACAAAAATATTGCATCAACGGAAACCTGCTATCAACACTTTCGTCTTCTTCACATCTTTCCCCTCCGAAAGAACCTGCGAAGATTGTACTGGAGCTGCAGCTCGATGTGGTTCTTTTTTTATTTATTTACTTTCGAATTTTTTTTTTTGCGTTATATATTTTGCACAAGCGATGACGTTATAGTTGAGATCTTTGCTTCGATTAGAAATTCATGCTCTTCCAGCGTTGTGACTTGTGATTGTGACCGTCGCCTTCGGGTTTGGGTCGGGCGCAACGAGCAACATACACTTGACTGTTGCTCTGGAACTCGATTTAGTTCAGTTTCAGTGCGCGTTGAGAAGCGAAGACGTCTAGTGGATTGTATCTAACGTGTGTGATCGAATTAATTTCCATAGAGGATTTTGAGTTTTATTTTTAAATCGGCTGTGCATTGTGTGCTTGCTTGGTCCTAGAGACGAAGAAAACGAGTAAGTGCAAATGGGATTTCCTGGAACTAAAATGTATTTGCTTACCATGTGGTCTGCATCTGTATGTTATACCACCTACCTATATAGCTCCTGCATTATAGATCATCGCCGTTCTACTTTTTGTTTTAAAGTACATAATTCTCTTTCATTGGTCTTAATTGAATAGTTTTTGTTAAATATTTTATGTTCTCACAAATAAACAATGGTTTGAATTATGTGCTTGTACATACTCGAATGAGTACACCGGGTGAGGTAGTATGATAGATTTTATTTTAAAAATCATGCCTGCAGTCTAAATGCCGATTTCTTTGTCTTAACTGATGTTAGAATAAATAAGTAAAAATCATATGGTATTACTTAAAGTGCATAATGCGCCTGATGATGGTCCACTTTATTGCAAGTTAACTCAAAAAATCGTCTGGAGGTTCATGAGCTACTACTACTTGTGGTTGTGACCATTCAAATTTTTGTTTGTCCAAAAATAACGCAGCTTTTAAGATATTTGCTTAGAAACTTAAACATCTTAAAACACTTCTTGTAAAATTTTAAATTTTACTTGTTATTTAAGACCACATTTTTAACGGACCCTATGTTCCTGCACTTAAATTGGTAAAAATATGAAACGAAGGAAAATAACTGTCTCGCCAAAAGTCTAACGGTTTGAGCAAAAATTATGCAAATAGGTATAGGGAACACGTGAACATCCGTCAAATTGCTTCATTTGACATATACAAAATCTAAACAACAGACATTTTGTGCAGGCTGTAGGAAATAAGGCCCCAAAAGAGAAAATGAAATAACACCCCAATTTCAACTATGAAATAAAACTCCACTATGATGAAATAAGGCCCCAAATTTGGGGTTTATTTCATAATGAAATTAAAAATAATGAAAACTACTTTTTATTATTGTTGATATTGGATAAACTAATTTAGATTAAAGAAACTTTTTATATACTCAACCTCGCACTCACCCCGTAATCTAACAGTAAATCCAAGCAGGGGAATTGCAGGGGGGCAGCATGCCCCCCCATACGCATCCCATATCGGAAGGATAACAATTAATAATAAAAAAAAAATGTTGGGGACTTATTTCGCAGAGCCTTTTGTGCATAGTAATAGACCTCTTTAAATGATTTTATCTGTAAAAAGTATCTATACTAAATTTGTAAAGAAAACATTTTTAAGAATCACCACTCACACGTCACACCAAATCGGTTGACTGCCATCGGATGAATAGGGACACCTCAAACTTAAGTGCCGAACTGCATGTAAATACCAAATTTATGCACCAAGCGTAAATTTTTTCATTGTACGTAGATTTTTTTTTTGTCCAGAACTGGACGCTAGTCTTCTTTCTTGGGAACATATTTTTGAGCCTTTAGAAGAAATATGGTATTTGATTAGCTTTTTATGATCATATGCTGCAAGGAAATGAGGGCCTTTATTGTGATTGTTGATTTTTAATCGAAATAATTATTTTATCGATAGTCAGTTCCGGAATTAGAGGTCTGGAGGCCTTAGGGCCCTAAATCCGGCCCTGTCATAAGTCGATCGTTTGTTGTCGTTTGGAATTTTGCTATAGCTGACGACATCTGCTTAATGGCAAACGGAGCTGAAGCCCTTAACCAAATGTGTCATTCACTTCAACAAAATGGTGAGGCAACTGGCTTAAGAATTAACGCCAAGAAGACAAAAATAATGCACACCAGCCAGAACCAACAACAGCAGGTTATTGTGAGGCAGGAGACAATAGAAGAGGTCGCTCAGTTTAACTATCTGGGGAGTTATCTGTCACACGACGGTGGAACAGACAAACTTTCTTCTATTCCAAAACTCTTTGAGAGCATCGTTTATGATTCAATGTTCTTCCATTGTAAATCAATTCTCTCCTCTAATCAACATGGGTTTTTTAAGGGTAGATCTACAACCACAAACCTTACTAATTTTGTTTCTAACACATTATGTGCCTTGGAAAATGGTAAGGAAGTTGATGTTGTGGCCACCGATTTCAGTAGAGCGTTCGACAAGATTTCTCATAAGGTCATACTGTTCAAACTTAAAGCGATCGGTTTCCCACCTAGGTTCACTTCATGGATCAAGTCTTATTTAGAAGATCGCAAGTATAGTGTCCTTTTTAGATTCTCTGTTTCCAAGCCAATCATTGCATCCTCTGGTGTACCGCAGGGTAGTCATCTCGGACCCTTGATCTTCAACTTGACAATAAACGATGTAGTTCGTGTCATTTTACTTTCTGACCTGGATATTTATGCAGATGATATGAGGTTCTCTAAACAAATCTCCTGCGCTGCCGATTCTCTCTCATTACAATCTGACCTTGATAGCTTCTACACCTGGTGTCAACAGAATCGTTTAGAACTTAACGTGAATAAATGTCAAGCCATTACCTTCTCTCGTAAACGTCATCCCCTGAATCAAAGATCCTATTTTATAAACAACGAGTCTGTGTCCACGGTTTCATCTATTCGTGATCTGGGCATTATTTGCGACGCTCAACTTAACTTTCGTCGTCACATCGACAACATAATTAGCAGGGCTAACTCTGCACTTGGCTTGGTTAAACGTTGGTCCAAGGAGTTTTCTAACCCATATGTCACTAAATCCCTTTATACGACGTTTGTAAGACCACTTCTCGAATATTCTAGCCAAGTCTGGTCACCTTACCATCAGGTACACATTTTGAGAATCGAAGCTGTCCAGCGTAGATTTATTCGTTTTGCCTTACGTGGGCTTGACTGGGATGACCCTCACAATTTACCTCCCTACGAAAATCGCCTAAAGCTGCTCAATTTACAGGCTCTTATGACTCGTCGCGATATCGCTGATATAATCTTTGTTCATCAATTACTATCTGGTAACATCGATTGCCCAAATCTACTGCATAAAATCTCATTGAACACTAATCCTCGACGCCTACGGTCAATTCCCTTTTTCCGCCTTCCCCATCACCGTACTGACTATGGCCAACACGAGCCTTTAACAAGAATGCTTTGCAAAGCTAACATGTTACCAAATTTATTCGACTTAAATTGCACCAAAGCAAGTCTAAAAAATGCGCTTCATAAATTAACTTAACCATTAACATCTCATTTCCTTCTATCTAATGTATATTTATATATATTTTGTTTTATACCTATTTAATAATATAATTATGCGCTTTTGTGTTATGTTTGCGATTGTACTTTCAATATCTGTATTTTAGTCTTAAGTTTCTATATTATTTATTGTACACGCTTGTATTAAGCAATTAAAATTGGACGTCAGAAATAGAATAAATAAAGCTCGTAGTGCATTCGGAATGCTTTCTCCAGTGTGGAGCTCTTCAAAAATATCACTTCGTACTAAGTTGAGACTCTTTGAATCCAATGTTAAATCTGTGCTGATGTATGCCTGTGAAACGTGGAAATGCTCTTCTTACATCTCGAGTAGGTTGCAGGGCTTTGTCAACCGTTGTCTGCGGTACATCCTAAAGATCCGATGGCCACAAACAATATCCAACAATGATCTGTGGCTGAGGACTTTACAAACAAAAGTGGATGTTGACATCAAGCAAAGAAAATGGCGCTGGATTGGCCACATACTGAGGAAGCCTGATGACAACATAGCAAAGCAGTGCTTTGAATGGAATCCTCAAGGTGCGAGACGACCTGGAAGACCAAAAGGAACATGGAGGTCAACTGTCATGAAGGAAGCTCAGTCCCAGAACTTGCAGACGTGGGCATAGCTGAGGTATCATGCTAGGAATAGAGAGAGATGGAAGGATCTGGTTGCCGCCCTATGCTCCAGGAGGAGTTAAAGTGTTGCCAACAGCAACCGGAAACTAAGAAGAAGAAGAAGAAGAAATTCAAGCTTAGTACGCTGCGAGTTAAATTTTCGCTACCATACAAAATTCTATCCAAAATTTAGCTGAGCTCAGTTTTAGCGTACCCATTTAGCTGAGTGGTACACTGCTCGAGCTAAATAATCAAACTTTTGTTTCAGAATGTACTTCATGTATCTGTCAAAATTTAGCGTGCCCATGGGAAGGCACATTTTCTCAAGCTAAATTTTGACAGATCGTTATGTTCTGTTGTTTTGTTGCAATTTTGTATTGCGGAGAATGGGAGAAGTAAGCAAGGATGTGTTTTTTTTTTATAAATACCTCGACCTCGATCAGAGAGCGTTGAATTTTCGAAGTAAACTATTTTGAAAGAACAGCTGTGTTCAGTTACACTTATCCGCGGCGTGCTTTATGTCAAAATTTAGCTAGGACCTTAGCTGATGTTTGGAGAGAAAAGTTTGAGACCAGATCAAATTTAGCTAAGCTCGAGGAGCGTACTAAGCTTAAGTGGGAACTCATATTTGGATTTTTAAATTAACAAATGTCGTTTTCCATTGGGACCGCCAAAAATATTTTTCAGAAAAAAAAAAAAACTTACCAAAATACGCATGAGGTCGAAACGCGTCGTCCGTGAACGAGCATTATGTGACGGAACTTGTTTTTGTTTCACATGTAAAATCAACACAATTCCGTGAACGTATAGCTTGTTCCCGGAAGTGGCGATTCGGCATCTGATGTGATTCTCCGATAATTCGCTGGCGAACAGGATCTTCTTCCGGTATGCCTGTACATACTCGGAGCGAACAAAATGGGAGTTTCCTGATTGGCTGGGCTGGTGATGGGTATAACTTTAACACCGCAGGACAGCTCATCTTAAATGAAAACACTGATGAAAACTATTAAAACTATCATTTCTCCCTTGTCAATGAGGCTCCCTAATTAGTTCCTAAACATACAAATAACTTTATGGAACTCGCCTCTTAATCACGATTCAACCAACAGGTTTTTAGGCACATCAGTTGTTTTAACAAATTTAGCTGATTTGATTGCTGTAATGAAAATCCAAACTGTGATATCATAGACATTTATAAATAATGCTAACGCTGCTTTAGTTATCAATTTAACTTATTATTCAGTGTTATAACTATATAACTATAAAACGACTACATTTTGAAAAAAAAAAAAAAAAAACGAAATCTTCAAGTTAAATGTCTATTGGGGAGGAGTACATTATTTTGTGGTCCAATTACACTCAGGCTATAAATAGATCAATGACATTTCTGTTCATATCTCTTCAAATAAGCGATTATTTTTGTTTATATTCGTGCATGTTGGAACATTGAAGTTCAAAGAGTTCAATGCGGCAAAATGTTGAAGTTTGCAAAAGTTTATATTTCAACAACTTAATGACAATCAATTGGGAAGACGAATGCTACAAGTTTATGCGCATATAGGTATGGGTAGGTATTTGTAGCTTTCAAATGCAATCCGATATGTGGCGGCACATGGGTTAATTAAGATCAAATTCGCCATTAAAACTTAGTCGTGAATGTGCGAGGTGAATGATTTTGTATTTTCTTCAAGTGATTCATCAACAAATGTACAACAATTAACCTTATTTACCTACTAACGCAGGGCTTCAGTTTGATGGGAACTTGTATACCTATACCTACTTTGAAAACCAGATCAATGTCAAGTCCCCTTGTTCAAAAATCCTATACAACCTACTAGTCACTTGTTTTCAAGATCGGTTTAGGATTTAATGTTTTACCATAATGATAACCCCTAAACTATATTTTAGCCGATTAGGCGTATAGTAATCATAGGCAACAATAGCTAAATTAAAATATACAATAGAAATGCATATACCTACAACCACATACGTATACGAATTCAATACGTAGAACCTCGAACAATTCCTATGGACTTATGTGTTGCTGCTAGAATTTTCTTTGTTTAAATAAGATGTTTCTGATTTTACTCTGTATTAGTATATGGTATATACACAATACTCAAATATATATAAAAATGCTGAGATTTAAAATTATCACTTCGACTAGCAATAGCCAGTAGCCAATGCAACCTTCAAGCTTCCAAGAATATAATTCCAGGAGATTTCTGTAACAGATGGGGACTTCAAATTATTACATAAGCAAACGGCATTGCCTTGCTGTGGCTATTAACCCACACTCTCAATTAATGGAAATACCAAATGAAATTTATTAATGCATTCTCCAAGGCCAACTTTTGATGAGTTTGCATGCAAATAGGAATTAATTTGGAGCATGAATCAAGTTGAACGCTGTTTAGGGATATAATGGAAGTGCTTTCAGCACTAGCCGTGGCATCAGTAATTGAATGGGCAATATGGGCATTGTAAATGTAATCAATTTACAATTTACGTTACAGCTTTATATACGCGTTAATTTTAATCTAAATGATGACCAATAATTCGATTTTATTGAAAAAGCGCGATACTAATAATCAAGGCTAAAATTTTACCAATAGCAAAATAAAGTGATAAACTAAAGGTTAAACATAATTATTAGTAGGGACCTCAAAGGGTTGTTTTTAAATCCGAAATGGCGATGGACACTAATGTGGTATTCGATTGGGCGCTCTCAGAACACTTTTTATATTCGTCCACTGAGGGACTTAGTGCCCACCTAGTGAGAAGTAAGACCACTTTGGTAAAGTGGACTTAGTTCCCATGTTAGGTGGGAAATAAGTTCACTTTCTTATGGGAACTTAGTACACCTTCACAAATAAGATGAGGGAACTTACATACTTCCAACATTTAGAATTGGACAATTATTAAGAATATTACAATTTAAGCTTGGACTATTTTCTGAATTTTTAATTTGGGCTTTTTTGCATATTGAATAATCGCCCAAATCGTTTAAAATGGAAAGCAAAATATTATTTTGGGCGATAAATTTATTTTCTCTAACAAATTATGTTATGTTATGTGATGTCCCACCGAAATTATGACCTTATGTCTCGTGGGCTTATGTCCCTGCGCCGATTTGTCTTGGTTACCGATCTTCGTGTGTGGCGATTTTTCTTTGATTATTATTTTAAGAGTCTTGCAAACCGAATTACGATTTTCAAAATGTTGTTAATTTTTCTTTAGTTAATAAAAATTGCAAAGTACCTACTTACTTGACTCTTTAATTTAACTTTGTTCTTAGTCGAAAGTGAAAATTTACTTCACATTAAAAGGGAAATTTCCCACCTTAAATGGGAACTAAGTCCACTTCACGAAAATGGTTTTATTTCCCTCTAGGTGGGTACTAAGTCCCTCAGTGAACTTAGTTCCCGGGGACTTATTTCTCTGCACCCAAAAAATTTGCTTCAGATTTACCAATCCAAGTGCGTTTGAGTTTGACAGCTGGTAGAGTTTGTTTATGTTTTCGTGAAATTTTTCGACTGCAGAGAAAAGCATTGCATCGGGTGAATCTATTCTATATATATAAAAATAACTTGCGAAATGTGTGTGTGACAGCCTACCGACTGCCACACACATCCGATTTTGATTTAGTTTTTTTTGTTGGTTAATAGATCATGCATATCATAAACAAATCATACTGAGACCCCCAACTCACAATCCTCTTGCCGCTGGCCCCCTCAATTTTTGCCAGGAATCCGCCATTTTGTTGTCCTATCCGTGTACGCCAATTCCTATCCGTTTTGCTTCGCCCACAGTGAAATGTAAAAAGATTAGGTGCGAATGTGTTGGTTGAGAGGATTTTTGACATTTCTCAATACGAATTTCTATGCAACAATACTAGCGCACCTAAACTTTTTGGGAGCGTAAATTTTAGCTTGTAGGCAAATAACTGTTAATCGGTCGAAGTTGGGGGTCTCAGTATTGTCTCTGGTTCTTATATTAGTATGATACATTTTCGAAAGAAGGCGCAACCGCCATTCCAATAAATTCATTTTTGTACACTTAAAAAAAAAAGAAACTGGATAGAAATCGAGTAGTGACGCTTCAAATACAAAAAAAAATATTTTAAATTTTAAAAGCAATTGTTGTTGTCAATTATTTTAATTATTTTCCAAGCAAATTGTTGTTGTCAACAAATTTGATTTTTTTTTTTTAAATATGGATACCTAAAAAGTTTGTTCGAATAAATTATGTTTACTATGTTAGGTATGTACATTAAGTAACTTTTTGAAATGAAGTAGATACTTTGATTATACAAAGATGATAAAAGGCCGACGATATTTTGCATCGAATTCGCACTGTGACATCGGATAATGAACTTCAGATGTCAGATGAAATGCGCAACAAAGCTTTGATTTTGATCGAGGATATTTTTTGTGTCCGCTCATGAGTGGCAATTTGTTGTGCAAATTGGGGATGCCACAGCCAAATCGTTCAATGCAAGACGCATTTAATCCAGAATTGGAGCGAGAAATGGACTTCGGTCGAATTGCATTGAGTCTAGCTGTTCGAACAAATGTGCCAATGTTGAATCAAGAACAAAAGAAAGTGGACGATGAATTGATGCAAGCAGTCGATAACGAAAATGGCGGAATTTTCTTCCTTTGATGCGCCCGGTGGAACTGGAAATACATTCCTGATTTCACTGATTTTGGCTACAATTCGTTCGAGATCTGAGATCGCTTTGGCCCTAGCCTCTTCTGGGATAGCGGCTACTTTGTTAGAAGGCGGTCGAACAGCTCATCCTGCATTGAAATAGCCATTGAATCTGCAAGTGGAAGAAGAACCTACATGCAACATTTCAAAGAACACTGCGATGGCGAAAGTACTGCAGCGATGTAAGATTATTATATGGGACGAATGCAAAATGGCTTACAAACGCGCATTGGAGGCCCCGAATCGTTTACGTAACGACCTTTCGGTGGAGCAATGATCTTGCTATCAGGCGATTTATGGCGATAGTCCGCTGCAGAGTTCTCCAGGCAATTGTTGGCGATGGGCAATGGTGTGGTTCCAGCAAAACTTAATCACAGGCCTGATTGAGTTTCCACAAAATGTTTGCAACTTTACAACGACACCGGAAGAACCAATCGTGAATGTTTTCCCGAATATCGCTCAGAATTATATTGACCATGATTGGCTGAGTGTAAGAGTGATTTTGGCTGCGAAAAACAAGAACGTCGATCATTTGAATTTCGCCATTCAAACCCAAATCGCTGGTGAGTTCCATTCATACAAATCAGTCGACTCCGTGATGGATGAAAACGAAGCCACCAACTATCCCAGTTTGTTGCGCAACCTAAATGAACCAAAACTTTGTAACGGTACGCGTTTGATTGTGAAGAATTTAATATCAATTATTATTCAAGCAACGATTTTTATTGGAAAATTCAAAGGTGAAGATGTTCTTATTTCGCGGATTTCACTTTTTCAGAACGATTTGCCGTATGTCTCGCTTTTGCTATGACAATTAGTAAGTCGCAAGGACAATCGCTGGATGTGTGTGGCATAAATCTTGAATTTCACATTTCGAACCCGATAATAGAAATAGAAAAAAAAATGTTGTATACCATAAAGCGCTTCAGTGAAAAAGCGCTAGGTTGGCCGACAAGTAATTGATTTTATTTACTTTTGAATAAACAATTTGAATTGACCGAATTACATGCCGATGTCATGTACAATTTACCTACCTACATTAATGAATTTGGGCGGTACGAAGTTCGCCGGGTCAGCTAGTTTTTTTTAAATAAATATTTATGTATAAATATTTACCCCCTTATTAATAAAAAAAATGTGCACATGTAAGTTAGTTAGCAAACGTCAGATAGCATAGAAAAATTGGACATAACTGCTGAGTAACAAGTTGATAACTTTTACACAGTGTTTATTAATACGGGGGCTAATTGATAAAACATTTTTTATTATTCACAGCTAATTGACACACATTTGCACATTCCATTTGTCGTTTCTTTTATTTCTGAAAATAAAAGATTTTCCTGATTCATTTCTGCGATTAAATCTCATAAAATGCAAGAAGCACTGCGATAGGCAAACAAAAAACCTTCCATTGTAGTCATGCACACCATAAGTATACGGATCTCATAACTTTGTTCATAAATGAAATACCTAAGTAAAATACTCTAGAATTCTTTGTGCCACTCTTGAACGTTATCTGACGCGAAAGCTTCCGTTTCATTGTCGGACATCGGCAGCACCATCTTTCGCATCGTTCCTCCAACTCATATCGTGCGGCAGAAATAACTGGAACTGTTTCTCTACTCTTGATGCAAGTCTAGTTTACAGAGTTACGTTTAACTATGAACAATAATTATACTTTATACAATGAATACGAGTCTTCCGTTTTCGTAACCTAATGCTGACTGTGTACATAAGCTACAACGTCTGCTATAAAAGGGGTACGGGTAATTGATATGGTTGAAATATGTACTCATGTCGTGGGTGGACGCATGTTCTCACATAGGTATGTGTACATATGGAGGAAAATCGTTGCAGTCAATTGAAACAAAATGCATATGAGTGCAAGTTCGTAATAACTAGTTCTGAAATAAGAGACTGCTAGCAAGTTGGCATTGAAAGGGCTCTTGATTGTTGATCTATTAACGAAATTGAGGTTAGAAAAGTACCTCTATTCTGTTCTGGGCATTTTTTGTTTCCCTATTTGCGTCTCGATTGATTTTTAAATATTTATAGGTACATAACCAATTTACAAAAACAGATTCAGATTGCTGTAGAAAAATTCACGAAAACATAAACGTCCTCCACCAGTTGTCAAACTCAAACGCACTTGCATTATTATATCTGAAGCGAATCTGAGAAAAAAATCTAGATCTTCAAAAGTGCTCTGAAATCTGAAAAAAAAAGAACAAACATAAAAAGTGCTCTGACAGCGCCCAATCAAATACCACATAAGTTTCCGGAAATAAGTAATAAACACCCCTACAGAGGTATACGTTCGGAAAAAATTCCGATACGAAAACTTGAATGCCGCGCTGTGCCCCGCATTATAAGGGTATTCATAACCCCTTGAGCGCGAGTAAAATTATAAAAAAAAAAAAAAAAATTGTGTTGGTAAATCTGAGAAAATATCTAGATTCGCAACAGTGATCTGAAATCTGAAAAAGATTGCTTTTTTTTGTACCAAACGAACATAAAAACTGCTCTGAGAGCAAAAAAAGTGATCTGAGAGCGCCCAATCGAATACCACATAAGTTATGTATTATGTAAAACTAGCCTTATTATTCAAATTTAAACCCAATTTTCTATGGATGGCGTGATACGTATAAGTGATATTTACCAATTTTACAGGAGAGCTACAAGAAAACAAAATTATTTTCCTTCGTTAAAGTATATTGACATGTGTTATTGTCTTTCTTACTGACCAAATATTTTTATTAATTTAAAAATTGTTCAGAACTGGTATTTTGTCTCGTTTTTTGAGTTCTCCTTTTTGAACAGATTTTTTCGCTCTGGAAAGTGAAAAGTAGCCGGAGAGTTATTTACGACCAATGATTTAAACTGAAATGAGGTGTTGTTTTTTTAGTTCTCATGAATAAAACTAAACAATGATTTTTTGTTGTTTTTTTATTTAATGTGGTGAATTTTTATAAAAAAATGTTGTGTTTATCAAATCGAATGACGGGGTTTGGTCCCTCAGTTAATGATATCAAATCTTTGTATTTTGCAAGGGGAACTTTAGGCGGTTCTTTCTTTAGATTTTTTAAATATTTGTTAAACGATTTGTCAGACATTCTCTGTAATGATATCGATCTATAAGACTGACTGTTGTCTGATTTTTTAAATTCTATCTTTCCAGGACAGTCTTTCTTTACTCTAACCTCTTTAACTTCTGTCCAATTGATCGGACTGCCTGTTTCATTCGGGTCTATCACAGAATCCGTCGTATTCGGAATTTTGCTACGAAACCCGAAAGAACTATAACAGAATCCGTCGTAGGGTACATTTTTTGCTTTCGAAATTCGTAGAACGTGGTATATTCAGTGATACCACTTTCGACGTATTTCACAATTCCCCTACGACGGATTCTGTAACAGTTCTTTCGGGGTTCGTAGCAAAATTCTGAATACGACGGATTCTGTGGTAGACCCGATTATCTTTTAGGATTCGTAGGTTTTTTGAGACCTCCTTAAAGTCGTAGACGTCGCTTGACTCTAGTTGTTTGACGATATAGGGTTTGCTGCTTCTTGCCAACCGGATTATTGGCACAATTTGAAATGGTAGGATAAGATCTCCTGCATGATCGATGGCATATGGAATCGCACTATGAGCAGAGTCACCTTCATTTTGCCCATGACTGGTTTCGAAATATCGCGAATTGATTGCTTGAATAGGAAGCTTCATAACTGCCCAAAGTAGCATGGCCACCACGATTGTGTTTTTGTTTTGGCCGGCACAGCCATCACTGAAGGGATCAAAATGCGTGACTCCATTTTGAGCGCGTGTGGTATCAAAAACTGGAAAGCACAGGATGCTATTTCGCATGCTCCGCTTTTACTGATGGCAATCTTTTGTAGCCTAATTGTATATAGTGAATGTTTGCAAATCTTCTTTTGTAAAATATGGCACCTTCATTAGACTTAGGTAGATAAATAACTTGCTGTAGGTCAAAAACTGCAACTACGTGTTTTTTGTTTTGCAATGTAACATTTTTAAGAGTTTCCTTAATTTGCCTCACCTTGTTTTTTTCGGATATGACCATGGAATTGTTTCCCTAGTTTATCTTTGACTTGACCGTCTCCTTGCCTGTATGTCATACACAAACTGCACTGCTCCTTCTTTGGCGTGATATGTCTGAATTTTCGGATTGATCAGTTTTTTTTTTTTTTTTTCAGTTGACGTTTATAAGGGGTAAACGACAAATGCTGTCCAAAATTGCCAATTGACTATCCATTATGTCTGATGAAGTGGCGATAACGACCAAAGTTTAATCTAGTACAGACAAAAATTTGCTCCTTTGAATGCTAAATGCAATATGTACATTGTACAGCCTTTCCTGGTCATACGCTTAAGAAATGCCAGACTTTACTTTTGTTTTGTGGTATATAAGATTTGCGGATCAAACCATAAGCAAAATTGTGAACCTATTTACTTTGATGTGGTATTCGATTGGGCGCTCTCAGAACACTTTTTTTGCTCTCAGAACACTTTTTATGTGCGTTTGGTACAAAAAAGCAATCTTTTTCAGATTTCAGAGCACTTTGCAAATCACAAAAGGGCGGTGAAATGACGGGAAACCAACAAGTTGACGTCTAATTATAAAAAAAAAATTACAAGAACAAGCAGCCCGTAGATGGGCACACATATTCGGCCATCGAGAGTTCGCATTGTGGCCGGAAATGGACTACAAACGCACTAAGGAAATCCTTAAACGCTTAAACTAAGCAGGACAAACCTGAGAATGGCGATAGAAATCATGTCTTCTCGGGAAGCATGGCAAAAGATTCGGACTTTCGGACACGGATCTGTGATTCTGGAACGATATAAACCAATATTTATTTTTGTTAAGAACTGTGTTGTCCACCACGATTTCCGGTCTAGTATTATATTTTATGCATCGCAATAAATTGTTCAAATTTACGGTTTTTGAAATTCAATTCAAAAATTCAATAACACGTACATAATTGGGACACTGGTGCGGAAATTCGTGTTTTTTCAGCACTTGGAAATATGGCACGCGTTCACATCTAGAGGCAATATTATACACAGATCCATAGAAAATATCCAAGTACCTACACCCTGCCTCTGTTCACATCTGCTCTAAGTATACTTCTATCTACAGCGCCTCCTGCAATGCAATGCCTCACTATTCGTTTGCGATAAAAATAGAAAATATACAAACTGAGAGAATCTGTTTCCAAAATTATGTACAAGCTGTTATGGTAGGCATCAAAATGTTCTCCATATTCACTCCAATATGAAAATTTTGGATTTTTTTTTATCATTCATCATATTTTGTATTATGTGCTGGTTTCTATAACTTACCACGATTCGTGCAGCAATTTGAAGACCTCGCGTTTTTATTTGTAACCTAGAGTCATATTTTAAAATTATTTATGTACTTGGATCTTGGATGGGGAAAGTTTGTTTATAAATGCGAAGCATATTGACATAAACAAGCAAACGGGACTTTTACTGAAAGGCTATTGCTCCTTGTTCACTTGTATCAGTTCAAGCGGAGGTCTGGCTTTCAGCCTTTGTAATTACAAACCAATCAGGAAATAAATACAAATCGGCCGATTTTTTTTTATGCAAGACAGCTAGAAGCAAAGAAGTCCCGATACAGCGTGTTTGATGTAGGACTGAGTCTTTTTCATCATCATCCTATACAAAAACCATAGACATAGCTCTATTGAAGCTGTCATTGAAATCGAAGAAAAGATGGTGAGTGTCGAATTGGACTTCTGCTTAAGGTAGAGGTCCCATCCCAATATTTAGATGAACTGTTCATCCAGGATACTTGAGGCGTGCCTTGCATCGACCGGAACTTGTTCAATTTGGTTGACGGTTTGTTGTTCTGGTGACAAATATGTTTCGTTACGAATGTTATCTGACGGCGCGGCATGTCGTATAGACCGTGCTTTTCAACTGTCATCTGTCACCAAAGATGTTCTTCTTTTTGATTCCGTTTTCCATTGCGATTTTCAGATTTTGCTGTCAGATTTCAGATTTTTCGTGTCCAATGGAACATAAAACGAGATATTTCTTTCTTTGCATTTGTGGTGGTGGGTGTTTTAAAAGTCAGCTGTTCTTAAATTGTAATTTGTGTTTATAAAAATCCATTTAATTTATGTTGATATCCATTGCAGCGGCTAATTGTGAATTTTTCTCTATTTTTCACAGACTTGTCATCTAAAAACGTAATAACACACGTTAAAGTTTGACAAATGACAAATGTTTTTTTTTTGTTAGTGTAAGTAGGTGTAAATCTAGCTTAGAAATCGAGATTCGCAAAATTGTTCTGACTCTAAATTGCTTATTTTGCGGCCAATGGAACATGAAATCTGACAGCTAGCTGAATTCAAGAGCAGAAAAATTGCTCTGAATCTGAAAAAAAAGAAAAAAAAAAAACCTTTTCTGTCTCAATGGAAAACCACATGAGTTAACATCGAATAAAATTTGGGAACTATTTTTTAAAGATAACACATTTGTGAATTATAACTTATAAATTAGACCTTTTTTCATAATTTGCAAGGAGATGGAATTTGTGCTTTTATAAAATAAGTCTCTAACTAGCTTCTCACAACCATTCAACTATTCGTTTTGTGCGAGTTTTTCAGGTTTGAAACGAATGGAAGGGATCTACAATTTTATGCCGACTCCAAACGGCTATTTGAGAGCTCTTTCCAGACAGCTATAGGTACTCTCGGATGTTTGACAGACGTTCGTGAGGGGATACGCAGTGGAAGATTTTATTAAATTTACTTATTTAGACCGATGAATTTGAATTTTCAATTAAGTACAATTATCTTACGACTCGACTCAACTCGGTTTCAGCTTTTAACAGTTTTAATCCACCGACCCGAATTCACTTAGCCTTGTGTCTATTCGGTAGTAGGAAAAAAAAAAAGAATCTTATTTTGAAATCTTGACCTCTATAATATTCAAAAATACATATTCTTAGAAACTGACAAACACACACACAAAAACTGGAACAGAGATTAGTTCCTGTCGTCCCTCAATCGCTATACGCAACGATAAGATGAGGTCAACCATTTGCGACACTTCTTATCACAACTCATGTTCCGCTTTCAGTTGAATTTACCAAGAAACATACTTTAGCCTGGAGATATTCACATTTGAATTTTATTTAAATTTCAGGCACCATCATGAAGTGGAGCTTGCTGCTAGTTTTGGGCATTTTTGCCATTGCCGCTCAGGTTGGTCGAAATTCCTTTGATTGGGTTTAACTAGCTTATGTTGCATATATATATCGCAGGTAAAATCTGAGGAATTCCCCGAATTGGCTGATATGGATTTGGAAGAGTTTGACGATCTAGATGCTAGCGAAGAGAAGCTTCTCCGAGAGTTGGAGGAAAAGATGCTGGTAAGTGTTTATTCGAAATATTCGGTCCCTATATAGTGATAAAAAATCTCTTTGTCATGATAACAGGCTAAGGATCTGGACCGTGAAAATGAATTGGCATCGAAAATCGCCGGAGAAACACACAACACCGTATTGAGTCCAGTTTTGGAGAGTAAGTGAAGACTTGGAGAGTTTTTATAAACTTGACTAGCTTGTGTATTTCTTCTTAGTTGATCCATGTGAGAAAATGCACTGTGGCGCTGGACGAGTATGTCAAAGCACTGGAGAAGAGGCTGAATGCATCTGCATCCAGGACTGTCCAGAGGAAATTGACACTCGCCGTCATGTGTGCACAAACAAGAATGTAACCTGGCCGTCCGATTGTTCCGTCTACCAGCAGAGATGCTTCTGTGATACCAAGGACCCCCGCTGCAAGGATGCCGCCAACAGCCATTTGCATATTGACTATTATGGTGCTTGCCAGGAGTTGCCAGTGCGTTGAATTGGCAAGCAATCAAAGCGTCTATTAACTAGAGTGCTTGTCTTCTCATTACAGGGATGCTCTGATGAAGAAAAGAAGGACTTCCCACGGCGTATGCGTGACTGGCTGTTCAACGTTATGCGTGATTTGGCGGAACGCGACGAATTGACCGAACATTATATGCAAATGGAAATGGAAGCCGAAACCAACATGACTCGTCGTTGGGCCAATGCTGCTGTCTGGAAGTGGTGTGATTTGGATGGCGATACTGATCGTTCAGTGTCACGCCACGAGTTGTTCCCCATCCGAGCACCGCTGGTCAGCTTAGAGCATTGCATTGCGCCATTCTTGGAGTCCTGCGATCAAAACAACGATCACAGGGTGACATTGACTGAATGGGGCAAGTGCTTGGAGTTAGAAGAGGTGTGTATTATATTTGTTCTAAAAATGCGAATAATTAAAATAATAAATTTTCTTACAGGATGAACTCAATGAAAGGTGCGATAACATCCAAAAGAATATCCCCCATCTGTTGGGCTAACAATATAATCACAAACATGAGTGTCTGTTTTTTAAGTAATAGATAAGCTGAAAAAGAATAACCCGAAACGGAAGTTATGACATCTTCCTTTTTAATTTGTATGAACCAACCAAAGCGAAATGCTCGACATTTCTTTGTAAAAATATGTTTGTAATTTTTTTTTTAACTCTAAATACAATAATTAAAGATTGTGTCGGGTTTTAACGTCATTTCGGGGGTTTGTATATCATGAAACAATCACCAAACCACCGATATAACAGATGTCACTCTTTCTTTGGAAAGCGATGAATAGAAAAAAAAGAAAGTTGTAATGGTAACCATTGAAACGCTGTAGCAAATGCGAATCTTCCGATTTGCAATCAGATTTAACAGGTGAAACATTTATGAACTAGATTTTATTCACAATCACGCAAATAAAAAATCTCGTTCGAACTTAACCTTCAAATCGAATATCGTTTTTCAGTATAATCACCCCTATCGAGGTATCCGTTCGGAACGGCGTTATACCACTTGACAGCCACACGGTCATTTTTTCCGAAGCTCTCCGACAACGAATAGCTGCGGAATATTTTCATGTGAAATTAACGCGTTTTTATGCTTCATTTATTTTATTCGTATCGGAATTTTCTCCGAACGGATACCTCGATAGGGGTGATTATCGCCGATTGCGAACACAAAGGAATGGCTACAATAATTGTTGAGCACATTCTGTGCTTGCCCGGAACTTCAGATTCGGTGGAACGAATCTTTACTTCAGTTAACAAAACTCGGACTTCAGACAAAATTCGTTTAGGATCGGAAACATTGAAGGCGATTCATCATCATCAAACTTAAGGTATACATGTGTTGATTTCTTTGAATACCTCAAAACAAAGCCGGAAGCGGAACTGCTTTGTCAAATTGCTTCAGACGACAAGTACGAGTACTTACAAAAAAACAATCACAGAAGGAGATGGTGGAAATTAATTGCTCGGTGGTTAATTTGCTATTTTTCTCAATTTTCAGTGAATAAAATGTATACTGTGCAAAATACTGTTTTTTTTTTTATCGATTTACTGCTTTTTGAAATTTTTTGGTAAAATACCTATACTGTTTTTGGCCGGAAAAAAAGATACGAGCGTTAACAATACCACATGTAAAAAAAAGGCCCGCTCAAAGACCAACAGTCACGATAATCTTTCAGCCTTATTGTGAGTTTCACCCGAACAAAATTCCACCCGAAAAAAATTTACATTTCACTTATTATGAGTTCCGGGCGAAAATTTGTCGATGTTCGAAAAAATGACCGTTATTGACAGCAGTGTTTCGGGCGGAATATACTGCTATTTACCAATTACCACATTTTTTTTAGAGGCGAACAAAAGAACATGACGCAGCACTATATAAGTTATTTCTACTGTACTTAGTGTAATAGATGGAAATTTAAGTTAATTTTTTTTGTTTATTAATTCTATAATACTGCTGAAATCTAAAAAAATAGCACAATATTTATTTACAAAAATGCAAGAAACGATTGATTCTTACAATGGTTCGCGCAACTACAAAGGATTGGATTTATCTCGCAAGTGCCTTCGAGTCACTCATTCAAGAGTATTTTCTTCCTCTTCCTCTTGTATTAACAGCCGCAGTGCTTTGCTATGCATTTTTTATAATTCTACTTTAAAAATTGTACTACTTCTTTTAAAATATCAAGAAACAAGACTTTTCTTTATTCCAGCTGTCAAAACACATATTACTTGTGTGTTCGAAATGTCACTGTCGATTCGAAGTTTGCATTCGTTCGGGCGAAACTCGCAATAGCTTTTAAAATTCCGAAAACTCACAATAAGGTTGTTTGAGTAGTGTCGGAGCTGGTGCAGGGGATTGAAAAGAACCACAGACTTTTTTCCCGATCCACAAGAAAGGAGAACTTCTAAACAGGGCCAATTAGGCATCAGTTTCCATTGCATACAAAATGGTAACGTCTAAAACCATTTGTCAACGAATTGATCGACTCTTACTTAAACGAACTCCGATGGATCCCGCAGAAAACCCAAGAAGACCGACAGAGCGAATAACAGGAAGCTATATGCGAGAAACAGATTAACACAGAGACTTTGACAGCAACAGCGAGTTTAGGATTAAAGGCTAGTACGCTGCTCAAGTGAAATCCAGTTTTTCATACAAAATTTTCACCGCGAAATGTCAAAATGAACTTTCCACATGGAAATTTCACTTGGCAGTACGCAGCTCAAGTGAAAAATTGCGCTTCAAAAACTGAGCTGTAGGTGGCGATACTAAAATCTCTCCACAGCTATTTCACTTGGTTTTTATTGTCCGTCGCATTAAATTTTTGACGTTTCGGCGTGAAAAATGATTCGTACGACGACGGTCAAGAAATTAATTTCAATTTCAGATGTTTCTTGAAGAGAGTACTGCATTTTTCGAATTTCTTTTATCATTTTTGCATTGAATATAAGTACCATAAAGTTAGGTATACAAAAACATGGTGGTATAGATGACCTTTTTGATGAGCAGGGTGCCTCAGTAAATTGTTATACACTGTTTTGCTCAAGATAAGCATACAGACTTTTAATCGGCGGTCAGACCATAATTACATAAAATGCTTTAAGGATACTAAAATGGCAATTTAGTGTTTTCATACAAAAAATGATTTGTTCGTAGCTCGCAGTTACCTTTTGTAAAGGCGACACGGCGGCTGCTGCAATTGCGTTATAAAATTGAACACGATACTCTCTTTATGCATTTTTATTACTATTAATGAATGTATGAGAGTTACTTTAATTAATAATAAATCCTTAAATATTATTGTGGCATTCGATTGGGAGCTCTCAGAGCACTTTTTATGTGCGTTTGGTACAAAAAAAAAAAAAAAAACAATCTTCGCGCTTTTGCGAATCTATATATTTTCTCAGATTTACCAATACAAGTGCGTTTCAGTTTGTTTTTTTCTCTACAGCAAAGAAAGTAATTGCATCGGGTGAATCTATTTGTGTAATTTATTTATGTATAAATATTTAGAAATCAATCGGGACGCTAATTTAGAATTTTTTAATATAAAATTTAACCAGTGAATGGAAAACGCTTTGAAAAGTGTTGAAGGCTACACATATTCCAATCGCACGAATGTCAACACAAAAAAGGGCAAGTGATGTTCTTATGTTCGATTAGCCACACGAAATCTGAAATCTGAGAGCGAATCTGAAGAAGCATAATCGAATACCACATAAAAAACTTTTGCAAATAAGAATACAGCAGTATTCGAATGCTCTGCTACAATGAGGTTCAGTAATCACTACAATATAATTCCCGGATCTGTTACACTGGTCTTATGTACAAATCAGATATTATTGCCAAAATTAAACACTACTAGAACCTATGAACTACAATAAAACAAAGTTCGCAATTTCTTTCCTCCATCTGTTTTCATTTTAATTAAAATAAGAGTGAACAAAATATGTTTATTTTATACTATAGCTATCCTTAATCTTATGGAATTCCCAGAGAAATTTTTTTTTCAGCTCAGTCACCCTGCATTAATTTCTCCAGTGAAAATTTCACTTCACTTGAGCAGCGTACTAGCCTTAATAATGTGTTGAAACTAATTAAAATACATTGGTTCTAAAAAGTTGTCAAAGTTGCTGTTGATGTCGCTGTGTTAATCTGTTTCTCGCATTAGTCATCAGGTTTAGTGTTATGTGGGACTGTTGATTATCGATTGTCGATCATTTCCTTTTTCAGGAGACATTATGTCTGTTTTTTCAAACATCTATATCAGCAAAGTAAAACAATAGACAAAAACGCAAACAAAAACAGTCTTCAGTCTTGTGTCTCGCCTTTTAATTTGATTAAACAACTTTTCGGTAACCGAAAGCTATTCAGCCCTAGCGAGGTATCCGTCGGAACGGAAAATTCTCCGATTATATACGATTCGGAGGATTTTTGCTGCAAGGTGTTCGGAACAACTGTTCGGAGACTTGTTCCGACATTTTGTAACGCATATCGGCGAATTATGTTGAAATGCGATAAAGTGCTTTTTTTTTTCTTGAATTTTTGACATTAAGTCCTCCGGCAGAAATTGGTTGCGGAATTTGTTTACGATTTGCAGTGCGCCATCGCAATTGTTTATTTCTCTTCCGAAGTCGGACACCTCGAATGGAATTTGAGCCTCCAAAAACATGTGCGTTGCGGAGAATTTTCCGTTCCGACGGATGCCTCGCTAGAGCCGAATGATATACGCTACCTTGTATAAGTATTTGGTAGTGTTTTCTTTTTAAATACTGCACTGGCCAATACGAATCTGGAAATTATTTTAAAAACCTACCAGAGCGAAATATAAAGAAAAAGATCAGGATTTTCCAAACAAAAAAATTACATTAAATTTATTTATTCAATCTTTTTTTTTTTTTTAATAAATCAAATGATTGTGGTCGGTTTTTTTTTCATTAGAAATAAAAAATATTTATGTAAAATATTATTTAATTATTAAAAGTACGTTAGTTTTAGCATAACAATACGGAAATTAGCTTTAATACCCTTGGGACAGAATGACAGTATTTTTCCTCTGAGAATCTTGAACATTGTCTTCCTGTAAATGCGAAAAAAAGAGAAAAAAACAAAAAAAGTTGATAATTAAACTGGCAGGTAAAATTCAAGTGCTATCTAGAAGTCTACTAAGCTACATTTGGCTATTGTGGCCGCTTTTTGGTCGAACGGAAACAATAGACAGGATGAAAAGGGTTTCAAAAATACGTTTTATTGATAAAACTACTTTGAAGCAAGTAGATAATATTTTATAAGAGCTCTACATTAAATGACTCGTTAGAAGGAAGTTAATCGGCGCAAGCAACCTCGATTTTTTCGATTGCCTGTCTTTATAAGTACAACGAATTCCAACCAAAACTATTACTTTGTGAAAAAAATAAAAATATAATTGACAAATAATCAAGTTGTTAGGACTGATTATTCGGGACCTCCCTTTTTTCCGATCAAGGATTTGTGAATGTGTGGAATGACACCACCGCCGGCAATAGTGGCTTTGATCAGGCTGTCCAATTCTTCGTCTCCACGAATGGCTAATTGTAAATGACGTGGGGTGATACGTTTAACTTTTAAATCCTTTGATGCGTTACCGGCCAATTCGAGTACCTGCAAGTTGAGAAAACAAACAAAAAAATACTTTCCTTGAGAGAATTTTAAATTGATTGCAGAATTTATAAAATAATGTAGTTTCATGCGTTCATATTTTAACAACGGTTGATCGTTTTGCAGAACTCGTGTAAATTAAATAAGTTGGCGAAATATGCCGCACTTAGATCCATGATTGGGGGGTTCGATTATGTGCCTAGTGTCTTGTGACGTTTTTCCCCACAACACATATTTTAACGACTTGTATCGTTTTCGATTGCAATTAGATTTGTCGGGACTAGGTATCCGATTTGTGATTTTTATATACCCCGTTTGTCCCCATTTTTCTCATGATTTTAGTTAACAAGGCTATTATAGAAAAGTCTTTTTTTCAACGCGTTTATTTTCTTCTTCTCGCTTCAATACATCAAATTTTACAACACAAATGCAATATAGTGACAAAAACCAGAGCAATATTTGCAAAAACGTAGCGGTTCATATTCAAATTTACTTCCTATAAATCTTGCGGGTATACCTACTCACTTCACTTCAGTCTTGTTTGAACACACCCTCTCCCATACCCCATCCCCAGCCACAGTTTGGTGGGAGCATTCAAATCAGGGGTCGAATCGCCACTTCCGTTCATGGAATTAAGTTGGTTTTACATGTGAAACAAAAACAAATTCCGTCACGAAATGCTCGATCACGGAGGACGCGATTCGACCCCAGATATGAGACTGTCGCATGGTCGTGGCTCGTGGAGCCCCTGTATTCTAGGATTATTCACAATAAATTGGGCTCTGTATGAAATTGCGAGCGTCCTTGTTAAGTATGGCCAAGTTTTATTCCAATTATATAAATCTATCTTTATGTCTATTTTTCCGGTCAAAAAAGGTTTTTTTTTCCGGTTAAAGATTCGGTTAGACCGGATTTCAAAATTGTCTCCGGTCAGGGTGAAGAGTTATCGGTCAAATATGACCGGGATCCAGAATGGCAGCACTGTTAATGGTTGTTAAAATTTTAAATTTGCAGAGTAGCTATAGAAATGGCACTTTTTTCTTTAACCGGCCCTTTTTTCGACTCTTCAGCGGTCACTGAATATTTTAAATTTGACTCTTCGAAATGTCAACTGAGTATGCAGGCAGGACTTGCTTAACTATGTCGTTTTCAATTGGGCAAGAAGCGTCCAGAATGCAAAAAATCGCTTCTTAAACCGTTGGCACACATGTGAAATTTATGTACTTCGTACAAGTCAGATGATTCACCAATACTTTTGTGGATTCAATCAGAAGCAGTTTTCTTGTTCTATTGGATTACAGAAAAGGTTGATCTCCAATGAAACCAATGGAAAACGAAATAGATTGGTCGGCATAACACCCCGACTCCACAGTAGATAATTTCACTCATAATGCTTATCATGAAATGAAATATCGTGTCGAGTCACTCTATTTCCTGGATGCCTGCGATTAGCTATTTATCTTGAGATGGCCGTCTGATATGAATTAAACATATGGTTGTTTTTTTTTTTCGTCTGGAAATGTAATTTTTTACACCTACAACCTCTCTTGCTGCTGCGATACGAAATGGAATGTTATGGCATGATTTGCCCAGCACAGATATAAGAAAATTGTATCAGATGGATGTCAGGCATTTAGTCGGAGATAAACCTATCTCTAGTGGAGTCGGCGTGTAAACATCAACTGCAAAAACTATTCACGTGACCACTCTGGGCCAATAAAAACTGAAATACATCTAGTCAGCTGTCAGGCTCACTAAACTAGGAATCCGAACGTTCCCAATTTTACGTATGGGAGCGAGTTTTTTTTTATTTCGAAATGCGTTGTGTGAAAATCAATTGAAACGGATTTCCAGAACCAATAAAATTTGGATTTAATGTTCGATTGGGAAGCACAAAATGCAAACATTTAGTTACCCTTGCGAAATCGTATAAAACAAGGAAATAATCAATAACTTTTCATGTAAACAAATTGTTTACAAATAAAACGTTTGAAAATGAATAGGTACGTTGGGATAGATCATACATGTAATAGCCGCTGGCCAGTTGCAATTGGACTAGTAACGTTTGTTATGTATCTACCAATGTTGCTATGCAATTCATCATAATAATAGCTCATGATAGTTTGCTAAGAGCTTTCTTAACATAGATAATAAGTATAATATGAGCACATCCAATACCTTCCTACCAACTTCACCAGAATCATTTGTTCATGATAAAAGAAACATGAAAAGAAAGTGTAAAGTAACCAATTACGGTTCGGTTTTCAATTGAAAATTGGTTCGCCAGAATAGAAAGTGATAATTTCATAATATGATGCAATACAACATCGATAAGGGCATTCACATTTCGATGCTCTTCCAGTGAAAACAAAAAACATAAACGAACGCCTAATTTTCAAAAAGAAACTATGCACTTTTCTAACACAAAATGGCGGCGTGACGCCAAAAAAAAAAATATAATATTCATCAACAGAGTCAACGCACACGCACACAAACATGGGTAATAAAACCCAAACGATGAACGAACACAAACACAAACATGAAATATATTCCATAAGCGATTCGCGCCAAACCAAAGTTTGGCGGAATATTCAAATGTTTTCCTTTTGGGTAATTCTGTTATTAGAAACACAAAAAAAGTAAAAGACGACTTACCTCAGCAGTTAAGTATTCTAATATAGCAGCAGAATACACAGCAGCGGTGGCACCAACGCGTCCATGGCTTGTAGTTCTACTCTTCAAATGCCTATGAATTCTGCCCACGGGAAACTGTAAAGGAAAAGATAAAAAAAAAGAACACAATTAGCGCGCAGAGTTGAAGAAATGGGGGGACAGCGTGTTATCATTTTGACCGAAAACGAAAAAAGGCGCCAAAAATAGCTCGCCTGTTGTCGGCCATGGTGGACAAATCGATGGAATATTTACTACGAAATTACCTGCAATCCTGCTCGTGCTGACCGTGATACTGCCTTCGCTTTGGCCTTTCCCGAATCTTTACCAGCTTTTCCTCCTGCCTATGGTATTTTGTTCGTTCCCGTCATCATCGTCAGCAATGGTTGTTGCGAGCGAGCATAGCGAAAAAAAAAAGAGCAGAGAAATGTGTGTTTAGGTTAAGTTCACAAGGGGGAAATTGGTTTTCTACATTATTTTTTTCTGCGTTAATTCTTTTGTTAAGGACAAATATGTACGTTTATAATCGAATGATTTTTGCACAAATATATATTGGAAATTTATTTATGATTACCATTTTTTGAAACTTGTATTCGAAATTGAATTATTTAGAGCAATATAAAATAGGGTTCACTTCAAATTGGAATGAATTTGCTGCAGAGAAAACAATCGACGAACTGTACGGCACGAATTTTTTTTATAAATGACTTGGAGAGAGACGCCACGATTGTAATCGAACGAGTGTGGCTGTTGGCCGCCAAATGATAAATCGTTCAGTTTTAGTCTAAAGTGGTGCCAAGTTCAAATTTCAATAGACCAATGAAAAAATATTAGCTCGGTAAATCGAAATAATACACATAATTATATTACACATAAGGAAACATAATTAAATAAAAATAAATGTACTTTGCTTGTGAAATATCAGATTATAAATGACTTAAGCACGATGTACAAATACAAACATTGCTGATTCGGATATAGAATATAAAAGCATCATAAAACATTGTGTAACCGATAGGAACAAAAATACTTACGGCTAAAAAGATTTTTTTAATATGAACATATTTATTTGCAAAAATTGCTGAAAAAATGTGTTTCATTCATTTCATCGCTCTTAATTATTTCGGCATGCTACTTGTCTGTTAGTATCATTGTACTTTTTATCCCATTCTGGAGCAGAACAAACAGCTAAATTCGCATTTTTTGTTTTTTTTTATACCATTTTCGGAATAATTTTCTCAAAGTTGTTTGCTTTAGAGCTTTATTTAAGAACAAGGTTAGTTATGTTTTTCTTATAATGCAAAATAACATTAAAAAAAGAAGAAGCAAATAGTGTGTTACTCTATTTATCATTTCACTTTGCTCTTTGTCTCGCGTAATGTTAGAACTTGGATTGGAACTACATCAGAAAAGAAATGAAATTTTGGTTTTATTTTTAGAACTCTTGATAATGATATAAAATGCATTTTAATTAACATTTTAGGTACATTTATCGGTGTTCAAAAAAAAAAACCAATTGATACACAACATCCTATTTAAATGAAATTGGTATAAATATAATCCATTCAATGAGACTTGGCATCATTTTTCTGTAACATATTTGAATTTTAACGAACAATATACTCCTGTTGCTTCCTTCTCTAACCAACGCAGTAAAACAAAAACAAACTTCAATCCGCAACGAATTCCATAAGGCGCGTTTAAAATCAAAAAGAAGTAACTACGATTCAACAAAGAAAAGAAGAAGAGTAACATCGAGTCAACAAAAACATTTTCAGTGTAATTGTGGATATTCGAAATTTCAATACTAAACCATTATTACATTTTTAAATGCCTCGCGTTGCTAAGACGAAAGTTGGCGCTCCTAGCTTGCCGGTGGTAAAGCGAAAACCAGCAACGAAGAAAAAGAATGATCAAGTTTTGCCGGAACCCATTCCGGAGGGTGAAATCATTACTGATATCTCCAAAACAGCATGGAAAATTGGTCCAGCTATTGGCAAAGGAGGTTTCGGTGAAATCTATTCGGCGTGTAAGGCCCAAACTCCGGCAAAGAAACTATCCGACTACGAATATGTCGTGAAAATTGTAAGTCTGTATTATTTGTGATTTGTTCTATGGAGATAATTGTTTCTTTTAGGAACCTCATGGAAATGGTACTCTTTTCGTTGAAATGCATTTCTACATGCGCAATGCTAAACTGGAGGACATCACGAAGTTTAAGACAAGCCGTAACATCAAATCCTTTGGAATGCCGTACTTGTTAGGCAGTGGATCGCACGACATTAACAACGTAAAACATCGCTTCGTCGTAATGCCCCGGTATGGCACAGATATCTGGAAGTTCTTTTTAGAAAACGGCAGGAAAATTCCAGAACACACAATCTACCGACTCGCATTGCAAATGCTGGACGTTTATGAGTACATCCATGGGAGAACGTATGTGCATGCAGATCTAAAAGGTGCAAATATTCTGCTGGGCTATGGCAAGGGTGGTGCCTCCCAATCATATTTGGTGGACTTTGGGCTTGCTAGTCACTATACACAGAAAGAGTTCAAGCCAGATCCCAAGAAGATGCACAATGGTACGATCGAATACACCTCGAGGGATGCTCACCTTGGTGTGGCTACAATGCGCGGCGACTTCGAGATTCTCGGCTACAACCTTATAGACTGGTCAGGCGTAATGTTGCCGTGGGAAAAGGAGAAACTCCTAAAGGTTCCCTTGAAAGTACAGAAAGCAAAGGAAGTATTTATGGACGATATCAGCGGAAGTTTGAAGAAACTCTACCCCAAAGGAGTGCCAAGTGAGTTTTCATAAACAACCCAATAAGATTAAGCATTTTCATAACTGCTTTCTATTTCAGATCCAATCTTTGAGTTCATGAAATATGTTGCCACACTGGAGTACAACGAAACCCCAGAATATGAGAAATGCCGCAAAATATTCCTCGCCGGGTTGAAAGTCCTAAAGGTTCCCAATACGGGTGAATTAGACTTCAAAGTCAAATCAACGCCAGATCTCAAAACAAAGTTGAAGACAAAACCAGCAGCTCCACCACCGTCCTCCGATCCGGACAGCTCTGATAGCGATTCAGTGTTTGAGAAGAAAACTCCTGTAAAACCTTCAAAGCGTCTTGATAAAAATTATATTTCTCCGGGCAAACGTAAAGATCCACCCGCAAGTAGCCCACAAAAAAAGCTGGAATCGCCCCTTAAAAAACTAAAATCATCACCCCTTCGTTCAGTTAGAGGTTCACCCATTCGTTCAGTTAGAAGTTCACCGCGAAGCACTCCAATTTCGGCGAATATTAACTTTAGTCCAGTGGTGTCGATCAGGAAAGCTTCATCTGCAACACCGGGCAGTGCCCGCAGACCAGGTAAAACCATCATCAATGACAATATGACGCCCAATCCAAGAAGTGGCAAAACTTATGAATTCAATTTTGAACTAGACGTCAGCATGGACGCAAATGTTGTAGTGAATGTAAAGCGAAAGAAAAAAGGTGATTTGGCATCGACAGACTCGCCTTTAGCGAATTCAGGCTCGCCACGCACAAGAGTAAAAGTTCGAAAGATCAACTCAAGTTCGCCAGACAAAAAAGCATCCAGAGTACAATCGAACTCGAAGAGCTCCAAGTGACCACCCGGTCTGCTGCATTTGTTATTTTATCTTGAAGGAATCTCTTCTCTAGGGCGCGTTGTCCTCATTATTTTCTTGTTTACTTTTTCCTTATTTAATATACCATTATAGATTGTAAACAGTTGATTGTTCATGTTTAGAAGCAAGACAAAAAATAAATTTACATTTCCAATTGTTACCTCCTGCAAAAATGAAATTTTCAGTAACCTCAGACGCTGGATCTTTGATTTAATCGTTGGCCGAGTATTACGATATCCATGGAGCCACAAACACGAGCCCACTCCAACGCAACAATGCAGGAAATCTGCTATCCATTTGTTTTCAGTTGGTCGATTATTAACAACAGGAAAGACCTTCGTCGTCGATAGACGCAGGAATAAGCTCAATTAGTTCATCTTCTCCATCAATAGATCAACCTCGTTTGTCAGCGATGTGTCTACTGACTGACTCCATGAGCTACACAAAACTATGGAATTTCATTTAAAAAAGAACTACTTCAGTGTTAAAAAAAAATACGTTTGTCCCTTTACAATGTCACTTTATTAAAAAAAAAAAATTGATCTTATTTACTAGACTTTCTTTTACTTCCACTGCCACTACTGCTACCTTCGTGATGCCTCGACTTTGATTTTCTGCTGCCACTCGAATGTGAAGATGACTTTTTACTCGAATAGGATGTCTTTTCGGCGCTAACGATATTAATGCTTGGCGTTACACTAGAAGTCGATAAAGCATTTGCTTTTGACGACGTAGTGGTTGGCTCTTTCGAGGAATGAGACTTTGTAGAAGAACTGGATTTATGGTGTTTATTTGACGACGAAGAAGAGTGCTCTTGTCGATAATATGGTGACGAAGATGTAGAGGATGATGATGACCTTGATGAAGACGCCGAAGAAGATTTAGCCTTCACCGGTGGAGCAGGTTCGTCAATGGCAAGTTTCGATGGGGTCGTTTTACTCTGACAATTAGTACAGTTCCAGGACAATTCTTGTTCGTCAGCTTCTTCGTCGGTAATGTTTGGATTGTGGCACATTTGATGGTAGAGTGAACCACACTTGGAGCACTCGATAAGTCGATTTGTTGCTGTGACTATCATCTCTCCGCATACGACACACTTGAGATCACCGAATTCCTTTAGGTTTTCGACTTCTTCGGAAATTGTCAGAGCACCTCCCATGTCGTCTGACTCGGCAATTGTGTTTGGCGAGTCTGGAATTGTCTTCGGTGACTGGGTAAGTGTGAGGTCTTCCACTTCTATTGGGATAGCTATGGTTCCTGGTGCCTGGGGTTCTTCGTCGAGATGTTTTCTACTGATTGTGTTGGCCAACATCTTGGAATTGCCATACCGTTGTTTGATAATATCATCTAGGCAATTGCGAATATCCTCAGCTGACTGGGGATTTGTGGAATGGAGGAAATTTAACGCTTGTTTTAGTGAGGGGTCAAGTTCAGTAGCCATTGGGTAAAATATTTTTCGTGGAGAAAGGGATTCTAATTTGATGGGACAGCTAATTCGGTCGGATTCGTCTGTCGCAGTGTCGTCTGTGTTCGTTCGGTTGAATGACACTTCAAATATAGCACAGGCACAGAGTACGTTCAGTGAAATTTTTGTTAAATGTCTTTATACAGGGAGTGGGCAGGCAACCTTTTTGTTTTTTAAATTCTTCTTAAAAAAAATTACCAGTCGTTGGGAATACCTACATTCTTATTGGCGCCTTCATACCTCCAATCCGAAACAGTAGTGGATACATAAAATCAAATTGCGCCTTCACACATGCCCGGTTGCCGTAGTCCGTCTCGGTTTTCAGTTTACCATCTCTATGTACATGATAATTTTTTTTTTGTGTAAATTGGTTTCTTTTTGTGAATTTGGTAATAATCTTTTTTTAAATGGATTTTGACATCGAAAAATTGATCAGCTTGTTTGAAGCAAGGTCCGTGATTTGGAACAAAAGCTTTCAATTTTATAACGACATGCCACAAAATATGCACGAGAAGAAATTTTGAAAGAATTAAATAATGACTTTGAAGTGATGGATGAAAACATACTGTCGACTGCCACGAATGGAACAATATTCACATTTCATAACTTATTTTGTTTAGAAAACCGTCTAATTTGGCCGGGTAACCGGTAGGCGGCTAAGTTTGAAATGGCCCTTATTGTAAGTCATGGAAATTAATGTATTTACATATCATAGGTATATGAGGATAAATTAAAAACCCAAAAGATGTATTTTTTATTTAACAAATTAAAAGCAAGCAGGCAGCAAACTAATTTTTAAATTCACAATCAAACACACCTAAAATACACTTTTTATCTTAAAAAAAAAAAAAACAAACGAACGCACTCCAAATAATGACAACACTTGCAGTAATCGTTTTTTCGTCGATCGCCGCGTTCTGATTATAGCTTTAAATTAAACGCAATAATCTTTGCTGAAGATAACAAATCAATGATTAGAACTCTCCTCTATTGTTGATGGGTTTGTGAAATTCGTCACATCAGTTCATTATAATAAAATTGGTGCAAATTATTGTTTTTCCTCGGCTACAACCAAAGTCGTATGATTCGCGACAATGGCCAGTACTTTTACTTTGTTCCAGAGTGTTTTAGCACTGAGTTTGCTATTTATTGTTAATTGCGATGTATCTGTGGATCATTGGGTAAATATTTCCAATTCATTTTATATGATAGAATTGTCACAATAAATTTGTTTGTTAAATTTTTCGATTGGTGTTTTTGTTTTTCTCGTATTTATTTTTTATCCTGTCATGTGTTTTTGACAACTCGTTGGTAAGGTAGTTTAATTGGTCTTTGTTTGTTTTGAAGTAAAAAAAGAGTGCAATAAAATGTTTTTGCTTTTGTTTATCGATTGTTGTATTTTACTTTCTATTTTTGGATATTGCATCATGTCAATAATGTACGTAAAACGAAATAATTTATGTGTCGCACAGGACAAAGTTGTTTATGGTAACTACGCATTGGCCGGGTTCCACTGCCCGCTAGACGTCTAGCAGAAAATATCCCAGATGAAGGAACGCTCGCGCTAGAACAATAGCGGCAGCGGCAAAGTCCCCACTACAATTAAAGAAATAATACAAACATTATAAAAATAATATCTGAAATGCTATTTTATTTACATTAATACCATTTTTATCACAATTACATTTGCTCGGCGTATTTACTTTTATTTTGTAAACGTTTGACCGATTTCCTTTGACAGGTAGTTTTTTTTTTCAATGCAGCGGGTAGTTTTGCGCTAGATTGAGAAATTTCCCTGAAAGGGATATTTCACAAAAAGTGCTAGACGTCTAGCACTTTTGGTGAAATGTCTATTTTTTTTATATGGAGTTTGGCATGCCGCTAGTCATCTAGCGGGCAGTGGAACGCGGCCATTGATTGGTTCATTGGTATTTTGTATACATACAGTGAGTCACAGAAAAAAACATACGACTTGTTGGTTTTTACAGTATATACGGTATATGCAATCGAATTAGGTTGTACCTAAACTAAACGAGGGCAATTTAATGTCGATTTGAAATGTGACATAAAAATATATTTTTTCATATTCAGAACAGCTTTTCTGCACTCAAAATAAGCTGGCTGTCAGATATGTTGGCTGTTAAAAGCAATTCAAGGTCCGAACAATTTTCTAAATCTGGATTTCTGAGCGAGATTTACACCTACTTTATACCAACACCAAAAAGTTGTCATATCAAACTTTAAAGTGTGTTATTAACTAAGTTTTTTGACGACAAGTTTTTGAAAAATAGAGCAAAATTCTTATTCGGATATCAATTCAATTCAATTTCAATTCAATTTCAATTTATTATTATTATACAATTTTAAGGTACATTAAGATAAATATCTTTTATAGTAAGACAATAAGAAAATAAATTCAATAATACAATAAGTTAATCTTATAATTAATATCTTTAAATAAATATACAAATACAAATACAAATAAATTTAATCAAGTTTTTTAAACACAATTTACAATTTAAGAAAAGCTTACTTTTAAAACACGCACCACCAAAAATGTAAAGGAAGAAAAATATCGTTTTATGTTTCATTGGGCATGATAAGTCTTAAATCTGAGAGCAAAATTTGAAAATCCCAATGGAAAACGACATAATGGCTTCTTTTCACATAATTAATTAATATGTAATTTCTAACTGTTTTCGAATATGGGAACAGAATTTAAAATTAGGATTAGTAAAATCTCATTTGGCTAACATTGAAAAACCACAAATTCTGCAGTGTGTTATATGTAATAGGCGTTTTTTATTATGACCGCATGATCAATATAAATCATTCATTTTCATGGTTTACAACAAAAGTTGCAACTCGTATTATTGTTGTAAGCCATGAAAATCAATGATCTATATAGATCATGTGGGCATTATAAAAAAAAAACGCAAAATGTGCTGATACCTTAGTATGTGTATTTGATTTATGTTTTTCTTTTCTGAAAATCCTATGCACAACCTTTTGCATTCATTTTGTTATTTCTTTTATTACTAATGACGAAAACAGAATTTCACAACAGAAGAGTGCTATCTCAATGATCCCATCTACAATCATACCTTCAACTTCACTACACTTCACTCAGACTTGGCCCACACAGCGACTGGCAATGCGGGCGACATTTTCGAATTTAATATATGTCGTAGGCTGACGAAGCCATGTAACGGTCAGAGTAATGTGTCTGCCTGCTTGAAACGCGGATCACAGGAATACGTTCTAGGTAAGCGCCAGTAATTATTGACACGGAACACAATTCATAGCCATAACATGAAGTCTAAATACAAACACTTCTTCAGGTACTAGTCACAATTTGACCTACAAAAATGGAAAGATGTTCTTTAACTTCGTTAATGGATCCAAGTGTAAGGACGGTACTCTATATCAACTGTATGTGATTGTCAGTTGTGACTACACTTTGGATAATGTTCAGGCGCAGGTTACCCCCTACGTAAATCGTTTACAACTTATGTCGAATATTTCTAAGAATACGCTTTCTTAGGCTGACAGTATATGCTCCTTTTACATAACTTTGGAGACACCGACAGCATGCCTACCTGCACCGGATTCGGTTAAGTTAAACACGTGCACAGTTAAGGATCCCTCCACGGGATACACGTACAATTTGTTATCACTCAGTGATTACAACTATAGGTGAGAACTTTTACTAAAGGATTGCATAAACAATATTGAATCCATCATGCTTTGTATTCCAGGACATCGGACAGAAATGGATCGATTTTTGTAATTAACATTTGCAAACCAGTTTTGTATGCGGAAGCAGCTATGTGCCCACCTGGAAGCAGCGTTTGTCTGATAGATTTGAATGCGTCTGATTATAAGAAAATGTAAGGATAATAGTTTAAAGTAAGTGTAACACCTTACAAATTGGTTTTGTTTAAAGGTTTTTAAACTACGGAACCGTAGAAGCCAATCCCGTTGTGGAGAACGATCAACTTCTTATTCGGCATATGTCTGATACAGTTTGCAATGCCACGCATAACTACACGTCTACAATATACTTTCATTGCGATAATGGTATTGAGGTTTGTTAATCGCTTTACCAGGTGATTTCATCGTTTTGAATATTTATCTACTTGCTCAGAATGGACGACCTGATTTCATGGGACGGAAGGGCTGCACCTATGAGTTCTCTTGGTTCAACTCAAAAGCTTGTAACACAATTGATCCTTGTGTGGCTATTGATCCAATTACTGGTTTCAAGTAAATTTCATACACCCGACCTTTTTGAAAATGTTTTAATCTTGTTTTACCAGGTACAACATGAACAGTCTTAAAACGAATGCGTATAACTTAAAAATGGATGACAAGACGTACACGCTTGGAATTTGTTCGGACGCTGGATCACCGTGCTTAGATCATGCTGGCGAGTTGATATCTGTTTTATTTTTGGCTGTTTTATAACCTTCTCCCATTTCACTTGTACAGGTGCATGCGAGACTGTCAACGGTCAATCAACTACTCTCGGCAATAGTAATACGAATTTACGTTTTAATCAAACCGGATCACCGTATTTGCTTTACGATTCTGGCGCACCTTGTCAGACGAATGACAAAACCACGAAATTTTGGACAACGAAAATTGAATTTATCTGTTCGGCGGCCAATGGGGCAGACTCTGCTTCATCAGCTACGGCCGGACCAAAAATTATTGAAAACTCCGACTGTCAACTACTCATTCACTATCAGACGAAATTGGCATGCCAAAACCAGATAACCTGTAAGACTAGGGGCTTCGAATCTGAAACGTCTTCAACTAACGGAAATGCAAATCTCGATGAACATGAGATGGATTTGACACCACTGATAAGCACAACTGACAACTACGAGGCGAAAGTCAGTCCATCGATTTCGCAATCCGAAGTTGCCAAGTCAATGAAAGTAAACACATCGTTCGTGTTTTTTGTAAGTTTTCATTCATTTTTCGCTACTTTACTTTCAGTTCTATTTGAATGTTTGCCGACCGCTGGTGCCGAAGTACGGATTGGGCTGTCCTGGTGGTTCGGCCGCGTGCATGGCAGTGATGGGACAAACAACTCCAGAGCAAGAACAGGTTAGTAGCGGGCCATTCAAATGACCAAATATGGCAAGCTGGGAGAGAGAGGAAAGATAGTATAGAGATTGTGTGCTAGGGGTACTGTTAGCTCCACCTGTTCTCAATTGTTTATACTTTCAGAGTCTTGGCTATCCAGATGTTTCAATAACACGCATCAACGAAACTAGCGCTGAATTGAAGTACCTACGTGGAAGTACATGTCCATCGGATAAGCTAACTCAATTGTCGTCAACTGTTCAGTTCTCATGCGATGTTCGAGCGGGCAGAGTATGTGTTACTATTATTTCAAAATGCCATTCAACTTAACCAAATTTCAATTACCAAAGGCCCTTTTACGACGTAATAACAATTTACTTCTACGTCGTAAAAGGTCTTATTTATTTATAGCTCATTTTTTTTCCTCCTCAAATATTGTTTCTAATTTCGTTTATACTTTAATTTTGACAGGGCACACCAGTTTTGGAGTCCATACTAAGCAATTGCCATTACCAATTTATTTGGCCGACTAACGTGATTTGTCCGCCGCATTTGTGCGAGTTCAAAGTTGACACCTGTGAACTATTTAATGAGCAACTAAACGAGCACTACAGCGTGCGAAGTGCCAGCTTTACGGATAAAGGCACAATCAAGGTAAATTATTCTAATCAATTTATTACCAATAACCCGACTACCGTTGGGCGCGTCGGTTAGAATGGATCATTTTCAATCTAGACATGTTGCGAATGAAGTTATCTGTTATTGAAACTTGTTTATGTACATTTGCAGCTTCGAGGATCAAAAGAGTTCAGCATTGATATATGTGGGGAACAACGTAAAGCATTAACCGATTATTCACAAAGCACAGTCAAAGTGTTCTTTAGTGCCCCAGGACCGTCCGGCAGTAATGGTGAGTGTATATTGAATAAAAAGAATCAGAACAGGGTAGATTATATAGTCCGTGATTTTAATTAATATATGTTTACATTATTTTCCAGAACCAGTGAATGTTGAACTTCGACTTGTGTGCAGCGAGACTGAAGAAGCGTCCTCCTCAAGTGAGGTAAGTATCAACCGTAGACTAAGACAGTCTACACCTTGAAGATCCAGTACAAGTGCGTGAGCTTCCACAGCTTTGTTATATTTACCTTTGCGTATCGTATCGCAACAGATTGCTAAGGAGATGTTTGCCCAGCTTCTGCGCACGGACTCGATTTTCTCAGCAAATTTTGAACTAAAATCTTCACCAGTTTAACTTTTCGGCCAGAAGAGGTTAATTCTGTACGGAGCTACCTGCTGCAACCTTAAGTGCTTTGTACTGATCAAAATCAGTCAGTTTTTATGCAATTTTTGCGTTTCGCTCGCAACTAATAAAAGTTCTTACAGTTCTTACGGACATCAGAATTGGCATGATCGCTGATTAAATGCCAGCAGCAGTCGTTCGTCCAGATTATCGGCATCAACTGCACCGTTTTCTTATTTGTTTTCGTGGCAGACTTTGGTTAGGTTAGGTTAGGTTAAAATGGCTATCGGCTAACTGGTTAGGTTATGCGACACACTTAGACCTATAAGGTCCCTTGTGATACCACGTGAATCTGTAATTCATTCCTCCTACTCGTTGAACCAATTGGAGTTTCTAATGAAGCGTAGTAGATTTCGGATGTCTATGTTTCTTAGATCGTTCAGATCACTAAATTATAACGCTCCCAAGTGTAGTTTTCGTCTTTGTGAGAGAGCCGGACAAGTACAGAGAAGATGGAGAGAAGTTTCCTCCTCCTCCTCGTCAAAGCAGCTTCTGCAAAAATCGTTAGAGAATAAGCCAAGCCTTTTTGCACCAGACAAACACACCGTACGTGAGTATTGTTCTTATTATGACCGCTGTAAGCCCCATTTGTTCCCTATGGCTTTTTTGCAAGAGAAAAGTGCCACAGTGGCCTTCTTAACTCTTGCTTGGATGTTAGGTTTCCAGGTTAACTTTCTATCAAAAATAAGGCCTAAGTATTTAGCTTCATTTGAGAACGTCAAGCTAGTACCATTTATAGATAGAGGGTCAATGTGTGGAATCTTATATTTCCTAGAGAAGAGGACAAGTTCAGTTTTTTGAGGGTTTACGTCCAACCCACAACTGTTTGCCCATTTTATTAGCTTGTTAAGAGCGTGTTGTAGAAGTTCTTTTAAAGTGTTAAGGTACCTTCCTGAGACGGCAATAGCAACGTCGTTCGCATAGGCAATCAAATTGTAACCTTCCGCTTCCAGGGATATCAGAAGTTCATTCACCACTAAATTCCAGAGAAGGGGAGATAGGACGCCACCTTGTGGTGTTCCTCTACTGACAGGTCTTCTGGTAGATATCTCACCTAGACTTGAGTTGATAATTCGGCTATTAAGCATCAAATTGATCATCTCGCCAAGTGAGACATCAACGTTCAGAGCTGCCAGAGCACCAGCGATTGCAGATGAATCGACGTTGTTGAAGACGCCTTCTATATCCAGAAATGCAACCATTGTATACTCCTTATGACGAAGGGAATCTTCTATGGAGCGCGTTAGCTTGTGTAGGGCCGTTTCTACTGATTTGCCCTTAGAGTAAGCATGTTGAGCTATTGACAGTCGATTTTTGTCAATGCTTTTGCGTAAATGGATTTCAATCAGTCGCTCTAAAGTTTTTAGGAGAAATGATGAAAGACTAATAGGTCTGAGATCTTTCGGACTCACGTGAGAGCATTTACCTGCTTTGGGTATGAACACTACTTTAACCTCTCTCCATAGCAATGGGATGTACATTAGATCTAGACAGCTTCTTAGGATTGTCATTAGCGTTAGCAGGATGATATCCTTTGGTTAGGGCCCTTAACTTATCGATTTAAAGTGCAATATTCATTGGAACAGAGCCGCATAATTTATCTGAAAGCCTTTATCCGGTTATTGGAAAGTTCATTCTTCCGCACAGGATGAGAAGTATAAAATGACAGTGCACAGAACTACATTTGAATTTTGTCTACCTGTCCTCTACCTTACGTACAAATCCTTCTTCTGACGTGAACAGTTCCAAGGTCCCTTGCTTTATTCAATGCATGCTGAGTCTATTAAGATGGCCAGCCAGTCGAAAAACGTGTGATTTAATCAGTTTATCTTTATTACAGAGTACCCATACAAATTTGATTTACACTCAACGTACGCCAGGGATTTGTAAATTTTTGGGCTTAGAAGTTCCGAAATCTAGTCTACCACCTGTGTTAAATCCTAGCAGCCCCTCCAATCCAACCACTACCATTAGCACAGTTGCGCCTACAGCATCAACAAACAAGCCTGATCCTGGGGTGAAAAAATCGGGATCACTCACAAGTGAGGAATTGGTTACTTTTACATTTTCTTTTCTATATATTCTAATACAATTTTGATTTATACAGCCATTTTAGTAGTAGTCATATCTGTATCGTGTGTATTGTTGTGCCTCGCATTGTTGTTACGAACACCGGAGCGCAGAGACAGGGTGCTTAGGATATTCCGCAGGAGTTCTTCGGCTGTTCGATATTCAAGGGTAAGGTTGAAAAGGAGTCTACGAGCCAATACATGTCAAGTTTCTATTTCCAGGCAGGAAAATGAAAAAGTCGATACAATTGTATTGAATTCGATAGAAATGAGTTTGCTCGAGTACACAAAGTACAATTTGCCTTGATTCAATACAATTTATCTATCTTTTGTAATCTGTGCCTTGATTTTGTGCGGTTTTTGTCGCAATTGCGGTTGCGGAAAGGGTTCACGTATAGGCGGATTGTATAAATGTGTGCGTGATGTCGAGAACTGACAGCTTCCAGTATTTCCTGTTCTATTGTAGCCTTGTTCCTGAAAATTCCAGGCGGGCTTTCCCTTACGCAACCTATTTAGGTTGCGAGAAGGATGTCGGATGAGAACAACTGACAACAGCGTGACCGTTGTGCGACAATTTGGTACTTTTTCGATGACCCTGATACAATTTGTTACTAACTCGTTCCTTTTTGTTAGTTGGAAAAGACACTTCGGGGAGTTTTCAAAAACTGTGATTTCAAAATAAATGTGCTTAAAATATAACGCTGTTCCCTATCACAACACTATTTTCGGTTAAAACGAGGCAATACTTGTTAAATATTGTGAGAAAATTCTAAACTTGCAAAAGAGCTTCAGAAAAGGCATTTTTCCTTGTATTTTTTTTTTTCTGTGCAACTTTTTAAAACTAAATTGAACGAGATCTTAAAATGTGGATATAAATATGAGTTGATATATTTATAATTCAAAATCAAGCGCTAATGTTTTGATTTTAAAATTTGTCATTCGAAAACGAATTGCATCTATTTTTTTAACTATCTTAAGGACATCTCTAATGTGTGTTTTTTTTTTTTTTTTTTTTACATGAAATTTTAGATGAAAGTGAGCAATTTACCGTCTGTATAATATATTACGAGCGTAAAACAAAAACTGTAATTTATAACCTTTCTCTAACACTCAGGGCGGTTAAACAATAAAGGGCAATATTACTAAGTTCCAAATGTCATACGTAAAACGAAACCGTACCAATTTTCTTTTGCTTTTTTTGACCACTTAAACTTGCTGGTGGACCTCAATCTTGATCTTAAAATGTTGATTATGAATTATGAATTTAGTTTATCATATTCATTTTTCTAAAATAAGAATTTATAATTTGTTCTGTACGAAAAACGTTTTCCGATAACAGAACACTTAAAGATAATTTGCTTATTTATTATTAATACTTTTTCTTTTTCTTTTTTTGATAGACTAACTTTATAATTCATAAGCAACATTTTAAGACTTAGATTAAGGTCAACTATAAAGTTTAAGTGGTCAAAAAAAGCAAAAGAACATTTTTACGGTTCCGTTTAACGGATGGCTATAACTGGGGCCTAAAGCTTCTCTCCAAATTTACAATTTTCGCACAATATTTTCACAGGTATTGGCTCGCTTAACGTTATAATAGTATTGCGATACTCAACCGCGTTACATTTTAAACATATTTATTTGGAAATCACAGTTGTTTAAAGAATTTGCTAAGTTCCTTTTTCAATTAATAAAAGGGAAAAAGTACCAACAAATTGTATTAGAGTCCTCGAAAAAAGTATCAAATTTTTGCACAACGGTCACGCTGGTCCAGCGCGCGGTGCACTCACACATTCAAATCCGATTCGGAACGTTCCCTAGCGCAATTGCGACAAAAACCGCACAAAATCAAGGCACTGTGCCTTGATTTTGTGCGGTTTTTGTCGCAATTGCGGTTGCGGAAAGGGTTTACGTATAGGCGGATTCTATAAATGTGTGCGTGATGTCGAGAACTGACAGCTTCCAATATTTCCTGTTCTATTGTAGCCTTGTTCCTGAAAATTCCAGGCGCGCTTTCCCATACTGTTCCTGTTCCCTGTTCCCTATTAAAACACTATTTTCGGTTAAAACGAGTCAATACTCTTGTTAAATACTGTGAGAAAATTCTAAATTTACAGAAGAGCTTCAGAAAAGGAATTTTTTCTTGCATTTTTTTTCTGTGCAACTTTTTAAAACGAATTGAACGAGATCTTAGAATGTGGATATAAATATGAGTTGATATATTTAAAGCCAATGTTTAATTAATTGTTATATAATTATATTTCAAAATCAAGGCTTTAAGGTTTTCATTTAAAAGTTTGTCATTCGAAAACGAATTGCATCTATTTTTCCAACTATCTTAAAAAAATCTATAATTTGTTTTTTTGTTGTTGTTTAAGTTTTTTTTTTTATATGAAAATTTCAATGAAAATTATCAATTTTTTTTTTCAAACTATAATTTATAACCTTTCTCTAACACCCAGGGCCATGAAAAATTAAAGGGCAATATTACTAATTACAAATGCCATACGTAAAACGAAACTGTACCAATTTTCTTTTGCTTTTTTTTGAACACCTTAACTGGATGGTTGACCTCAATCTTGATGTTTAAATGTTGTTTATGAATTATAAAGTTAGTTTATAAAAAAAATAAGCAAATCATCTTTCAATTTTATAGAAAAAGAATTTATTAATTTTTCTGTGATCGGAAAAGGTTTTTCGTACGGAAAAATTTATAAACATGCTTATTTTGCGATTCGAACGAATAGCCAATTCTAACGAATGTCTATCAAAATACACACAGTTCAGTCGAACGAATAGAGACATTCGTTAGAATTGGCTATTCGTTCGAATCTCAAAATAAGCATGAAATTCTTATTTTAGAAAAATGAATTTGATAAACTAATTTTATAATTCATAAGCAACATTTTAAGTCAACTATCAATTTTAAGTGGTCAAAAAAAGCAAAAGAAAATTTGTACGGTTCTGTTTTACGTATGACTATTACTTGGGCCTAAAGCTACTCTACAAATTTAGAATTTTCGCACGATATTTAACAAGTATAGGCTCACTTGACGTTATAATAATATTGTGATACGCAACCGCGTTACATTTTAAACATATTTATTTGGAAATCGCAGTTTTTAAAGAATTTGCGAAGTTCCTTTTTCAACTAAAAAAAGGGAAAAAGTACCAAAAAATTGTATTAGAGTCCTCGAAAAAACTGTCAAATTTTCGCACAACGGTCACGCTGGTCCAGCGCGCGGTGCACTCACACATTCAAATCCGATTCGGAACGTTCCCTAGCGCAATTGCGACAAAAACCGCACAAAATCAAGGCACTGGGGTCGGATCGCCACTTCCGTGAACGAGCTACCCGTTCACGGAATTAAGTTGGTTTTACATGTGAAACAACAACAAATTCCGTCACGAAATGCTCGATCACGGAGGACGCGATTCGACCCCTGCTTTTATTCACTTTAGTATTTTCGACGAGAAAGATCATTTTCAATATCCATGTAATTGGTTCCATTTCAGTACATTCTCAAAACAGTTTTAGGTACAAATAAAAAAAATAATTCTTTCCTGTTTGCAGGTGGAGTCTAATGAGGAAGCGAACTTGCTTCTGGATCAAAATGGCCACTTCACCGACAGTGATGATGACATGCTGTTATAGTGCTAAGATCCCACCGTTTTATTTTACCTAGGAAACGATGTAGTCAAATGTTGGCAGGTACAAGAAATGCTGATGAATTCAAACCAAAGAGAAATGGGCTAATTTTACAAAATTAAATTCCTGTATATATACATATATATAATATGATATATTTGATCCTAAACATATTACGTACTACATGGGCAAAAAAACATTCATGGAGGATAAGCGAGGAAGTCACACCAGAACAAGACATACATTTAAAACATTTCGAGACAGTATATTGCCACTTCTGTATTTTTTGAGCTTTAATTGTGATTTATAATAAAACTAAGTACTTAAACTATTAATGGTCGGAATTTTATGGAAATAGCTGGCTGAGTGGGAACTATGGCTTGGGCAAAGTTGTTGCGAAGATCAATCAATTTAAAGCGTACGCTGCACTAGAGATCGCATGATTCGTCGTTTCTCACCAAATACTGGTTACTGGTAAAATGACTTACTAAACAATGTCAAAGTAATTGCAAATTAATTTGTCTAAATCACAGCTTATCGCCAAAAATTTGATGAATTGACGTTCGTTTAGTTGTCGCCTGCATAGTGGTTCTGATGTAAAACTAAACTATTTTCAAGAAATGATGAAAGAATTGTACAATCTGTGAGCTATTCATGCTTATTTTGACATTCGAACGAATAGCCAATTCGAACGAATGTCTATCAAAATACACAGAGTTCATTCGAACGAATAGAGACATTTGTATGAATTGGATATTCGTTCGAATGTCAAAATAAGCATGATTGTTTTAGGTCTGTTCCTTTACTTTTAAATCTTACGAATTTTTACGAATTTTTACTCAATGCCGTTCCTTAACTCAAAAAATTCGTAAAAGAGAGCGTCATCGAGAGAGCAAGATATTAGGTCTGTTCCTTTACTTTTGTAGTAAGAATGGAAAAGACTGTCAAAATGGCAGTGGTGGGGATAAATTCTCTCACAGAGAGAGACGCTTACGAAAAAGTTAAGGAACGCTTTTGTAGTAATTAATGAAAAATGACAGATACATAAATCAAATATTCAAAAAATTGTACGAAAAGTCGTTAAAATGTCTGATAAACTCGAGGAATTTGCTAATTTACTAAGAAAATTAGTTCTATCATTTATTTTTAACTTTATTTTAATGAATCTGAGCATGTGGAAGAGTTTGTACTGATTGAACTACAAGCATTCGAGAAGAGGAAAAAGAGACACTGCATTAAGAATTACATGGAATAGATTGTACCTTGTTACAGTAACGAAGAATTTCGACGCCAATATCGAAAAGAATCTTAAAGAGAACATTCAATTTCATTTTGCCGCCTGTTGATACCATTCTGATAAGCAAGAAGTCAACAAATAATCAACGCATATTTCAAATGGGACAACAAATTTCAAATCAGCTGTTAGTTGTAAGGTGACTGACAGCTTTTTCACTTCTTACACCAAGAAATTTGTTGAGTAAAAATTCGTAAGATTCTCAGTGGAGGGGTAATATCTTGCTCTCTCGATGACGCTCTCTTTTACGAATTTTTTGAGTTAAGAAACGGCAGTGAGTAAAAATTCGTAAGAATTCGTAAAAATTCGTAAGATTTAAAAGTAAAGGAACTGAGAATCTTACGAATTTTTACTCAACAAATTTCTTGGTGTAAGAAGTGAAAAAGCTGTCAGTCACCTTACAACTAACAGCTGATTTGAAATTTGATGTCCTATTTGGCATATGCGTTGATTATTTTTTGACTTCTTGCTTATTAAAATGGTATCAACAGGCGGCAAAATGAAATTGAATGTTCTCTTTAAGATTCTTTTCGATATTGGCGTCGAAATTCTTCCTTACTGTAACAAGGTACAATCTCTTCCATGTAATTCTTAATGCAGTGTCGCTTTTTCCTCTTCTCGAATGCTTGTAGTTCAATCAGTACAAACTCTTCCACATACTCAGATTCATCAAAATAAAGTTAAATATAAATGATAGAACTAATTTTCTTAGTAAATTAACAAATTCCTCGAGTTTATCAGACATTTTAACGACTTTTCGTACAATTTTTTAAATATTTGATTTATGTATCTGTCATTTTTCATTAATTACTACAAAAGCGTTCCTTAACTTTTTAGTAAGCGTCTCTCTCTGTGAGAGAATTTATCCCCACCACTGCCATTTTGACAGTCTTTTCCATTCTTACTACAGAAGTAAAGGAACAGACCTTTTGAGAGAAACAACTCTTAAACAACGACTCGTAGACATAGTCACTTTGGTAGGAATGATAGTTATTTCGAAATACACCACTAATTCATCATCCGATTCCTTGGAGTTATTGAGGGCGTTCAAGTATCTAGTTTAGTAAGTCTGACAGCTGTCTGACTAGATCTATCTCGGTTGTGATTGGCTTAAATCGGTCACGTGGGCACCTGTGACATTTGACGTTAATGGAGGGGTAACCGACGAATCTAGTCAAGAAATTCGTGACTGAGTACTAAGTTGACAGTTCGGGTATGTGGCTGACGTAGAAAAAGTGACGTTCCCGACCCGATCTAGTTTTTGCCTTCAGGTTACATCTTATCTAGACCAATCTAGTCGACTTAAGATAACTAGATTCTTGAATGCGGCCATTGTTTGAATATGTAGTTTTTGAATTCTGACAGTCAATTCTCCGTATATAATTCCACTTGGGAAATCATTTCTGTTTTCCCCTGGCTATATAACGGGTGATTTTTTAAGAGGTTTAGAACTTTTTTTAAAAAAAAAACACAAAAAATTCAAAAAAATGAATGAAATATTTATTTGAATCGATAGTTTGAACCTTGCAATTTAATGTTTAAAGATAATTTCATGCAAATGTTGACCGCGGCTGCGTCTCAGGTAGTCCATCCGCTGAGTCCAATTTTGGCATACTCTTTCACACATATCGGCCGGTATCTCACGAATGAATGCATGGATGTTGGCTTCCAGTGCGTCAATCGAAGCGGGCTTGTCCCTATACACATTAGCCTTGACATACCCCCACAAAAAATAATCTAATGGTGTCAAATCGCACGATCTAGGCGGCCAATTGACCGGCCCGAAACGTGAAATTAACTGTTCACCAAACTCGCCTCGCAATTGCGCCATTGTTTCGCGTGCTGTGTGGCATGTGGCACCGTCTTGTTGAAACCACATATCATGCAAGTCAAGAACTTCCATTTCGGGCAAAAAAAAGTTTGTTATCATCGCTCGGTAGCGTTCACCATTGACAGTAACGCTGCGATTCGCATCATCTTTGAAGAAATATGGCCCAATAATGCCGCCGGCCCATAAACCGCACCAAACAGTGGCTTTTTCGGGATGCATTGGTAGCTGTTGCAATGCTTCTGGCTGATCTTCACTCCAAATGCGTCAATTTTGCTTATTTACGTACCCATTCAACCAAAAATGAGCCTCATCGCTGAACACAATTTTTCGATAAAAAAGCGGATCCTCGGCCAGCTTTCCAAGAGCCCATTCACCAAAAATTCGGCGTTGTGGTAGGTCGGCTGGCTTTAGTTCTTGCTCAAGCTGTATCTTAAAAGGCTTTACGCACAAATCCTTCCGCAAAATTTTCCACGTAGTGCTGTAACAAAGGCCTAACTGCTGGGAACGGCGCCGAATCGACATTTCGCGGTCTTCTGTCACACTAGCTGATACGGCCGCAATATTTTCTTCACTACGCACAGTACGTAAACGTGTTGGTGGTTTAATGTCCAACAAAGAAAATTTGGTGCGAAATTTGGTCACAATCTTCCGAATAGACTGCTCAGAAGGTCGAGAATGCCGATCATAAAATGGAAGCAGCGCGCGATGAACATTTCGAACCGAGCACGAATTTTGATAGTAAAATTCAATAATTTGCAAGCGTTGTTCATTTGTAAGACGATCCATGGTTAAATTGCAAACCAAACTGAAGCTGTTTGACAGTGACACAATGTACTAAACACACGTCAGCTGTCAAAACCAGTGTTGCCAAAACCAAACCAGCTAAAAAATCACCCGTTAGTAAATGGAAATATAGGCCCTCAGACAAAGATAATGGAATTTAAAAGAGATGGATAACTTTCCAGTGGAAAGGCGGCTGCCTACAAGCTGTTTTCCAAAAAAATTCATAAAGTCACGCATACATGCTCATTTCTATGATAGTATAAGTGAGTTCGTGAATTCACCCGCAAGATGGCGGAAAGTTGGTGAACTCACCACCGAAATTCATAAAATTTTCAAATATCCTGGAAAACTGGTTTGGGCATGTTCACTAGGAAAATTTGAATTTTGACGGTTGGCAGTTAATTTGCTTGCAGTGAATATATAATCAATACGTTTGACACTGCCTTTTATCAAGCATGGTCAATACAGTTACGAATAACAATTCAAATTCCATTTTTATTGACAGAGTAATTAAAAAAGTTTCTCGTAAAATTGAGCACAAGCAAATTTAAATTCAATTAATTTGCATATAAATTTTAAATGCAAAATGGATAACGTTTTAGTCAATTAGTAATCTTTCAAGGCTGTTATAATTCGGCATAAAATGTTTGTATTATTTATTACTTATTATTTATTATTTCAAAAATTTCTACATTTTAGTAGTGCAGTAGCACGTAGAAATAAATTATAATTTTTTTAGGTTAAATATCACAATTTGTAATGTTTATTATCAACATTTTTATAATTTTAACCCTAGCACGCCAACCACTTCTTAAAATATATAAATCCATTCATGTAAAAAATTAAGTATTGTCAATAAACAATTTCACATAATATAAAAGCAGTTGTTCCTTCCAGTCGAACTAAAACAATGGAGATATACGAAAAATCGTATATCTTACGAACAGACCTATATGACGTGGCACCGCGTATGGTGAATACAACATTAAGGGCCGGTCTCTTCACAGCTGGCTAGAGCCTTGGTTAGGTTAGTTACCGCGGATTTAGGTTAACCCATGATTATAAATCAGTGATAACCAATTAGTATCTGTTGACCGTTTTTTCACTTCGGTCATCAAACCATATTTTTGCAACAAATCGTTCCATTTTTCCATTTAGTCATTGACCGAATCCATGGTTATATATATATTTTTTTTTTGTTTTTTTCTTCGGGTCTGTTTGTTTTTGATAAGTAATTTATTTAGTATTTTTTTAATGTATTTATTTTTTGTAAACTTAATAAACACAAAAATTAATGTCATAACCAAATAATACAGGCATTTGTTTTAGAACTAAAGAATGAAACTTTGTATTTGTGAGTCAATAAGCAATTTTTTTGTGAACAAAACCGAAATAAAGCCAAAACCAATAAAAATATATTGCAAATTAACAGGCCACATGTTGATTTAATCAACGACAATCGCAATTTTCTCGTTCTCACAATATTTTTCCTAACTCGTGTGCTTTATCCCAATCTATTAGAACTGTCATTATTCCAAAAAATGTTGAAAATAATCTTACTTCATCCTTTGCATCCATTATTTTGGCGTGTTGTTTATTCTATACTTATGTGTCAGTTGAAAACGTCAAAGAAACCGATGTGAAAGATTTTATTGGTTCACTCCATCTTGCGTTATACATTCCTTCATTCTTTTATTTGCATTTTTCTTTCTGTTGGCACAATATTATACAAAAAGTTTTTGTATATCAGCTACGTCAAAATGAATACCTACGTAGTCCTTAAAAAATCTTGAACAAACGAAATTGCAGAAAATCAGTGGTTAATTAAAAAGATGCCCAAGATTGAATAATCCGGGCCTTAATATATTTGAATATTATTCAAATATAACTCACCACACTGAATTTTGAATGGTGGCCGGTCATTGGTCGATTTTTTTTTTCTTGTAGCTCAAAGCAGGCTCAAAGCTCACACGTATTCACAGATAGGGATTGAAATTACAAAAACAACAATGTAAACAAATGGGTTTTGGGGGGATAGACGTACGAAAGATATCCATCTCTTTTAATTCTATAATCTTTGCCCTCAGATTTGAATTGGCTTGCGTACAAAAATATGTTAAACCATTCTACTATTTTAATATGAAACGCTGAGAGAGACTTCCATGCTTCCAAGCTGAATATGTCGCTTTCACCAAAAAATCCTTGGAGTAGTCTGCGTGAAATAGGTCTTCCAAATAAATGTAATTTCGAATGTCCAACAAATAACCAGTTACTGAAAACCATGTTATCGGCTATATATCAGCCATAAAATCAAATGCTGTTGGGGAAGATGGGGTACCCATGCGATTTATAAAGCTTATTCTTATGAAGATCTTGCCAGTATTTACTCTTGGTCTGTTAACAATGGATTGCATTTGAATCCGAAAAAGTCACAGGTTATTCCAATTGCTAGCAAAACTATAAACTTTGTCGTTTTCCATTGGGACCAAAAATCAATCTTTTTTTTATCTAAATCACTTTTCATGTTCCATTTTGCAGAAAAATCAATTTTTTTTTCGATTCCAGATCACTTTTTGCAAATCTCGATATTTTTTCAGTTCTACACATACCAATATAACTTGCACAGCTGTTTTACGTCATTTTTGCGAAGTTTGCTTTCAAAACAAATGCGCAAAGTTCCGTGAAAACGAAAATAACGAAATACATATGGGGCATTTACACGGTCACACATTCCTATCACGGAAAATTAAAGGTATGCCCAATACTTAACAGCCGTCTGACTGAAAGGGACAGAATTACCTAACACGCAAAAAAACGTGATACGTTTTTTGGTCGGCCATCTTGTTTACGTGGTAGGAATTATGGGAAAGCTATGCATGTTGATATTTTTATAGCGATGGCTTACGAAATATTGTTTTCCTATAAAACAAAATGGCTTCCGGAAGTGATGAACGTACATTTAGTTATTTATTAATCTATATATATAAAAATAACTTGATAAATGTGTGTGTGACAGCCTACTGACTGCAATACACATCCGATTTTGATTTAGTTTTTTTTGTTGGTTAATAGACCATGCAGAGAAGGTTCATATATTAGTATAATAAATTTTTGAAAGAAGTCGCAACCGCCATTCCAATAAATTCATTTTTGTACACTTTAAAAAAAAAGAAACTGGATTGAAATCGAGTAGTGACACTTCAAATACAAAAAATATATATTTTAAATTTTAAAAGCAATTGTTGTTGTCAATAATTTTAATTATTTTCCAACCAAATTGTTGTTGTCACCAATTTTGAACGTTTTTTTTTAAATACCTATAGGTACCTAAAAAGTTTGTTCTAATAAATTATGTTTACTATGTTTTAAGTAACTTTTTGAAATGAAGTAGATACTTTGATTATACAAAGATGATATTGCTGACGATATTTTGCATCGAATTCATACTGTGATATCGGATAATGAACTGGAGATGTCAGATGAAATGCGCAACAAAGCTTTGATTTTGATCGCGGATATGTGTCTGCTCATGAGTGGCAATTTGTTGTGCAAATTGGGGATGCCACAGCCAAATCGTTCAATGCAAGACGCATTTAATCCAGAATTGGAGCGAGAAATGGACTTCAGTCGAATCGCATTGAATCAAGCTGTTCGAACAAATGTGCCAATGTTGAATCAAGAACAAAAGAAAGTGCACGATGAATTGATGCAAGCAGTCGATAACGAAAATGGCGGAATTTTCTTCCTTGATGCGCCCGGTGGTACTGGAAATACATTCCTGATTTCACTGATTTTGGCTACAATTCGTTCGAGATCTGATATCGCTTTGGCCCTAGCCTCTTCTGGGATAGCGGCTACTTTGTTGGAAGGCGGTCGAACAGCTCATTCTCCATTGAAATTGCCATTGAATCTGCAAGTGGATGAAGAACCTACATGCAACATTTCAAAGAACACTACGATGGCGAAAGTACTGCAGCAATGTAAGATTATCATATGGGACGAATGCACAATGGCTTACAAACGCGCATTGGAGGCCCTGAATCGTTTACATAATGATAAGCGACCTTTCGGCGGAGCAATGATCTTGCCATCAGGCGATTTTCGTCAAACGCTGCCTGTCATTTCGAGATCAACTCCGGCAGATGAATTGAATGCTTGCCTGAAGGCGTCTGCTTTATGGCGATACGTCAAGAAATTGCATTTGACAACAAACATGCGAGTTTCTTTACAAAATGACCAGTCCGCTGCAGAGTTCTCCAGGCAATTGTTGGCAATGGGCAATGGTGTGATTCCAGCAAACTTAATCACCGGCCTGATTGAGTTTCCACAACATGTTTGCAACTTTACAACGACACCGGAAGAACTAATAATGAATGTTTTCCCGAATATTGCTCAGAATTACATTGACCATGATTGGCTGAGTGTAAGGGAAGAGTGATTTTGGCTGCGAAAAACAAGAACGTCGATCATTTGAATTTCGCCATTCAAAACCAAATCGCTGGTGAGTTGCATTCATACAAATCTGTCGACTCCGTGATGGATGAAAACGAAGCCACCTTTGTTGCGCAACCTAAATGAAACAAAACTTTGTAACGGTATGCGTTTGATTGTGAAGAATTTAATATCAAATATTATTTAAGCAACGATTTTAACTGGAAAATTCAAAGGCGAAGATGTTCTTATTCCGCGGATTCCACTTATTCAGAACGATTTGCCGTTCGTATTTAAGCGTCTTCAATTTCCCGTACGTCTCGCTTTTTTTATGACAAAAGTTGCGAGGACAATCGCTGGATATGTGTGGCATAAATCTTGAATTTCACGTGTCGGTGAAGCTCTCGCTTTGTACGTTTACGCACCCGATAATAGAAATAGAACAAAAAAAGCACTTCAGGGAAAAAGCGGTAGGTTGGCCGACAAGTATTTGATTTTATTTATTATATGACCGAATTACATGAAGCAGAATAAAGCGAAAGCTCGGAATTATTAATTTCATTACCTACATAAATGAATTTTGGCGGAACGAAGTTCGCCGGGTCAGCTAGTTTCGTATAAATGATTGATGAATTGTTGGTTTGATTTACTGAAACTAACTAACACTCTCATTTCACATATTTTAAATCGGAAATAGAAATGTTTTCATGTGATTGCAGAAATGTTGGTCGCCGAAACTTCCGCTTTACGTATCTATAATTATGGGTAGAACATCCATGACACCTTAGGCGTCTGATTTGTGATCTCATTCCTTCGCCTTTATTAGCATTGACTGATGGGGACAAACGGATCTCTCTGTCCCGTCTCGTGCAAAAATGCGCGTGCGTGATAGTGTAAATGCGGTTTAAATAGCCATGGACATATTTTGGGAGGAATTATTATCTTCATTGTCTTCCTTGTCATCTGAAGACTACGAATCAACAAAAATACTCCATTTATATCTATAACAGGGGAAACGTTTTTCAAGTCGATATGCATTTGTGATTTTTGCAGAAACAACTTTATAATAGGAGTATTCACAATTCGATGCATCTGGTCTAGATACAAGATAAATTCAAGCGAACCTGAGTGGTACGCTGCTCGAGTTAAATAATCAAACTTTTGTTTCAGAATCTACTTCATGCATCTGTCAAAATTAAGTGTGCCTATTTTGAATGGGGCGGCACATTTTCTTAAGCTAAATTTTGGCAGATTTTCGTGTTCTGTTAGTTGTTCTCTCTCAGAGACAATACTATTCAGTTAATAGCATTCAGTTATATTAAAATGTAGTATTCCCGAACTCTATCATGTTCCCCCATGGTTGGCAGCATTGATTTTATATTTTTTTGCATGTCACACGAATTCTTATGTCGTTTTCCATTTTCCTTTTCCTTCCTTTTTTCAGATTCAGAGCAGTTTTTCTACTCTCGAAATCAGCTGGCTGTCAGATTTCATGTTCCGCTGGCCGCAAAAAAAGTGAGATTTACACCTATTTGCACTAACACCGAAACATTTGTTATTTGTCAAACTTCAAAGTGTGTTTCCTTACGTTTTTAGACGAGAAGTCGATGAAAAATTGAGAACAAATGACATTTGGCCGCTGCAATAGATGTAAGCATAAATTGAATTGCTTCTTATAAACAGAAATTACAATTTAAGAACAGCTGACTTTTAAAACACGCATCACCACAGATGCAAAGGAAGAAAAATCTCGTTTATGTTTCATTGGGCACGAAAAATCTGAAATCTGAGATGGAAAAATGGAAATGGAAAATGACATTAATTGATAGAAAACCGATAGGAAAACAAAATGGCGAATTTGAAAAAAAAAAAAAAAAAATTGAGAGGGCCAGCGGCAAGAGGATTGCGAGTTGGGGGGGTCTCAGTATTGTCTCTGGTTGTTCTGTTACGTTTTTGTATTGCGGAGAATGGGAAAAGTAAGCAAGGCTGAGTTTTTTTTAATAAATACCTCGACGAGGAGTACTAGAATTGGAAATGTTTAAAATAGTGTTGAATTTTTGAAGTAAGTTATTTACAAAGTACCGCTGTTTTCTGTGACTCTTATCTGCGGCGTGCTCATTGTCAAAATTTAGCTAGGATTTTACCTAATGTTTGGAGAGAAAAGTTGGAGAGCAGATAAAATTAAGTATATCTCGAGCAGCGTACTAAGCTTAAGCAGGCAGGAAGAGTCGACTTACATAGGTACCCATATAGGAACATTTAAATATTTTAGGTTATCATTTCTTATATACACCCGATTTAAGAAATAGAAATGAATAAGCCTTTTACACTCAATCTATATAAGTAAAAATGAAATGATGTTCGTTGGTAAGGGCATCACGAGAGAACGGCTGGACCGATTTGGCTGATTTTTTTTTAAAATGTTCGTAATTCTCCTAGCCAGGTTTTTACGGACAAAAAATTTGTCCACGCCCCCTTCTACGCCCACTTTTTTCAATATATTAAGGTTTTTGCGGAAAGCACATTTTTCCACGCCCACTTATTTCCACGCGCGTTATTCTATTTGTTTTGTGCCTAACATTCCTGAAGAAGTTCTAAATTCGGACAATTTACAAAAATAATTTTCGTGTGCACTCTCCATCATAACTGATAATAAGAACAACATATTTGCGACGTGAAAAACAATATGATTGCGATGCATTGAGAGAATCTGTTCGAACAAACCTGCCGCTATTGAATCGACAACAAAAATATGCGTACGACTCTCTCATGAAAGTTGTGAATGATGAAACAGGTGGTATTTTCTTTCTGGACGCTCCAGGTGGAACTGGAAAAACTTTTTTGATCGCATTGATTTTGGTAACGATTCGCTCGCGGAATGAAATTGCACTTGCCCTTGCTTCGTCAGGAATTGCAGCTACATTGTTGGAAGGCGGTCGAACTGCTCATTCAGCACTCAAGTTGCCGTTGAATATGCAAATCCATGAAATTCCAACGTGCAACCTTTCGAAGAACTGTGCGATGGCCAAAGTTCTGCAGCAAAGCAAATTGATAGTTTGGGACGAATGTACGATGGCGCATAAAAAGTCTTTGGAGGCATTAGACAAAACGATGCAAGACCTACGAAGCAATCAAAACCGATTTGGTGGTGCGATGATTCTATTAGCAGGCGATTTTCGCCAAACATTGCCAGTGATTCCACGGTCAACGCCAGCGGACGAACTTAATGCATGTTTGAAGTCGTCAGTTTTGTGGAAACACGTCAAGAAACTCAAACTGAGTACGAACATGCGTGTCGAGTTACAGAACGACCAATCTGGACAATTATTTTCAAAGCAATTGCTGGACATTGGCAATGGCAAAATCCCCGTTGATATTACAACTGGCTACATTCAATTCCCCGTCGATTTTTGCAAGTTTACCGAATCAAAGACCGAACTTATACAAAAGGTATTCCCAAACATTGCACAAAATTACAAAAATCATGTTTGGTTGAGCGAACGTGCTATATTGGCTGCGAAAAACATTGATGTCGACGAATTGAATTTTAAGATTCAAAGTGAAATTGCTGGCGAATTGATGACGTTCAAATCGGTGGACTCAGTTTGTGCCCAAAATGATGTCGTCAACTATCCAACCGAGTTTTTAAACTCGCTCGAATTACCCGGATTACCGCCTCACAATCTCCAACTAAAAGTCGGTTCGGTAATCATAATGTTACGAAATATCAACCAGCCACGTCTTTGTAATGGGACCAGGCTTGCAGTGAAAAAACTGATGAACAACGTTATCGAAGCAACGATACTAAAAGGAAAGTACGAAGGAGAAGACGTTTTGATACCACGAATTCCAATGATTCCGGCCGACATGCCATTCGACTTTAAACGCTTGCAGTTTCCGGTGCGGCTTGCATTTGCAATGACAATAAATAAATCGCAAGGACAGTCGTTGAGTGTATGCGGCATAAATCTTGAAAGTCCATGCTTTTCGCACGGTCAATTGTATGTCGCCTGTTCCCGTGTCGGAAAACCATCCGATTTGTTTGTTTACGCGCCAGACAACAAAACAAAAAATGTCGTGTATCATAAAGCATTGCAATAACAGAAATTGTGAGGTCACAGCAAACCAATCGAAAAAAAGTCTTTCTTTTGCTTTGGTTAGTTACTTGAATATCGACGATACAATCGAAATGTAAATAAGTTACCTGGAGATTCAATTTCAACTCTAAATAAAACATGACCAAAATCTATATAAAAATAAAAATTAAAATTCATAAAACTATCTCTGAAAAATATGTCTTTTCTTTTTTTTACTTTGTTTACACATTTTCAATAGCTTTTCACAAATTCACTAAACGATCACAAACAATTTTTTTGAAATTTGGACAGGACAACGTCTGTCGGGTCTGCTAGTTTATTTTATATTTGTTACTCTCGATTTAACTGCATTGTAATCAAAGTTAGATATGGCCCAGGACATTCAATGAAAACATCTACCCGAATTAAATGACCGACAGTCAGGCTGTTGGAAAAGAGCTTCATGCATTCTGTGTAAGCGTTAAAGTGACTGTGTGTCAAACAACATTCTATTTATTAAGAATATTTTATGGAATTTTAAAACCCAAATATGATGCTCACCTCATTCCAGACTAAGAACTGTCTGTTGTCTTGTCTGTACCTACAGTTTTTGACATGAATGTAAAGGTTTTCTTCACCTACATGACACCTGCCAAAGGTTTTGGGTGAAGAAGGTATTCAATATTCATTGAATCGGTTGTGGTTATGTTTAGGATAAGGTTCACCTGTTTCCTGTTTGGTATCCTTTGATTTATGTTTAGCATTTCTTGAAATGGGTAGCTGAGGTCTGCTTCTATTGCGTTATCAAGTGTGGTGGCTGTGTTGGGCAAATACGAACTTTTCTTAGTTCCAGGGAGGGATGACATTTTTGGATTGTACTAAAATCTTCCTTCAAATTGTGATAAAATATTTTTTTTTTGTGCGGAGCATGTTGTCGAATAGATCTTACAAAAACTTGGTGTATGACCAGAAGTTAAGTTAAAAGCAAACATTTTTGGATGGTTAAAGAGAATGTGAGAACTGGGAAGTGATTTACAGCTTAATATGCTTATGAGAACTTTGGTCAAACGTCACAAATATCGTTAGTGCTGTTCGGATCCACTTTGCAAGCAATTACTCGTTACATCACTCTCTACACTCTTTTGTGGGCGGCTGCTACCACAAATGTGTACTCTCAAGCCCACAACATTTGGGCACGTATGTGTCAGCATCAGGACGTCTGTACACCGCGCCTCCAAACCTCAATAGTAGGCCGAAATCAATCGTGAGGTTCTCCTTAATGTGTGGTCATCTGTCACAGATGCCGCCATGTGAATATCGATGGCGCCAACCGCACACAATTTAACTTCAAGACTTCATTCCATCACAAAAATCAGTTTTTCTCTGGGTCAACCACTAACCTCTGTAGTTGCTTGTCTCATCCCAAAAAAAAAAAAAACTCAAACGAAATGAAACTCAACGATTGGATGGTGTCAAAAATGTATTGCTCGATGGGCATAGAAAATCCAATCAAGCCACATACGGACACACATCGGAGTCCCTCATATTGATTTGCCGACTTCCGATTGAGAAATTGACGAACCGACGATATTCGCCTCGTACAGTTGCTCTTTGTACTTATCAGTGGTGTCAAGTTCATGTCATGTCCATAGGGATCTGTAGATTTGTCATCCATTATGGGAGTTGCCGGTCCGTAGCTCCTAGTTTTGCATGTAATCTGAATTTGACATGCCAATTTCGTCTGACAGGGAATCAGTAGTTGACAATTGGAATTTTCAATTATTTTCGGTCCGGTCGACGATGATGATGTGGCTGGTGCTACACTGCAGTCGGGGCTGGTGCCATCTTTCGAGGCCGACTCTATGTCATTGCGGCGGCCACCACTCACCGCACAGACAAATTCAATTTTCGTCGACCAAAATGTTGTGGTCGCTGTTTTGTCTTTTGTCTTCATCGGTGTACAGTGTACGGGATTGGTAGAGTAAATACGTTGAGCCAGTTTGATTAAAACGCAAATTCGAATTGGTATTGTCGAGTGCAGTTGATTGGCCATTGATGCTCTCGCGCTGGCACCTCTACGACTGTGCGAGTGAAATGGAGAAGCGGAATGAATGACTAAAAAACTAACCATTCGGATTATGGGAAATAATGGTAGACTGGTCCGATGGATTTGTTTGTTTTTGGTCGGGTTTGTTCGGTTGACTTCAGAAGCGACTAAAATCGGCCGGATGGGTATACAGGAGATGATGCGATGGAGGGACATCATTGAAACGAACATCCAACTGAAAGGTTTGCAATGAGCATTGGTATCCGACTGTGTTCGGAATGCCGTACAGTGCATCCACCGGGCAGTCGAGCGTGAATCCTTTATTGGATTATGCAGGTGTGTTGTTGATATTCTATAGTGAGGTGAGGAGTTTTTGTTGAATCGAAACGAATTGAACAGGCGGCATTATACTGAGTTTACGAGTGTATGAATTGTCTTTGAAGTAAGTGTGTGCCAAATTGAAATTGTCATCTGTTGGTTTGATGTTCACCCGAATGTGTTCTGATTGCAATTGGATCAAAAGATCATATAAAATGGCGTTTTCGATTAAAGAAAAGAACTGCCCTTTTTATCAATAAATCCAATCTAGAAGTGCTCTTTCTATGTTTTCTATGTTTCATTGAGGAAAGAAGGGCACTTCCAGGTCGATTCTTAACACGACAGAAGTGCTCGGGATATTTTTTAGGAATGGCCCCAAACACAGCAACACATAGAGACTTGAGCCACTTTTTGTTAAATCGTTCACTACAACTTTTCTATTAATCTTAGCCATATGTTCAATACATTTTTTTAAATATACATTTATCTATTTTAATGTTAGCCACATAAACTCTATATACACGCAAGAGATTTTTGCTACGTGCAAAATGTTTGGGAACAGATTTTTGGCTCAAGTCTCCCTCTCAGCCGGGAGACTTGACCACCCCCTTGGGGAGACTTGAACATACTTAAATTCTTCGGGTAAAACAATAGAAAAAAATAATTTATTTAGTTAATATCTTATTAGAATTCATTTTTATTATATTTGTGGTATTATGTAAGAAAAAAAAGCTGTTTAACGTTTTTTATAAAGAAAAACAAAAAACTAATACAAACTAAAAAACATAACTATATAATGTATACTAAAAGAAACATAAAAACTCAAAATTATTGAATTTTCAAACAATAATAAGACATTAGAGACTAAAAAGTAAAAAACAATATTAAAAAAAAAACTTTAAAAACATAACAAAAATAAGTAAATAACTTAATTTCTTTATAAACTACCACATCATTAAGGTATTTTAGCCATGTGTACGATTAGCCTCTAATTGCTTTCACAGTTAGGGCATTCAAAGATCTCATTGTCCCTTTTGGTCAGTCCAACACATATCTCGTGCACGTATTTGTTACTAAGACGCAAAGTCGCATATCCATTATTTCATCAGAACCACTGATCAACTCTCCCCTTTGAAACCGGCTCAAGTCTCCCGTTCAGATTTTTTCACAATTAAAAGTTAATAACATTTGTGCAACACAAGCTAGCTGGATTCCGTTCTAATATCTACTAAGCCAAATAACTGTTTTATAACATAATGTTAACTATTATTACCTACCACGTCAAAAAAAAAAGTTACCACAAAAAAAACAAAAATTTTTTTTTTAGCTTTTTGCACCAAAAAACACATTTTCACTTCTAACAGCCAAAGTCAATTGACAATTTAGAATTATTTTTTTGTGGAAGTAAAGGATCAAGCTCTGCGACATTTGAGTTTACCGTTGGAGGATTTGAGTGGATTTTGAGTGAATTATTGAGAGTGGTTCAAGTCTCCCATATGTTCAAGTCTCCCGCTTTCCCCCTACTTGGGAAATTTCAAACACAACGTGTTGTGTTGTTCGAAACAAATTTTGTGCTATGTAATCTGAAAATATGAAATTATGCGTGCAAAATGTAAGCTTAAATTGAATTATACTGATTTTGTCTATTAAAACATTCATATTTACTGTAGAAAAAAAAATAAGAAAAAAGTAGTAACAGAAAACCAAATCTGACCTTCCAGAGAAAGTGGGTTCCATTTCGAGCACAATGAATGAATGAAAATGAATTCTTTACTCTGAAAGAAGTACTGGAGGCGCTAAAAAAAAGAAGAGGAAAGGAGGCTGCAGGAAAAAAATGGAATTCCCTCCGAATCTTACAAATATAGCTCGGGAGAACTATTTGATAAACTTACTTCCATTTTTAATTTATAAGCCGAAATGTACTTTAAGCTTGCAATGTATTTAAAAAAAAAACATATATATATTTTTAAATTGCTAATGCTAAATAGTAATGAAGCCCATAATAATAATAATAATAATAGAGAGGGTCTAGTGCACTGCGACCTTGTGGTCTATTGTGCCCCCTGCTTATACCTTGGAAAGGTTCATGCCCTTTTCCAGAGCCCCATCATATTACAGTTCCATAAAGGATCGTGTTTGAGGGTTCTTGCTCTGTCTTAGCCTTGGTAAGAATATCGATCCTAGAGCACTTCATCCAGTTCAGTTTCTTTTATGAATCTGAGAATGAGTAGTGGGTCCATGGTTTGTATATCCTTATCTAGTAGTTGGTACTTGCCCAGGATCAATGCTCCACAGGATTCCAAAATGTGGTCTGGGGTTTCTGCGCTCTCATCACAGAATCTGCAGAGTCCTTCCTCTGATAAGCCTATTTTCCTCAGGTGTTCCCTTAGTCTACAGTGTCCCGTTAGGAGACCTGTTAGGATTCTTAGGTTGTTTTTGCTTAGACCGATACATGCCTTGAATCTTTTTAGGTTATAGTTCCCTAGGAGTTTCTTTGCTTGTCTCAGGCCTTTGGTGTTTTTAAAGATTGTGGCTCTTTTTTCTTTTTCCATTCTCCTGAACTCTTCTCGTAGGGTGTGTTCCCCTATGCCGCAGAATGCCTTGATGGCAGCTTGACTCTCTGACATCACTGCTATATTACAGTTCTTGTAGTTTTTCTTGAGAATGATTCGAACACATCTATCTATAGCGCATATTTCCGCTTGGAAGATGCTGGTACATTTGCCCATGGATTCGTAGTGTTTAGTTCCTGGCCCAAACACTCCTGCACCAGTTCCTTCGTCCGTTCTCGATCCATCTGTATACCATTTTACAGTATGGTGGCTCAGTCCGTAGATCATGGATTCGTTGCTCCAGTTTTTCTTACTGCTGAGTTTCGTTATGAAATTCTTTTCAAAATTGAATTTCCTGATACTATTATCTCTGGGTATGGCTAGAAGTGGTAGTTTTCCGAGTAATACATCGTGTTCTCTTGAACTAATGCATTTCTCCCTTCCGATTCCTTCTTTTGCCATAAGTAAGATTGTTTTATCTGCCGTATCCTCAACCATGAGGTGTAGAGGGGTAAGCTCTAATAGTACTTCCATGGCTGCGGTTGGGCATGTACGCATCGCTCCGGTAATGCATAGGCACGCCAATCCTTGCACTTTGTTGAGAGTGTCTCTTGTTGTGACTAGACTGGTTCGTTTCGCCCATGCTACGGCTCCGTATGTGATCATAGGTCTCACAATTGCAATGTACATCCATCGTAGGATACTTGGAGTGCATCCCCACGATTTTCCCGCTAAGCTCTTGCATATCATAAGAGCGCGTGTTGCTTTTTTTGAAATTTCTTCAATGTGTTTCCGCCACATGAGTTTACTATCTAGGTATACTCCCAGGTATTTTACTTCGTTTACTGGTATCAGTGCCTTGCCTGATAGTCGTATTGCTTTCAGTCCCTGTAGTTTCCTTTTCCTTGTGAATGGTACTATAGTAGTTTTTTCCGGATTGATGTTCAGTCCAACTGTGTGGCACCATTCTTGGGTTGCTCTTAGTCCTCCCTGTATAATTTCACAGAGAGATCCCTCAAACTTTCCCCTGGCAATCAATACTATGTCGTCGGCATATGCCTGGCAGTTGATGCCAAGGCTGGTTAGTTTGTCCAGTAGTTCGTCCACAACTAGGCTCCACATTAAGGGTGACAGTACCCCTCACTGTGGACATCCTCTAGTTGTGTTTACTTTGATAGTCCCGGTTGATGTTTGAGTCTCTGCTGATCTGGTGCTCAATAGTTCGCACATCCACCTGGATATTGTACTGTTTACTCCTTTTCTATCCAGGGATCGTCTGATGGCCTCGTGGGAGGTATTATCAAACGCCCCTTCAATGTCAAGAAAAGCACACAGTACCGTTTCTTTCGCGTTCAGAGCGCTTTTAATCACTTCCGTTAGCTGATATAGGGCGGTCTCTGTTGATCTGCCCGCTCTACATATGCATGCTGCCGATAGTGAAGGGGGGATGTGTTTAGTACTTTCTCCCTTAAGTAGTTGTCCATTGCCTTTTCTGTTGTCTTTAGAAGGAACGACGTCAGGCTAATGGGTCTGTATGACTTTGGGTGTGATGGGTCTTTTTTTCCCACTTTCGGTATGAACACCACCCTCGCTCGTCTCCACTGCGTTGGTATATAGCCCAAAGCAATGCTACTTTTTGTTATTCTGAATAGGTGTGGTAGGATTACATAATGCCCTTTCTGAAGTTGAGCAGGTATGATGCCGTCCACACCTGGTGCCTTGAAGGGTTGAAAGGAGCTGATGGCCCATTGCAGTCTCTGCCTGGAGCAGATGGCCGATGCTATTTCCCAGTCTTCCTTCCGAGGCCTTGCTGAGATGGTAACATTCCCATTAATGTCAAGCCAACTATCTGGAAAATGAGTTTCTAAAAGCAGCAGCGCCCGCTGATCCTCGTTTTCTGTATAGCTGCCATCTGTTTTCTTCAGAGACATTGGTATTCCTAACGAAGCCCATAAAACTTACTTTATTTTTGCTTCTTATAATTTGTTTCCAATTTACTCCGCTCTAAACCAAAAGCGCTAGTGCTAATGTTGGAAACAATGTGAAGTTGGCTATTAGATAAGTCTTTCAAAAAATGTTAACGTCAGTTTCATTGAAAAAAGTTATATTTTTTCTATATCAGCCTTATCGTGAATAAAAATTCCCTCGGATTTTTTCCTAATTCCCAATACTCCTATCGCAAATGATGGTCGAATGAGGGAAAATGATTCCCTGGAAAAAAATACCTATCGCGAATGAAAATTCGGGGGAATTTTCGTTGGATTTTCCCTCCGATATTTCCGTCATTATTAAGTTGGAGAATTTATGAAAAGCAAGTTAATAGAATGTCAAAAACAACAAATAAACACCAATTCAATGTTTTTATTAATTTAATGGATGCGAGTGCAGACATTGTCAGAGGATTTCATAAAAGGAGTAAGGATGAAATTGCTCGATTTTGGAAAATGGTCGAAAGTGAACTAAACAGTATAGGGCCGCCATCAAAATCAATTTTTGAGTGGAAAACGGTAAATTGTTGTATGATTCCCTATGGTAACATTTTTCATAAGAGAGTTAGGTTTGGAATGAAAAAAAAAAACATTCCAACGGATTTGAACAATCTCAAGCGTCTTCTAATTGAACGTATTCGCTTAAATTCCATTTCATCCAATTACTCAATCACAACTCTTAATAAAATAAAATTTTAATCTTGGATTCTAACCAAATATAATTGACAGAACTTTTTCGAAATTAGCTGTTTTTCTTTTCGAGGAGAGTTTTCTGTTTCCGAGGGAAATCGAATTCGAGGGAGATTGGCGATAGGCGGATTTTATTCCTGGGAACACACAAATTCGGGGGAAGGAAATATTCCCTCGGAATTCACGTTAAGGCTGAATATGTAGTTCCTTAAATATTTTTCCTGAATTCTCGAAACAAACTCAACTCTGTAAGTTTTATAAACAACAATTTCATCAAAGATGGGTAAGTGCTGTGTAAAATCCTACAGCATGTTTTCAAAATGCAATATGCGTTCATACACTTTTGCATGCGGAAAGCCAAACTTACATGTTCGAACTTCAAATTCGAAATTCCTTCGTTCTACAAAAACATGTTAAAAAAATAATGACAAAAAGTTGGGTTGGAAAAAGTTACCAAATCTGGGAGGAAATATTTTGACAGTCTGGAAATGCTGATTGGCTTCCGTCAGTTGCATTTGGGTGTCGATTGTCAAGTGCTTTGTGAACGACTTTGATCTATAGTTGCTTTTATGTGTACTCGGGCTAGGGCTAACAAATTGAGTCAGTTCTTAGATGTCGGATGCCTTGGCTTTCAAAAAATGTTTCGCCTGGTACACAGTTTAACAGTACACAGCAGTGTTGCCATAAAAATATTTTAACTAATCTGCAACTATGACAAAAAATTGCAATGTAGATATCTATAGAAAAATCAATTTTTTTTTATTTAGCTGAATACGAAAATGACAGCATACAGCGAAATAAAGTGTGAAACAAATGTTAAAATTTGTTAAAAAGAACAAATAATATTATTGCGGATGCAGACAAAATCTGAAGCGCGGATTTCTGGTTTTTAAAAGTCTGCAGCAAGGTTGAAAATCTGCAAAATGCAGACAAATCTGCACTTATGGCAACGCTGGTGCACAGTGACGATTATCTATTGGTTATACATCGTTCTCTTTGGTAGAATGAATGGCCATTTCTTAGCCAGCTCATTTGAATTTGAGTTGCTAATATTTAGATAAATCATCTGTTGATGACAAGTTCCAATGAAGCTTGATATTCCACACCAGATGTACCGCAGTCACTTTAATTTGACAGAATATGTACTTCTGTTTAACTTCGTATAGAACTCTGTTAATTTGTACCTACTCTACTGAGTAAATTAAAGTTTGAAAAAAAGCGAACCTAAGGGATGTTTCGTGAAATTCTTAAATAAGACCCCTCTCACACTTTGATTAACTGCCCAGTGTACGTATATACAAAACCAATTTCAAACCCCATTGCTGCACCTCTGCAGCGTTAGCGTCGCTCAAATACGATGTGAGAGTGAAATTTAATAAAATACTCGTACTCGTACCATATAACCTCAACATTTTGCCGCCCTCCGCCAGTTGGATGGGGTGGCGAGAAGAAAAATACGATTGATTGCACAAAATTGCCAACTTATTGGCTTTTATCCACAGTTCAATGATTATTGCATGCGATGTGGGACGAGACTGACAACATCCTCCTCCACGGGTATATATGATAACATGACTGAGAACCAAAAAAAAAATAAAATAAAATAAAAATCAAAATCTTTTCCGAACCAAGAACCAACAAGCAAACACATTTCATTTAATAACATTGCACATAACTTCGATTGAAACCCCCATAAATATTTTGATCGGGATACGAAATTGTTGAAACGTGTTCAGAATTTCCAATCGCAGATACGACTAGAAAAAAAAGAAAAAAAAAAAAAAAAAGAAAGCAAAATATCACGGACTCACACCCCAAACAAGTGCATAATATTCAAGTGTTGTATACATACTCGGTCGGGTCTCGTATACCGGTGTGAGTTAAACGAATTCGATGTCGATTAACCTAAATTGGGATTAAATTTTTAGAAAACCAATTTTTCCCTTCAGTAACTGTGTGTGTATGGTGTGTGGTGTGCAAAAATCCAACGAGTGGTTCGAACTTGGAAGCAAAAAATAAATTCGAATCAGAAAATTCCATGTGTGTATGGTATTCATTTAAAAAGTTTATTGCAGCTACCCTTGTTATGGTGGTTTGCAGATTTCTCACGAATTGGCAATTGGAAAAACTGTTTAAACGATAGCATCAGGCTGAGTGCTGGTTGCGGCAGTTCCACGATCCAGGACTTTATATCGCAGCGATGGCAGGCAATTGGGAATTTGTGTAGAGTGCAGAGATTAAAAAATGTGTTACGCATACGCCTCAGTGAACCGCCAAGTTAAGTTTAATGATGAATTTTTCAATTTGAGTTCAATAATATTTAGACCCTTGGGATACAATTAATTTATTCAAATCTCTATCTTAATTAAAACCATAAGTGTATATGTCTGGAAAACAATCTTTACAACTTAACGAATGAGTGGTAGACTTTATTCGATGTGAATACTGAATAGTGCATTGTTGTGGGCGTAGTGTGCCGGACAACTAATGTCGTTTTCAATTTGGGATTTTAAGATTTTGCTCTCAGATTTCAGATTTTTCGTGCCCACTGGAACATAAAACGATAATTTTCTCTCTTTACATTTGTGGAAAAGTCAGCTGTTCTCAAATTGTTATTTGTGTTTATAAAAATCCATTCAATTTATGTTAATATCCAACGTCTGCAACGCCAAATGTAAATTTTTCTCTTATTTTTTACAGACTTCTCGTCTAAAAAAACGTAAGTAAACATACAGTAAAAGCTCGTTAATTCGGAATGGTTGGGGGGAAGGTCAGTCCGAATAAACGAATTTTCCGAACTAATGAACGATTTTTTTTTTGCACTAAAACGAGTTCCTATTGATGAAATAATGCAAGAACTAAAAACGTAAAATTATTTTTTTAACACAAGATTGGAAATCCTTACTATAATAAAACTGTAGCTTTTTTTCCGGCTGTAATCTGTGAGACGAGAATAGATTCAAAAAGTACTGCACGAATTTGATTTCGGTTTACACAGTTGCATAGGAAATTGTTCAGATTTGAACATAGGATATGTTTTACCATTATTCGCTGTCCGGAAGTGGAAATCTAAGCTGATATCTAAGAAAAGTTTTAATTCTCGGATGCCTTCTAGCTCCTAGCTTCGGAATCACTCATCCAAATGAAATGGGATTTTTTTTAATACAAAGTTCAATAATGTACAAAGATTTTAAGATATAAATCATCTTTGTACGTTATCCTGAAGTCGAACAATAAGCAATAAACTATAAATTTAATACAATTGAAAAAATCAAAATGTTCGATTGAAGCTAGATCGTTGGATTTTTCCAGCGTTGAGTGGAGGAAATTTTGTGTGTGTGTGCGGCAAAACCTGTTTCTCTCTCTATACATTTTCTGCCGTGTGCTTCTCTTTTTTTATGCAACTTTTGGGTTTTGTGTTGTTTTTTTTTTTTTTGCTCACGTTCTTAAATTATTAGTGAATAATGACAATGAGTAGTAGAGCGAATGTGGTGCATGGGATTGAGGGAGATAGCTATGTAATTGAGATTGAGGGAGTCACACTCAGTTGTTTTAAAATGCGCTATAGTGATTCTGATCTTATTAGTGATACTGATTCACGTCCATGCTAAAACCTGTTTGTGCATTTGCAGTTTTTTTTTGCTTCATGTTTTTTTTTTCTCTTTTTTTAATTTGAACTTGAGGATGTTTGTGTTTGAGTAGTAAGTGAGCGAGTTGTTATGGGATTGAGATGGGGAATAAAATGTAACAAGTAACAACTTACAAGTGGAATGTAAATGAGATTGAGAGGGAATAATAGAAGTTAGCCTACCAAAGTTTTTGTTTGGATTGTTTTACTGGCAGTTTTTCTTCTCTTTTTTCGGGTAAGCTACTTTTTGTATAGCGCTAATTATTTTGTTTTAAATTTGAGAAGTGGAACTCTGGCGAAGCAAGGCGAGCACGGGTCAGCTAGTAATATATAAAATTTATTATTGTAGGTATACCTATTTTTTCCCGTTTTTCATATGTGAATTTCCGAGACTCCCCCAAAAGACATTTTGATAATCTGTTCCGACTTCTATATATTTGAGGTATATTTGCTACCTATTTATACGTATTCAATCATTACGTTAGTAGGCGCAGTGGCTTAGTGGTTAGTGTGTTGGACTACTATGCGAGGGGTCGAGGTTCGAATCCCGCAAAAACCCAAATTCCAACTTAGGGTTTTTTCAACTGCGCCACCTCTCGCGATCGTCTGACAAACATCCGAGAGTATGACTGTCTTGAAAGAGCTTCTCAATTAGCCGTTTGGAGTCGGCATAAAATTGTAGATCCCTTCCATTCGTTCCAAAAATGAAAAAACTCACACAAAACGAATGGTTGTGAGAAGCTAGGCCTAGGGTCCCTCCGGGCCTGTTGCGCCAACTATTTATTTATTTTAATCATTACGTTATTTAATTTTTGCCGATTTAATTTAATTTTTACATAAATAAATTTAAAACTCTCATTTATTCAGAATTTTTTTTCCGAATAAACGAGTTTTCCGAATTATGGCTTTTACTGTACTTTAAAGTTTGACAGATGACAAATTATTTGGTGTTAGTGCAAAAATTTTTAAATCTGCTCAGAAATCGTTATTTACAAAATTGCTCTGACTCTTAAGAAAGTGTTTTTTTTTTTGCAGATAATGGAATGTGAAATCTGACAGCCAGCTGATTTCGAGTGCAGAAAAAGTGCTCTAAATCTGAAAAAAGTTATTTTTCTGCCCCAGTTTAAAACGACATTAGTGAGGAGTGTCTTACATCTTACGATTTCTTTCAGCGTGAGTTAAGTATCCATAGCAAAACATATTGAGAAAAAAGATAACATTATTTGTATTCAATGATATCTTTAGTCTCTAGTACAGTCTTGCACACAACGCTACAATGATAACATATGTAAAAGAGATAATATCGTTTGTATACAATGTTGGAATATTATCTCTTCTTCATTATCAAGCAAGACGATTGTACGCTTGGGTCTCCTTGTAGATAGATAAGAAAAGTATATAAATACGACTGTATGATGAATTTATCAACAGTCTTATTGTAACTACATAGTAGCCTTAAGCTCCTTTTAGAATTAGTAAAAAGTATTTCAATAATAAAGGACATAGTTCCAAATAAATATTGTTTAATTTTAAAAGTAAGAAACAAGTGTTTTAATTGGCGATCCTGCCAGGAGGTTAAATATACTTTTTAACTTCAATCAAGCGGACCTCGGGAACAAGTAGTGAAATCTAGTATAAACAGAACACTCGCGTTACCGGTTACAAGAATTACCTAGCATAGCAGGTACAAATATAGCTTCTTCGTACGAAGCAGCAAAGCAATTCAGTGAAAGTGTATATGTGGAGAAAAAAAACACACAAATTCGACGACAACAGACACGAGTTCAAAATGGAACAACTCGCAGTATTAATGGCAAGATTAGAAGCTTTAGAAACCAGGAGCAACACAGTAACACAAACCCTAGAGCACACACGCACAGAGAATGCAAGGTTAGCAGCAATAATAACTAACCAAAATCAAATAAACACTAATTTAGAAACAAAACTAAATGAAGTAAAATCTGGATTAGGCATAGTACCAAACATACCTGTGCTAGAGGAAATAAGAACCACATATACAGATGGTAGTGAAATACAGTTAGACGCATTTAAAAGCCTACCTATTTTCAACGGCGATCAATCAAATTATCGGTCGTGGCGCGAAGAAGCATCCAGATTAATGGACAGCATTAAAAACTTCAAAACACACAGTAAGTACGCAGCAGCATTGACTATAGTGAAAAGTAAAATACAGGGTGCAGCCGCGAATGTGTTAACTAATTATAACACAATTTTTAATTTTGAGGCGATACGTAACAGATTAGATTATACGTACTCTAATCAAGAACCTCTATACGTGCTACAAGACATGATGAAAGCCATCACGCAAAAAAGAAGCACACTGTCTGAATACCACGACGAGATAAATAAAAATCTCAATTTAATAATATCAAAAATCACTATGTCAGGTGATCCGCCGAATATAATCGACAGACTAATTAAAAATGCTAACGACGACGCAGTTCGTATTTTCATTGATGGTATGAGTGACAACTTTACAAGAGGATCATTATATTCAGCTACAATAAATGATCTAGAACACGCATTCGCAATTGCTCGCAGAATAGAACATGATAATGTGCACAGGCATTTACATCTCACTCAGGATAAGCACCACAAAAATATGCCACATGAACGCAGAAACGAAAGAAGACCAAATTATTCGAGCCAAACAACGAATTATCAACCCCAGAAGCAATACGATAATATTCAGCAACACAATCAAGGACCACAGCCGATGGAGATAAACTCGAGACAAATTGTACATGCACAGCGACAAAATTGGAATCAATACAAACCCGATGTATATAATCCACCAGCGAAACGTGAACACAGCGGGAGTTTCAACACACACAACAGACCGCAACGATCTTATCAGCAGAACTTCAAGCAGCAGAGAGTAAATAACTCCCGACAACAACGCAGAGACGATGTCAGCAGTACATATGCAGAAGCAGATGAAACGGAATGTATGGTAAATAATAACATAAGAATAGATCATTTAAACTAGTAGACGGGTTGCCCTGCTTAAATTTAACTAGTACTATTTCTAAGAAAATTTATAAAATTCTTATTGATACTGGTGCAACCCATAATTACATTAATAGAAAATGCGATTCTAGCAAAAAAATTAAAATTAAACCTATAAAAATAAAAACAATGCATGGTTATTCTATGGTAGATACAAAGAAAGTAGTTAGGATATTAAAGAAAAATATAACATTTTTTGAATTAGAGGATATTCAGTCTTTTGATATGATATTAGGATATGAAGGACTTAAAGTTCTAAACGCGGAAATAAATTTCAGTAATATGACTCTAACTACCATAAGCAGTGTCGAATCTATTCAGAAAATTAATTACATAATTGGGGAAAATAATATTTATAAAGCAGACATAGATAGACTGATGAAGATTAATAACAGCATAGGACCGTTACCCTTTACAGATACTATAGAAGCAAGCATTAGGACGACCAATGATAATCCGGTTTATGTTAAACAATATCCATATCCCATAGCAGATAACGAATTCGTAAACAAAGAAATACAGAAACTCTTACATGACGATATAATAGAAAAAAGCCATAGTCCTTATAACAGTCCCATATGGACAGTACCAAAAAAAGATTTGGACGAAAAAGGAAAACCAAAACGGCGCATGGTTGTTGATTTCCAAAAACTTAACGCTCACACTGTAACAGACAGATACCCCATTCCGGATGTCAACATGACAATTCAAAATTTAGGTAAAGCCAAGTACTTTACAACATTAGATTTGGAGTCAGGTTTCCACCAAATTAAAATCAAAACAGATGATAAAGAAAAAACAGCTTTTGCTATAAATGGCGCAAAATATCATTTTAAACGAATGCCTTTCGGGCTCAAAAATGCACCAAGCATATTTCAGAGATGCGTGGACGACATTTTGAGAGACTTTGTAGGTAAATTCGTACACGTTTACATTGATGACGTATTGATATATTCTTCATCTGAGGAAGAACATATACAGCACATAAGTCAAGTATTCGACGTACTCAATAAAGCCACATTAAAAATATCTGATGAGAAAAGTAAGTTTTTTCAAGAAGAAGTAGAATACTTAGGTCACATAATCAGACATGGTAGAATCACTACGAACCCTGAGAAAATAGCAGCTATAGAAAATTTTCCAGTCCCACAAACGGTAAAGGATTTGAGAGGATTTTTAGGTCTTACAGGTTACTATCGTAAGTTTATAAAAGGATACGCAAGCATAGCCAAGCCCCTGACATTATATTTACGAGGAGATAACGGTAAAGTAAACAAAAAACAAAGTAAAAATATTAAGTTAAATCTGAATGATTCAGCATTAGAAGCGATTAGAATTTTAAAAAATTATTTGAAAGAACAAGTCGAACTTTTTCAACCGGATTATAGTAAACCATTCGAGCTTACTACTGATGCATCCAACATAGCTATTGGAGCCGTACTAAGTCAGAATAAGCAACCTATACACTTCTTGTCAAGAACACTGAGTAAGACAGAAGAGAACTATAGCACAAACGAGAAAGAGCTATTAGCGATCATATGGTCCTTACAAAAACTCAGAAACTACATATATGGTATAGCAGACTTAACCATATATACCGATCACCAGAGCCTTATATATTCTGTATCAGAAAAAAATCCCAACACAAAGCTGAAACGTTGGAAGGGAATCATTGAAGACTTTGGAGCAAAATTAGTTTATAAACCAGGAAACCTAAATCTTGTAGCTGACGCATTATCACGTCAACGCATAAATACTTCTACCATAGAAACAGCACATTCAGCTGAAAGTTCTTCTAATGATATAATAAAAACTGTGAATCAGCCTTTTAATGCATACACTGCACAGTTCGAACTTATTGAAGATATAACAAATAATATCGAAACACAAATCTATTTTAGTAACAAAATAAGACTCATAATAAAGTTTAAGGACAAAGACTCTTTACTAAGGCAGATGAAAGAAGTTATACAACCCCAAAAGATTGTAGCTTTGCATACGAAATTTGAAAACATATACAAATATGGTGAAAACATAAAAAAAGAATTCCCACTAGTAAGATTTATATTCACACCAAGAAAACTTCAAGACGTGACAAATTTGGAGGAACAACTAAAACTTGTAAGGGTAACTCACGAAAGAGCACACCGAGGGTTACGTAACAATATACAAGAAATCTCAGAGAAATATTACTGGCCCGATCTAAATAAACAAGCAAAGAGTTTCAACAGAAAATGCATAGCATGTCTATTTGGAAAATATGAAAGAAAACCTATCAGAGAACCTCTGAATAATTCAGAAATACCAACACATGTGGGAACACACATTCATATGGACATATACTTCAACGACAAGTATACTTTCCTTGTAACAGTAGATAAGTATTCTAAATATACAATCCTTCGGGAAATCGAAACTCGAAACAGACTGTACGACGTTATGGAAGAGGTCTTATCTAATTATTTCCCAAAATGTGAACGACTCATGACAGATAACGAGAAGGGATTCAAAACAGAAATGGTGAACCAAATGTGTTTGAAATACAACATAACTAAAGTAGAAACTCCAGTATACAGATCGACAGCGAACGGTCAGGTAGAACGTGTAAACGGTACAATAACTGAACTGTCTAGAATATTCACAATTCAGAATAAAACAAGACTTATCGAAGAAATATTTAGAACAGTGCGTGAATTAAATAATTCTATACACTCAGTTACCGGTTTGAAACCTAGAGACATTTTCTTTAATCAAAATAAATATAGCAATAGTGAAATTATAATAAATAAACTAAACTCAGCATCCAAAAAAGTGATCGAACGTCTAAATAAAGGAACTCGACACAGAGAGTATAAAAAAGGAGATAAGATAATGGTAAGAATCACAGGTCTTAGAAAGAAATCTAACGCCAGATACATAACAAGAATAGTAGAAGAAGATAAAGGAGACACTGTAATCTCTAAAGAAGGAATAAAAATTCACAAGGATAACATAAAGAATTATCATTTTTCAGATGACGAAAATATTAATATTCCTAACATTACTAGGAATTGTACAGAGTCAAGAAGGGCAAGGAAACGTTCAAATAACTGAGTTACTAAACAAGAAGTTTATACTTACGCAAACAGATGACGTGTATTTATTCAAAGAACAAACTTATTTGTTACATGCCACCAACCTGACTTCGATATTTCAACCTTACGTAAATATCGTAACTAGTAAATATCAACCTACACAAGAAGAAAAAATTTGGTTAAGTAAAATTAAGAATTTAGCAGACCAATTACAAGAACATACTAGGCATACTAGATCAATTAACTTTTTAGGAACAGCTTTCAAATATGTGTTTGGTAATCCTGACCATTATGACTTAGTTAACATAGAAACGAGTATAAATAATCTCATAGAAAACAATAATAAACAAAAAACTATAAATTCTAGATTTGAACAAATTTTGCAACAATTCGAAGGTCAGAGCCTTAAAGAACATTTAGTAATAGAACAAGTGTACGAACAATTATTATTATTGACCAGAACAATTAATGCAGCAAAAAATAATGAATATTTATCAGAAAGCCTAGACTTAGATGACATTAAAAATATTATTCAACATGAAATAATTCAAGTACCCATAATAAATATACTTGAGTACTCTAAAATATTATTAGCTAGAACTGATGAATTCTTCATCACAATATATAAATATCCAGTTCTAATTAAATCATGTAAATTGTATAAAGTAACACCTTTAAATTCAAAACATGGAAAAATCATTACAGATAAAACAATTGCCTTATGTAACCAAACTTATTTAAGAACAAGAAATTGTCAAAATCATCTAAGTAAAAACATTTGTGAAATTAACTTTGAAGAAGAAAATTGTCTTATTCCACTTTTAAAGAATATAACTTCAAAATGCAACATTAAACAAGAATACGATTACGACTTAGAAATTGAATCCGGTGTTATGTTATTAAGCGGTAAGCATAAGTTAAATAATCAAACAATTAATGGTATAAACTTAGTTACTTATGAAAATACTATAAATCTAGACGATAAAATATACAAAAACATGCATAAGCAAATTAAAGAAGTTATATTAAGAAATCATAATTCAGAGTCTTACATCGACCAAATAATTAAAGAAGATACAATGTACAAATTCGATAACATAGATACTTTAAAAAAACTAATTATTCCTTTTGAAGAAAAACCGATATTATCAACTATATACACAATTGTAACACTGATTGTTATTCTAGCATTTACGTACGTAATGATAAAAACTATACAATGTATAACAGATCGTCAAAAACAAAAAAAGATTGACGCATATAACAAAACTTATGAAAGAGAAATGTTAAAAATAGCGTCGAAAAATCGGGACGATTTCGTTTAACAAGGGGGGGAGTTAAGTATCCATAGCAAAACATATTGAGAAAAAAGATAACATTATTTGTATTCAATGATATCTTTAGTCTCTAGTACAGTCTTGCACACAACGCTACAATGATAACATATGTAAAAGAGATAATATCGTTTGTATACAATGTTGGAATATTATCTCTTCTTCATTATCAAGCAAGACGATTGTACGCTTGGGTCTCCTTGTAGATAGATAAGAAAAGTATATAAATACGACTGTATGATGAATTTATCAACAGTCTTATTGTAACTACATAGTAGCCTTAAGCTCCTTTTAGAATTAGTAAAAAGTATTTCAATAATAAAGGACATAGTTCCAAATAAATATTGTTTAATTTTAAAAGTAAGAAACAAGTGTTTTAATTCGTGCTCACGAAATCCAGCTTACAAACTCAACATTCCCCGAATCGTCGCCTAAGTAAAGTTGCCGCTGAAAAGTTTAAAAAGTATACTAGAAAGAGGCCCGTGCCTTAAAAAGGCCTTCACATAAAATATAGGAAACAAAAAAAAAAAAAAAATTACGAAAGAAAGAAAAACAAAGCAACGAAGACATTTATTTTTAACAAAAAACACTTTTTACCCGACTACACAGGCACACAGGGAGGGTTATGTGTTTCGCGCGTATCCTATGAACGTTCCTACGTGACGCTCTGTAACCCAACCGGCTTGACCGATTTTGAAGAATGAGGTGTCATTACATTGGTATTCTTTCCCGGAGTGTCATAGGCTAAACAAATAAATATAACAATAAACAAATAAATTAAAAAAAAAAACAATTGTCACACAAATGTCAGTGAGTTTTTTTTTACAGTCAGTCGGTTTTTTTTTTTTGTTTTTTTTAATTAATTACTACTATTTTTCTTTTTCTTTTCAAATGTTTGCAGCCTTTTTCGTTCAATAAAGAATAAAATCTTATTCGAACTGAAAAAGGGGCCATTTTGATAATTTTTCAAAAAGTGCGGGCAAAGGGTCCTGAGGCTCAAAAAAGGGCCAAACAGCAACGCTGCGTCGAACGATCACCAGCTACCTATTCGTTTCCAAAAGTTGTCGAAAGAGTTGGAACTTTTTTGATCTAAAATGGATGTGCACTTGATCTTTGCTCGTACATCCGTAGGTATATATAAGTCTGAATGTACATAAATGTAAGTCGACATCCTCAGACAAATATACTGAGATGATAAATCAATGGTAGGCTGATTCTTCAATCCAGCTGCCATTGCCTTATGGAGGTATAGAGTCCTCTGGCTTTTTCACAACCACTTCCTTTACTTCTTCCAATATTCCCTCCACATCTATATCTACTGTTATCACCGATATTGAGCCAATTTTCCTCCACATTGTGTTCTCCTTATTTGACTGCAACGCTTCGCGGTTATTGTGGCCCCTCCGTGTTTAGGTATAGTCTTCAATTTATGTACCAGCACATGCAACCCATTCCTTTGCGTTCGCATTTCTGTACACCGCCTTGCTGGCTGTGTGGGGTGGGGGTATTAAAAATTTCCACCGGTTTCTGATTTCATAAAACATCCACGTACCAGTGCATATTTCATGAGCTGCTGTATCCCAACTTCAACTGCACACATACACACATAGTCCGTAGCCACACGCTACACGGCTGCATAAAATCTTTTCCCTGTGTATCTGCTGTGAAAATCGTAAAAATCCGCTTCTGAGCTGAGGATGCATCTCGCAGGAAATGAATGAATTTTACATGCATTTAGAGCAACGAGAGCGGTACACACACTTAAATTGTGGCAATTTGAGAGATGAAAATGCATAGAGCCGCACGGCGAAAGGTCTTCGTGCTCCATTCACCATAATGCCAGTGCCAGTGCCAGCCAACCCAATCCCTACAGACACAGAGTTGTGTTGGCATTCTCGCATCTACAGATGCGATGCAATGTGCGGCGCTGAATCGTCAATGAGAGTCTCGCGCCATCGGGCGAATGAAGTGTAAAATGTGTTCAATAGTAATTTCCTATGCAGCGATGCCGTACAAGTACATCTACGTATTGACGCGCAGTTTTCGGTTTGGAATCAAATCATTTGAAACACTTTAATGCACCCGTGTGTTGTGGGGCAGGAACTTCGATCTGTCTACCTTGCCACCTAAAACCCAGGTTGTCTTTAGGGTTAAGAAGGGTCTTTGGGTGGGATGAAGTTCCATGCCCTTTGATGTTATCGATTTTATGGTATTTGCTTTTAGAATTTTACTCATCTGAGGATACATTGGGTGGAAGAATTTAAGGGGAGTACATATGCATAAGCTTTGAGGGTGTCCTTATGAATGATTTTTCTTTTGTTTTTCTAATGGGGTCGTCTGATGGGGACGTTATAATTGATCTAGCCTCGGGGGCTATGTGCATTCATGTGGTGGCATGGGAATTCGCACGACTTCTGATAGTAAAAATAGTTGTTGCAACTGGTTCAGTTGTTGTAAGATGTGAAATTACGACTGAGCTGTAGTAGAATTAAATCAGCCGAATTCATAAGACAAATAAGGGTCTTCTTCAGTCAAGTCAGGCGTTTCTGAAACTAGTGTCAAACATAATGGAACAGAATCCACTTTACTTTTCACGTCAACTTCGAAAAAAGGTATCTTGTGAAACCTTGTCAACAATTTCCCGTCCAAAAAAAATGTTTCATTTATATAGCGTTTGAATGATGACATCGAGTCCATAGTTTTTTTCTTTAGTGACCAGCATCTTTTGCCCTTGCCTTTTCATACTGCATTTGTTTTTTTTTAAATACTTTCAAATACGGCCTTCAGTAAAAATAAAGTTCACGACTGGGTCGAACGAAACTTTCTCGTTCATCAAAAGTTTGGTTTTATTTATTTATTTATTTAGGTCTACCATTTTACAATTTACAGACTATATAATTACATAATTTAAAAAAAAAAACTCTTAAAGTAAGAGAAAATTTAATATTAAGAAAAAAAAAACTCTTTAAGTGAAGAGAAAAAAAAAAGATTTCAAAAATTTATCGACAAAAAAAAAAAAAAAAAACTTCCACCTAGTGTGCAAGAAAAAAAAAATGTAATCAATTACCCTAAGGGAAAAACTTGTGCTTTTAGTAATTACATTCGTAAAATTCTAAGCAAAAGTAAAAAAACCCTATGAGCAATTATAACAATTCATTTAATCATTTTTTAAATGCAATTCTGCTGATCGAAATATCAATACTCGAATCAACGGAATTGCATATTGAATTACAACTCCCAATGCACCTTGTTAAAGGCTCATTCCTTCCATAGCCTGTAGAATGATTAGGTTCATAAAACAAGCCATGCTCACGTAACAGTAAAAAACGTTGAGTTCATTCTTCCAGAAGTGATGTCTTTTACAAACGTCATGTCCTGAATAAGTCTTCTCGTTTCCAGGGACTTTAAGTTTATCATCCGACATCTTTCTTCATAACTGGGCATTTCTACTGACCCATTAAAGTGACGAAGGCAATATCTTGAAAAAGACATTTGTATACGTTCAATTCGATTGATATGCACCTGATATGCTGGTGACCAAATAATAGAACAGTATTCTAAAACAGATCTTACTAAGGAACAATGTCTGAAAAATCCTTGCTGTTCCTCTTAATAAATCCAAGAAGAGAGTTCGCTCTGGATATTGTGCTGTCTATGTGTTTATTGAAATTTAATTTCGAATCAGACGTGACGCCCAAGTCTTTAATTTCCTGAGCTATGGAGTAACCATAGAATATAGGCCACTTAATGTGAAAAAATGACGAAACCCTACATATACCTAAGTTCAAATGCAAATTATTACAACTACACCAATCCGTAATTGCGTCTATGTTAACCTGTAACTTATGGCAATCGGCTACAGAATTGACTCTACAAAAAAACATCCAGTCATCAGCAAATCCCAGACACTTACAGAAAGACACCCTTGAATCTATATCGTTCACAAATAATGCAAACAACAAAGGTCCCAAGTGACTTCCCTGAGGAACATCAGACTTTGCTTCAAACTGCCTCGAAAAAGTATTTCCTATTCTTATTAACTGAATCCTGTTACTTAGGTAGGAAGCAATCCACTTGTTAGGTATTGAAAGGATACCAAGTGCTTGGTTGGATGTTTTCTTATTTTATCAGGTAGGTAGGTACAAATCTGGGAAGCAATCCTAGAAATATCACGGAAGCTTTGGCCAGAATATTACAGAAGCCGGACCAACAAACTATTATAGTTTGACAGGTCTTCGCTATCTAAGTTAGTAGGGGCTCTAACTGGTCATAACTTCCTTAGAAACCGCGCAATGAAACTAAATCTCAAAGATGAAGATATATGTAGAGACTGTGGAGGAGGTCCACGAGAGGACACACCTCACTTCCTCTGTCATTGCAGGAGTTTATGTCACTTGAGGAACAGAACACTTGGAAGCTATTACTTCCATGACTTACAAGAACTTTCTGATGCCTCACTGTCTGATCTTTACAGGGTTTTGAGGACATTGGAATGGCTAGACAGCGCCTATTAAACACAAAGGAGAGGGGATAAAGAACACCCCAACAAGGCCATCACAATGGGTCCACGAGGACCTAAGTGGGGTAGCGCAGGGTTCTCCCTTCCCTGTTCAGGATGTAGGTAAGCTTGGGTTCTAAAGTTTTATCGAAATCGAAATTGGGGTTTTCAAGATATGAGTAGTTTTTAAAATCAGCGTTTTCGGTGCTTGGAATTAAAAATTAAAGACACAATAATTTTGAAAGTATCAATTTTACTATAAGTTTGCATTTTAGTCAAACTCGTTATTGCCGTTTTCAGGTAAACAAAAGAAAACTAAATATAAAAAATAACTTTTTTCAAAAAAACCCTTTGTACGATAATACAGAGAAAAACGATGTTCACTATTAAGCTAGAAATAACCATATTACCTTTGAAATGAATTTTGGTTACAATCGTAAGGAACTTTTTCGAGATATGTCCAAATTTCAAAAGTCCGTTATTCGATTTTTCAGCCAAAAACTGGGTATACAGTCAGGGGAATCCCATCTACTTAAGCTGGAATATCAATTTTAGTTGAAATCGTTAGAGACGTTTTCGAACAAATCAAACTAGTATACAAATTTTGTATGGGAAATTGAAAAAAAAAAAACGTCCCCGAACTGTAAGCCTCCAAACTACAAATCCGAAGTTTTAAGGAAATCAGGACAGCCATTTAGGCTGTAGGCTTCGAGGCAGATGGACAGTGTAACAGCCAGTAGACGGACAGCATTTTGCGACCTACTTTTTTAGGTTCCTCTATCGTCGTAATGTCAGAATTGATTAAAATCTCGAGTTCCAAATTTTGTTCGAAAATAATGGGCCCACCAGTAAACATTTTTAGTTTCGACTGTTATTTTTAGTAAGTAGTTCAAATAGAGGCTATATTTTTCATACGAATTTCACAATTTTGAGCTTCCGTAAATTTAAAGTCGATCTTACTCTTACTATGCAATCAAGAAAGTTCAAAATGGTTTCAGCCTTCGGGATGGTGGAGGTAAAAGTTCTCAAAAACAATAACAGCCGTTGAAAATAACTTCTAATAAAAACATCAGATGTTAACTAGCCGCAACTTCAAAATTGTACGTCTCTTCAAAGCACAGACCTTTTGAAACGAGAATGTGTCCCAATCTCTCCAACCAACTTCTTAATTCATCAGATTAGCGTCGCCATAAGAAAATTAACCAGCATTTTGTCGACGACTTAGCACTGCGTGATCCTCTTTCGAGAGCACTCTTCATTCACAACCATCTTGTTCCCCAGTGTCAGCCAGTATACCACCATCATCATCCCCCAGAGACAAATTACACTCTGCGAAGCAACTTAAAAGCCACTTTACAAGTGTTCGTTATTTATTCGAAAGTGTTACCAAGTTTTATCAAAATGTTAAAATATAACGAAATGTATTACACGAAAAATGCACAGAGCAGACATGGCAAAAATAAAATAAAAATAAATAACCGACGGTAAATTGCGAAACTTTTCCTCCTGCTTTCGATTCGTAGTCCCCCCCCTGCCTTCTCCTCTGCCTTGTACCGTGCCGCACAACTACTAACAAATAAAGAATACCTTCAATTTTGTGTAATTTATAAAATGGCATATCCACAAGTAGTTGCTTTGGAAATACCTTTTCTGCTTAGACTGCCAGGAGTTAGAGGGGTGGGGCGAACTTTTAGAATAAAAATATAAAAACTTTGTCCTGTGCGGAGGGAAAAATTATATTTTCCCAAGTTTTCCACTTTAAAAGTTGTCTGTGCGCTGTAGCTTCTTTCACATTTTCGAATTGACGACTGCACCACCAGCAGCAGCAGCAGCAGCAGCAGCTCAACTACTAGCAACAGGAAGACAGACGTGACGGTACAACGTTGGCCTTCAGACCACATGAATGGCATCAGGTGAGAAAAGAATCATAGGCGGGGGCAGAGCAAAGAACAGACTGCCGATGTTGTCATCTAAATGAACTCATACATTTCAGCACAATATCGGCACCAAAGGGACCACTGACTTCTACTTCGTACATCACTAAATGACTAAGGGATGAATCGCTAATTTTGCAAATGTACGTGTTCCTGTCAATTCGACTTTCTCTCGTGGCGACTGCAGGAAGCTATCCTTGTTGGACATAAAAGAAGAAATGATTTCTTTTTTTTTTCCGTTTCGCGTTACTGGCTGTCGCAATATCCTGTCGTGACTATTGGCACTTTGACGGGAGGTAAGTTATGCCACAGCCACAGCTTTGTATGAGTGGCGGCTACTATGGAGTCAAACTTTTGTGAGTGCGCAAAGTTATTTGGTATTCATTCGCCAGACGGGACTGACTGTAATTAAGTGAAAATTATGATTTCCTCCGATTAGAAAGTGGCGAAGTACATTCTCGGCACTGACTGTCTTAAATCTCGACCGAGTGCACATAAAGAAGGTCTTTTTTTTTATGACCAGTTTCGTTTGTTCGTTGTTTTTATTGCTTCTCTGCTGAAAGTTTGAATGTTATGGCTTTAAAAATGATTATGTAGGCAATTTTTCATGACTTTTGCTAAAGATATTCGCAAGAGATAGATGGCGAGATTAGTCTTCGAATGAGCCACTTGAGTTATGGAATGGCGGAAGTTTTCCGCTGATTGCTGAGGCTTTTTAAAGAAACAAATTGTAGATTATCGCATAAGCTTTGGCTGCTAGTTTAACGACAGAGACACTGTCCAGAAGAAGTTTTTTTTAAAGACTTTTCTCATTTCTCATGACAAGCGCATCTAAAGGGTGGTTAAATTTTAAGGCCCGCTGTTGAATGTGAACCACACCTAAACGTCAAGTTCTTTTCTGTATTTCATTCAACATTTCTCAATTTCAGACAAATTCAATTTGAACCATGGAAAGATACATAATCGAGCAACGCGTTAAAGTTATTCAGGCTTATTATGAAAATGGACGTTCAAATCAAAATGCATCGTCCAAATGTGCGTACAATCGGAAAAACCGTGCAAAAATTTGAACGGGTCTGTAGGAGATGTAAAAACACCAGTGCATGCTCGTACAGCTCATACTGCAGAAAATATTGCTGCTGTTCGCGATAGTGTGGCTGAAGAGCCGTCCACCTCAACTCGTCGTCGTGCCCAACACTTGCACCTCTCACGCTCGTCGTTGATGAACATTATGCATAAAGACTTGCATTTACGTGCTTACAAGGTGCAATTGACTGAAGAACTAAAGCCTCTTGAACATTTCAAGCGTCGTCAATGGTCAGAATGGTGGCAAGAAATGGCAATAGTCATCTTCAGTGATCGTCAAAAGCAGAACTGCCGCATTTGGGCAAATGATAATCCAAGAGTGATTGTCGAAAAACCAATGCACACACAAAGAGTGACTGTTTGGTGCGGTTTATGGGCTGGCTGCATCATCGAGCCGTATTTTTTCCAAAATGAGGCCGGTCAGGCAGTTAATGTGAATGGTGTTCGCTATCGCGAGATGATAACGAACTTTTTGTGGCCTGAATTGGAAGATATGGATGTGGACGGTATGTGGTTTCAACAGGACGGTGCCACTTGCCACACAGCTAACGAAACAATGGCTCTTTTGCGCGACAAATTCAATGGCCATGGTATCTAGCGCGGTGGCAATGTCAATTGGCTGCCAAGATCATGTGATTTGACACCGTTGGACTTCTTTCTTTGGGGTTATTTGAAAGAAAAGGTGTACGTCGATAATCCAGCAACAATTCAAGAGCTAAAGGATGAGACAATTCGGCACATTAACGGCATAGGACCATCGGATGGAGGTGTGCCGCTGAGGTCGCGGCGGCCATTTTGCCAATATCTTATTCCATACATAATTGAACCATACCAATATTCTCATGATAAAAAGAAGTGACAGTAATTTCCTAAACAATTTGTGTTTTATTCAAAACCAACATCGGCCCTTAAAACTTAACCACCCTATATTTCTATAACCAGATCGCGATACTGCGATTTTCTTCGATGTCCTTCAATTGTCCGTCAATTGCCGGTCATTTTGGTCACACTCGGTTCTTAGAAATTCTTTTTTTAGCGAGTAAATCGATAGTTAGCATTGAAGATACGACGAGTACAATATCGTTCGAAGCTGGCCAATTCTTCATTTACCTCGTCGTTCGTAAGACTTAACTTTCGCTGCAGTTGTTCATAATTTTGCTGCATAAATGAGTATTGAACTGGCGCATGGGTGGCTCCTGTAGGAAGTAGCTTAGTCTTTTAAGGGCCTCTGATATTTTGAATCAACTTTGAAAGTGCACTTCAATGATCCCTCTAAAGGTGCTCAATAAACGATTGAGAAACAACCTCACGCCTTCCGATGAGAAACTTTATAGATTGTCGAACTTTCCTACTCATAGTAAGCACTGTCTTCTTTTTTGATCTGCACACTAAAAACCGAGTAGCCTTCTGTCTCTCCTGGTTTGCATCCGACGACTGGGTCTCACGAAACTTTGTTTATTTTTGTATTAAAATTACTGTTTATCGCATAGGTGTACATTGATCAAAAAAACTTTAAACAGGGTGGATGACCCAAAAATAAGGAGATTTGAATAAGAAATTCCAGAATGTTTTAACTGCTATAACCGCTTAACGAACGAGATGTTTTTGCACCAAATCTTCAACAAGTGCTGATGAACGAAGAATGCGCGAGGAGTCGAAAAATACGTTGTTCTATCGAACATAACCCCACTTAATGTAGTACAAAATATCCGCTCAATCGTACTTCGTGGTCGTATTAAAAAGTAATTCAACTTACTAACCGGCAGTTACTTAGTGTACTATTCATCCCGGCATATCAACCGTAGACGAAATTTTAATACTGAAGTCGTTCGCGGAAATGACCAAACCAACGAATTTCAAGCCGAGCCTCAACACCTTTTGAGTGACTTCGAAGCCGGTATTGATAGCTTCCCAGCTTCCCTAAATAGCGATGAAAACTGTGACGGAGAAAACCAGCCGTTCAATATGCAATTTGAGTGTAGCTCTGCATTCATTTTCAAGCTCTCCAAAACAGAAATGTATTTGAACTTCTTATACTCGTATTGTGACGTAACTGGGCAGTGGAAAAGAGAAAAACGCAATGGACTAGTGGCGGATTTGTTTATAAAATAGAACGCAAAATTATGTCTCTCTGTGAGAACCTACATGCAAAGGGAACGAAAATAAGAAAATGCAAGAGATTTTTATAGTGTGTCAGCATAATTTACACAGTGCAGCAATCCGCGCCAGTACCTTTGACTTTCGACACCGTATAGTACTACTTCAACTTTAACTAAGACATTTTCCAATCCCCTTCTCAGTATAAAGCCATCATCCGTCTTCAGGAATCCTTTTTACTTTGTTTTTGATCTAAGTGCACTATAAATCTTCCAATCCAGCCACCTAAGCTAACCGACCTACTCACAGAATCGATATGCCTTCTCTGGCTACTAGTAATCACAGAAAACCCTCACCTTCTTAACAGTAAGTAACCCATTTCCATAAAGACTGCCGGAGAGCGCTCCCTAACATACTGTAATCACCTCATTTCATGCACATTCTGTGAAGGTAATTTTCATTTTTTGTTAAAAGTTTCTCCATAAATGTTTAAGGGGTTTTAAAACGTCTGTTATTGTTTTTTATGTTTTTTTTTTTTTTTGTTTTACCCATCCACAGAAAAGAAAAAAGTTGCTTTGCCATCTCTCATGCTTATCCTGCCAAGAAAACCATTTGAATTGGCAATTTTCCCAATGCGCTTGTTATTATCTCTCGTTGCACAATATGCCGGCTTAAGGACTTCAACGAAGAACATACCGTAATAAAGATAAGACCACAAAACAAATCTAAAAAAGTATGCATAAAAACAAAGCGCAGGGATAATGGCAAGCGAAACCTTTCGCCAATGCGGTCTGTGAATTTTTAATGTGGGTAAGAAAAAATCAAAAAATACAAGCTAATGAATTTTATTTCCATGAGAAAGCAAAAGCCTCACGCTGATGCAGTCATACAAGGACACCGAAATACCTACATCCGTTTGTCGTATAGGTACTCTGCAGCAAATGATGGTCTCTCAGTAGAATGTGGCGGTATAATCTTTTCGATTGTGTACCGTATTTACGGATAATACAACAATACACAGTCGCTGCGACAATAATATCATGCATCAGCATCGGCATCCTCCTCTGTTTGCATTAATTTACGCAGGAATCGGAATCGGAAGGACGAACGCCCGAGAGAGGGCCTGCTTGTGAGATGGTGCGGATGGGGCCTGGCTATGGGTACATATTTGTCAAGCTTTATCGTTCACATTAGGACACGATTGCGAACAGCAGCAGATGGCTTAAAATGTTCTATGGGATTTCCATGCGGAATTGAGTAATATCATTCGTTAAGTTGGCTTTAATTAAAGTTTGATATTATTAAGTCGTTAGGAGGCAGGAATTGAGAGCTGTATCAAAGAGATGGAATTGCTGAAGTCTATAGTCTGTTCAATAGGCTTATCTTTGTGTGATCGAGGGAATCGTCCCTAACAAAGATTTCGTTTTGAGCTGAAGCGTTGAGGATTTTTTTTGAGACGTTTGTTTGGGCTGCCGTTGTTTTGTTACTCTCTTTCAGTTTTTATTTGCTGTGTTTTTTGATGCGTTTTTCACATACTCCTTTTTACGCAATTTATGAGGAGTAGTTGGATAGTTTTTTTGACAAGTAGTTGGGTGCGTTTTTAATGAGGCTTATACGCTTTTTTGACGTGACATTTACGCTTTTTTAGAGTATCTTTGAGCTCTTTTTGATGCTGTTTTTGTGGGTTTTTTGAAGTTTTTGCCGGTTCATTTTTGACTCGTTTTCGACGACCTTTGAGACGATTTTTCAACCGCGTTTTTCAACGCATTTTTGACGATTTTAATCAGTTTTTCATTCATTTTTTCATGAGTTTTTTAGACAGGTAGTTGGGCGAGTGTTTTTTTTAGAGTAACTTCGAGCTCTTTTTGATGCCGTTTTTTGTGGGTTTTTTGAAGCATTTACCGGTTTATTTTGGACTCGTTTCTTGACTCGTTTTCGATGACCTTTGAGACGATTTTTCAAATGCGTTTTTGAATTAATTTTTGACGATTTTTAATCAGTTTTTCATTCATTTTTTCATGTGTTTTTTTGACAGGTAGTTGGGTGTGTTTTTTTAGAGTACCTTCGAGCTCTTTTTGATGCTGTTTTTTGCGGGTTTTTTGAAGCATTTTTCTGTCCACTTTTAACTAGTTTTCGACGAACTTTGTACCATTTTTTAAACGAATTTTGGAGCGCGTATTGTGACGATTTTTAATCAGTTTTTCACGCACCTTTTTATGTGTTTTTTTGACAGATGGTTAAGCGCATTTTTTGATGAGGCTTATACGCTTTTTGGACTCATTTTTTCCGCGTTTTTGACGTGTTATTTGAAGCCTTTTTTAGATTATCTTCGAGCTCTTTTTGATGCTGTTTTTGTGGGTTCTTTTTGAAGCGTTTACCGGTTCATTTTTGGCTCGTTTTCAGCGACCTTTGAGACGATTTTTGTAAACGCGTTTTTCAACGCATTTTTGACGATTTTTAATCAGTTCTTCACTCATTTTTTCATATGTATTTTTGACAGATAGTTGGGCGTGTTTTTTTTAGAGTACTTTCGAGCTCTTTTTGATGCCGTTTTTGTGTTTTTTTTTGAAGCGTTTTTCGGTCCACTTTTAACTCATTTCTTGACTCGTTTTTGAGGGACTTTGCTACCATTTTTTAAACGAGTTTTGGAACGCGAATTTTGACTAATTTTTATTCAGTTTTTCACGCACTTTTATATATGTTTTTTGACAGATGGTTAAGCGCATTTTTTGATGAGGCTTATACGCTTTTTGGACTAAATTTTTTGACGTGTTATTTGAAGCCTTTTTTTAGAGTATCTTCGAGCTCTTTTTGATGCTGTTTTGTGGATGCTTTTTGAAGCGTTTACCGGTTCATTTTTGGCTCGTTTTCAGCGACCTTTGAGACGATTTTTCAAACGCGTTTTTTAACGCATTTTTGACGATTTTTAATCAGTTTTTCACTCATTTTTTCATGTGTATTTTTGACAGATAGTTGGGCGTGTTTTTTAGAGTATCTTCGAGCTCTTTTTGACGCCGTTTTTGTGGGGTTTTTTGAAGCGTTTTTCGGTCCACTTTTGACTCGTTTTCGACGAATTTTGCTGCCATTTTTTTATGTGTTTTTTTGACAGGTGGTTAAGCGCATTTTTTGATGAGGTTTATACGTTTTTTTCGAGCTCTTTTTGATTCTGTTTTTGTGGGTTCTCTTTGAAGCGTTTACCGGTTCATTTTTAGCTCGTTTTCAGCGACCTTTGAGACGATTTTTAAACGCATTTTTGACGATTTTTAATCAGATTTTCACTCATTTTTTCATGTGTTTTTTTGACAGGTAGTTGGGCGAGTTTTTTGTGGGTGTTTTTTGAAGCGTTTGCCGGTTTATTTTGGACTCGTTTCTTGAATCGTCTTCGACGACCTTTGAGACGATTTTTCAAATGCGTTTTTGAATTCATTTTTGACGATTTTTAATCAGTTTTTCATTCATTTTTTCATGTGTTTTTTTGACAGATAGTTGGGCGTGTTTTTTAGAATATCTTCGAGCTCTTTTTGACGCCGTTTTATGTGTGGTTTTTTTGAAGCGTTTTTCGGTCCACTTTTGACTCGTTTTCGACGAATTTTGCTGCTATTTTTTAAACGAGTTTTGGAGCGCACATTTTGATGATTTTTAATCAGTTTTTCACGCACTTTTTTATGTGTTTTTTTGACAGATGGTTAAGCGCATTTTTTGATGAGGTTTATACGCTTTTTGGACTCATTTTTTCCGCGTTTTTGACATGTTATTTGACGCCTTTTTTTGAGTATCTTCGAGCTCTTTTTGATGCTGTTTTTGTGGGTTCTTTTTGAAGCGTTTACCGGTTTATTTTTGGCTCGTTTTCAGCGACCTTTGAGACGATTTTTCAAACGCGTTTTTCAACGCATTTTTGACGATTTTTAATCAGTTTTCACGCACTTTTTTGTGTGTTTTTTTTGACAGGCGTTAAAGCACATTTTTTGATGAGGCTTATACTCTTTTTGACTCATTTTTTAAGCGTTTTTGACGTTATATTCGTTTTTTTTTTTTTAGAGTATCTTCTAGATCTTTTTGATGTTGTTTTTTGTGTCTTTTTTTTGAAACGTCGGGCCATTTCTGACCCGTTTCTTGACTCGATTTTGGCGAACTTTGCGACGATTTTTCAAACTCAAATGATCAAACAATTTTTTTTTGAACGCGTTTTTGACGGTTTTGAATCATTTTTTTTTAACCACTTCTTAGAGGGTGAGGATGACAGCACTGATCACTTTTCCCCGAGCGATGTGCCTTCGGTTGCAACAGACTCCGACCCTTTTGGTATTCTTAAAAACTTGTGAAATTCCAACAGTAAAATTAAGTATTCGTCTGAAAGCCCCTACCTACAGATTTTAAGCCTGATTACACAAACAAAATATACTGCGCCAAAACCATATAGCATAGCATAGCATATAGCACCCATAATTAAAATGAATCACCCAGAGCCTTGAAAATTTCTGCCAAAGTGTGCGTATTTGCATAGACAATGGATAATCTTTCTTAAACCGAGTTACAGTTTCCATCACCCATCGAGCGTGATAACATCAGCAACTCTAGAGTCCGTCATATTTCATTTGTAATCCTCTTCCATTTGATTTCCAACCGCACAAAGTCCTTTGAACAATTTCCCTGCCAAAATGTCTGTCAACTATCATCGATTGATTCCCTTTCGTGGTCAAAACGAACGCCCCCAACGACAACCGCTTCAGGTCAATTAAAATTCCAATTCAGGCAAAAAAAAAAAACAAAAGCGCTCCCAATCCTCTTTGACCATGGATGCCGCATATAGTCCTGTGGCGCTACAGTACTCTTTGACTGTGCTTTGTGAATAATCGGTTAACGCTTTGCGGCGGTTACCGCACACAGCCATCAATGGTGAACGCCATTCGTGTGCTCAAATCTGCCAACACATACAAAGACCCAAAGGGGGCACATCACCGGGATTTAGTTGAATTCCTGAATCCTGATACGGCTTTATGCCCAAGTAATAAACCGGGAATGGGACGTGATGGCTTGGAAATTGGACTGGAATGTATTGGGATTTTGTGGTAACAGTGATTTTCGTAGAATTGAGGATAATAGCTTTAGGCCGGCACAGTATTGTAGGGAGCGCACAAGTATTCCAAATGACTTGTCCAGAATGATTGCTGTTCCACCACCGACCGTCGACACCGATCCAACCGCACCGTCATTTTGTATTATTTGTAAAATATTCATTCGGGCGTGTCCCGGTTCGTCTATGCGAGCCATTCCCGCGCACACTGCCTGGCAATTAGCATTACCTTAATATTGGCTAGCTCAATCCGATAAGCGTGCACTTTGGCGGCGATTAATTATTTCGCAGGTGTTGACGTTTAACTCGCACAAAAGTTTCAAACAAATCACGTATAGGGCGGCCCAATATGCCAATCGCAAATGGTAATTTGTAATCCGAGGACTTGGTAACAGGAGATGACTGATTAAATTAATAAATATTTGATGAAAAAGCCTAAATAGTTGATATAGCTGATTTAGACGTCCAACCGTATTTGCAGTTAAATATTGACGCTAATCTGGACAGTTTTTCATAAATGATTTAGCGCGTTTTATTATAGACCCAATATTGACATTTATTGGACGTGGCTCTGACATTTTATAATGTGGAGTTGCTGACAGATGGGTCTGTCTGACTAATGTGGGCTGGGCTGGTGTTGGTGATTGTGGAATTGATGCGAGTGAGAGGAGCATATATGAATATGCATATGTGCCAATAGAAGGATTTAATGAATTGAATGTCGATTCTAAAAATAGGTCCATCCCAACCGCGATGACTTACCGGGGTAGGGCTATCAAGTGACCTTGTCTGTGCATCAGCATCTGTCAGTCAACCGGAAAATCATTTCTAAGAAAGGCTTATTACTTAATTTACGATAGTCTACGTCTGATTCTCACAGAGCTACGAATTTATCTGAGTTATGGATTACACGCCAGTGTATGTTGGACTACAACATTAAAACGTCATCGACGATGACAGCAGCGTTGCTCCGAAGAGATTTTGGGGTTGAGCCATTTTCCGAGAAATTCCATACAAGTTTGAGCCTGTCGTATGAAAACGAGGAGAGAGTTTTTTTTTTTTAATTTCTTAAGAAACTAAATGCTAAATTTATGGGTGCGTTCATTTGGTGAATCTTTTAATCAAAGAATTCTCATTTCCTGATTACGGTTTTTTATTTTTAAAATTGATTTTAAAAATTATGTTTTAGTTCGAGACAAATGAAATGTGATCCTTTTCTCTTTGGCGCGGAGCATTGAGCCAAAGCCAAAATACTTGGGTCAAATTACCCAATTGGGTACTTCAGAACAACGCTGGATGACAGTTTAATCGGAAAACATTATGCCAGTAGAATTTACTCTAAGAAGAAGTATTTTGTGCAACGGATATGCAACAGATTTTTGTGAAACTACTTAATGAACATGACGGACTCTGGGTTGGGTCTTTTAAAGCAGTCTAGTTAAACTACCGCCAGATGGTGCCAGCGCTATTTTCCGTTGGTTGAAAATTGGCTGTGTTCGTCCTATCAGCGCTTCTGAATTTTTGACAATGTAAACAGTCAAACCGCACTTAAATTCCACATCGATAAACAGTGTTTCTACCTGCTTCTCCCTTCTTCGTGGGTGCAGCATGGATGTAATTGCGCTGGTTTTGTCATACGCTTCGCTGCACGTTTCTCAATTTCACGCTACACTGGAAGTGCAGTTCACCTCACAATTGTTTTCGTATTCGCCTTCAGGTGGCCTTGGCAAACCACGTACCCCGACTTCCGTGCGATCTACTGGTAAAAAAAAAAAAAAATATTCAACGGAAAGTAGCTGCTGATAGTTTGCATCTCGTCCTTGTAAAGAACCGTCCGCTGGTGGTACACGTTGTTTTCCGACAATCAACCTCTAATTGGAAAAAAAAACCCAGGACCACCTTATGCACACCACTTGTGTCACAATTCCTTCTCTCGCAAAAGACAAACCTATAACCAAATAAGTGCTACCTTCAAAACAAAATTAAAGTAAGTTGCCTTACCTTAAAAATCTTTAACACGACATCGACATTTGTCAACGATTTTAGTGAATCCAACCAACCCAATCTGTCAGTAGCAATAAATTACAAACTACTCACTTCCGGCTTTGTAAACAGAGATAATATAGGGATCGGATTTCCATGCAAATGCATGTTTTTTTATGAACATCTTGGATGCAAGGCAACTTATTTCCTTTAAAATGGCATTTAACCGTTAGTGCATATTTTTGCATTTTTTACTATAAATGCATATTTTGCAATTTTTGTGCATATTTTACTATATTTGCATATTTTTTATAATATTAATTCAAATTTTTGGAGCAATGACGAAAATTACACAAAAAACTTTACCGTCGATGAGATTTGTTCTTTCAAAAATGCTCCACTAACTTCAGTTGACGTCGAGAGATCTTTTCCGTTGTATAAGGCATTCTTAAGACAGAATCGCCATCGTTTTGAATTCGAAAATTAAAAAAAAAATGCATGATCTATGCAAATAAAACTTTTCAAAATGAATTAAAGAATTAATTATTTTGAATTATTTATTTTTATTAAACAAAGGAAGATGTTTATGTTTACGTTAACTGTGTTTTTGTTTTTGTTTCTTATTAAATGTTGATCTCGTTTTAGGTTATTATTTTATTAAATAATAAAAATAAAAAATTGAACGTATTCTTAGGGCTCTAATCGCTTAAGCACAAAACCATTGAACGACATCGTCTCGACGATGCTTCTACATCGTATAATAACCAAAAAACGATTATCGTTGAAACGATTCGACGATCATCGTTTTTTGTTGCTTCACGTTACAAATTCAAATGTCAAATACCCTCGTCGAAACGATTCGATTGAACGATGGCTATTTTGCAATCGTTTCGTCTTTCTTGGTGCATTTTTTTAGTTTAAATTAGGTCTGAAATAACTATAAAGAAATATTTAAAGGAAGACCCACACTTATGATGTCTATAGAGGCGACTCGCTCTTATCCGAGTTGTAAAAAAAAATACATTATTTGCAAAAAATAAATTATTGCACTTGGATTTCATTTATTTGTTTTGTAATAATTTTTTTTACAACTCAATTTTAAGCAATACAAAATTATCCACACTTGTAAATACTTTCACATTCACTTAAAATTGCACTTCTTCGTGATACTAATAGAGGCCTTATTCCTTAGTACCTATCCATTTTTTAATTAAATGCCCCATTCCATGTCAATCAATGACAACAAACAAAGAAAAATAAACAAATTCAAGAAAAAAAAAAAAAAAAAAAAGAAAAAAAAAACATTTTCCATACATTTGCTATTTTTTAGGTGTCAGACTTTGTTTACAGTCATTTTCAAACTGTTCAAAATGAAAACGTTGAACGATTCGATTGAACAATAGACGATGATGTTATATGAAACAAACTAAAAACGAGATCGTTTTGTTTTTGACGACTATCGTTTTAAAAATTACGCGATGAGAGCCCTGAGTAAATGTGTTTTTAAATTGAACCGAAATTAAGTTTAACTAATTTTAAGTGCATATTTTAAATGCATATTTTGAATTTTGAAACGCATATTTTAAGCGCATATTTTGAGATCCTTAGTGCATGAAAATCCGAACCCTAGAGATAAATATCGATAACAGCAAACACAAGACGTTTCTAGAGCCATCGCTGTAGTCAGGGTGCCATCATCTCTCCGATCAATATCCAATAAATTTCCAATTTCCTTGGTTGGAGAAAAAAAAAACACCAGACTATCCTGATGGCTGAAACTATATGTTTGTTTATAACCCATATCTAAATTACAAGTCCATCGTATCAAGCATCGCAACCGTATCTATTCCGCAAAACAAAAATCAATAAGAAACCATTTTGGTCAACCACAAGCACAACCTCTCCTAAAAGCACAAATCCCTACCGCAAATCCTTCGATTTTAACACCATCCCACCCCCCCCCCCTATTTGTCTATTACCGGCGAGTACATAGTCGTATCTTCTAAATTGTGGTTCGTCGTTCATTCTTGACAAATACCACGTTCGACAACATCGACTTGCGCGTCCTACTCTTTTGAGTTGAATTGAATTTATTTGCTTGTCCTGGTAGCAGGATATATTATAAAAATTGTCTACCATCTTGCATCGCCTTGCTAGATCGGGGGCTATCTGTGGGTGGGAGTCTTTTTAATATTCTTTTGTCCGGTGCTTTCCTGCGTACGTGTTGATGAAAGGAGTGCGGGTACATTTGTACTTGAATATAGTAGGAATATGCTAACTCCAAGGATAAAAGGCGTGAGCAAAGAGGAAGGCAGTTAATGGCAATCGAGTGTGTAAATTGAGGGCAAAGTTACCTCTATTGTCACCTTTTGCAGTTTCCGAATGTGGAAACGAATGTGGTATTCGATTGGGCTTCTTCAGATTCGCTCTCAGATTTCAGATTTCGTGTGGCTAATCGAACATAAAAACGTCACTTTTTTTTGTGCTGATATTCGTGCGATTCGTAGCCCTCGTACTTTTCTACGCGTTTTTCGTTCACTGGTTAGATTTTATATTACCAAAAACATTCGAAATTTGCGTCGAGATTAATTTCTAAATATTTATACATAATCAATTTACTAAAATAAATTCACCCGATGCAATGCGTTTCTTTGCCGTAGGAAAAGTTCACCAAAACCTAAACAAACTCCACCAGTTGTCAAACTCAAACGCATTTGTATTGGTAAATCTGAAGCAAATATGAGAAAAAAATCCAGATTCGCAAAAGTACTCTGAAATCGAAGATTTATTCACACCGAACTCCAACTAGTTTTCGTTTGACGTTTCAATCAATTCTGACACACTAGTCGTGAAACTTTGTTTAAAATATTTTGGCTACAAATTTCGACAAAAATAATATTAGCCCATCAATGAAGTGTGGAAAATGGTTTTAAGTTGCTAGTTGGACATTTGTGCGGTCAGCTGTTCTGCTGAATTTGCTGAATATTACAAAAGGTGTATTTGTTTCAACAACCCAACTTTCAACGACTCGTTTCGAAAACTATGTATGGGAAAGCTTCTGTTTTTGATGATGTTTTGGAGTGTTTTCTCGAAAACGCGGTTTTCGGCTCGATGTGAATAGGATTATATTAGTGACTTATTATAAAGGGTCCGCCAAATAACTTTTTTTTTTTTTGAAAATGCTATAAAAAAAAAACTACTGAATATTTTCTCAAATTTCTTTTCTTATTTGAAATTACAATCCTTCCGGTTAATAATGGAAAATAATTTCATTCAAATGACTGCCTCGGCTCGCCATGCAGTAGAGCTTCATCTGAAAAGATGATTTTTTTGGCAAAATCGGCATCTTCTCTAAGTCGATCGCAGGCCCACTTAGCGAAGCGAAAACGCATTGGATGGTCAGTTGGCTTCAACTCTTGAACCAATTGGACTTTGTATGGCGTCATACCAAGGTCTTTATGCAAAATTCGTCTCAATGATGTCTCCGAAATGTATAATTGTTGAGAACGACGGTGAATTGATGTTGATGGCGCTTCACGCACACTTTCTGCCACAGCAGCAATTTTCTCGGGTGTACGCACTGTTTTTGGCTTTTCACGCTTTGGTTTATCGATGAGGATGCCAGTTTAATTCGATTTCACAAGATAACGAACATACGAACATTTTCTTCCAAAATCCGTACGCAATTTTCGCACACATTCTGCAACATTACCATGATTTTCAAAGTAATGTCGCAATATTTCCCAGCGTTGTTCAAGCGTATACACAACCATTTTCGTTCAGCGGAAGGATAAAAGTAATTATCTGTCAAATCAGACATGAGCTAAGTGTTACCATTCGCGAAATAATATAATATATAAAAAAAAAAAACGTTTGACAGCGGGCCCTTTATATGATAATGCTAGTAGCCAACTTCACGCATGTTCCAAAAATACTGACGCGCTACTGTTTTACAGCGGAACACAAAGTAATCATAATATGACCAGGTTAACTACTGTCACTGAAATTATTCGATATTCTGAAGTATTTGCAAACATTCAGTGGTTTATAAAAAAAAAAAAATACATTAAAATATTTTAAAATTAAGTGTTGTGTTGTTGGTTGTGATTCCCATTATACTAAATTAAATAAAAATACTCTTATTTCACACGTAAGTATAGGTCGGTTTGTGCAAAATGAATGAAAATATTTTGCTTATCCTTAAGGCGGCTCTCCCACTGAGGCAACAAGCAATAAGCAATAAACAACTAGCAATAAGCAATAAGCAATACGCAACTTTTATCTGAACCTATTCTCACATTGAAGCAACAGTATTTCTAGCGACCTGTCACTCACTCAGTGATAGTACAGAAAACACAGGAAAAATCCTTACAGTACACAAAGAAAATCCCTACTTTTCCCTACATCGTCGAATAATTTTTAATACAAACTCTCTACATAACTATTTTATCATACATGAATTAAATCGAATCAAACTTCTCATACTCAATTTCAACCACAAATGAATTTTTCCTATTTTTTGACTCTTCAAGTTATGTCATCCCATTTCATTCCTTAGGTAATATCGACGAATGACAGAGCAAAATATAATAGATAAACAAAAATAATAAACATTTTTTGACTGAGCAAATCAATTAACTTACAAATCAGATGAAAATTTTTCATCCGAAAAAAATACCTACGTTACAAATCTGTCGCTTTTTGCCTACGGCGTCAATTTTAGATCGAAAATCCCTATGTGCAGGGATTTTTACCTACATGTACTATCACTGCACTCACTTCTCGCAAATATTGATACAACGACGCGATATATATCGCTTTTGAACATGCGCTGTGTATCGCCAGCAATAATGTTGCCGCAATCAGCAACATTTTTCGTTCAACCGATATTGAGTTGCTTTAATGTGAGACGTCTAATTTGATTCAATGTAAAATAACTGTTAGCGATAATATCGCATGTTTCCTATTGCCAGTTGCTTGTTGCTTGTTGCTTCAGTGGGAGAGCCGCCTAACATTTCGTAAAGGAAATCTTGTTAAATATTGGATAGTTGCTTTAAAAGCATTGAATTTTGGTTATTTGTGGAAAAAAATTTACAAAACATGTTCAGTTCATGGGACAATAAGTTAACAAATAATAAACATTAAAAATTAATTTGAAATCCCTCTTTGAAGCTTTGCATCTTTTGAATAGATGACGCTCTTTTGTCTATAGTTTACTACTATGGAATTAGATCCCTTCGCACAAGATGTTGCTCTTTTGTTAACATGTTTCTATGGAAACTAACTTTTCTTGAAAAAATGCCGCTGTTTTGTTTACGTTTCTATCGAAATTTAAACTTGACGGCGGCATGTGTTTCGTTGCTAATCTGCTGTAAAACAGAAGCGCCTGTGCTGTTTTGGAACATATTTTCTTGCAGAAGTCTATGAAAATGACATTTCACTAGCAGTCCATTATATAGTATGTCAATGGATTATAAATATATACAGAACAGGCGATTTTTTTCTTATATATATCCCTGCAAACATTTTCAGCAATATGTGTACCGCCAGCGCCAGCGTGGATTATAGTTACTGCAGAACCAACCAGAGTCGTGGACATAACAGATGCTTCTCATCTCAGTATGGAGCCATGGTAATTACGTCTTTGATGAACAAAAATTATTCCAAAACTAATTTTTCAGCTGGACTTAAGTTTATAAACAAATGTTGTTAGTTTTGTAGAAAATAGCATTTTTGGCCTAAGCTCTGATACCTGATTGACAATTTTACCTCTGGCCCTGGGTACCAATTCATTTGGAAATCTTTGCAGAAGCATGCCATCTTTTTTCAGGGAGATGTGTTGATTTCAGTTGACTCAACTGACTTTAGTTGACTTGGAGAGCCATAAAACTGAATATACCCACTAAAACTAACTCGACAACTACTATCTAACAATCGACTCTTGTTACTAAACTTGAATGACAAATATCATAAAATCAAGTCGAATTATTTTTTGACTAAATAAATGTTGCCCTATATGATAAGCGAGAGTCTAACCGATACGGTTACCTCTCGCCTTCTTTCGAATGCATACTGTCAACCGGTCATTTCCGCCTCGACCAACCTCATTAAACATCTTTTTCTTAACAAGGTACATAACGAAAGGGCCTATCTATTATCAACCAAAGACGTAACCCGATTTTCGCGTCATTTCGACGAGAAGTCAGAGGACTATAAGCGAAGGGCACACTGTTTCGGTTCGGGTAGACTGTTTCGGTCACCCTTTACCCTATCCAAAGACTAACTGCCTGGACTCCCTATACCAGAAGTAGGAAATCTTCAGATATAGACAAGTAGTCACAGGCAAAAAAATCACAGTAATCCAGTCTAGATAACAATCTAGCCTCTCCCCCCTTTCCCCCTAACTTATGTGGTATCACAATGGACCTAAATTTTGGTCTAAGTGTGTCTTTTAGACGGCCACCTCACCTAACCTTACCTAAATAAATGTTGAGTAAAAAGTTGCCCTCGAAAGTTTTTCTATATATACACTGCTTTTCTAAATTCCAAAACCGCACATATTTTTTTAAATTTACTCCTTAATTTATGACAAGTCAACTAGATCATTCCCATAAATACTGATATTACCAATTCGCTCGCATTTGCCGGGGCTAATGCTGCAATCTGTAGAAAGGGTTTCATTTAGTAAACTGAATTCCCGACAGAATTGATGCCAATCCGGGGCGAGTTCCAATTTGAACTGTTCAAAATTCGATGCAGAAAAGAGTAACACGCAGTTCGATTGGGACTGTCAAGAGTATGAGCAGATTTGAGGGCAAGGATGCACATTGCATAGTTTAAGGAAAATCCTCAAAGGCGTGGGACATGAAAAACCGCTTTGTCGCACGATGGTTCCTTATTTTTTTCCTTAAAAATAATGACAGTCTGATGGAAAAACCGGAGAAGTATACAAAATGTCGAGTTGAGGTTGTAATACACCCAAAGGAGGCTAAAATCGTATTAGAGGTTGGAATGGAGAAAAAGAGAAAAAAACTCTTCTCTACAAGGATAACAAAGGATGGTGGTTCTTTTTGTTGCTTTCCTTTTTAGCTCGGTCTTTTTGACAGTGTCGTCTCTAGTCTGGTATTTTTTTCTCGCTTGTTGTGTGCGCTTTCCACAACACGAGGAGCAAGAACATATGTACCATTATCCCTTTATTTCAGCGGTTAGTGATTTTTTTTCTTCTTTTCTCCATGCACACATACGGCGCGTTCTTTTTCTGAGTTTTTGCCTTTTTCTGAACCTTTTAATGGCATGCTTTATATCGTTACGAAAAGGAGCATCCAAATGATGGGAGCAAAAGGAACATAAATGGCGTGCGAGGCGCATAACACCTCATTATGCTAAAGGGGTTCTTGCGTACTTTTTCGCCAGTTATAAAAATAAGGACGAACGCAAACATACACACAAGTTGTTTGGGTGGGTTAAAGTGCAACTAACATGAGTAGGATATAAGTACTTATACCGCTTGACGAGGAAGAGCATCTTCGGTTCCGTCGTCGTCGTCGTCGTGCACACAAGCCGAAGTTGAACATTCACTAATCATGGTGGAGTAGCGAAAAACACAAATACAGCAGATTAGGTGAATGAAAGAGTAACAATAGAGCGGTAGCACACAGCCTAGATAAGAGAAATGTGTCAGTTTTGGTGGGCTTCCACAAAAATTATAACCCGCAAGCACATGCACATATTGGACAGATTAAAAGTTGTGACATTTAGTTCAGACGATGTCGTGTGCTCTTTGTCGTTGTCCTTGCCAAAAGTAAGTGCTTTCTGACGGTTTTTTTTTTTCCTACAGGAAACATAAAGCTGAAGTTATATTTCGGAGACAGATGAATGGGATTTCAGTGGAAGGGTAAGACTTGTTGATGCTGATGGAATAGTTGTGCATGTGAAATGAATTGGACTTGAGAAAATGTATTAAAATTGTGGTTGATAGTTTGTTTTAGGGGAAAAGTTGTTGACACTTGAAAGTGACAGTTTGGCATTTGAGTTGGGAATCGGGGTGGACACTTTTGGACAGCCAATTACACTCTAGATTCCATTAGCCTATTAATTATCAGTGTCTTAGCCAACAAAATTCGAATGAGTAAATGATGTTTGTCGACAGTTGTTCCCTTCTTCAAATTTGCGTTCGAATATTTTGAGCAAGGTGGAATATTATTTGAGGTTAGCCAGCAACAAATCCAGCTATTTGAGAGATCAAATTATATTGAAATAAATATTCAACAGTTGAAAAGTTGTCGAAACTTAAACTTCCCTCACCTTGATAATAATTATAATAAAAGCCATGTTTATCTTGGGCATAAGCTTAATAAATTCTCCCTTAATGTAGTTTTGAAGACGAATGTTGCCCAACCGTCGGCACGGTACAAAATTTCATAATAGGAGCCAATTTAAACACGCTGTGGTTTAGCCTGAGCGTTTCCAATTATGAATTAATTTTATTCAATTGCAAATGTTTTCTGATTTTATTCGTTGTAATACAACAATGCAAATCGTTTTTAAACTGCATTCACATCACGATAGGGTTGCCAGATTAAAAAATATGAAAATGGGGACGTCGTGATTTTTCCAGGAGGGACAAGTGTTCAAAAAGAGATGTAGTTCGTGAGTGGATGCATTCAGCTTAGAAAGTTTTCTTGCACTTTAAATGGATGTGTTCACAGATAATCTTGTTAAAAATAATAAATGAAAGTATTTTCAAAGTTTTCAATTGAATGTTTTATTTTATTGAATTTTGACTTAACAAGGGGCTCAGTGGCATTTTTGTATGAAAAAGGAGACGTCTGGCATCCCTACATCACGAACGCGTAAAGAAAGGCAAAAGGCGTAAAAATGAAATCCCAAATCAGACGCCTAAGGTGTCATGGATGTTCTACCCATAATTATCGATACGTAAAGCGGAAATAAACTCAAGTTCCTACCAACAAAATTTCTGCAATCACTTGAAAACATTTCCATTTCCGATTTAAAACACGCGAAATGAGAGTGTTAATTAGTTTCAGTAAATTAAACCCACAATTTATCAATTATTTATACGAAATAAATAAATAATTGTCCATTCATCAATTTCAGAATGGACTTTGTTTTATTGGAACGTGGAACTTCGTTAATCATCGCTATAAAAATATCAATATGCGGAGCGCTCAAATAATTCGTACAATGTAAACAAGATGGCCGACCAAAATACGTGTCACGTTTTTTGCGTGGTATTTTCACACTTGTATATACTTTGGCAAGCACTGTCTCGCTGCTTGGCAAATTGAAATCCAAAAACGAAAGCGATACGTCCTTAACACGCCGACTCCATTAAAGATAGATTTCTCCGACTAAATGCCTGGCCTGACATACGATTTTCTTATATCTGTGCTGGGCAAATCATGCCATGACATTTCATTTCGAATCGCAGCAGCAAGATAGGTTGTAGGTGTAAAAATGACATTTCCAGACGAAAAGCAACAAAAAAACAACCATTATGTCAAATTCATGCCAGACATCCATCTCAAGATATAATCGCAGAGAGCTATCGCAGGCATCCAATCATGCGATGAAATAGAGTGACTCCGCACGATATTTCATCTCACGATGAGCATTATCTCCTGTGGAGTCCACGTGTAAAATGCTACGGCTTCCTACGTGAGATATCGGAAATTAATTAGCCGACTATTATTTCTATTTGCGAAAATATTCACTTGCTAACGATAAAATAATTGTAATCTTTAGATCACCAATAAGGTTTGATTTGCATCAAAGCTTTTAATAAACTGTGTTTCGTTTATTGCATAGGTTAGGTTAGGTTAGGTTAACGGGTGGATACGGCAGAGTAAACCCTGCAGTACCCCACTTAGGTCCATGTGGACCCATTGTGATGCACTTGTTGGGGGGTAGCCGATGTTGTTGGCGATGTTGTTAGTTCCTTCTAATTACTCGACCTTGTCCAGCCATCCTGATGTATTTATGAACCTGTAAAGATTAGGTATCTTCCAAGTGTTCTGTTCCTCAAGTGACACAGACTTGGGCAGTGACAGAGGAAGTGAGGTGTGTCCTCATGCACCTTCTCGTCTTCGCAGCCCCTGCATATATCGTCATTCTTGAGTTTTAATTTCATTGTGTGGTTTCTCAGGAAGTTGTGCCCTTTTAGGGCACCTACCAGTTTATGCAGCGACGTTCTATCAAACCGCATAAGCTTGTTAGTCCGACCTGCATTATACTCCGGCCATAGCTTCCGTGAAATTTCGCAGGTAGTTAATTCCTTCCACCTGTTGTTGGCTTTCATTCGAATCTTGTTTTCCACTCTCACTCTGAGATTACAGAGCGGTGGATTGATCGATTTAATCTCCCGATCTTGATCCATAGCAGATCCATTTCTTGCCAGTTTATCAGCCATCTCATTGCCGGCTTTGTCCCTGTGTCCAGGGACCCAGCAGAGGCGCGTGGTATGCTGCGAGCAGAGAACCTTAAGCTCTTCACGGCAGCGGCGAACTAGCTTCGATTTTATTTCAATAGCAGACACTGCTTTTATAGCCGCCTGGCTGTCAATAAATATGGTAATATCATCATTTGGTATTGCCATCTTTGACACCATATGGGCAGCTTCGGCGATTGCCAGAACCGCCGCCTGAAAAACACTACTGTGATCAGGCAGTCTGATCGAGTGGTGTATATTTAGCTCTTCGGAGAAAATTCCAGCACCTGTACCTACCACAGTCCATCTTAGATCCATCTGTGAAGATGGATATCGATTTCCTATTTGTGGGTTCGTCTGTGTTCCATTCCTCCCTGCTGGGGAAATAGCAAGAGAATGGTTTATCAAAGTCAAGGTTGGGAGACAAATAGTCAGAAGTGACAGAGTCTCTCACGTATTTGTTCAGAATCTGTGCATGTCCCTGTTTGGCTGATCCTGAGGGCACTTTTGGCTGCAGATTCTTGCATGTGTAGGTCTAGGGGTACCAGGTTGAGGATTGCCTCCATTCCAGCAGTAGGTGTTGTCCTTATTGCGCCGGTTGTACCTATACATGCTAGTCTTTGTATTTTGGTCATTCGTTTTAAGTTCGATGCTTTGTTTGTGGCTTGCCACCAGACTAAGCTTCCGTATGTGAGTATTGGACGCACAACAGCCGTATACATCCACAGAATTATTTTAGGGTTTGGTCCCCACCTTTTTCCGAAGATTCGGTTGCAGGCGTAAAAAGCATTTGCAGCCTTTTTTACTCTCTCATCGACATTTAGTTTCCAATTGAGCTTCCTATCCAAGATCGTACCCAGATATTTAGCACTCTCCGCTACCCTGAGAGGTATACCCTCAATAGTTGGAGGATCGGAGTTTGGAATCACTCTTTTGTTACTGAACAAGACTAGCTCAGTTTTTTGTGGATTGACTCCAAGACCGCATTGTTTTGTCCACGTATTAAGTGTTCGTAATGCGTTTTCTAGTAGTTCGCTTATGGTTGGTAGGAATTTGCCTGTAGCAAGTATTACTACGTCATCGTTTATTGCATAACTTGAAAGGGATATTATTACGGCACAAACGCACTCATCAATCAATCATGAAGTATTAGAAATCAGAGGAAAGTGTACTAAAATAGGGCATTACTGATTTGCATAGGATATTTGACAGATAAGCGGATATTTTGTGCTTTTCTAATTCAGGGCTATCGGTAATTCCGAGGGAAAAAAAATTCCCCCCGAACATTTTTGGTTCCCTGGAAAATATTCCTCTTATCGCGAATCTCCATGGGAATTTATTTCCCTGGGAATTTTTCGAAAATATGTTCGAAAGCATTGACCGCTGTCAATTGTGATTTATTCAATTGTCACTTAAGCTCAAATTTGGGTATATTTTGAAAATATTTGTTTTAAACCAATAAATTTCGTTTATGTAACCAATTGCAAAGACGCGAATTGAATTTATACGTATTTTAGTGGAGAAAGTGTTCGAATCGTTAAAATAGAAAACAAATTATATGATGTTTACAAAGTGCACTGCGCAGCGTTTAGATTGCTGGCCGGGGAACAAATTCAAGAAAAAAAATGTAGTGAAACTGAACAGAAGAACTTTAAGAGATAAATCCAATCCCTTAGACTTAGAGCTACCACAGGCGTTGTAAGTAGAAATGAAAAAGAGTTGCGACATAGTTATTACATATTTGTATTAGATTTCACCTGTACTACAGTCTCAATAAACAGATGTTCAAGTATTTATCTGCTGGATGGATCTTCTCTCGGACAAACTATCAACAATCAAAATACCATTCAAGGCGAATGCCGTCGTCAGGCTGAGCACATGCCTGCGGTTCTTTGCAGAAGATCCATTCGATGAAGATCTTTTGCTCATTTGACCATCATCTCTAATTGTTTTTGATTAGTTGAGCTAAGCTACTCCTAATTCGTTTTTCCTTAATTGAAGGTTTTCTTCGTATTTTCTTTCAGATGTAATATTTCAATGTAAATCTCAAAATCATCCTTATGGTAAAAATAATGTTTCAGAAGAAAGATAGGTATAACTTATCATATATCTGAATTGTAAAATGTGTGGTAACAAAGTCCTTGTAAATTTATATACGAAATAAAGCTATCTATCTCCTAATTCGTTTTAGTACATTTTGAAAAAAATAACTTTAAACAGAATACTTTCATGTTTAAAAATTGTTGCTCTCTGTTGTTTGAAGTATACCATTCTATGCCACTTCTATTTTCACGGTTCAAATCAACCAAATTAAAGAAAAAACGCAAAAGGCTTCAAACTCCCATAGAAACTGCTTAGGTTTTGAATTTTCACATACAAATCTATGAAGGAAATATTCCGGGGGGAATCCAATCAAATTCCGTGGAGAATTTTTCTTCACGATACCAATTTATTCCGGGAGGAATATTTTCCATTTTTCCAAATTCATTGCCGATACCTATTTTTGAAAAATGGGAAATGTTTTGGTGGGAATTTTGTTCACGATAGCCCTGATTGTGTTTTGTTTTTGAATTTTATAAATTGCTGATAAGTCGCACGACTAGGTGCAAACTTATTCGGGATGGCGAATGTCAGTCCCCCGGGAACACAAAAAAAAAAAAAAAAAAATTGGTGCGACTGTAACACCGTGCGTGCGGTATGTGTGTGGCTTGATACACGTCATTGAGAAAAGAGGGAATTAAAATAACCGTATTCTTGATGAATTATTATGAAATAACAATAATTTATTTGTTCTGTGCTAGTTTCGGTAGAATAGATGCAATCGGATTGTGGTAGCTGAAGTAAGATATGTACGTTCGAGACTGTAATCTATCTAGATTGTTCCATATCGTGTTGTTGAAATTTTTCTGTTGGAGTTCATTTGAAGATTAAATTTATCTTGCATAAAATCAATAAATGGTTGACCTTCTGGAGTTGCAAAATTGATATTGAAGTCCCCGCTTATGATCATTGGTAAAATATGATGATCTCCCTGCAGAATTCTTGAAATTTCTTCTGAGTACGGTGTAAGGACGAAATGGAGACATTTTATTTCAATAAAAAGCTAAAATTAATATGCCCCAGCTCATAAATGTATGCAATGATAAAAACGTATGCAATGATAAAATGTATGCAATGATAAAACACAGTGACGCATTCCCTGTCCCCGGAAGTTAAATGTGTGGAATTACCCCACCAGATTCCAAAAAAATGTACGCAATGATAAAACACAGTGACGCATTTCCGTCCCCGCAAGTTAAATGTGTGGAATTACCCCACCAGATTCCAACAACGCGCGCTTAGATGTTTACACATCAAAATCATCATCTGCTGGGCAAATTTAATTGCAATTTATATATTCGTTTTTTTTAGAATAAAACCATCGTTGTCAAATAAACCATTGACTTTGTTTTTCAATAAATGTAATAGATTCTAAAAAGGTTTTCGCACTCGGAAAAGTGGAGGTCTAATTGTTTATTGGTACGGTTTAACTATTGCTTTACATTTTTACTAAAGCTGGCAGCAAACTAATTGTCGACATTAGTCCTTGATTATTAGTAAGGTCGATTATCTATCGTTCAAGGTCTGACTGAAATGGTTATGTTTTCGCACAGTGAGTTTCAAGAAGCAGTAGAGACCTCTGGTCCTCATTTTCCATTTAGCCACCATTTGTGAATCCGCCGCAGAAATTATATTGAAAAAGCAGTTGCCTTTGAATATTTGAATGTGGTATTTGAATAAAAAATAAAATCTTAAATAACTTTAACAAAAGCTGTACGCCCAACGTTTCTGGTCTGGACCGGGTGTGCAGAAATAATTTTCATTTCAGAGATTCTATTATCAGGCTATTTTTCGGATGAAAACGCGAACTACAAATCCACAGGTGCGCATAAAGTAATTATCATTATTCCAGTCGGATGGAGCTTTCATTTCATCCTTAGTGAACTAATGTCTATCTATGGGATAATTCAATTCCAACCTATTTACCCTTTGGCCCACTATTAAACTTTGCACAATTAACCTGGCCGACCTATGGGTGTGTCTATGAACGATTTTACACCCGTTGCCAAGAGGTTGCTAATAATACAAATAATATTTCGAATCAAAAGCACACAACACCCTAAGCGAGTTCGAGGGGCATTAATTGAATGAAAACAGATCTGCGCTTCATCGAGGTTACAAACTACTGCTGCCGACACAACAATGTCCACCCTCAGCCTTTAATGGATGCAGCATCTGCAGAAGTATAAGCAACTCCCTAAAATTGCTAAACTAACAATTTAGCCCCGAAACTTAATTTACCCCAGCGAAACTATATTCCACATTTACTGGTAGCCAGCAGAAGGTCCCATTAATACAACTTGGCTTCGCACCGACCGCACTTAGAGCAGCAATTAACGTTTGCATCCATTTTCGGATTTTGGGTTGCTGCCCGAATCACGTGTTTTCCACACGTTCTCCTTATTCTGCATCACAACATTTCAGTGCGCCTGCAAGGACTATCACAACATGCACTATCTACGAATAACATCCCCTACTAAAGTATACACTCTGTTCATTGCCATTTTCCATAATTTAATTAACGAGCGCAACTTAAAGTGTATCAATGTTTCGCACAACGTGCGCCCATATCCTTAAATATGCGTGTACACACAGACAGGCATGTCGGTAGTCGGTGGGCACTTTATCGCCGTCCGCGATTCGCAAACAATGCCAAGTTTATTGTAATGAGTTGTAATTTATGCGCGTGGCAGATTTTTCCAGCGGGAGACGATGATCACCCCATCGCTGTTGGGCAATATACAAATCCTCATTTAAGGTATTCATTTATTTTCATCAGCAACTTGCCCGCCGCCGACACGAACATGTATAAATGTACCCGCGTAATGCGTATGAATGGACTTTAAATGGAGTGAAAATGGAAATAAAAAAACAAGTGGGGAATCGGAAGCCGCACGAAGAGCGAATTGTGTTCCAGAATAACAATGAGCATAAGTTGTAATTGTGGGAAAATCGTTCTCAAAGTGGTCTGGCCATTTAGACCAATTTTGCTTAATTGAATTTATTAAAAAAAAAAGAAGGGGAAACCAATTCTTTTGGTTGTAAGCGAATAATGTTACGTATACGCCTAGGTGTTCCCGTGGCGGCGATTATGTTTAATTGTTTGGGGTTTTGCGATAATCCAATGTCGGCGAATGAGTTATTCCTGTTTGTTTGGTTGGAGTAAGGATTTGCAATTTGGGAATTTAAAGTGAAAATTGTGCGAAACGATAGATATGTAAGCGCGGGACTATAATCAATTTCATGACCTTTCAATCAGCTGACTTCAAATTTAAATTGTGTTTTTTTTCCAAGCAATATTGGACGTATGTGTATGCTACCCACTTCCTATATGCCACTGCCCAGGTCTCCAACAAAATAGGCACATATTCCTAGGGAGACACTTCTTCCACGACCTAGACGAGCTTTCCAGCACAAATATGGACAAGATAATGACTTTTGTCCAATCCACAGGATGTTTTGTATGCAACATTAAAGTGACTACTTAATCAGGTATTTCTAGACAGGGTTATAGTGGGTAATGGACCTCCTTTTCCCCTAATGAGCATCACATTGGGTCAATATTGGCATGAGTTTGGCACGGAGTCAGTGTTGCCGGAGAGAAATATTATAAGTCAGTACCGCCGCCAGAAAAGGGGAGTATTTTGATAAAAATGGTAGTACAGACATTTTTTAGTCTTCAGAAATAAATGTGGGCACAAAAATATTTTTTTTTTAACTTTATTTAAAAAAATAGAAAATAAATAAATAAAAATATTATTCTAATAACAAAAGTTGGCTATCGTTGACTCTTGCAGAAGGTGATTTGCTAAATTTTTAGGAACAGCAGCAGACTCATTTGTTTTAGAGCCCGCACAAGACACATTTACAGCTTATTTTGCCTTTACCGCCTCCAAAAAAAATTAATTTCACTAAATGTCTATAATACAAGCTTACTTCGATTAATTCTAATAGGAATAATCAGAGACAATACTGAGACCCCCATCTTCGGCCGATTTTCCGTTACTTGCCTACAAGCTATATTTCTATGGGGTAGTACACGCTAAGTGCTTTAGTATTGTTACTTAGAAATTCGTATTGACAAATGTCACGTAACTTCACTCACCAACACACTCGCACCTTGCGTGTCCCACTTCCGTTGTCGGCAAAGTTGCTGCCAGAGTTTATAGAATTTTGTCCGTTTAATTTGAAATTATTCGTTACGTGTAAATAGTATTTTATTTTAGGAATAAGTGTACTTTTGCTGAAAATATTTATGAAAAACTAGCTGACCCGGCAAACTTCGTTCCGCCCAAATTTGTTAATGTAATGAAAATAATAATTCCGAGCATGCACAATGCACTTACTAATTTATGTAATTCGGCAATGATGTTGACGTGTCGTCCAACCGTCCGCTTTTTCACTAAATTGACAATGTGAGAAACATGGGGAATCAAGACTGATGCTACAAATGCACAAACATCCATCGATTATCCTTGCAATAAATTATTTGTCATAGTGAAAGCGAGACGCACGGGAAATTGAAGTCGAACGAATGGTAAATCGTTCTGAATAAGCGAAATCTGCGGAATAAGAGTGTTTGCCTTTGAATTTTCCCCTCAAATTCATCACTTGCATGATATTTGATATGAGATCCTTCCCCACGAATCAAATGCGATCCGTTACAAAGTTTCGGTACATTGATGTTGCGCAACAAAATTTTAACTGAGCCGACTTTCAAATCCAATTTATGTTGAGGTAGGCCCGGAACATTTAAAGAATTCAAAAATTCAACTAATCCCCATAAAGTTTTTTTTCACAACAAAAGGTAGAATTATGCCCTTCCTTCCAACCAAAAAATCATAAAAATCGAACTACCTGTCCCCTAGTTATGGATGCACATACGGACGTCAGTCTCTTTTATATGTAGGTAACTGTACCCTCCCGGCTTTGCCCGTACCTTTCGTATTAAATTATGCTCACATTTCGCAAATTGCTTTATTTGGACAGCGTCCATTAATAATTTTCATCATATGACTTTAGAAATAGCGTTTGATTTTGTTTTTGAGTGGGACGTGCCACAATCCGTTTTCTTATCCCGCTTGTGTTTTTCAAAGTTCCACCTATAGGTCAAAAACTATCCGAAATTTAAAACTGGAAGCAACCATATCCATCTACAAAATTTCAATCAACTTGGTAGCGCTGATTCGGCGATCGGCAACAGCGCCACCTATCAAGTCCAAAAGTATCCTATCCTTCAAGCGGGAACGAAGAATATAAATCTAAAATTTCATTGAAATCGGGTGAGTGGTTTCGGAGATCGATTACAACGCCATATAGCGGGTCAAAAATCCTATCTTTTAAGTTTGCGTTAACCTGAAATACAACAATACGAACAAAACAAAAGAAGAATCATAAAAATTGACCCAGTGGTTATCGAGTTATATCATCATCATCGAGTTTCATCCCGAAAGAATTATAGGTATGAATTAAGAAGATTATTATTAAAGAAAATTTAATTGACCTGAATAACGACATACGCCTACAATGCCACATGTTGAGGATTTTCCGACGATGTGCACTAAGAAATTCAGTTTTTGTTAAAAATAATAAATTAATTATTTTATATGTATTTTATCAATATAATAACTCCGATCGAAGCATCTGTTTTAAACGATATTTATTTTGTTTACATCCTCGTTGACGATATTTGCAGCACGCATTCTGTCAATGTTATGCCAACGCCATAAGGTTACATCAAAAAAGTTTGAACTGTAAAAGCGCTATGGTTACATTAGATATAATTTAATATGGTGGTTAAGTATTCTTACATTTTCTAATTTTCCGCGCAATTTTCTTAATTTTTTCTTTCATAAGATTTTTCTCCTGACAATAACAAACACAACAAAAAAAATTAGCGAAATCGGTCCAGCCGTTCACGCGTCATGCCGCGACCAAGGGAAATAGGGATTCATTTTTATATATATAGATTCATCATTGGCACATTTGTTCGAACAGCTTGACTCAATGCGATTCGTTCGAAGTCCATTTCTCGCTCCAATTCTCGATTAACTGCGTCAAATCAAAGCTTTGTTGCGCATTTCATCTGACATCTCCAGTTCATTATCCGATGTCACAGTGCGAATTCGATGCAAAATATCGTCGGCCATAATATCATCTTTGTATAATCAAAGTATCTATCTACTTCATTTCAAAAAGTTACTTAATGTAACATAGTAAACATAATTTATTAGAACAAACTTTTTGGGTACCTATACCTATATTTAAAAAAAAAAAAAAAATTTCAAAATTGTTGACAACAACAATTTGCTTGGAAAATAATTAAAATAATTGACAACAACAATTGCTCTTAAAATTCAAAATATATTTTTTTTTATTTGAAGTGTCACTACTTGATTTCTATCCCGTTAATTTTTTTTCAAAGTGTATTTCCCCATTCAAACTTTAATTTTCTAATTTTCCGCGCAATTTTCTTAATTTTTTCTTTCATAACTTTGTTCTCCTGACAATAACAAACACAACAAAAAAAGAATTAGCGAAATCGGTCCAGCCATTCTCTCGTGATGCCCTTACCAACGAACATCATTTCATTTTTATTTATATAGATAGATTACTGCAGAATGGTTGTAGGAAAATAACAACATTTTGAGCAAGTTTTCTTCAATTATTTAAGAAAAATGTACACATGAAATCGAAGTTAATGATAATCAAAAGCGGAAAATAGACAACAATGTTTGTCCTAATATGTTTATAGTAAATAAAACAACTCATTTAGATAGTATTATTAACCAAACAAATTACATTAATCGTCTTTTGAAAATTTATAATAACCAACCAATAGCATTCAGTTATCTTAAAATGTGGTATTATCGAACTCTATCACATTCCCCCATGGTTGGTAGGAGTTGGCAGCATTGATTTTATGTTTTTTGTATGTTTTTGCATGTCACACGGATTCTAAATAGATATAACACCGATAGCAAAACAAAATGGCGAATTTGTAAAAAAAAACTGAGGAGGCCAGCGGCAAGAGGATTGTGAGTTGGGGGTCTCAGTATTGTCTCTGGGAATAATAATATTTCAAGCATTTATTTAAGTAATCTTTTCATTATATTGAACTTTACATAAATTCAAAGGAGTTAAAAAAAAAAACAAAACAGAACCACCAACCAACACAACTGAAGTAAAAAATAAAATAAATACGGAACTGACAGGTGAAAATCGCATGAAGCCAATGAAATACAAAAACAAACTAGAAAGAGGGAAATTCCCTCTTTAACGACAGTTTGGCAGATAAAAGTGCTGCCAAATTTGCATTAAATTTTAAGTGAATTAAATTCATTAAGGTTGATATTACACTTTCCTGCAAGTGTATGAGATTTTAGATCCTTAAAAAAAAAAATTGGAATACGAATGTGAAAGGAAGAGTACGGGAGTACGGAGAGGCTGAAAGGAGTACAATACTCTTATGGGAGTACTTTCGGCAACACGCACGGAGTACCTACTGCACGCCACCAGCTTACCTAAGCTAACCTAACCATATGCTACAGACTTCATTCGATCATCAGTTACTAGACGACACAGGAGGGAAATTTGAGTAATTGGCTTTTAAGGCGCTGTAAATTTTCTATTTCCCGACTAAAAAGCAAAGTACGAAGCCTAATAATGAATGCTCACCATAGCAGTAAGAGATAATCAATAATGTTATTTATTAACTTAATGAGCCCCCGATCCGTGATGGATGTCTCCCTGAGCCACTGCAGTCTTCCATTCCCCAGCGACTCTGGACGCAGTATAGCTTTGATTGGGAGTTCATTATTATAACCATAGCACAGTGCACAGGTCAATTTTTTCAATCTTTTTCATAGTTTTAAAATTGTAGCAAGAAGAGTGCCCGTCACTAGTAGTTTTAATGCGTTTTCTAAGACTTTGTAATGGAGTTCTTGATTTTTTTTAGAGGTTTTGTGAACCGTTTTTGTCGCATTTTCGTTGTGCTTTTTAATGTGTCTTTCGTGCCGTTTTTTTGAAGTATTGCAACGCATTATTATATACATCTCTCAAAAGCTTCCGAGTTGTTTTTTGAAGTGTAAAAAGGCACATCCAAAATGCAACAAACATGGTTCATGATTAAAAAAAAACCCGTATAGAATCTTGTATATAAATATGCGAAGGAAAATAGTTAGAACCACTTTCAATGCCTAAGGCTGAAAACACACCGTATCAAACAAAACGTTTTGCTTTGTTTCGAACTGTTTCGGTAGCAGTTGTCGAAAACCCATGTCATTGTATACGAGCAACACACACCGAATGCAACAAAACTGTTCCCAATAAGCGTCGCTTGCTTTCTTGAGGTACAACACACATCAAATGATAGGAAACATGGAAACATGTTTCGTTGCCGATACCTGTTGTTTTTAGCAAAACAGCATTTTTATTCCGGTTTATATATTTATTACTTCTTCTTTCATCTCAGTTTTCAGGTTTATTTTCTTCTGTGCGCAAATTTGTAAAAATAATAGAAGTATGGACGTGAATGGAGAAAAATTGTTACATTTTAATTGACACAAGAAGCCCTATCTACAATTATAAAAATACGAGCATGCCTCTAAAGTTCCATTTTGTTTAATTTCAACGCACACCAGACGAATCAAGAAAACATAACGTTTTATTTTGTTACATTCTGTTTCGCTTGGTGTGTGTTAAAATAAAAAGTGTTTTTAGGTTAGGTTAGGTTTATGGGTGGATACGGCAGAGCGAACCCTACCGCATCCCACTTAGGTCCATATGGACCCATTATGATGCCCTTGTTGGGGGGTAAGCCGATTTTGTTGGTGGTGATGCATGTTCCCTTACAGTTACTCGACCTTGTCCAGCCATCCCGATGTGTTTATGAACCCGTAAAGATTTGATAAAAATACATCTGAAAGTTCGTGTATGTCATAAAAGTTGTATCCTCCAAGTGTTCTGTTCCTCAAGCGACATAGACTCGAGCATTGACAGAGGAAGTGCGGTGTTTCCTCGTGTACCTCTTCGTCTCCGCAACGCCTGCATATGTCGTCATTCTGGAGTTTCAATTTCATTGAGTGGTTTCTTAGGAAGTTGTGTCCGCATAAGTTTGCTAGTCCGAATTGGATTTTATTCTGGCCATAGCTTCCGTAATATTTCACAAGTAGTTAATTCCTTTCACCTGTTGATGGCTTTCATGCACAAAGTGTTTTTGCTTTGCTTTGTTTTCGTCCGATCAGGCGTGTTTTCAGCCTTAAACAAAACATATTCGCTTCATGTTTTTGTTGTTGGGAAGATTGTGCACAGATGCAACGCTGTGCGAATTTCTTTTCCAATATGTTGTGTATAAGCCGGGTTAATATAATGGCAGAATTTCGAAATTTTGGGTGAACTCTAGTATTATTAAACACTTTAAAATAGATAGTAGAAAACGCATTAGAAAACACGTCAAAAATTCAACAAAAAAACGCGTCAAAGACGCATCAATGAATGCAATACGAATTAGTCATAAAACTTCCAAAAAACTGATCAATAAACGCGTCGAACACCTGTTTAAAAATATATAAATAATGGCATTAAAAACACACAACAATGAGTACGAAAAGGCCTAAAACACACATCCAAATCAGTGTTTCCGCTGAGGAAAAATAATTGTCGCTAGACCACAACCTAAAATTCGCTAGAAAAGTTAGTTTCTGAATTGCGAAAATCCGCTAGAAATCGCTAAAATATCAATTTGAATGTAAGTTAACAAAAATATGTATTTATTTTTAAAATAAATTGTTAATTATTAAATTATTAATCAAATTAAATACTGACCCCCTTATTAATAAAAAAATGTGCACAAGTAAGTTAGTTAGCAAACGTCAGATAGCATACAAAAATTGGTTATAACTGCTGAGTAACAAGTTAATAACTTTTACACAGCTTTTATTAATACGGGGGTGAATTAAAAAAAAACAACCAATAAATTCAAGATAACAAAAAAATAGTATGAAGTAAAAAAAAAAACGTTTTAAAAAAAATAAATAAATTGAAATTTACAAATAAAATTCCAGCTCAAAAATGGAATCATCTAATTCTTGGCTGTCCATTTCTTCCAAGTTTGAAGTAGAGGCTTCGGCTATATTATTTTCTTCAGTTTTAGATTTTTTTGTTTCTCCTATTTTTTTTATAACCTGGTCTGGCAGGTCGTAGTTACAGCAACTCCTGTTCATCACTTTTAGTTGATTTCTAATCAATATTATAGAATACAACGTCAGGGTTGAAAGTTGATTCCGAAGTTTGTTTTTTACATGGTTCATTGCACTAAAAATTGGTTCAACTTCGGCATTCGAGTGGGAGAGAGATAGCACAGTGATTGCCAAATTAGCCAGTTCTTGCAAAATATTTACACCTGCAGCATTTTTGTACTTGAAAAATTATATTCGAATGAGTTGGAGATGCCACTTGTACGGGATTCGTGTACGTGGTGGTGTAGTAATGAAAAGTAGCTAGAAATCGCCAACTTTTTTTTTTAGCGACAACATTTTATTAAAAATCGCCGAGAGCTTTAAAAATACGCTAGAAATAGCGAAAAAATCGCTAAAGTGATCGAACAGTGATCCCTTCATTACCTTTGTTCACCTACTCCCTTCCCGAGTGCGCAAGCGTGTTTAACCCTTGAGAATGTTCACTTCATATAAACAGAATCGCAAACATACAGCGACTGCCTTGGGCTTTGCGGTGTTTCTTGAATCGAACACCTAATTTTACCTCCCAATTAATCGGCTTCCGGGAGAATGCTCGTATGCGGCAGACATTCTCTTTCATTTCACAAGTTGTCAAATAAGACCCACACTGGACTTATAATACTTGTCCCAAGGACCAACGTTAAGTGCGTTACGTGCATTAAAACACACTCACATATTTTTGTCTTATTTATTTTATTGATTTCTATTTAGTCTTTAAATTATTTATTTACAAGAAAACGTATTTCACTAATATTTGATATAAAAAAGGCCATTTATCTTTTCTCCTTCTAATGTTACCATCATGTTTTACATTTTTTGTTTTTATTTTTTACCTTACGTATTAGATTTATTAAACTAATAAAAAACTACGTAATTAAAGTCTTTAATTAGAGTTTTTAGCAAAAAGAAGAATTAACGTATGCAAAATAAAATGTCATTTCGAGATTCAGTATCGAAAATTAAACGTAACGCGCGTACATAAATATTTCTATTATTTTTTTCCTTATAGGTAATTATAATTACATATATATTTAAATATACTTCTATCAATTTATTTATAATTTCATGAGATTCGCATGATGGTCTAGATACCTACACATTTCTAGAAAAATAAGAAATTCTCTTAAAATTTCATAAAATTGTTGTACGTACAAAAGTTAAAAAAGAAATTATAGTTAAAAAAAAAAAAATTGAAAGTAAAATTTTTCTGTTGTTTAAAAAAACGTCATTATTTGAGCGTCAGTCCTTAAAAATTAACAATATTTGAGACTTATGTGGTAAAGGGAACATAATATTTGAAAATGAGGACAATATCCGGTCTTCAGGCGACCACCATGAATACAATACTTTTGTCCTTGAAGCGGCTAAGAGTCTCGAAGTCAGGCATGGGTGGAGCACTTAATTTTTTTTTTTGTAAATAATGCACATCAAGGATAAAGATAGTTTGTGTCCAATCATTAATTTTTTTCTCTCTCTCTATCTATGTATCTGTCTATGACTACTCTCACAACTGTAGATGGTAGGTTCCGAATTTTCGCTTATCCTATACATCACTTTGCTTTGCGTTTGTGTTGATGATGAAAGCGCCGTTGATGTGTCCATTGTGTCCGTTGGGCAACTTGCCATTCAGGTAGTAGGGCTGGCCGGCATTTCCGTTTCCATTACAGATGGGTGTCTGGCCGTTTAGATGTGTAATTAGGGGATTTTTGCCGGCCTGCTCAGCTGGTGGGGTAGTCAGGGGTGGAGTGACCGGAGACGGTTTGATGAGTTCCAATTTGTCGTCTGTTGAGCTCTTGAGGGCAGTCTTAACAAGTCCAGAGATGTTGTTCGATGGATGGGGCATGGCGAAACGCAGTTTATCCCAGAACCAGGGGTCTCCCCACTTGACGTAGGTGTTCATTTTCAAATATGCCTTCAGTTCGGGGTCCAACGTGTCAACGTCACCAATGTCGCCATAGATGATGACAATAACTCTGGCTCGTCCCTCGTTTAAAGCGGCAGTGTGGGCAGCCCTGAACTCCATACGCCCCCAAATTGATTCAATGAAGTACGCCGAGAGGACGATAATTGTGCGGCGGGATTCATCGACCGATCGGGTAATCTGTTCGGGAATGTACCCTCCAAGGGGCCAGTCGCGGCTGTGAATACAAAGTTTGAACCGAGGTGTGCCATGCTCTAACTCCGGCACCAAGTAGTCTGCGATAAAGTCCTCGTCATTGTGGCTGAATGAGATGAAGGCGTCGTATTTCTTGTCCTTGTCGAGTTCTTCTTCGGTTACAAACCACATGCACATGCCATGTGCGTAAAGCCAAACCTTGATCTCTTGCTGGTACTTGTAGTACAGAGCTGCCATGATGCTCGCCACGAGGCCAAGCACGGATAGAAAGAGTGCACCCGCTATCAACAAGCCTTGTTTCATGGGACAGATGGCGCCGTAGGTGAGGTCTTCGATTTTTTCCCCAGTCACACACTGCATTTCCTTGAGATCGGTAACGCGCTTGTAGTTTGCCTGCACGTATTGCAGTAGATCCTGTGATTCACAGTCGCACAGCCATGGGTTGCTGCTCAAAGCTACCTTGCTGAGGGTCTTATTCAACGCCCCCAACATGGTGCTGTTGAGTGCCTCCAGCGCATTATGTGACACATCCAAGAACTTGATGCGCCGCGGCATACTATCGACTGAGATCTGCCTAATGCTGTTGTTGGCGGCATGAAGCTCGATCACCTCCTCGTACCCCGAGTTGCCCATCACGAGTGGTAGCTCTGTGATCTTATTGTTTTCAACGTACAATTCGGTTCCATTCTGGATCGGCTCCAATTTTGGCAGATCTGGGATCTTTGTGAACTCCCCATTCGAACAGTTGACGATCACTACATAATCATCCGATCGCACCCAGCATGAGCAGCCACTAGGACACAGCTTATTGGCGGTGTCATCATAGTCGAGCGGGCAGAGTAGTTCCTTCGGCGATAAGTTCATCACCGAACGGCCCTCCAAGTTCTTCGGAAACTGCGGACCACTGCACTCAAGACTGTCAAAAGAAACCTTCAAAACATCCCTCAGCTGTTCGCCGACATTTCCACGCAGGAAGCGCACAAAGTACAGCAGCCCACAGTCACAGTACACAGGATTGTACTCAATGGCAATGTGAATCTTCTGGTTGTCCTTGTCCAGATCGAGAAAGTTGATTTCGCGGAAGTTAATCGTACTGATGGCGTTGTGAGTCAGGTTGACAAAAAGCTGCCGGCTAAGGTAACGCAGGTCATCGTCACTGATCATGGTGATGTTGTTGTAGCTCAGATCGAGAGTACGCAGCTTGAGGTGGCTTAGTTTCCAATCGCGGAAGATCGTTCGAATCGAGTTGTTTCGCAGGTTAAGCGTCTTCAGGTCATTCAAGTACTGGAATGGAGAGCTGATCTCCAATTGGAAGCCGGGCTCGATAACACCATCGAAGGACTCACGAAGATTGATCTGGTTGTTCTCCATGTTGATGTAGCTCAGACGTGGGGTATGCGCGAACGCAGTCGTGCTGATTGTGACCAGATTGTTGTTGTCCATGTAGAGCGTTTCCAAATTTTCCAGAGAAATAAAGATGTCGCTAGAAAGGAAAAAAGAAAAATGAGTTTGAAGAGCTCTGCAAATAAGTTTCAGTTAAGCGTCGTCTGGTAGATAGCCGAATGGGAAATTAGCTTATCTGACAGTTAAGTCAATGAGTTGCCAATAAGTTTTCTTGCTCAAATATTTCTTACTGAGAGACGAATCAGTTGGCCGATTGTGATGAAACAAAAACTAAATGTCGCTCCATGTCAGGCTAGACATTTTGTTAAGAAAGGATTCGAGGATTGCGTGAGTAACTTTACTGTGTAAAGAGACAAAAAGGCAAATTTTTAAATTTAACCCTACGTAGCAACTCCAATTTAACTGTCGGATAGCTCCCGCCTAACAGATCAAAACTCACCTCGAAACATTGACCAACTGGTTATAGGACAGCCGCAGTGCAACCAACTTTCGTGTGTACAGGAATATTTCATCGGGCAGTGTGACCAGTCGATTCTTACTCAAATTCAAATCCAACAGCTCCGCTTGGTCAACGAACAACATCAGTGGCAGTTCGCTTAGATCGTTGCCAGAGATCGTGATGTTTTCAATGGCAGTAGAATTGGCGAAAATGTCCGCAGGTATTGTCTCCAAATTACAGCTCAGACGAACCTCCTTAAGGACGGGCAAGTTAGACAGCAAACCCGTTGGCAAATGCTTCAACGGCACCCGATTGTTGTTCAACCGAAACAGGGTCAGATTCTTATTTTCAGCAAACAACCCCACCGGCAGCGATGTGAAGTAGTTTCCATTGAGATTGATATTAGTGAGATTCTTCAGAAGCGAAAACACATCCGGACGGAAGGATACGATATTATTTGCACTCAGGTCAAGTTCGGTTATCGAGGACACTCCCTCGAACGCTTCCTTGGTGAGATTTGTCAAATTGTTACTCCAGAGATTCAGCTGCATTAGTTTCTTCTGATTTCGAAATATACCAGGCGGCAGATCCTGCAGATTGTTATGGCCCAACTCGAGAAAGTTGAGATTCTCCAGCGATTCGAAAATATTCGGCGAAAGTTGAACTTTATTCGAGCGAAGGTTCAACCATGTCAGGTTCTTGAGATCAGCGAACACATCGTCGGGCAATTCCGATATGCCATTCGAGCTGAGACGCAGACGACCGAGAGCCTGTAGTCCTTGGAAGTGACGACGCGATAAGTAGCCGGCTAGTTCGCCACTTTCGAACAGCAGTTGAGTGACCCCAGTGATGCCGAGTCGTTGTAGAATAATCTGAATTGGCTGCTGTGGTGGGAGCGGACAGTGACGCATCTGCACCATGGGAATATTTCCGATGTTCATCTTGGGGAGGAGACTGAACTCCGTGGGGTCTATGTGATGACAGTCGATTTGCACGTGACTGTTCTGTCGTATGCGGACCATGATTTTCGGATCGATACCATGACCGGGACAGGCTATTTCGAAATCAATTGACGAACAATGACAGTCCGATGTACTGGCTATTTCTTCACATTCTTCGCGCATCTTTAGCGCGTGCAGAACCGATGAGCTGGTGGTCGTCTGTTGGGCGATGGTGAGGAGGAGCAGTGCTATGGAAAGCAGGCTGATGATGCGCTTGTTGTTGGCCATTTTGATGGTCGACTTGTTTGAGTAGGGTTTTTGATTTGAGTGGTTGGTTGTAGTAGCAATCTGAAATGAAAGAGAGTGGGAAAGGCTGTTAGAGATAGATGAAAGGACACTTTAGCAAATATTTATATAGAGTCTCAACTACCGAAAAGGTTCGTAAAAAGGTATAGCTTGCTATGAAAGTAGAAACATTGTCTTAAGACACACGTGAGGTATTTTTTTTCGAATCATAGAACTTTAACAAATCTTTGAAATATAGGAATCTTGTGTTAGCTCAAATTTTAGTCCCTTGTCGAATCGTTTAACCACCCGAAACTTGGTCTTTTGTGATATTTTTCTGTTGCCCATAGTGGTCTTGAAATGACCTTTTAAATAAGGTAACCCTTACACTCTATATATATAGAGAATATATAGCATTTGGGGTCGTGGGTAAATAAGAACTTCTTAACTTATTGTCAGCTAAACTAGCTTAAAACTGGGTTTACGCAAAAAACGGTTTTATGACCGCCCTTGTAGCAGAACTAGGGCAGGTGATCCTTCCAACCCAGGAGTAGTTTCAACAGCTTTGTCCCAATTTGATGCAATTGTCTTATTTGAGGTAATTGTAAACTCAATTAGAAGAAAACGTGAACGACGGCAGCTTTCTTCTTTGCACCTCCCAAGACGGCACCTCATCAAAGTAGCTCACATAATTGTAGCTCCATCGGTTCAAGATCGGTGGCAAGTGCAACTATTCTGACAAATGTAAAAATAAATAAATAGTTGGCGCAACAGATCCTGAGAGAACTTTGGCCTAGCTTATCACAATCATTCGTTTTGTGTGAGTTTTTCCTTTTTGCAACGAATCGAGATGTAGTCTCTTGTAATTCCTGTATTAGCCGTACAAGCCAACGAAACTGTTGAAAAAGTCAACAAAACATGCCTGCCCAACAATGGTTTGCTTCTGAAGGACAATAATACGCCACCATGTCGATGCTCTTGTATTCACCAGACTGACACGTGTTTCATCTGTCACTACAAATTACTGCGCTGCATTCTGCCAGAATAGAGTCCCTGTCACGCTGTCAAGTTAAATTCCACTCAAAACCAACAGAGGAACAGTCGATGTGTAGTTTTGCATTCACCCATCGACGTCGGATTCGCGAATGTCAACTTTTGAACCTCGTTCTGTGGGATGGAGACACGTTTTGTATGCATTTGAATGCATCAGTCACATCGAAAGGAGAGTTAAAATGTCCTCTTTCCAAGATGTGGCTCCGACCGACCTATTCAAGTTAAAAGGAGCTTTCCATGGGTGTACATTTTTCTCTGATGAGCTTCATGTACAAAAACTAAATAAAACTAGTACTGGCACTTTCTATTTTTAAACATAACCTGTAAATAGTAGACCTGCAAATAGAGTTTGAAAGCACAATTCCGCGTTCTGTTTGAACTCAGCGGTCTCTCGCTGGTCGTATACCGCCCATCGAAATACGTTTGCTGTATTTTTCGAAGTTTAAGTATAAGTCCCTACAACACACATGCAACAATTCTACACATTATTTTGACAGTAAGGTCTGTCAGAAATAGTCGTAGGTCAACCACACATATCATCCAAATCCCTCCACCTCTAAAACCCCACCTTAAGGAATCCCTTCAATCGATTCGTCCATCCAGTTCAGTCAGTTCGAAATATAATAATCAACACGATTTGAGGAATATCTACAACTACATCCTATCCGCCGACGGCGTCGCGTCGGTCGTCCTGTGGTCTCACCTGCCGCAATTGAAAACCAAAAAACGACCAATTGTTGCAACGAAATGCGATACCACTGCCAGGCACCATCCAACCGCAGGATCAAGCTCACTAACGACATACATATGCGTATGTGCACCGCACGGATGTGCGCTTTCCAATCGGAAGGATATCATCTGGTTCGGTCTGTGTGTTTACGACCCCGGGTCGTTGATGATAATTAATAATAAAATTGTATTGTAATAGTAATAGTTGGTGTTTCCAAGTGGATTCCCGTTTATTGACTACTACGAGGGGGTGCGGCTCTGTCTACTTCTAATTAATCGGTAATTTCATTCAACTAAAGTCCTTTTGTGGGTTTTTTTTTTGCACATTTTAATAGTCCCGCAGTTTGTTTTCCATTTTCGCCCGGTTTCTCTTTTTTGCTTGATTGTGCCAGGCACTTTTCGGTTGATTTCATATAATGCCAGTCTAATTGAATGTTTATGCCTAAACGGGTTTCGGGCAGACTGTGTGTGCGGTTTCGTCTGTTTGGTTCTTTTTGTTTTTTTTTTTCTGCGGAAGGAGCGCTTCCTGATTTAGGAATTTAATAGCCAATTGGGATTTGTGAAGTTGTTTCGGCTTTTTATTTATTTTCATTCCATAATTGGATAAAAGGAAAAAGGAAAATTTTCCAAAACGTGACAGTCTTCAAAGTGGCTTTTCTGTTTTTTTGTTTTCTGCTTCTGTGTTTGTGTTGTTGTTTCAATTTGATTTTTTTTTTTTTGCATTTTCAAATGTTTTTGTGTGGATTTTGCTTGAGATATTTATATGCTAATGAGGTCGCTGGTAATAAGGGATGAATATTAAATGCAAATCATAGCAATAAGCATTTGGCAAATGGAGGGTCGATTTAAAGGCGATTTATTTAGTAGGTCCTTTGTGAAGTGTTTTGAATAAGTTATGAAGTTGTAGGTGGGATTATTTGTTCCTAAGCAGTCGACATAGAGAGCGTGATATTGTTTCGCCTTTGAGTGTGAATTGTATTTGCATGTTGGATGGATATTGTCGAGAATGTTGTATTCTAGTTCGTCTGGCTGTTGTGGGTTTCAGCGAAGAGGTTGGTATAGATTTTTGTTTGTTTGTAGTGTCCTTTAAAAATTAATGTTACCATTGTCACTAATAGTTGTCTTACCTTTAGTAACCTAGAATATAGCGGGCGGATTTGTTGAGTGGTGCTGACTTGGGTGAGACATCTTTTGAGGTTTGGACACATAAGAGTTCACAAAATGGACAAAAGTTGAGGTGGTGGTAAATGTTCCAGACTTTAAGAAAATTATTTAAAAAAGTTTTGAACTTGCGAACCTCGATGGCAACTTATCCTATGCAGACTCGCTTTTGATATTTCGAGATTGATTTGCAAGATGACTGACACCTCTGAAAGAAGAGCGACTAAAAGATGCTAAAGTAAAAAGTAAAATGACGCACCCATTAGGAGCCTTTGCGAAAGATCGAATTCCTGTAAGTTGGTGGGTGTCCATTGAAGTGGATTCCCGAAAAACGATAAACCATTGAGTCACTCAGACGATCTAGTGCTAACTTCTCGTCACCTAAATCGGAAACAAAGGCACTTCCTCCAAGAATCAACCAGCGTGTTAAAACTTCCGAGACTGCACTTCAAACTTGGTAGAATTGATGTTGAGCTGCGGCGGCCTAGGGGGCGCTTTCGACAAGAAAAGGTTACTCTATGTGGATGACGTAGCAGTGATCTCTGCGGGTTCATGTCTTCCGAACAATAATACAAAATCGAAGGCAGCTTTCGAAGTGATCGACAAATGGTGTATTAGGAATACGTTTTTGACACTTACGCGAATTTTTTAAACTTTTTTCACGACGGAAGTCGCCGGAGGGTGACTGGTCTGAGATAAAATAAATAAATAGTTGGCGCAAAAGGTCCGGAGAGACCCTTCTTCAACTATTCGTTTTGTGTGAGTTTTTCATTTTTGGAACGAATGGAAGGGATCTACAATTTTATGCTGACTCCAAACGGCTAATTGAGAAGCTCTTTCAAGACAGTTATACTCTCGGATGTTTGTCAGACGTTCGCGAGAGGTGGCAGAGTGGAAAAAACCTTAGGTTGGAATATGGGTTTTTGCGGAACTCGAACCAACCAACACACTAACCACTAAGCCACTGCGCCTACAGACTGGTCTGAGATAGTCAATGTTAAACGTATCATCAGCCCATTCGCCAAATATTTAAGAGTAATACGCGATAAAGAGCTTCCTTGGTGTATACAGTCACTTCCATTCGTCAAAAGAAAAAAAAAAAAAAAAAAAAAAAAAATTAAGTGCACGACTGGGTCGCACGAAACTTTCTCGTTCATCAAAAGTGTGGTTGAGTCAATAGGTAGGTATAAAATGTTCAGAAACAACCGTACATTAAATATAAGAAGGCAGTGTTAAATAAAATTCACTTCGAATTGTTTGAGAAAAACTAAGTTCTCGTTTAGAATATGTATTTTAATAAAATCGCTAGACCGGTTTTTGTAAAATTTAGCAGACAAAAAAATACCAAATATTGCAGTATTTAGTTTGAAAAATACTATTAAGCTGAGAACTGGCAATAAGTTATTGTTCGAGATGAGAGCATTAATTGTTTTTTTAAGTATTTATAGAAATCTAAATTTGGATTTTCGATACATGAGCAATTTTTAAAATTAGCGTTTTCGGTCATGCAAAATTGAAAATTAAGGACGCAATCATTTTGTGAATATCAATTTTACTCTAAGTTTGTATTTTGGTCAAAATCCTTATTGCCCTTTCAAGTAAACTAAAGAAACCTAAATTAAAAAAAAATTTCATTCAACATTTTTTCAAAGATCCATTGTACGATATAGAGAAAAGCTGAGTTTGTTATGAAGTTAGAAATGACCATATTACTTTAGAAATTAATTTTTGTTGCAATCGTATGGACCGTTTTCAAGATATGTCCATTTTCAAAACTATCGTAATTCGATTTTGTTTCAAGGTACACAGACGTAAGGGATTAATTCTGCTTCGACTTCCCATTTGAAAATGTTCACGCCACGCCACTGGTGGTGGTATGGACATTTAATATGGGTAGTACCATTAATATTGAGGTTACATTGCAATAAAAAAAAGGCTCCGTACTGTAAGCTTCCAAAATCCAAATCCAAAGTTTGAACGAAATCCGTGCAGCCGTTTACGCTGTAGACCTCGGGCCGTACGGACAGACGGAAAGAAAGACAGACAGACAGGAAGAAAGACAAACGAACAGAATCTTGCGACCCACTGTTTTGAGTTCCTCGATCATCGAATGTCAGAATTGATTAACATCTCGAGTTCGCAATGTGGTATGAATCTTTCTCTTACTACGTAATTGAGAAAGTTAAAAACTCACACAAAACGAGAAGCTAGGTTTGTACGTATATCCTCCGGAACAATTCGGTTTCAGAGCTGGCCACTCTACTCACCACCAAATTCTAAAAATACAGAATCACGTGAAAACCAACTTACACTCAAGACTGGTTTAGTACTACAAGGTATTGAAAAGGCCTTCGACACAGTATGGCATAAAGTTCTTATCTACAAACTAATTATATTTAACGGCCCTGTTCATCTTACCAAGATTGTAAGTAGCTTCCTACAAAACAGGAAATTTGTTGTGTACACTGGAATTGCGAAGTCTTCCGAGTACGAAATCCCTTTTGGTGTTCCACAAGGCTCTGTATTCGGTCCTATCCTATTCAACATTTTCATGTCTAATTTACCACGTTTTGCTCACAACACCGAAGTGGCCATGTTTGCAGACGACACTGCTCTTTATGCGTCGAGTGTTTTTCCACAAGACGCACTTACAAGTTTGCAGAGCTCACTGCATTCACTACTGAGCTACTTTACTAGGTGGAAAATAAAAGTCAATGCTGAAAAGTGCCAAGCCATATGGTTTACTCGACGCAGAAAGCAAAGTCTTCTTCCCCAAAACCTGCTGAAAGTCGACTCTAAAGATATTCAGTGGTCTGATAACTATCTTGGCGTTACTATGGATAAAAATTAACTTTTGAAAAGCATATATCTAACACTATTCATAAAATCAACCTCCTGATTAAAATACTCTATCCTGTTATTAACAGAAAGTCTAAACTAAGCATACATAATAAAGTCATAATTTTCAAAACGATTTTCCAACCGGTTTTAACTTATGGAGCTCCAGCATGGTTTGAGTGTGCCGAGACTCATATCAAGAAACTGCAAATCAGCCAAAATAAAATTCTAAAGCTTATACTTAACTTGCCGTGGTCTTACTCGACAGTCCGACTTCGCAATAGAGCAAACGTCAGCCCAATTGAATTAGTCTTATATAAGCTCCAAAATAATTTTTTGAAAAATGTGCTTTTTCAGATAATGAGCTCATACCCAAACTTTAACTTTAACTTTTACTGGTTAAGTAAATTGGGTGATGTACAGTCTTAGTTTTTAAGTATTATATATCTAAGGTTTTTTTTTCTTGTAGTGTTTTCCCTTAATCATATATTTATTATAAAGTATTAATAATAATTTGTTATAAACATTGTACCTATATTGTAGATGTAAAGAAAAAATCTGTTAAACTAATTAATTATTTATTTACTTTTAAAACAACTTCATGCTTCAAATAAATTAAACTTGAACTTGAACTTGATTTAGAATGGCATTTGTGATATGTATTATGCGTTCTATTTTGTCCCGGGAGGAAATTGGAAATCCCGGTGTTGGAGTCGAAATCTTGACAAAAAACAAAGGACGCAATTTTTAATAGCGACCGCATTTTATTTTGCTTCAGTTAATATTACTGGGTAGTAGTACGCTTTAAAATATTTTGTGTTAACACTCCTGAAAGTTTCTTTCGGCTGTCTAAGTAACAGCGAGTTGTTCAAAATGAAAGGTTTTTACATAGGAACATATTAGACGAATTTATGTTATTTTATGCATAGATAATGTTGTGAAGTGTCTTGCTAACAACACGTACAGGGTGGTTCCACATTTTTCGCTTTTTTTTATTATTAAGTTCAAAGTTAGTTCACAAATGAAAATGAAAGTATAAAAAAAAAAAAAATTAAAGATCAAATTCAAGATTATTATGGCGGTAGCAACCGGGTTTTTGACATATGTCCTGTCGAGTTGTGAGCAAAATCTGGCAGCCCTAGATAAAGCTGTTTAAACTCCGCTATACTTGTTTCATTTCACGGCCTTCAGTTTAATTCAATCAATCTAGTAACCGCTCGCTGAAAGTGAATTTCGTTGAAAGCATACTAGCAGTGTCTTTAAAACATCTGTCAGAAAGTTGTCAATATGAACTACACTAACTTGGAAATGAACTTGCTGTAAAAAAGTGCACTGTATGTGCGAACAAAATTCTATTGTTACATGTGAGTGAACTGAAGAGTGAACTGAAATAAGTCACCTCTTGAATGTCATTACAGTCGCAGCAACGAATGCCTCAATTAAGCCAAAATGCCCAACCAACTGTCTAAAACAATCTAAAACCGAATTTCCGAACCTGAGGACAAACACTAATCACAGCCTCATTTTGGCAACAGCTTCTATCCTGCTGCCAAGTGAACTTTCACTTGTGTGCGTTTGTGTTTTTTTTTTTCCCCCTAAAGACAATTATTCGATTTAATGAGGCTAATAAGTGGAAAGTAATGGTAACAGTATGCCGCCATCATTAAAAGTCACACATGATGTGATTTTTTGTTTTGTTTTACCCGTCTTTCACTGCTGTTCCGGTTGCCATTCGAACTGTACTTACTCTGCGACTCTGTTTCCATGTTTGGTGCTGTTTTTGTGCAAAAGCAAAAAATGCAAATGCTGTGTAAGACAATAGTTTTTACAAGAATTACCCCCATCGTCGGATACACTATACACATTTACCATTGTCATAGGTAGGAGAGGAAACACCGTTCCCAAAGACCTCTGAGAACGTCCAGGGTCCAGTGCGATGTGGAAAACAGCAAAAACAAAAAGAAACTTCGCAGACACTTTTGCACTTTTGCAGAGCCTATGGCTGTGACAGTATAATTTATGTCTCCCGGTGCAGCTTCTCTTTAATTAATTTAATAAATTTCATTTATTTCACACGAATTGGCTGGGGTGGGAGAACAAAAAAGAAGCACACAATCGAAAACACGAAATATACTGCTACAGCTACAGCCCTGCGGGCGCCAGTCAGCAGTCATACATGGAAAATTGTTGGAGCAAGTACCCCTTCGTTTGGGAGCTACCAGCTACAACTTTGTAATTACATTTCGTACTTAAAATCCAATGTGTAATTCCATAATGTTGGAATTAATGTTTTCGAAAGTTTAATGTAGTAAAAACGAAGGAGCGCACAGATAGCGCCATACGAGGAGGAGTGTATGCCCGCACTTGAGAGCGGGCGACAAAACTTCAAGTTGCCATTTTCAAGTTTTGCTGCACAAAGCAACGCACTGCATGCTATCGGGGTTGCAGGCAAATACGAGTACGTATACAACAGAACAAATTGTTGGAATTGAAGTGTAGAATATAAAGTTTGTTCCTTAGAAAAGAAAATAGCCACCGCAGTGGCAGAAGGAGTGGGAATAGGAGCAGCAACACCACCAACCAAACCACCATCTAGCGCCCTGCCTGAGATGTTGTGCAACAACACAAGCTGTGGCGAAAGTTTCCTTTGGCAACTTTTTTGTTCGCCGTCATCTTTGACTTTGAATTTGAATAGAAAAGCCTGGTTGATGGTGCTGATGGTGATGGCAATGGTTATTCGGTGGTAATGCCGCAGATAATGGTTTCTTGTGCGAGGGTGATGAATTCTGGTCTTTGTGGTTGCAGCATAAACCTTCCAAATACAATTTTGTTCAATGATAGAGAATGTTTAAAAAGTTTTCGCCAACAAGCGGGGAATGATTCTCTTTGTTGGGTTTTTACTTAAGGATTTGTGATGCTGGTTGGGGTGGGGGGTTGCGGCCAACTGGGAACGGGAATCCTTTGGGCGATAAAATCTTTCGAGTTTTGCGGTCCTTGGGGCTATGTGGACTGGGATTTTTATCGGAATGAATTGTTAATTGAATTCGGGTTTTAGAGCAATCGCGGAGAACTGTGTGATTTGAGTAAAGATGGACGATCAGGAATACACGAAATTAAGGAAAAATCCCTTGAACAGCAGTCTTATATTTTCTGTGGGGTTATTTGAGGCGCCTATAGGGTTAATTTGAAACAGAGGAATCGAATAAAATAGAATAGCCGAAGGCATTTCCAGGTCGTTGTGGACATTTTCAAGGAAGACGATAGTAGCTCTAACGTTTCAGTTTGGTGGTTGCTATCCTCTCAAATAACCGCCTTACTCGTAAGAGAAAGTGTTTCGAAGTTAACTTTAATGTTTTTTTTTGGCAGGTTGCAACACTACGATGGTTAGGACTTTCTAAAGGTATGATTACACGGCCATTTTTTCGATTCATTTAAATGACGCTGTGACGACAGAAACAAATTTCGCATAAGACAGGCATTTAAGCTACGATTCGTCAAAAAATAGCGCTCAAATGGCGGACACTGCGCGGCATTTAGAATTTTCCGTCGGGATGCCATTAAATGACGAGAAAAAAAAAAATGGTGATCACATGTTATTAGCATGCCTCATCAAAATGACAAATGTCACCTTTCCTATTATTTCAAATTAGCGACATTTATCTGTTGTGCGATCAGACGATAATGATAAATGAGAAAAATATAGCCACTGCCATTTAGTGTTTTTTTTTTGGCGCAGACATGTACGTGTGTTACCACTTTCATTAAATTAAATAGCAGTGAAAAAAATAAATATTTATACATATAATAAAACTGTTGGCATTTTCTTTGTTACCTAATGGCGTGAAAACTACTGCACAGATTTCGATGAAACTTTTTACGAAATGTTCCTTAAGATTCTGAGAAACACATAGGCTATTACTTTCAGTGCCATGCCTATTTTTTTTGGAGCGTTTTTGACCAAAATGTGTTTTTTTTTTCTGACTTTACTGCCTTTTACTCGCCATTAGTCAAACAATTCTTAATCAATGCAAACAAAACAAAATACTTAGGAGAGCCAACAGTTTTATAGTTATTTCAAGCCATCAATCAGCTTTCTATGTCCCTAGAAGCTGAGCTACAACCTAAAATCTAACTGCGTGGTGTTTTCTCCAAATTAGGTGAAACGAAAGAGAAGTATGCGACGTGAATGTGTATGTAATCAACAGCGACAATGTGTTTCTGAGGAAATGCGCAGGTGGCTAATAACGTGCGCTGATGGACCTATGGTGGTGTATATAGAAATTGAGTTCAAGGTTTTTGTTTTAATGGTTGTTATAGTACCTACGTTGATACCTAGAGTAAAGAATTGAAGAATTCAAGAAGTAAAGACGATATAGGTGAATATTGTTGTTTGATTTATTTATTGTTGGTGTAGATACAAATTTCCGTTAAGGCTTTTATTTTAGTGGTTGTTTTGATATTACCTACGTTGATATGATACCTACAGCAGGGAAGTGGAACTTTAGTACTTACGCTGTTGAATTGTATGTTCTTAAATTGGTGTTTTAGGTAAATAGATTTGTTTGATTAATTGTTTCACATTGACAATGTTCACCGCTTTGTTTTAGCTAGACTGTTGATTTTAAACAAATATGCCGTTGAGAAAACGGTAAAATCTGCTTTATCGAAAATCACACAGTCTCACGCCGCGTACGAAGTTGCGGGCACAGCTAGTACTATAATAAATACAAAATATTTAAAAGAAATTTTCCGATGATAGTGAAAATTGCGGAGACGGCGTATTTGACAGCGTGTATACTGGAAAACATTGACGACGATCTTGATGAGCGTTACCAATGCAGTGTTTTCAGCGATAGTTTTAATGCCCAAAATTTCATTTTAGTGCAGACAAAAGTAGACTTAGCGCTTGGACGTTTTTAGTGCTTAAAAAAATATTTATTTTTAACGCTGCCTCTGCGCACCGCCTTTTTTTATCTTTCATTGAATGCGCCATCCTTTTATACCAGTTCATTTCTCCTCAAAACTATTTAATTTTGATATGTAGTAAAAAGCTACAAAGGGTGGAAACAGAATGGAAAGCAAGTATAAAGTGTCAATCAAAAGCTACAAACGATTGATGGCTAGAAATACATAGCTATGGGGATTCAGTAGGTGAAAAACCTTTCCAAAATATTTGTGAATCGGCCTTAAAATTGCTATGTTTGCCACACTCAAATGGAGGTTTGGAAAAAAGGCTGTAGAAAATAAGGCCCCAAAAGAGAAGATGAAAAAATAAGAACCCAAATTTGGGGTATTATTTCATAATGAAATTGGCAGCATGCCCCCCATACGTATTCCATATCGGAAGAGTAACAATTAATAATAAAAAAATAGTTTTGGGGACTTATTTCATTTCTTCTTTTGGGGTCTTATTTCATCATGAAATAAGACCCCGATTTTCATTAGGAAAAAAAGCCCCAAAAAAGGGAATAACACCCAAATTTTATTAAAAATCGTTATTGTTGTTTCCTGTATAATTTTTTGGGGACTTATTTCATTTTTATATTGCGGCCTTATTTCATTTGGGCCTTATTTCGCAAAGCCTGAGCAAAAACCTAATAAATTATAATAATAATTCCTGAAAATATAATTTCCAAAATCGGTACTTTGCAGGCTCATACCACAGGGGCAATTTAAAAATTGGTGCGACTGTATCCAACAGTTCCGAAATATGTGTATGTGTAAACACCGTGCGTGCGGTATGTGTGTGGTTTGATACACGTCATTGAGAAAAGAGGGAATTGTAATAACCGTATTCTTGATATATTATGAAATAACAATAATATATTCGTTCTGTGCTAATTTCGGTAGAATAGATACAATCGGATTGTGGTAGCTGAAGTAAGATATGTATGTTCGAGACTGTAATCTATCTAGATTACGCTGAAAGACAGCATCGACGGTTGTTCCATATCGCGTTGTTGAAATTTTCCGGTTGGAGTTCATTTGAAGATTAAATTTATCTTTCATAAAATCAATAAATGGTTGAGCTTCTGTAGTTGCAAAATTGATATTGAAGTCCCCGCTTATGATCATTGTTAAAATATGATAATCTCCCTGCAGAATTCTTGAAATTTCTTCTGAGTAGGGTGTAAGGACGAAATGGAGACATTTTATTTCACATCAACAAAGAGCTGAAATTAATATGCCCCAGCTTATAAATGTATGCAATGATAAAAACGTATGCAATGATAAAATGTATGCAATGATAAAACACAGTGACGCATTTTCTGTCCCCGCAAGTTAAATGTGTGGAATTACTCCACCAGATTCCAACAACGCGCGCTTAGATGTTTACACATCAATAAAAAAATGAAATGTACGTAGGTACCTATTATTTTTTAAGTTTTATTTAAGTATTTATTTTTATTTTACTGTGCAATCGCCATATACAAAAATGTATGTTGTATTTTTTTTATCTACTTTGGAGCAGTTTAAAAAAAGACAGTTTTGGTGCCCAAGGGGTCAAAATTAGCGCTGACAATTTCAAAAACGGTGCTCAAAAGCCAGAATGACTTGGCAACGCTGTCTTGATTACGAGCTAACGCGACGAAAGCCGAGAGAAGACAACTGAGTTGTCATAAAGACAACACAACTAAGTTGAGTTGTCATCCATAATAGGCGCTTTAAATGACGGCTTTGTGACCCGATTTTTACAAATGACACAAAAAAAAAAAAAAATTGCCGTGTTATCGTAGCTTAAGTAATCCACCACCTGTATCTATTTTTTTCCAGCAAGAACATTATGCCGATATCGGAGGAAAGCCCAGCTTCGCTCGAAATATACTGCGGTTAGGCATGAGCAGACGAGACAAACCAAGCCTAGGGCCAAATTTTGAAGGCATTTCTATAAATCAGACAGATCCTGATAAAATGTAATAACTGCAACGTTCCTCTAACAGTTCCGATTACACCGCTGCCAACAAAACACAACACTTAATGGCTAGACCCAAATGCCTTTAACTAAACTACGACAAACTTTGTTTGCCCTTAATCGCATCACTTAACATGTTCACTTTGTCAAATTTTTCCCTTAATTGGTTTCCAGACTGCCACTTTGACCTTGACTGAAAGACTGGAAAGTTCCCCTCACTCTGTCCGCAGAGAGGTATTTATTTCCGATCGAATTTCTTAACACATAGAGCATATCTGAATTTTAATTGACTTCCCTTCAAAAACAGAAGCAAAGAATCACAACAACAGCCGCAGAGAATTAAAAAAGTTTACACTCGGTCTCTGCAAAGTCCTTAAATGAAAATTCATTACCCAAAATTATCCCCAAAGAATATCCTTGCAAATTAAAATTGTTTATCAGTTTTTACAAGTATCCCGTGTACACAAATTTTCCTCATTACCATAGTTGTTTTTTATTTTTTTTTATTGTTGCTTTCGTTATTTTCGCCTTACTGTTCATATTCCTTTGGCCGTAAATTTCCTGTGATAATTAGACCGTAATTTACTCGGTGTGTTCTTGTTAAAAAAAAAAAAAAAAAAAATCGTGACTAAAATAAGAAAAGGGTATCATTTCTTGACCCGAGCCATGTGATCCTTTTTTAGTTTTAATTATGATTCAGCTGCTTCTGTGCTGGTAATGAAGAAACAAAACAAATTCCCAAGGAATGGGATGATGGTCGTACTAAACCTTTTCGCCTGTTCGCTTAGTGAAATTAAAACTTTTTTTTTGCACGAAATATATTTTTTTTGTAGCAAATCTCCTCATACCTATTTGCAATAATCCCGTAAAGTACCAATTTGGAAATTAATTTTCAATTCATCGTAACCCATGCCTACCCTCGTCATGAATATTATTAATATTGTAACAGGGAGGTTTCACCGTAAAAATAAAAAAATGCCTGTGGTCTGACCAGTTTTTCCGGGGCCTAAGCTGAAATATTGGAAATATCACAATATGTTATACAGCAGTCCGTTGCGTACATACACTCATACAGCTCATTCATAATTTGGTATGACTTTGAAAATTGTCTCCCCTGCCGTTGAATGTTAATAACAACGAGCGGGATAAATATGACGTGCACATAAACAAGCGAAATCGACGGCGTGTGTGTTTTTGAGCGCTGAAATGAAAACCACAATTAAGCGTTTCATTAATTAGGCTCAAGCATATATGCCAGTGCAAAGCCAAATTAATTGAAAAAATCAGATACAGCGAAGTAAAGTAACTTAATCCATCTGATTGTGGCGGGGATGAGTAGTTGCACTCGACGGAGCGCGCGAAAGAAGGACAAACAAGAGTTAGTTGAACTATGCGCTCAGCACTGGGTATAGTAGACAGTAGAGTATAGCACGGTTGCCAGATTGGGCGCTTTGTCGTAGTATTTTTTTTTTTTTTTTTTTACTTAAAAAACGATAGAAATTTCTTCCATGAGCGCCCAACACAAGTTTGGGCTACATATCGTTTTACAAATTGTGTGTTAATTTTGTTTGTTAATTCTTTCACAAAACTAAAAAAAATGAAATATTTTCGAACAAACCCGCACTTTGAAAACAGCAGCACTCTTGCAGTCAAGTGACATCGAACCCAGCAAACATTTGTTCAGTAAAACTGAAGAACATACATTCATATAACATTCATTTTGTGAACCAAATCTGGTTTCAGATTGAAACGAATACGAATACATTCGATTTCCATTCACATAAATGAACAAAAATGATTATGAGCCAAGTTTTCAGAACTCGAATTTAAATTTCCTTCACTTAAAAGAATAAGAGTAAATAAAAAAATATAAATAGGTAGTGAATGTTTTTCCAATCATTTATGAATCATTTGAGAGATTCAGAAATGAAGACCGATTTCTCAGGAGATTGGATTCAAATTGAATCATAAATGAATTCATATCTGAAGGATTTCTTCATTTTACTGAATCATTTATGGTTCATTTTTGAAGAAAAATGTTTGCTGGGAAGAGTCGTTCAAGTTGCACGCACACCAATTCATTTTGCAGGCCTTTTGGTTTGACACAATAGCCACAAAAGTCAATAGCAAAAAAAAAGAAAAGTCAAATAAAATCCAAGGCGTAGAGTAAAAAAAAACAGCGGGTAAAATATGTCTGAAAAATACCAAAATTTTCAACTATTTTTGGGCTTCTTTCTGAGCAACGATATTGGGCTACATTTTTTAAAGGTTTGGGCGCTTAAAGCGAACTAAATTCTGGCAACCCTGAAGTATAGGCGTGCACAAGAGTCAGTCCTACTTTGAAAGGCACAGAAGAACTCGTGCACTAGTTTCTGTCGAGGAGGAGTTGGCTTGCTTGCATAAGGAATAGTTATCAAAATTCTTTTTTTTTTCTAAGGACATTTGCTTCGGAAAGGGAGAAAAAAATAAAAAAAATAAATAAAAAGAAACAAACCGAAGGAAAACAGTTTTCTTTGCATTTAATTGACAGGTAGGATGATGTGCTGCAGGATAAATGCAGATGGTATTTGCATTTAAATTGGTAGTTGAAAGAAGAAAGCGTAAGCGTACTCCTGAGAGTCTGTTTGCTGTTTTCCATTTTTTTTTTATTTTTTTTATTTGGTGATCCAGTTTGCACAGGAGGACATTTAGGTCAAATTTATGGCCGGGGAACTGAATGCCCTTGGGAGTACGCATTTGTCATGCAAGGCGAATCTAGTTCAAGATATGTACATGATATGTTGTCGATTTCTTTGAGAAATGGTTTGTTTTTCACAACGATTTTTGCAGATCTGTGAAATGTATCAACGTGCAGATTGAAAACTGCTTGCTGTCGATTCTGAGCAAATGGGGTGGTTGATTCGTATTCCTTTTAACTGGGACTGATAGGCTGTCCCAAAAGAACAAATGCATCAGGGTCAAATCGCACGATAAATGCTAGCAATTCACTTTAACTGTGAGACGTGAATCGTCTCTTATGTGGGACGCTGTGTCGTCCACCTCCATTTCGTTCAATTTCGTCCAAAAGAAATCGGTTAGCATCGTTCTGTGTAGCACTCGCCGTTGATGGTAATGGCCGCACTGGAAAATTAAGGTTCAGGTGAATGATACATAAAACTCGTCTTTTCCTGTCGTGGACGCTCTTTTAGGAAATGTCACTCTCGATCTGATGACTAAGTTCGTTGCCGTCCAGGTAAATCCAGAGTGACATCGTTCAATTATTTACTTTAACAAAGTTAATTGGGTGTCTACACTCACCAACGTCATTTACAAAAAAGTGCCGACCAACGACGCGACTTTGAGACGACCCAAAAGCTGCACCAAATACGGTCTACGATATCCTCCCGAAATAAAAGAATTGGTCAACGAAAAAAGGAAGGCGCGTAAAAAATTGCAACAGAGTCGCGCCCCGCAACATAAAACACATTTGAATTATTTGTGCAATTTGTTGAAGATAGCTATTAAGGACTTTAAAAATCGTGCGATAGGTTCTTACCTTGAAATTTAACGGCGAAAAAAGATTCCAACTATTCACTTTGGAAAGCTGTAAAAGGCACCAAAAGGCCCAAAATCCCCGCGCCGCCAATTAAAATAAATCAAAATGAATGGGCAAGGGAAGATAAGGAAAAAGCGGACGTTTTTGCCGCCCATTTAGAAGAAACCTTTAAACCGTACGATGTTCGGGCGGTTCACGACAGTGTTATTGCGGCGGAATTACTATCCGACGATTTAGTACTCACAAGTGCAACGCTAAGGGAACTAAAACGTGAAATTGAATCCCTTAAACCTAAGAAAGCTCCTGGTTATGATTTGATCACGGGAGAAGTTCTCAAAGTTCTACCAAGAAAAGCATTAATTAAACTTCTTCATATTATAAATGCCGCGCTCAGACTTAAACACGTACCGAGCCAATGGAAAGTTGCGGAGGTCATAATGGTTTTAAAACCAGGTAAACCGCCAAATGAAGTAAAGTCGTATAGACCTATTTCCCTTCTCCCAGTCATATCCAAAGTTTTCGAGAGAATCTTACTAACGCGCTTACAACCGGTTATAGAATATAATGATCTTATCCCTGACCACCAGTTTGGGTACAGAACCAAGCATTCGACGATTGACCAAGTGCATAGAATTACTGACGTAATTGAGAAAGCATTTGAAGAAAAAAAGATATGCTCAAGCGTATTCCTTGACGTCTTACAAGCCTTTGATAAGGTGTGGCATGACGGATTAAAATTTAAATTACGACAAGTTCTTCCCATACACCTATATGATATTTTAGAATCATATCTCGGGAATAGACTCTTCCGTGTTAGACATGGAAACGAATACTCTGAGCTTAAGGAAATTTCGGCCGGCGTGCCGCAAGGAAGTGTCCTTGGGCCCCTTCTCTATCTGTTATATACTCGCGATATACCAAGAGAAGATGGCACTACTCTCGCTACGTTCGCCGACGACACCGCTATCCTAGCAGTAGGTAATACAATAATTGAAGAAACGACTGCAAGACTTCAAATCGCACTGAATAAGGTAAATGAATGGACGAGGGACTGGCGGATCGCCCTCAACGAAACTAAATCTGTTCACGTGAATTTCACGTATAAGAAAACCAATGACTTGCCAATTTTTTTAAACTTGGCCCGAATACCCTTTGCAAACGAGGCCAAATACCTGGGAATGACACTCGACGCAAAGCTGAAATGGAATTCGCACGTGAAAATTAAACGTAAAGAACTCGATACCAAATATAGAGAAATGTACTGGCTCCTCGGAAAATATTCCCAGCTCAGTACTGAAAACAAACTGCTTCTATACAAGCAAGTGCTAAAGCCGGTGTGGACCTACGGTATACAACTTTGGGGTTGTACCAAGAAAACAAATGCCAATATTCTACAAACTTTTCAAAATAAAGTGCTTAGAGAAATTGTACAAGCACCAGGGTATATTAGAAACGACGATATCCACAGGGATCTCGGAATTCCAACAATTGAAGCTGAAACTAGAAGCTTCGCGAGAAAACATAGAAACCGACTAATCGGACATGTCAACAATACAGTCCGACAAATTTTGGACGAGAACAATTTATTGCGCCGACTACAAAGAACGAAACCGTTCGACTTGGCCAGATAAGATTCACCGCGTCTAAATTGCGGAACATGCAGGATCTTTCATTGGAAAGTAGCCTGTCAAAAGTTGTTATTACGTTATAGAAAAATTGCTTGATAAGTTATATCTTAGTTGCAGTATCTAACAATTCTTCGAAGGGTGGTGTTTTTAGTCAGTAAAAATCTGACACTACTATGAGCACGCGCTTGCTATTCTCATAGTGTCTTTGGAAGATTTTCACCTACCCTCGGTAAAAAAAAAAAAAAAGGCACTCCGGGAGTGCCGACAGAAGTGATAACTTGAACAATTACGTGTGTATTTTTCGAATCGTCAGAAAATATATTATTGTGTAGGAAGTACTTTTAAATAAAGTGTTTTTTTATTCATTATTATAAACTACTACTACTACAAAAATTATGTTACATTTTTCATTTTCATTTAATGCGGTATTTTACATCAAAAATAATACATATTATTTTACATACAAAATTGCAATCTATTGCTTAAAATGTATAAATTTACAGATACATGAAATATTAAATTTAAAAATGAATGGGTATTCTTTGAAATGAATACCAATGACACTTATGAAATTTCATCAACAACTTCAAACTCTTCCATCATCATCATCATTATTATCATTATATTTGAAAACGGATACTATAGGTTTATGGTAGGTAACTAAAATAGGAAACAAACAATTTTGATTCGAATCTATTTAAATATCTTGTAAAGATGGCATCAATTGTAGTTTTATATTCATTATTTTACACAAAAATTACTAATCATATTTTACAGTATACACTAAGGCGACATGAATATTACAATTATTTATATAGTATACCTACTCTTAGGGTGGCAAGTTTACCACAGTTTTCTATTTCTTGTTTCGGTAATTATAACACAAGCTACTGTGCCGTAAATGTGCACAAACCCAAAATCGTGGATATGTCGGAATTAAGCCTGGTAAAATTAAGTTATGAATTCCCCATACAAAACAGGTAATTGAAATAATTTTGGTGACAATCAATTTGTCGCTACCATAAATTACCATAGTAACGTATTCAAATAAAAATCATCGTAGATTAAGCTATAAATTACCTACCCCTAAAAGTAAGCCATAGTACAAAAGTTTACAACTAAAAGTATGCAATCGGTGTCGGTGTCGGTGTCGGTGTCGGTGTCGGTGTCGGAGTCGGTGTCGGTGTCGGTGTCGGTGTCGGTGTCGGAGTCGGTGTCGGTGTCGGTGTCGGTGTCGGTGTCGGTGTCGGTGTCGGTGTCGGTGTCGGTGTCGGTGTCGGTGTCGGTGTCGGTGTCGGTGTCGGTGTCGGTGTCGGTGTCGGTGTCGGTGTCGGTGTCGGTGTCGGTGTCGGTGTCGGTGTCGGTGTCGGATTCGGTGTCGGTGTCGGTGTCGGTGTCGGTGTCGCGAGTTTGCTAATTTTTGCCCATCCAAATAGTGCCCAACGCGCCTAAAGAAGTTATCACTTCAAAAAAAAAAAACAAATAACGAACGAAGCACACTAAAAATGCCGAGAGTTCAGAGTTTCAATCGGACCCAATCGTTTCTACATATTTTTCGCATTTTATCTGATTAGAACTGTTTTAGAAATCATTTTTTAGATTAGCCCCGGAAGGCGCAGAAGATTCTTCTGGCAGTTCGAAATACCCGATGGAGTATTGCGTAAAATCGGTTTCAAACTGTTTTGGCTGAAGTTGAATGAAGAACAGTTAAAAAGTTGTTTGCATTCCAGGGATACCCCTCAGATGTCGTAGTTGGCGTCTAAGAATATTGCTATTCCTGTTCTCCTGTCAAAATTCGAACAGCAATTTGCAAATTTCTGCCTTGCCACGTGTTTCTTTTGCACAAACGTCAACGTCCTCCAGCCGAGGTATATGCTTATTAAATTTTCTTTATAATACACCCCCGAGTGCGTGTTTTCTTCCACAGTGCAGAAATATACAACAGCAACTGTTAATTCATTAAGAATCCATTAAAATTCGTCGAAAACAATGGAAAATCAGTCTCAAAACTTTTTATCATCCATCAAAAGTTGTCACAACTCGTGCAGCGATTTTGTTTGTTTTTATGTGTTTCCCTCCTCCGTTCGTTGGCTATTTAATTTTCCATTAATGGCCAAAACAATGAGAAGCATTAAATAGGAAAAAACGAGAAAAAAAAGCCATAGCTTCATAAGTTGTTGTTGCAAGTAAAATAAGGACAATTGAGCTTTTCGCCAGTTTTAATTAAAATTTCTTTATTTCACTGTCAACTGTCAGTTGCAATTTTCTATACAAAAACCGTCCATAGTGCGGTTAAGATGTTACCCTCCGTGTACATATTAATGGACCACTTAAATAATAATTTTTAATTGTCATTAATTATTATTTTATAAATTTTCCTAGTCGCATGCTGGTGCTTGGCTTAGTTTAACGACCCATCTTCCCAGCTATAGCTAGAACAATTCATCTTCATTTTAGTCGGAGAGCAGACCGGCAGACGTTTCTCTTGAACCACCGGCCACCGATAATGGGTGTACTTTGCTCCAAGTAAAGGGATCCTTTTGAGTATGGTATTTTGTGCTGTTCATTCCGGCTCCCGAGTCCCGACGGTTGTGGTATGAGTATGGAGGGCGTAGATACCCTCTTCGTCCTCTGTGCGCTCATTTCGAATTTTTAATGGACAATAAAATGGGGTTTTGCGGCGTAATACCTTGTCGTTTCGTTTTTATATGCCAATAAGAGTGGGACTCCCCCCTCCTCCCCCCCGTATATATTTATTCGTGCATTTTTATTTTATTTGCTCCTGCTTGCTGCTGGGCGCTTCCACCTGTTTAGTGCGGAAGAGCGGAAGATGTGTTGCATCGTTCGTATTATAATACTCCCCCGGTGCAGGAAGCGTATGTGTGCTTGCTTACATAATATAAAAGAAAAGTTAAGCTGCTCAGTTTTCCGTAAGCCCTTGTCTGGGTTCTTGGGCACGGTATTGTCTGGATATTTGTCTCCTCTCTCAATTTCGTGGGTTATTTGGGTTTTTATTGGCCAACTTGATATACAAATAAAAACGCGAATGTGTGTCTGGAAGACGGAAAATTTCATATGGATGTCAAATGGAATATAAAGCGAAATTATTGCAGACCTGATTAGGACTGATGAGGGCGAAATGGGTCCTACTTTTGATTTCACTTTTATTTCGGAATGAAAACACATGACGCTCGGCTTATTTTATGAAATAGGAAGCTGCACAGTCAGCAAATAAAAAATGCTTGCAATTCTATAATAAAGGGTTTTCCAGTAAGAGTTGTTATTTTGGTATTCAAAGAAAAGTGTCATTTTTTGAGATAAATGATCGGATGTTTATTTCATAATAAAGAGGAAGGTATGCCGTTAATAATGAAGAACAACATCAGCTAAATAGCCACCAGGACGCATACAGGACCATATCCTTTCACAATAACACCTCTTATTGAAAAACCTTTTATAACAAAAAAATAGTTGGTACAACAAGTTCATAAAGCACTCCAGGTCTAGCTGAATTGCACCGTTCGTTTGCCTAATTTTTTGTCCGGGGTGAGAATGGAAATAACCTACATTTTGTATGCCAATGCCTAAATCTGAAAAGCATTCTCAGGATTTTTTTACGAATTTGTTTTAAAACACTTTTTCGACAGCCTAAAGAAATTAAAATAATGTTTCTCTAATTTCCTCAATCCAAAAATGTTGGTCCTTCGAGCCGGATAAATAATGTTTTAAGCTTTCACAGAGCCAAACCAATTGTCCCCCTTCAAATGCCTGTCTACAAAAATCATAAGGCCCAACAACATTCGTTGGAGAATCAAGTTTTAGGTGAAATGTCAATACTTGTCACGTTGTTTGTCTAGACGGCGTAAGTCTGCTTCACCAAAAACTATATTTTCACTGAGAACGATGAATGAATTCTAAAATGTAAGACTGTTTCTGGACTGTAGAAGCTAATGATTTTCAACTGTCAGAATTCACAAAATTTGACGAGAATTTATCATCCCCACTGTGTGAATGTAGAGTTTTAAAAAAAATAAAAGTTTTAAAATATTTTTAACTTTCTCGATTTCGTAGTAAAAGAAAGAAGTATTCGCATAAAATTTTCAACTCGAGATGTTGATCAATTGTGACAATTGTGAGAGGAACTCCAAAAACTGTGTCCAAAACTTCGAATCGAATGACGGTACTTTTGAAATTTGGACATACATATTTCGAAAACGGTCCATACGGTTGGAACAACAATTAATTTCAAAGGAAATTGTACAATGGATTTTTAAAAAGTCATTTTTTAAAAATTTAGTTTTCTTGTTTACCTGAAAACGGTAGTAACGATTTTGACCAAAATAGAAACTTAGAGTAACATTGATGTTTGCAAAATTATTGCGCCCTTAATTTACAATTTGAATCACCGAAAAAGTCAATTTAAAAAAAAGCTCATATCTCGAAAACCCAATTTTCCACTTCGAAAAAACCAAACAATGCTTACATCCCGAACAATAACTTATACTGGGTTTTCAGCTAAATAATTTTATAATTAACTTTTTAAGTATTTTTCAAACATTGTAATATTTGGTACTGTTTTGTCTGCAAAATTTTACAAAAACTGCTCTAACGATTTTGATCAAAATGTACACTGAAGATAATATCAGTATTCTTAATAAGATCCCATTCTTAGTTTTTCTCAAAAAATTGGAATACATCAGTTTTATAATTATTTCTCAAAAATGACTAGGTACCCAAGCTGATCTCTGTTCCTGTTCATATATATTTTAAGACTCAATACCGGACTTTAAAATTAAAATTTCAACAGCTATTAAAAATGCAATAACAGCAACGCAAAATGATTTTTAGAAAATGTTACCATGAGAGCTTAAACTATTAAAAACTCACATTGTTATGTATCTCCTGCTATACAAGATGAATAACCCAAAAGTTATTTTATTTAAGACTATTCCTTTTTCTATATCGTGAACCGTTTCTTTTATATAGCATTGCTTCTCAGATTTTTTCCTACCTACCCAATAAAATAAGAAGACATCCAACCAAACCCTTGATGAAAGAGAAAGTTTCGTTCGACCCAGTCGTGCGCTTTATTTCTTAATGTTTAGAATCGAAATTTGGTTACGAAAAGCTTTCACACAATCGAAAAACAAAATGGAAACAAACAGTTGCATGTCCTTTTGAGACATCCACTAAAAAAGAGGCTTTTCACCAACTGTCGGTAAGGTATGTGCGGCGTTGCCTTACAAAATTCCTTTGATAGAATTCAAGGAATCTCTTTAACGTTCAACCTGCTCGGGTATTCGACCATTGCTTGTGATACATTGCCAACCAAAAATCAAACTTGGTCGATGCTTTTTACTTGGTGTCCGGTAAGGTATTTTTCCTGGTCATCCATAAATTAAAAACTAATTTCGACAGTCTTCCCCTTGCAGGCACTTTTGTGCCGGCACACATTTTGGCCCCATTTCAAACGCACCTGCCGGACGACACCATCGGTCATCGGATATCCCCTGGTGAGGTGTAAGAAGTGTCACTTTCACACGACTGTCCGCTGATTAGCATTTGTACAGAGAAGCAAAATTATCTCACTAATTTCGAACGGCTCAAGTTTCGCACAAAACGATGTGACAATATTTCGCCGCATATGGAGCAACGATTGGCGTATTTCCTGTTCATAACAATTATCCTTAGTGGTATTACCCATTCCTCATATGTCATATGATGGAGAAAGTCGTCTGCCTGGGCTGCAATGTTCTAAGCAGTTTATTGCGTACTACACACTGATTAAGGTGCGGCGACAGTGTACGATTGTGCATCATCAAAAGGATAAAGCTGCACAACACCACATTAGTTGGATGAGAAAGAGAATGGATATGATATTGTCGTTGTTGTTTTTGTTTTGCTGCCAAACAATGGCAAGTGGAAGAGAAGTTTTTCCATTCTGCCGGCTGACAGGCAACTGCTCGTCTGGTGGTGAAAAAGTTCATTCGCTCGAAAGTTTACAAAGCAAAAGGATATGTGGTATATCCTTACTGCTTTGGCATAACCACCACAACGCTACCATTGTTTGCTCACCTGTTGTTTGTGCTCATATTGCTCATAGCTCATTCTCATTCAGAGGAGTATAATTTTTCAGCCCTCTCGCCTGAAACGCACAAGCATAGCAATAGCAACGGCTACAGCCATAGCACCAGAAACAGAACGAGCTCATGCCATTGTTTGACATATAACAGCATTATCCTTTCTGTCTGGGGATGGTCTGATGTTCCGAAGCTTACCCCACAATTCTGTTCCCTCTAATATGTACGCGTTAAGCTGAGAAACCATGTCCGGGTATGGTTTCTTCTTTTTTTTTTTGGTGAAGCGGTTGGTGGCTTTTTAAAAATTCTTTCCGGATGAACGGCGAAAAAAAAACACAAAATAATAATCATTCTTCTCCCCGGTGATGGTGTCGGAATTTTCCGGGATAAATTCCCAAAACAACCGACCAACAACGCCTGAGGGTGCCTCCTGTACAGCTTCAGATGTTAGCCATCGTTTGGTGGGAGTGAAAATTTTGATTTTTTGTTAATTTTAAATATTTAACTTATTCAAAATGGAATCTACACATCCCAGTTGGGCGGCGATGCCATTAAAAATTAAATTTTACTCGGCTTTGAGTTGTTAAATGGTCCGGCTGTATGCACACGATGTGCTTGAATGGCACACGGGAATTAACTTTCGGATTTAAGTGTATTTAAGGTTTTCGTTTTTTTTTTTTTTTTTGTAATTTCCATTCGGTCAGGGGGAACTTTATGAATTAATTAAACCTGATTGGGAATTTCTGTGTGCGGTTAACCTATGAAATTAACTATTTCACTTTGTTTCAATTGATAGCCACAAAATGTAAATATGTTTATATGTGTGCGTACAAATTGTAAAGTGCTGCCATTGAAGCAGGATTAGTGGATAAGTATGCGGTTTAGAGGTATTTCAAAGGGCCGTTCTGAATGTACACAAAAACAGGGTTTGTAATTGAGTTGAATTGTGAAACAACTTTCTACCGTAGTCCCATGTTTTTATTGATTGAGGTAGTTGATTTGTCGGAAAGTAGACACCTTTTTTAAGTTAAATTGAACATTCAGTTTCAAATGGCGGTTTAAGTTGCAAGAATTGGTACATATATAGAAAAATAAATTAAGATTGGGTTCCCTAAACCATCAGGGGTCGAATCGAGTCGTCTGTGAACGAGCATTAAGTGACGGTATTTGTGTTTGTTTCACATGTAAAGTCAACTCAATTCCGTGAACGTATAGTTCGTTCATTGAAGTGGCGATTCGACCCCTGAGCTCCCAAGAACGATAAGTAGCCGGTACCGACCAAAGCTCTGACCTATAAAAATCGCCATAGTGAGGCGGCTGACTATCCAATTGTGCCCCCAAACTCATTCCATAAATGAAGCTGTAGCTATTTGGGCGGACCTGGAGCTACACCGTATGATTACCAAAAGCACATTTAACAATTTTTGGTTGAACACGACTGCATTATCTAGTTTTTCGCTAAAAAAAAAACGGTACTTTCGAAATTTTTGACATATCCCGAAAATGGTATTACAACAAAAATGAATTTCTAAGATAATATGGTCATTTATTACTGAATAGCAAACTCAGTTTTTCTCTATATAATCGTACAATGGATTTTTGAAACAAGTATTTTTTTTTAGAATTTAGTTTTCTTTATTTCGACCAAAATCCATACCTAGAGTAAAATGTATGTTTACAATATTATTGTGGCCTTAATTTTAAATTGGAATTACCGAAAACGCATATATTAAAAACTGCTTATATCTCGAAAACCACATTTTCGAGTTGAAAAGAAACTTTAAAAACCATATGATGCCTATATCTCGAACAATATATAATATTCACTTTTCAGCTAAATATTTTAGCAATAGTATTTTTCAAACATTGCAATATTTGTTACTGTTTTGTCTGCAAAATTTAACAAAATCCCTCTAAAATACATACTAAAGATTGAACAAGTATCCTAAATAAGTTCCTAGTTAAACGACAAATACCAATGGTAGCGATACATCGACTGATTTTAAAGTAATTATAGTAATTTTTTGAAAAAATATTTTCATTCGCTCAAAAAACAGATTATTTTTTGATTTACGAAAAAAATGGGCACACACTTTTATGTAGATCATGTTCGTAGCTATATACATATTATGTGCCGAACAATATTTTGCCGAAAAGTTAATATTTTAAGAGATATTTACAAAAAAAAAAAAAAAAAAACCGTCACTCACAACATAAAGTACGCTCCGTTTAACGATTTTTCTTTCGTTATTGATGGGTTCTCTTAATCGATTCAAATTGGAACTTCTAATGCATACCTACTCAACTCTATTCATACTCATTCACACACCGACACCACACACCATCCAGACTCCAGATTTGACAGTCCCCCTCCCCGTCCCTAACTCCACACTAGTGTTTTGGAATTTCCTCATGTCCGCAGCATACATATTGTTGTGCACAAACATAATGCTCAGTTTACCTCATCTGTAAAAAAAATCTTCGCAATTTCCAACTCTCACTTGGCAGGTTTTTTTAAATTCAAGTGTTTACTTTATGAAATTAAATTTATATTCCATTTTCACGGTAATTACCCTAAGTCTGGCTAATGCGATGCCACTTGAATTCTCATTTTCTTCGGTGCACTCTAACCTTTTTCATAACATTTAATCAAAGCTGACTTACATATGTAGAGCTAATTTTGAAAATCTTGTTCATATATTTTTTAAAGATAATTCACACGTAATACCTTTGAAACTGGCAATTTTACTACAAAGTGGAAACGCTACATCATTTCATAAATGAATTCATGATTAATAGCAACAAATTTCTTTTCACAGTTTTTCTTATCAATTGTGTGATTTTTAAAATTAATAATTTGTTTTCAACTGATGTAAGTGTTAATTCTTATTTAAATAAACTTGAGAATGTAACCATTGTGCTAGTCTCTCAAATAAGAATTGTTCTATAATATTGAAACATCGTAAATTGAAATAAAATAAACAAACAAATTGAACTAAAGTTAATCAAATGTCAAAAAATTAAATGCCTCAATTCGCATTTAGCTTCGAATTAACTGTTTTTAGTCCTGTTTGTTTCGAAAGTGTGAACATATTTTTGAAAATGTTTAATTAGTTTTGTTAGTTAGAATATGTTAGAAAGTGAATATGGAAACAATTATAAATTTTGCAAGGAGAAAAAAATACTTAGCCCTTCTTTTTTCAATTATTTCTTTTTCTGTACATAAAATGTTGAAAAGTCCCTTTCACACAACCGGCTAAAATGACCAAAACTAACTAACTAATTTCGCTGTTGCTCATACGTTTTCCACTTTTTTTAATTAATGTCAGAGTCCATACCCAAAAGTGGCACTGAAATGCGCGAGTGCCTAATTGATAATGGATTAGCTACTCCATGGCAAAATGATTTTTCTGAATAAACATTTTCGACAAGAAGAAAAAAGGCAAATTAAATTAACTCATCTGACGTGAGTTAGGGGAGACACTGATAATATACTGATTAAAGTTAGTCGAAGGCCCAGGTAGCTAGTGCTGTAAGATTTTTATATTTAACTGCCATTTATTTACTGTTTAAATAATAATTAAAATAATACTGGTTAAGGGAATCTAATTAATAAGGCTGTAAGTGGTTTAAAATGGACCCTAATTTTTGTTTTTAAGTTCTGTGGTGATATGTATGTACCTGCAAACATTTTTGGAGGAAATAAAGTTTTAAAACTGACTGCGTAACCAGACTGTGTCAGCAGTGGAGCTGACAAATTTAAAAAGTTGCTGAGGAAACCCTCTTGGAGATTGTCCGGTTTTCGTCATCCAACCCCGAAACTCATGATCTATAAAATAAATCCTTTTATGAAGACCATAGTGTCGTTCGTTGTTTTCTGTTTTATGTTTTATGTATAGCTATACTTTGTGATGTATCCTTTTGTTGTCTGAGCAGGGCCGGATCAACAATTATGTGCAAGAAGTGCAAATGCACAGGAAGCCAGTGCAGTTCTGGGGGCGCATTGCTAAGATGGAAAAATAATTTGATCTTCCGTGAACAAATACTGCCAAAGCTTATACAAATAAGCCCAAAATAACAACATCCATCACACCCGTGCTGAATTATTTCTTCTGCATTAAATCACATGACTTGCAATGTTGCAACTTTAAAAACAAATAATTGAATTTTTTTAATTTCAAGTTATCAACGAAAATTATCCAATGGCAAGGTACTTCCGAGGACTCAATAAAAAAAAAACGCATTGAAAGTCTACCTCCTGGATGATGTGGAAAAGACGTATGGATGTGTGTAAATATGAAGAAGGGGCGCTTTCTGTAAGTCTTGCACAGGGCGCTAGTTTAGGTGGAGCCGGGACTGCGTCTGAGTATACATCATATTATTTGGGCCGAACAATATCGGTTACCATAATCTGCAGCACATTTTGCCAAAGATACTAACCAAACTTTGAGTTCTTGTGTGCAAGGGAAATTGTTTCAAAAGCAGGTCCGCTTTGCCCCTAAACACTGGTTTTTGCATTATCATTTGTTTGAACAAACGCAATTGTTGTCATATGGTGTGCCGTCATTTATAGCGCACACGATTTTCCATATTAATTTTCTCAATATCGCTTCAAACAGACTTAGGCCCTTTTGCTGATACTTCTCATAGCGATTTAAGTTCTACTTAAATACCGTATGGACTGCTTTTTCTATGTCATAAACTATCACATAAGATTTTAAGTGGAACTTAAATCGCTATAAGTAGTATCAGTAACCGGGCCTTAATGACGATGTGAGCAATATCTGTCGCAGTGCAACTTTAACCCCACTTACAAGAGGTCGAAGTTCAATTCTGAAATGTCACACCCAGCGTTCCTACCCAATGTGATAAAATATGATTTCTATCCTCACGCGCAAATAAAAATAAAATATTCAACAAAATTCATCGATTGTGCATCTATGCAATTGTATTATTCGCTAATTGAAATCAATTTTATAATTTTATAATTGAATGTACAACGTGTGTAGATAGGTAGTTAAAGTTACTACTACGAGTACGAGTGTCAAATGGGTGATTGGAGAACATTTCACATCATCTGTGATAAACGTGGGAGACACAAATATGCCATTCACACAGAGAGACTCTCCGAAGGACAAGCAAAATCTGCTGCTGCCAACTCGTTTTGATAGACGTACAGACGTATTTATAGTCACATGAGAGTATATGATTTAAAAAAAAAAAAAAAATACAAAATACAAAATACACCAGTGAAATAACACATTGTCCCTTCCAAACGGTCAAATTGTTTGACTATATTGATCAATTTGATAATAAAAACTCATATAAATATTGGCATTTGTCCTGCCACATGTTGTTGCGACAGGCGATTATATTTACCACATATAATTAAATTAATTTGACGTCCACCCACCTGAAAGAGAAAGAAATTCAAATATTAATTTTGTACTTTATTAATAGTAATTGCGGGAAATTTTATACTCTTTCAAAGTATTATATAATTAAAATGTAACATCCTTAACAGTTTGAAGTTGCATGTTCACATGTCCACATGTTTCACGTGGACATGACCACTGCGAAAACAAAAAGACTACAATCCGCCTGATGCAGATTAGTTGTAAAACTTATCGACAGAGCTTGAATTCATATTCTAAGATAAGCCAATATGAGTCAAGAAACAAGGGGATTTGCATTTGGTTCGCTTTGTATTCGCCGGCGAGCTCGTTTAGGAATCATAGGCGATAAATATTTCATATGAATTGGTTAATGTCGCAGCGCTTCCCAGTGGAACAATCTACATCTGCTCACGACGAAGAAAAAAATGCGACCATCATGAGGAAGATTCTGGAAATTTTGCAATATATAAATTAAGGGGTGCATTATGATACCTTACAGAAAAATATTATACACAAAATTTGCCCTATTAATATTTTTTCTAAAAGGCTTTAAGTGTTTATACGCTTTTTTGACAGAAAATGTTCACACAAGAGTTACAAGAGTTCACAAGTCACATTTACTCTCACAGATTTTATTACTTGATTGTTCCGCACCGTTTTCCCGACTGTCTATATCAGAACAGGTTTTTCAAATTTTTCAAAGATGGAACAGTGCACTCAAGTCCCACTCAACAGATGGTGCTCTCCGTTCGCTACTAGCTTGTTGATCACGAGTCTTCAATAAAAAAAAAAATCCAATATTTTGCATTGGATTCTATTTTATAGTGGATCTGGCGATTCCGTCCATGTTTTCATTGTCCATTTTTGAGTACACTCATATGCAGTGTAAACGGTTGCATTGCTTTGCCTTTAACTTTGTATTTGCGTTTTTGAAGTCACACCTCGAGGGGGATATGGAATTTTAATGTAATATATAACAGGGTTGGGTACGATATCCTGCTTTTCAAAATACTGCTTTTAAAAATCCCGGTTTATTATCCTGTTTTTTAAAATCCCGCTTCTTATAATCCCATTTCTTATGAGTTCGTTTCTTTTATCCCCGCTGTTTTTTTTTTTTTATAATCTAGCTTTTGCAATTGAAACTATGTAGATGTTTTATTTTAAGAAAATCGGCACTAAACGGGATTTTCAAAGGCAGTATTTAAAAAGACCGGGTTTTAGAAAATGGTGTTTACAAATTTTTTAAGTGGGATTTAAAAAAACGAGATTTTAAAAAGCGATATGCCGATACGCTCCCTATACAACGATACTTCCCGTCCCCGTTCCCATATAACGTTTTCACAAAAGATTCGATTTATCTCGGCCTTAAGCCCGTGAGTACACTCAGTTTAAGTCTAAAAATATTCACCGGATTCACACTCCACAGCTTAATTTCGAACCTAGCTCTGATATTTTACATATTGCATTTAGCTTTTGATGGTACCACCAACTTGCCATATAACATATGTCCTATGTCGTCTAAACTAGCAAGCTGCAGCTACCCAGTCCTGCAACAACTTATTACATACAAAAAAAATCAACATTCAACATCCTTAAATCCCAAAGATGACTTTAAGTGTTTAAAAAAAAAACAACCAATAACAGTATCAGTGTAAATATTTCCTTCGTACAAAATAACAATTTCACGTAAGTCTCAAAACCAATATTTACTCTCACACAAGATGCAGAGAAAATACTCATACACTTGTGCAGGCAGCAATTAAAATGCTCCATCCTTAGAACATAGTTTGCAATTAAATTGCAAACGATTTCGTACTATCCTTAAGGACGACAAGCTGAAGCGAAGATGAAGAATTTCTTTAATAACGCCATACCATAGCTTCCCCCTTGCACCCAACTGGCAGCGCATTCAACTGAGCGACTCCCTTCGTGTCTTCTTCGTTGGGTTGGGGCGAGGTTGGGTCTATATTGGATGGAGTTACTAACCAAACCAACCCCCAACCGACCACCGGAGTCGCCCAATTCTGTGTGCGCTAAGTTACAACGTTTTCCTTTTCGCTCTGATGATGCACATTGTGAGTGATTTTAATTTAAAATTTAATAACAACCACTGAAGGAGAGACAGACAGATCGTCTTCCATTCATCATCTTAGCGCGCCGAAAATGAGTTTCATTCGAAAATCAGATTTAAAAATTCAATGAATTTCAAAGACGGATCTCATCTGTGCAAATAAGATGAACGGAGACACGTAGTAGGGTATTTCCCGTCGAAGCTCTCCGATGTCGTTATGCTGATGCAAGTTGTACGTATACAAAATCAGGTGACGTGACTTAAGGGTAATCAAATTTATTTGCATGAATGGAAGATTCGATTGCGTCTCTGATGCGGGTTTGATGTTCGAAGTCGAGTGAATGACGTGTGAAATGTAATTAGATATATTCAACTAACTTCGGGGGGTGTTTTCTTGTAGTGGAAGATTTTAAAGGTTCAGCATTACACAGAAGGCTGATGGAGAGTGGAAGAGTGGAAGTCAGGTCGGTGCTTTTAAGTACATGGACATGGAGCTGAGAGAGACCTACATATTTTTAAAGTAAATTTCGAAAGGGCGAGGGTAGCTCCTAAATAAATCCGTGGGCCAAATATACATTCACCTCAACGTAGTACTCCTGAAGACTGTTTACATGCGATATTTCTATATACTCCGATTACAAATACATAGTTGGCGCAACAGGTCCGGAGGGACCCTAGACCTAGCTTCTCACAACCATTCGTTTTGTGTGAGTTTTTGATTTTTGCAACAAATGGAAGGGATCTACGATTTTGTGCCGACTCCAAACGGCTAATTGAGAAACTCTTTCAGGACAGTTATAATCTCGGATGTTTGTCAGACGTTCGCGAGATCCGATTGCAGCCTTAAATTCCCGACTTGGACTTTAATGTGGGGATTCGGTCTTCTGAATGGGCCATCTCAAACGAAGGGCAGGTATTCAAAGAAGTTTTTGGCAGAGGCATCTTCGGACTACGTAAATATTTCGGTACAGCTAATAGAGTACGTGTCCTGCTCTCCATTCGCCCTCATTACACACGGGGTATTGACAACCGCCTGGAAGCCCACCAGCTCCCTTCGTGTTGACAGTCTAGATCTAGAACATCGCGCAATATAAGATGAGGATTCCTTACAGCAAGTATTTTTTTCCAAGTCGTAGCCGTGGTTTCGTGGGACAGTTCTTCGATGGATCCCTACTTCTGAGTCTTTTATAGTACATGACTCCCTTTTAAGGAGCTATAAAGCTTTAAACTCCATGAGCTCAAATTTGTGAGGAATTAATTTGTCTTCCTGTCTATTCTGCGATGTTTCCGATCAGAGTCTCGTAGCCGATTTTCCCCGAGTCTTTCTAGCCCACAGCTTATCTGGTACCATGGGCTCTTCCTATGGATTGGCTGGTGTTAGCCGAAGGTGGTCCCGTATAACCTGTGCGACACAGCGACCACTGATCATTGGCGTCTCATGTAGATAAATGCACCGTAAAGGGCTTTACTCATAGACATTCCCTGTGGGCTCTAGTTACTCCGCGCTAAATCGTCCGACGTTGAATTTCTGTCTTTGAACGGTTCGCAGATTCTTTTTGTTCTGAAAAGCCGAGTTCTCCTAACCGTTGCAATACTACTGACAGGGTTTAAAAAACACACAAGACCAACAATTTTCGATAGGTACTTCTTATAGCTTCAAGGTCGAAAATAATGAGGTCACTTTCAAGTTAGCGCCATCTACCGAATGTTAAGGTCACTTCCACCACATCTTTCCTTCAGAATTTTTGTTTTGTGTTTTGGGTTCACTGGAAGGGAACATCATCGAAAGACATTTCAGAGCTAAAACACGAGGGATGCATCTGCAATAGTGCTGGACTTTAACCTATCTAAAAGCCTCTCTGGGGACTGACTTTCGTCATCCCGAATCCCTACGGACCTGTTTTGTAAACTATTTATTTTATTTCATTTTTACCCGATTGGACACAGGGAGGGTTATGTGTTTCGCGCGTACCCTATGTACGTGACGGCATGTAACCCAAACGGCTTGATCGATTTTGAAGAGTGAGGTGTCATTAACTTGGTACTCTTTCCCGGAGTGTCATTGGCTAAACAAATAAATATAAAAATATAATATTAATTAAAAAAAACAATTGGCACACAAATGTCAGTGAGATCTTTTTTACAGTCAGTCGGGTTTTTTTTTTAATTAATTACTATTATTGTATAGACTCCTCAAGTAAGCAAATCATTTTATACCGCGCACTCGGATATCATTGAAGGACAATCAACATCCTGACATTAACTTTAAATGATTTGTAATCCCATATTTTCTGAGCTAAATTCGATTCAATGCGTCGAGATTCACCCTAATGGCAAAAAATTCTCCAAACCAAGTCAAAACCAACGCACAAAACTTAAAAAAATAAATATTGTTATACCACCTTAATGTACTGCAAATAACGACCTTCATTATTGCCCTGAAGGACGCTCTACCATTGTTTTCACCGAGGCAACTGGTTATCGTTTGAAATTGATCCTGCGTTCTTTACAAAATTAAAACAACAAACAAACAAACGATTATGTTTTAAATCCCCCCCCCCCCACTCCGTCAAAAAAGTCTTCATTTTTCTTTTTTATTCTCGGTAAATTGAATTTTCATTTGAGCGTGTATAAAATGAGGATTTTTCGATTTGCTCCACTTTCTATACAAGGCTTCGTTAAATGTGTAGCAGTTGCTTGGCATCCCTTTCTCAGATCAAAGTTTTTTCCTCACTTAAGCTGCTTATGATATAACATTCACGTGGATATTTTGGTTTCAAGAAAAATAAAAACCATCCACAGATTCTTTCTCCTGTCGGATAAGGCTAACACAAACGTGCACACACATAGGTGTACGTCTTGTCTTATCCTTCTTTTGTTCGTAAAGGATTAAAAGTGTCTAGCACCTGAGAGCATCATATGTGCTCTGGGTCTGTGATACTGCCTTTGCCATCTCCCATCTCGCTGGGAGAGATTACGAATTTAATTTGTAAAAACCGTTTGAGAGGAAGCTTATTTTTCTCCTGTGTGTGGGGGTGTGTGTGTGTGTGCGAATTGAAATTCGTCGAGTGTTGGATTAAGGATTTTTATTCTGTTGATCTAGCACAGGGATGCTGTTGCGATTTGACTCACACTCAATGTACAATTGTAGGCGTGGAGTATCCGAAATCTACAGGACAACTGCTGTTGTATTACCCTGTTTCACCAGATTTGGTGCTAACAAAAAATATTGAATGCTTTCTGTATGAGGATATTGCTTTTTCAGTTTTGCTTTTTCAGCCTTTCCAATTTCCTTTCAATTTGAAGCTGTGCTAGTGAGGGTACATTGGGACAGAAGTTGCGTGCACCGGAATGTGGAGGTTCGAGCTTTGGAGGTATGTTCGTAAAGCACTGCGATAGTGAAAACGGGGTATTTTTGGTGGCACCAAACCGACCTTACTTCTGAATAAAAATTACCACTACACGTCTTGCCAATAATTCCACTAATAGCCGTCTTAAATTTAATGAAAGTCAGATTTAGAAAATATTGCTTATACCACTGCTGGTGACATTTATCTACACTGGCTTATTCGTGGTAGAACGTCGGCGGTTTCGTAAGCAGATTCCCCATCATCACATCACAATGCCCATCAAATTGCGGATAGAGGCTAGACGTCTGACTTGACCCATTCATCTCATCCGACTTGCTGTGGGCACCATCTTGAGCTTGCCTTAGATTCCCAGTTGGACACCGAGACATGCCGGCAACCTTATGAATGAGGCTCAGATAGCTCTGGGTGCCATCTTGAGCTTGCCTTAGATTCCCAGTTGGACACCGAGACATGCCGCTAACCTAAGGAACGCCGCTAAGGGAGTCTCCATTCAGTGCAGTAACTAATGGACATTGTGTACCTGACAGATTGTGCTGTGCCTCTCAGAGTTATTCCAGATGCACACTCCATGGCCGACGCTACGAGGTGGAGTAAACACCGACTAGGAATTAGCTTTGAGACTAATTTCAAGCTTCATGATAGAGGAGTCTCAAATTTGAACCAGCTCGAAAAAGAAAAAACGCAGCATTGCTCCTTTCAACGCTCCTAAATAATCACTTTTGAAACTGTAAAGGTGGCAGTTGCATACCTGCACAGAAGTTGAGTCCATAAAAAGTATTACATAATAATATTGACAAAGTAATTTTACAGTTGTGATACGACGGCGGCTAGAGCCGTTCGTGTTATCTCGCATGCAGCATGGAACTGTTGGTATCGTGAACCTAGAAATAAAAAGTCAAATGCCCTACAAAGACCCGGGCTAGAAATCACGTTTATAGTCAAGTGCACGATAGAATCTGCTTTACTGCAATTGACAACATGAGTTGGAACTCCTGTTGAAAGCGATCAAAATTGCCGGCAGACAGACGCTGCAAAAGCAAACAGAACTGCAATTTTGTTAGACCTTTCATTTGCCTAGACTACTTGATCACCTCGTATAGTTTTGTCAACAGAATTTGTGCTCAAAATGGTCAGTTTTAGAGGCGTCGAAACCCCTAACATTAGAGCAAGCATCGAGCGATGGGCAACGCGTTGAACGCCCTCCGATGTTGAAAACTGTTGCTAAAGACATTTGCCGCAATGTACGACTATAAGAAAAGTTCGTACAGATGCTACGCAGACCTCCAACGCAAAGGCTTGATTCAGTTGCAGTCTCCTATAAGTTTGACGCAAAAATTATGCAATGGCAGTGGCAATATGTACTCCTATTCCATGCAAATGCTTTTTTAAATAGTTGCCGCATTAGGTCCGTATAGGGACACTAGGCCTAGCTGCTGACAACAATTCGTTTTGTGTGAGTTTTTAATTTAAGCGACGAATGGAAGGGATCCCCAATTTTATGTCGAGTCGAAACGGCTAACTGAGAAGCTCTTTCTTTGAAAGTTCTACACTAGGATGTTTGGGAAATCTTCGCGAGGGGTGGCGCAGTGGAAAAAAACGTTAAGATGGAATTAGTTTTTTTCGAAGATCGAAACTTGGCCGCTCGCTTAGTAGTCAAACACACTAACCACTACGCCTACTTCTTATAAAATTAATTTCATTAAAAAATCAATGGCATTCAGATGACCATCGCCTTGAAAGGCTCACAAAAGCTTAACCTCGTGGTAACATCGACAGACCGGACATGTTTTAATTTTCCCTTGTTTGCCAACCCTCCCATCGCTAATATCGAATTACGTACGTTGTATACGTTCCCCCGACATTCGATACAGTTAAATGAAATTTTCACAAATTAAAAATCAATAAATCACTCTCGCCCCACGATGTGTACTACACAAATACCTAACATCACTTTGGCCAGCAGAAAAAGGCTCTGCCGTCAGTAACAACCATTAGAGTTGGTCTTGTTCGTCCAGACACAGTGGGATGCCAGGCCCAACGTCAAAATCATTGCACGAGCTGTCAATCTGAATTCTGCTGTACATCAGAATCTCCTGTATATATGTGCGTGCAACAGGAGAGGAAAAAAAATTCCAAATCACTGCTCGTTAACTTTGGAAAGTTTGTGCGGTCAGAAGATTGAAATATCGCCGAGTATTGTTCTTAATGAAATTCGGAAATTGCTCAAATTCCTGAAAGCACCACGAATACGTTTGCGTGCACTTCGCGGTTCAATTTGATTTCCTCCAGTACAGTGACCTCTGTGTCACATATAGGGAAAGTGTCCTTCAAGTTGGTTTCACGAGAAAATCATTTTAATTAGAAAGTCCGGCACCTATACGACGAAAAACAACACCAGTAGGGAAGGGAATACACTCGCACCTACCGCCAAAGAGGAAAGGTAACACCGACCACTTCCATTCCAATGGTGTGTTGCTACATATTTCGAAAGGAATTCCCTTGCACTGCAAAACAAACAGACATTCGTACATCTCACAAACACAGCTTCAGAAAGAAAATATGAAAGAAATCTGATAAGCGACACGGCCTAGACAAACAGACGTCGTTTGTGTCAACATCAACACCATACTTCTCTCGAGCAGAGTGAAATAATTTTCTGATCTAAGGGTCTGCAGAAAAAAAAAACAGCCGCTCTGTCCGATACTACTTCATCTGATACGCGCATCTATCGTTTGTCAGATAGTGAGTCAGGGAAAATTGAAAAAGGAAAAGTGAAAAACACAAGTGCGGCAAAAACGGAAAGAAATTTATCTTGCTTTGCCGAATAAGCCAAAAAATAACAAGGCAAACAGAATGCGGCATCTTGCCTTGTCAGTTAATCTTGGAAATAATTACTTTTTTTCCCGAAGGAGGCGTCGTCGGCTGGCGTCATCGTCGTCGGATGGCAGTGACAGTGATGACTTTCAGAACGAACAATTGAGAGTATATACGCGGGAGAAATGACAAACATAATTATTATGCGCAAATGGAATTGTGCTTTATTTCCAGAAACAAGCAATGATTTTCCAGATGCTTTTCACTTCTCCAAGCTAAACTCATTTAAAGTTAAATTTAATGACACTGACGACACCGACGGTGCAATTAGAATTGGGTCCTGAAATTTGTTTTCGCGTTGGCGAGAGGGCGTTTTCTTTAAATTGTCAAATACACAAATAGATTGGACGGAATTTTTCGTAGAACATGATCGATGCGGCTTTCGAGGATCTTTGAGTTATAATTATGAGGGAATTTAGTTTTTGGACAGCAAGAACCTAGATGTTTTTTTTTTTTTTTTTCAAATCGAGCAGAGGGTTCACTTGATAGTGCTTTTCAAATTTTAATTTTGCACTGCTTTGGTGAAATCATGGGGATATTCGAGAGTGACAAACACGAGATCTGTCATCGTTCAGCAAACTTCAAACTCGTAGATCTCTGAACAAACTAAAGGTTGCACCATTATTCCCTTCGTTATGTCTAAAACATTCATAAGGATTGATTAGGTAGTTTCAACCAAAACAAACAGTAAGAAAATCTACATCCAAACTGATGGGTGGCGATGGATGATTTTATTATGCCTAGATAATGTATTTTGACAGCCGTCAACCCCCTAGCTCGAGATACCTAAACCTATACCTATATAGAACCATCTTCCAAAATCAAGAAACTCACCGCTCAGCTGAAAGAAGAGATGCCCCTTTGCTTGGCTTGGTTTTGAAACTAGACTTAAGGCAGCCGTTCAAAACTTGAATGATTGACAAACTCCTTAAAGTTGGGCTTTGCAAAAACGTCAAATTCAAGCTCAGCAATCGCTGCTTTAGAGGAGGTATTTAACAGCGACTTAGTGAACAACAGTTTAATAACGGGCTACCACAAGGCAAAGTCATAGCAGCAATTTTATTTACTTCAGATTTTCATTACTGGTAAAACACACATTTGAAAATGTCCTGACTAGAACAGGGGTTCCCAATTTTTTTCGGCCACGGAACCCTAAATGATCAAACTTTTTTTGGCTGACCCCCATATTGATATTAACAGAAAACATCGTTCCTTGAAGTGCAGTTTGGATATTCTTATGTTTGAGAAGAAAAGAAAAAATAAATGATACAAATATTATAATTATTTTAAGTTTTATAAAACACAAAAAATTCAAAATATTTTTTTCGCGGATGACTAGATGTATGAATTTGTTTGATGATGAATTTCGGTGCCCCGCGACGGCACGATTATGTTTTTTCTACGGAACCCCTTTTACCCTTCCATGGAACCCCAGGGTTCCGCGGAATACCATTTGGGAAACGCTGGACTAGAAAACCAAAATATGCAGACAGACATGCAGACAGACAGAAAGTCGCGCAATGAACCTCGACGTCTCTGGGTACATAATTTAAAAACTGAAGGCAGAAACCTTGAATTGAATTCAGACACATTTTATGTTCGCTCAGCGGTGATTCCAGAACTGAGAGGCATTGATCTTTCATAACCCTCATCCTCAAGCTTTCGGATTGCCTAAAGTGGTATACAGGTGTGGTCCTTAAATTGCTTGGGGAGCTGGCTGTATAAAGATATCAACCAAAAATACGCTAATCTTTAGTGTATTTCAAAAATAAATATAACTCTGATATTAGAGGCTTGCGCTTCTATAGTCCTCTTTTTTCAGCTTCAGTCTCAGCAATGCAAGGTAAAGTATGATTTTCAGCACGCAATTACAACAGCTATGCTCTACTTGACACTTCGAGGACTCATAGTAGTTGTTGTTATTACATGCTAAGAGTCCTACTTAACTCTGCTTTGCTGAGATCGAGCTCAAATAAACTCGCCTTATATCTATTTCCGAACATTCATTGATTCGAAAAGCCCATTTACAACCTTGTACTGAAATGTTAAAGAGTCGTTTCTCCGATACATTTATTTTCCTTGAGTTTGCAGGGTCACGTTGCACAAGTTAATTGAGACTGCAAAAGTGCAGTATAAGAAGGGGTTTTTAGAATGACCCGCTTTTTAAGGCGGACATTTTATATCTCTCGAACCTATTGTCGAATTTACTTCAAACCCAAAAAAGTACAAATTATTAAACATAATTTTCGCTGTAACTTCAAAGTAACCCCCTAACCCCCTTTTTACGGGGTAAAATATCTAAAATATTTATTTTTCATAAGGACTATAACTGCCTAACCAATTACCACAGTGATGTGCAATTTCGCGCGGTGATAGAGAAGAGTAAATAATTAGACATGTGTCTCAGGAGATTTTGATAAGCAACAGTAGCCCTTTTAAGGGGGTTTAACCCTCCATAGTGGGGGGTATAAAATAGTCTATGGGGACAATTTTTTATTTTTTTTTTGGATTTGCTTAAACTAAGTAGAGCTCTATAATGCTTTTGATGAAATACGTTGTTCATAAAGTCCGAAAATTTCTTATATATAAATAAGCGAAGGCAAATAGTTAGGAACAAATTTTAACTGCCTGTAACACAAGCATTTCTACCACTGGGCGAACTCTAGTAATCTTAAGAGGTCCAAGATCTTGCCTACAATTTAAAGGGGCGTTTATATATTTTTGAGACTTTATTACGTACAAAATCTCGAGCTCGAGATGTTAATCAATTCTGACATTACGATGATAGAGGAACTCAAAAAAGTGGGTCGCACAATTCTGTCCATCTGTCTGTTTGTCTGTCTACCCGTCTGTGCCGAGGCCTATAGCCTAAACGGCTGACCGGATTTCGTTTAAACTTCGGATTTGGAGTTTGTGGGCTTACAATTCAGGCCTTTTTTTTTTTGTGCCAGGTAACCTCAATTCCCCATACAAAATTTGCATACCAGTTTGATTTTTTCGAAAACGGCTCTAACGATTTCAACCAAAATTGATATTTGAGATTAAGTAGGTTACCATGACTGCGTACTCAGTTTTTGGCTAAAAAATCTAAGAATGGCACTTTTCAAATTTGGAAATATCTCGAAAATGTTCAATACGATTGTAACAAAAATTAATTGCTAAGGTAATATGGTCATTTCCAACTTAATGGCAAACTCAGTTTTTCTCTGTATTATCGTAAAATCGATTTTTGAAAAAAGTCATTTTTAAAAAATTTGGTTTTCCTTAGTTTACCTGAAAACGGCAATAACGATTTTGACCAAAATGCAAACTTAGAGTAAAATTTGTGTTCTTAAAATTATTGCGTCCTTAATTTTCAATTCGAATCACCGAAAATGGTAATTTTAAAAACTGCTTATATCTCGAAAACCCCATGTTTGACTTCGATAAATCTTCAAAAACAAAGTAATGCTTATATCGTGAACAATAACTTATAATCGGTTTTTAGCTATATAGCTAACAAATAGTATTTTTAGAACTAAACATTGCAATATTTGCTATTGTTTTGTCTGCCAAATTTTACAAAAATCGCTCTAACGATTTTCATCGAGATACATATTAACGATGGTATCAGTAAGTAGGTATTCTAAATAAGATACCGTATTTAGTTTTTCTCAAAAAATTAAAAGAAATCTGTTTTTTTTTAATTATTTCTCAAAAAAGTCGATCTGCATTCACATATCTTCGGTACAGTTTTGAAATACACAATATCAATGCCGAATGCCCCACTTTTTAGCAAATATTACCAACTCCTTTTTTTCAACCATATTGAATATGCTATGCACCCTAAAAGTAATTCCAAAACTTGGAGCTTACACAATCAGCAAGTCTCACTTCATTTGCACCAAAACATTTAATTAACGAGAAAGTTGCGTTCGACCAAGTTGTGCAATTTACCTTCTTTACGACCAAAATAATTGTGAGGTCAAACATATAAGCCGTCTTCCCAACTACTTTGACTGTGTTAGTTGGTACTTCTTTTTAAAAGGGTCCTTGAACGCCTTCGTTTGAAAGTTCTTCACAATGTCGTCGCTTAGAATTACGTTGCAGTTTACAAGGAGCTGGCCTTTAGCCTTGCCAATGAATTTTAGCTCAGATATATTTGCAGTACCAAGTAGATCTGCAGCAAGATGCAAGCGCAAACTGCCTTTGTTCTTACACAAGCACTCTGAGCATTACATTTTAGTGCAAGCGTCAGTGCAACCAACAGTTGCTGAGCACCTTTCCTCCTTCGACCCTGCAGACATTAGAAAGTCTAGTCAAAGAGTCAAAGAGCCCTCCGTTTCAATCCCATTTCAATAAATAACCTTGGCAACTGTCGAACTATTTACGCGATTTTCTGAAAATTGCTTTTGATGCAGGGAAACGGATTCCCCTCTTTGTTTTCGAAAGCACTCAACCCCCCCATTGTATAAATCAAAATCCAGCTCCAAAAATGAATTCAACGTCCCTAAGCGCCTTGGTTTATAGCCAACCACAAAGCCAATTCCAACACACATATCTACAGCGAAGGTATATAGCCAAGTGTTGCTTCCCATTATTTAAGGATAAAGAGGCAATGCGATTTCAACCCACTTACCCTCCCCCGAAAATTGACTTAACAAAAACGATAAATTTCATTTGACATCGAGGAGAATTTATGTTTTGTCATACATCTTAAATAACGACAAAATGTCTGTCAAACGCATTCACGCACGTACTGCTCAAAAATGACAGACGGGCCTACATATAGATACGAGTACGTTCATAAGACTCACGTGCTACATAATGACTCCCTTTCAATGGGATTAATCCTTGCTCTCCCGAAAAGTATTGGATTTTTCATATATTTCCGAATTTTTCCACGAACGCAAAAAACCGTTTAGCCCTGGGGCTGCTCATGACACATGTTGTCCTGCACGTATCTATACGCCGTGACATCGGAAACACACACTACCCGATCAGATATTGGTAAAGTTGAAAAGTATGTGTCGATAGGGCGGCTCTGGGTGTCTGTTGGGTTCTACAATGGAAGGACGAGGGTAACAGATACAGCTACAAACACACTTGCTGTTGTCAAAGCACTGCGAAAACCTTCAGGCGCTAGAGCAGGAAATATATCAAAAGGATACCGCGTTTGAATTATTATTTTAACCGAGTGCGCTATTCATATTTATAGTGCGGGATTATGTTGCCAGCCGTGAGCCAAACTGCTGTACGAGTCCACAAGCACATGCCGAAACGATTCGGCTAATTAAAGTCAGCTGCAAAATGTGTAGTAAATTACGAATGCCCCCCGAGTCCGGAGCGCAATTACGACGGCGGACCTTTGGTCCGGCCATTCACTGTGAGATTAATGTTGCACGCCCCCGACATTTTTTTTTCTATCCCACACTACACGCTGAATAGACCAAAAATCCTCTCTCTATCCTTGAACCGAGAATCATTCTTTCCCGCTGCTGATGCTGTACACTTTCGGCTTTGGCGAATTATTTCACCGGAAATTCAATTGATGCGCCTGTACCGTCAGACAGCAAATGGATCTGTGGATCTGTGTGCGTGTGTCCGAGGACGCCCATACTGTCTATCTGGGAGCTGCCAGAACCCGATGACCCTTTGGGTCAATAAATCCACATTTGAATTGCTGATTTTGTGCACACGACTTTATTTATAGTCAGCGCGCGGCGATGGTTTAACTTCTTTTTTCCCGGTAGCATTTGGGCAGTTCGCCCCGAAATTGACAGAGCAAATTATCACTGAATTACAGCGTTTTGCGAATTCACTGGTCCGATTCGCTGTCGATTATCAAAGTGGAAACGGAGTGGATGCGATAGTTAACAGTGTTGAAATATGCGGGTGGGGTGCGGTGAGCCTATGCGTTGGCATTTTGTGGTGTAAAATGAAATTTTGCACAGCTTTGATTTTTTTTTTTTTTCGAAATTGGCTCAGCCGAACAGAGGGCTGCCGGGCATTTTCGAAACTCAATTATGGTTGTGTTGCAAGGGATAGGCTGACGGGTGCTGATGGCAGTCATTTAAATATCGGATTGGGGCTAAAGCTGTGGATAAAAAAGATAACACGCTGATTAATGAAACTTGAATAATGTGCTGCTTTTTGATTTACTAGAGGTTTCGTTCCATTTGATTGCGTTTGCACATGAAGTCAGGTAGACAGGATGGTCTATCTCAAAAGTGTCGAGGCGTCTTTCAGGGCTTCTCGAACAGGTACACCGTGCTTATGTATGAAGTATTTGAACGTCGAATTGGGCCGACGCAACTTCGTCCATCCTTCCTTACATGAAGCTGAGTTTGGTTGCTTGAAAGCAGATCGAGATTCGAAATCGAGGCCGAAGTGAGTGCTGAAAATTGCAGCTTATACGACAGCTTCTTATGAGCTCCTTGACTAATTGGTACCTGGAATCAGATGTTGATCCAGTTTGAGGGACACGTGTCTCAATATTTTTATAACTAGTGGGCAATTCCATGAGTGAATCAGAGTCTGGTACAGCTGGTTTAAAACTAACTTAAAATAGTCGGAGACTTTATACTAGCGACTAAGCTGCAGCGCTGTTTTGACTAGATCTCTTCTTTCCTTACGGTTCACTTCTTCTGGATAGTTCTTTGTTAGACAGCCCAAGTGAACTTTCGGATAGAAAGGCTTATCGAATCATTGCAGTAGCGCCAATCTCAACTTGCCTACTATCTTATGCGAGAAGCAGTTGCAAACAGGATTTTTACAAGTTTTACCGTACCCTCGATGTAGGCTTTCCATTGCTGGAACAATTGTCGGCTTGTCGGCATATACCAAAGACTTCAAACAGCCTTAAAGGAAATAGTTAACCGTCCTTAAATCACACAATTGTGGCACCCAGAAAAAAAAAATTGATTTCTAGAGAGGATGTTGTCATTATACACTTCGATCAATAGCTTTAGCTTCATGGTAATTTAGCAATTATCCTTTTAAATCTACACGGAAATATTATAAAAACAAGAACACTATGATTTAATGTACCTACCTAACAGTAATAATTTGAATTTTTTGTAATTTGAATAATGTAAATAACTATACAGTTTTGCTTGCTTTTGTATATAAAAATAATTACAAAAAGCAGTAACTTATCTATTTTAATGTATTTAATTTATAACCTTTCATGTATAAATTCTTTATTGACTGAAGAAAATGATTTCTATGAAAATCCACAGTGCTTGATATCGGAAATGAACTTAGTATTCATATTTCAAAAAAATGTAGGTTCGCATAAATTAGTCTAAATAAATCAATGCACGATGTAAGTAAAAAGTTATTGAAGTAAATGAAAAGGCCATTCAACATATTTGACTAAAAATAATTGATCTTGATTTCAGAAATATTTTATTTATTTAAGTAAATTGTTTTCGATTTCACATATATAATAAAGCAAACAGTTTCTTGGGTCAGGAAAACCTATGAACAAATCTTATTGAAAAAAAAAAACAATTATTGAGGCAAAACTCTTTATTAAATATTTATTTTCTTGAATAAAATGCAATCAACTCAATGACTCAATGCATTGAAAATGTTAAAAATAAGAAATAAAAGGTTTGGACCATATACGAACTTTATGTTCTCGTTTTAAGAAACTTTTACTTCCAGTCTAGACAATGTTTTGTTTGTGTAATTAAGAAGATCGTCTTCAAGCACGTTTGGAAACAAAGATCTCTGTGCCGCGCGTGATTATTTTATGGTGGGATTTCAATGGTCTTTTATTTTTGAACGAGTATACCAAAAAGATGCCCCGCCAACCCATTATCAGCAGCATTACTCGGGGTGGCCGTACGCTCATTTGATTTATCCTCACTACAAATGTGTCAGTTTCCCTTATTAGCAAAGCTTACGATACGAGTGTGAAGTTAAACGCCTACGAAACCGAAGTTAGAACGAACATTTTTTTTTTACGATAAAAAAGCGTATATCGAGTTGCAACTGTTCGTTAGCTTCTGGTGGAAACTACTGGAAAGACTTAGATGAAACGTATTTTGAAATAGTTTTGAAGACTCCGCGAGCTCTATAGGAGGCGTCGCTTATTGCCACGCCTCCTTTATGGAGGCATTTTCGATCACTTTCACTGGGTTCATCTTGCCATTACCATTAATTCTACATTAATCTGAAAAATTCAAACACATGGCCAACAGATTCCATAAAACTTTAAGCCAACGGTTCTCAAACATATTAAATATTTCGGAACCCCAACTCTTAATACCCTATTCACACCGAACCGAAAACCGGGTTTTCGCGAAAACTTTATCGAAATCAGAAGTTTTCCATACATATTTCAATTTTCAAAACGAGTCGTTTAATAGTAGGGGAGAGTGGGTACGAACGTAACGCAGGGTCGGTTGTAACAATGACGTTTTAAGGAAACGTGTCTATACCTGTATGCGTTCATTTTTAAATGCAGAATTCCTTCCAATTATGCTCTGAATACACCAACAACAAAAAGACACTTCAGTGTCCTCTTATATGTCAAATAGAGTTAAAAAGGTGAAATTCTAGTGGAAACGTGTTTAATTTTTAGTAAATGGTTTTTCGTCAATTTTCGTAAAGAAAGTAAGTTTTCACTTTAGCCAAGCAATATTATCATAGTGATAGATTAATAACATATTATTTATTAAATTTTCAGTATAAAAAAACTAAGGGTAGGATGGTTGTAACATTTTTTGTGTGGACGGTTGTAACACAAATTGCATAGAAATTTATTTTTGTATGCACTTTATTTCTGCTTGCTTTGAATAATTCTGAGCGTTTCGACCGAGTAAAAAATGAATTCGATTTCTCATTTATATCAAGGCTTATTGAATTACCGTAATATTGGGCTTAGTTGGGAATATGTGCCTTGTTTACTCAACTTTTACTTCGATTTATACAAATATTTTAACTGTTTTTTTTTTTAATTAACAATTCATTTTAAGCATTATTTTTGTTTTCTTCTTAAATTTATATGGTGTGACGACCTTCCTTTCACCATGTCACAATCTATCGATTGTAACATTTGACTCGCTCTTAATCTTAGCAGCATACCCCCGATCTGGGACAATAGCTGGAAACCAAGTTATTATCTTACGGTAGTCAAAAGTCCCCTTATTAACAGGCATGTTGTTTCAGTTTGGTGTGTACAACGGTTTGCAAATTATGGAAGGGAATACGAAAAATGTTACTTTGGTACCCACTCTCCCCTACATTTACACCGCACCTAAACTCATCGTTTCGGCTAAATTCAACATTTCAGGCCAAATGTCCAGCATTTCGCAATATATTTTCCAACATTTCCAAATGTTGAGTTTCGTCGCTGCATTTGTAAGTTTGTCCAATCGAACAAACCTCGTTACAAATACCGCACATCATTTAAGACTGACAAAAAAAAAAAAAAAAAACCGGCTGTCAACAAATCAATCAAAATGAGTCAGCAATATATTTAATATGCCTGAATTAGCACTTAAATTCATGCTTAAATTAATATAGCTAAAAAAATAAATTCCTAGAGGTTCAACCACTTCTGATTTCTAAACAGAAAAACAAGGATCAATAAAATCAATTCTGACACTAGCTGTCATTTGAAATGTCGAAGTTTCAGTGGGAACGCAAAATTGGTTTCGACATTTTTTTTTTCCCGAAATGTTGAATTTAGGTGCGGTGTAAATGTAAGGTACTATGTATAACGTCGTTTTTCACGAAAACGACTTCCAATCGTTGGGTTGTTGAAACAAACATACCTTTTGCAATAATCAGTCAATTCAGCTAAACACCTGACCTAACAAATTAAAATCATTTTCCACAATTAATTGATGGGCTGATTATATATTATTAAATTCACTAAATTCATTTTATGTAAAACCGAGGCTTTAAGCAGTCAAAATAGCTTTCTACTCCATAAAGAAGCTTAGCTACTAACCAAAGTCAACCTTGATACATTTAAATTTTTCATTCATTAAAATTAAATAAATAAAATAATAAAATTCGATAAATTTAAATAAAATCGAAATATATCAGCAACGTCTCGAGTAATATTTTTTTTCTATCCCACCACAATTTTCAAACCCTTTTAAAACCTACTAGGGATTTGTGAATTTACTTTACGGGCCATAAAAATAATACACGTGAGTTTGAGTAGTTATAATTACCAAGAAGAGCACGCATGCTCACAAAGAGCCCTAGTAATAGAACCGACCATCAAATGGGTCAAAGCGATGCTTGTAAGCCGGAAAATAACGGCTTCGACTGGATCAATCACAGCATCTGTTACAGCCGTAAGGGGCTGCCCACAGGGAGGCGTACTTTCACCTCTACTGTGGTCCTTGGTTATAGATAACCTATTACGTAAGCTGAGCTCCGCAGGCTTCAATATCATAGGCTATGCCGATGACTTCGTCATCATTTTTAGGAGTAAAGAAGCAAATGAAGTTACATCAATAATGCAAAGTGCTCTTAAGATAGTCCTAGATTGGTGCCGCACAGAAAATCTTTCTATCAATCCAAATAAGGCTATCATAGTTCCCTTCACCAAGAGAAGAAATTTAAATCTAAACCAAATTTCAATCAATGACACACTCATTGAGTATTCCGACGAAGTCAATTATCTTGGAGTAGTCCTAGATAAACGACTGAATTGGAACTCCCATATAAAGTATAAAATTACCAAAGCTACTAATGCTTTATGGGCCTGTCGCCGTATGTACGGTAGAACCTGCGGGGTTACACCGAAGATCACACACTGGATCTACACAGACATGATCAGAACCAATATAACATATGCTTCTATAGTATGGTGGAACAAAGTTGTCCAAAAGAACACCATTTCAAAGCTGAACAAGTTACAACGCCTTGCATGCCTAGGCCTTTCCGGCGCAATGCGAACTTGTCCTACAGCTGCTATAGAAGCTTTAATAGGATTAACACCCCTCCACATACATATACGCAGCTCAGCGAGCCTGGCACAAGGGGAAGAGATAAACTTTAGTGACCATCCGGAGCTATTGACCCTTATCTCGGAACTTCCGGAACTTGACATGACCTGCGCGGTAACTGACCGACTACCAAAAACTGTATGCTTCAACAGGAAATTCTTCACGGAGATCACTAAAAGAGAAGCATGGGTTAGCAATAACCCACCTAACTGCCAAAACGGCCTAAAGTGGTATACGGATGGTTCCAAAATGGAATCGGGTGTGGGAGCTGGCATACATGGGCCAAACCGAAATGTATCAATACCTATGGGGAAAAGCCCCAGTGTATTTCAGGCGGAGCTCCATGCCATTAAGGAATGCGCAAACCTCATCAATTCTTCAGGTATAAAAGGTGCAAACATCCATATATTCACAGACAGTCAAGCGGCTATAAATACCCTTAACCCACCAATCATTGTCTCAAAATCAGTCATGCACTGCCTAAATGCCCTCCAATCTCTCGGCTCCAGAAACAAAACCAAAAAATGGTGGGTTTCCGGACACGAGGGTATTGAAGGCAACGAAAAAGCTGACGAGCTTGCTAGGAAAGGGTCGGAGACCCCTTTCATAGGACCAGAACCTTTCTGTGCCGTCACTAAATCAGCAATTAACTCTACCATAAAAAGCTGGGAACACAAAATGTGTATCAAACAGTGGGAAGAAATCCCAGGCCTCAGACAAGCCAAAAGGGCAATCTTACCGTTTAAAAGATATGCCAAACAAATTCTAAACTTAAGAAGGCACGATATCAAAAACCTTGTAGGCTACCTAACTGGTCACCACGGTCTGCGATATCATCTAAACAAAATGCATATAGTCAACTCCCCGGAGTGCCGGCTATGTCTCGAAGAAGACGAAACAGCTGAACACTTCTTGTGCGAATGCCCAGCTCGAACCAGTACTAGAAGGAAATTCTTCTTCCATGAATTACTAAGTCCTGAAGAACTGAAGAAGTCCTCTGCTGAAAACATTATCAGCTACATTAGGGAAGTGGAAACTCTGCTAGCCTAAGTTTTATTTTCTGGCAACCTTCGGTACAATAGATCTTTAAGGTCAAAGTGCCTCTTATCGCCCTGGCGATAAGTCAGAAGTTAAAAAAAAAAAAAAAAAAAAAATAATAGATGTCATCACCATGTGTCATTTAAATGAGAATGACTTGCTTTTCCAAATATACATCTACATCTTATAACCAAACTTGACTCATTTTATTGATACAGTTGGTATACTCTTACATTCAGCTGATGGAATGCGATCTCATTTAATTGATTAAATAAATAATCGCGTTAGAACGATCGTATGGATTGTTACTAAAGCTGGGTACATATTTGTTCGACGTATGTACATGCTCTGAATTACTGCAAAACGAATACCTACTTCAAAGGCTATAATTAGGTGGGTATATCAGATCCCCGCTCCCCGACAACAAGCGGCGGAACAGTGTCTGCAATGTCATGGGAATTTGAATTTATACGCTGATAATAAATCTGCGTCATACAGTCGTCTTTTATATGAATTGCCATATGACGTGTGCGTCAGTACAAACGTCGTCTGTTAGTTATATACAAACTAAGATATCAAAAGCAAAACCCAATGCCAAAAACCAATTAACACATTTGAATAGCTTAAGCCGAACTTATATGTTGCTTCAGCCCCCTACGCTCACACCAACCGCGGCCGACTAACTTTCATCATCGCCTAACTTTGATACTCTCGACTTGCTCCGCATATCCACTCGGGTTCAAATTTAGCAAGCGAAAGGCAAGACGAAAGTTATTATTATGTACACCTGTATCTATATCGCTTTTCATCATTTTATTGTGTGGGGGAGGGGGACTCTTGTTGTTTTTGAAATGGAAACCAACCCCAACCAACTGGCGAATGGCTCCAATTCACTTGTAACGAAGGCAACAGACACACACACACAGACCCACTCTCACCTGCTGCAGGCACGAAAATCGACAAGCGCAGACCAAACAAAATTCGAATCCGACTCCGACTCAAAGTCGATGGTATCGAGTGTCGACCTGCAACCCAAAGCTTCGGATTGTGTTTTTATTTTGTTTACTCCATTTTTTATTTTTGCGGCACCCGAGCGCGTGGTATGGGTATGGGCTTGGGCAAGGTATTCATTTTTATTCCACAGTACCATTCTTTTTGTTTGTCATGGTTGGATACGTGGAGCAGGGAGACAGAAAAAAAAAACTGTTTTTTTTTTTTGCACATGCAGAATGTCAGTATACGCATAAATCCTTCGGCAATTGGCTTGCGTTCCATTGACCGGAGATTATCTGCTAGATCTAGAACCGAACAAAATGGTTCGCAGGGCATAATCTTAATTAAGATAATTTGCACAATAGGCGGCTGCCACGGCAATGTGCCTACGAACTCAATTTCCTCACACATTATGCATGACCAGTCTAGTGGAAAACATTAATTTCCCGATGTAACTCTGATGCTGTCCGTCGCACCGCACGGATGCTCTCGCTCACATTGTTTTTATACTGAATAAATTAAAAAACCTCACTTTGCAACAAATGAGACAAGAGGAAAATAAAGTTGAATGCGGTGCACAGGAAAGGGAATTAAAAAAGAGAAGAAGCGCCCTTCCGTTTGGTTTGGTGTGTTCTTTTTTTGCTTCTGTTGCACGCGCAATGATGACTTGCATGGGGAGTACAGTATTGCCAATGGGGTTAGCTGGTGAAGCTGTGAACAATTACCCTCGTATTGGACGTGGAATATTCTTGAAAGCAGCTATGAAATTCATACCAAATTTCCCCTCTAGAATTTCAGAAAATAATAGTTAATTTCTTGTTATTTCAGCATTTAGAATTTGAAGACTATTGCTTCGGCTTTATTTCTCTATCAATGTTTGGCATTATTTTACTATGTAAACGTGAAATAGCGCAGAATTCTAAAATTCGGTTTTATTTCGCTTTCATAAAGTGAACTCCGGATATAATGACGGTGAAAGAAGCGGGTTTAATTGGTCGCTATAACGTCAGAAAAATTAATTTCTTTTTAAGTTTCGTCGCTATATTCGGAAGGAAAATTTAGATTCTTGCAAAAAACGGACGCTATATACGGAATCGTCGTTGTATCCGAAGTCGCTATATCAGGTTGAAATTGTATGATATGAAAAATATTTTGTAAAGTTTAGCGACTCAGAATTTGCGTCGTTATATTCGCATGGTCGTTTTAAACGAGGTCGCTATAGACGAATTTCACTGTATTCAAAAAAAAAAAAAAGATTGTGGTGTTTACTCGATTTGGAAAATAGTTTTAATTTGGTGTGAATAGGACTTTCGACAAATTACCGTATATTTTTTCCATGTGTGCAGTGGCGGTTAGAATCGGAGTTAGGGGGTCCTTGGGAGGAGACGGGCTAGCCAACAAGAAAGAGTGCTTCCGAGACTTGACCGACGCTTGTGGCCTTGATCGAGTCTCGGCGGCGCGGATGAACCCCTGTTGGCGACCGACAGGCGACAGGCAACCATGGACGCGATCAGGATGGTGACCAATCGATAAGATTGCTCACCACCCTAATTATAGGTTATGTAGGTTAAGTAGCTTAGATAGTTTTAAGTAGTTTTAATAAAACAAATAATAAAGATTCCAAGTTTTTTTTTTTTTTTTTTGTAAAGTTTCGTGGAAATTAAAAAACAAAACAAATTAAATACTTATAGATAGATTTAAGGCCGAAAGGCAATCATTTTAAAGATATTGTTAAGTTTAGAGTGCTCGTTAAGAGCCAGTAAGCTAGAATAAGATAAAATTTATCTTTAAATTAGATTAAATAAAAAATTAAATTAAATAAAAAAAAAATATTAGTTAAAAAAAAAGCGACAGTCGACAGCAGAGCAATGGTTAAAAAATCGAGCGCACTGCGAAAATACTAGCAGTAGAATATTGGTCATGTGTTGCATTGCATATTTTAAAAAATTATGCAAATTTAAAACAAAAATAAAGAACGATAAGCAATGGATGAAGCTGCAGATGAGTCGTAAGTTTTTGTTTAAATAATTTAATTGTTTTGTTTACAAAATAATACTTTTTCTTAAATCCAAAAAACTGACTCTTGGAGTAAATACGAACACCAGGAATGACACCATAGTGGAAATCCGGCGAAGAGTTACCCTAGGAAGAACTACCTCGTTGGTAAGGTTCAAAGCTCCAAACTCCATGGACAAAGTGGTTTACCTTTCGAAACCCTCATCCTGTCAGTGTCAGGTAACACTACCTCTGAGAGTCCAAAAAAGAGTCCCTGATGAAAAAAGTAGTTTCATTCCGATCTTAATATTTTATTTTATTTTTGCAAGGATCATACTGTTATCTGCAAGCGATAGAATAGTAATTCCAATTCAACTAATTACAAATAACTTCAAAGGAGTCTGATTATGAACTAGTGGTGTAGTTCGAAATAGCTATCATTCCTACCAAAGTGACTGTGTCTACGAGTTGTTGTTAAGAGTTGTTCCCTCGAAAGACAAAAATTCACAAACTGAAATTCGACATAATTTCCCAGCAGAAATCGTCAGAGTAACTCCCAAACAAGCGAGAATCGTTGTTACTCCTCGCTTCCCCTCCCCCACTCAGTAAAAACAAATTCCTTCGAATTCAACTAAATAGGCCAAACTATTTTGAATTATAGCAAAACGTCTTACATTTTTAAAAGGAGTCCGAATTCATTGATTTTTAAAAATATGAGTTCGGAGTCAAGGCGCTCAGGGTCGCAGTCAAAATGACTCTAAAGCGTCCCGAAGGTAACACTGCTGCCAGTTCTGCTTTATGGCGCCGAGTGCTGGAGCATACACCGTGCTCCTTCGAGAGAGTAACTCTTCAACCGATTTTTGATCCTGTGTGCTAGGAGCTCGAACGGAGAAGAAGGTACCACCGCGATCTCTATGAGCTCTATCAAGATGTTAATATAATATAGTCGCAAAATCAAAAATCCGTCGACTACATTGGCTCGGCCACATCGAGCAAGCCTGAAATTTTGTAGGTATCCCTTAATAATACGCGTTCTGTGCTTTTATGGAATGGGTTGTCTTCGATATCGTAATTGAGATTCCGCCCAAACCCCTTTTCGACATGAAGGTGGGAAGAAATATTAAAAACAAAAAGTACAGAGAAGCTTTTTATATTCACGTATTATTGTAATGGAGATTTATGTTCGTGTTAATAAACTATGTAATCAGGGAAAAACTCTAAACCGCAATGCGTCATCATGGGAATAGAGTATTTTGCTACATAGTACTTTCAACCATTACACTAAAAACACTCATTGCAATGGCAACAGTTGTCCCCTACTAAACTTTCCCTTTAAAGCAGGAGTTCATCTGTGACGACAGCGGATGGAAACTGAATCACAAGCATTCAGCGGATCGCATGTTACTTTATAGCTTCCTTTTTTGCCATTCTCTTTAGCTTTTGTCCAAACAATCGTTCCCTTTCACTGTCGCTCTGTTGCACTGCGCTCTGCACGATTCTACATTTTATCTTCCGTATACTTCAGTTTGTGTGTGTGTCTATGCCCATTGAAAGGGCATACCAGAATAATGCCCACCATTGTGAAATGACGTCCAACTGTCCGATGCACTGTTATACCATTACACAGCCTCCTCCTTAGTAAATTTACTTAGGGCGCAACTCTACAGCCAAGAGTCAACAAATGAATTCGCTGCCAAGGAGATGCGCGTCTCCTTTTAGGGATGACTTTTATATTAACGACAGCTGAGCACACCGCCCAGACAGCGCACCCGCCATCATTAGGTTCAAGGAACTAGAACTAATTCCAGAAGACACACAGATTAACTTTTTCCAGCACTGCTACTGTACAAATCGAACAGCATGCCGATAAATGGGTGGCTGGTGGCTGCCGCGGGAAAATAGTGCACAAAAAAAGTAAAACAGGATTTGTATCTCGGAATTGTTTACACAGCAACGATCTCTGCATCCATAAATGCAAGCTGTAATGATACTCCGTTGATATTAGGTATTGTGATTGTGATGCTTGTTTGTACAACGCGTCTTACAGTCAATTCCATTTCAAGTATTCCCCCCATCCAGAGTGCAAGTCCTGTTGGCGTGCTCTTGGTATCGTTTCGCTTGGGTGTTTTTTCATCTTTTTTTTTTTTATTTACTGTGGATGGCTTTGAGTACAAGCATTAACTTCTTGTTGTCGATTAATATATTTGAAACGGACATAAAAGAAATTGCCGGCCAAGTGGGGCTCGCCATTTATAGCTGGACTGGGGCCTGTCATTATGTCTTGTTCTAGTTGAGGTTTAGTTCCGACACACACGTCCCACTGTCTTGTATGGATTGCGGAATTGTTGTCTCCTTATTGGAGTCGATGTCAGGTATTTGCTTGGTATTTTGTCGAAGAGAAGATCTGACGGATTGTATTAAATCGGAGGCAGATAATATATACGAGTGCATGTCAATGCGTTTTGGTGCATCTAGAGAGGATGTTCGGTCAGTGCGAGGCAGTAATTTAAACGCGACCGCTGCCAGTTGTAGGCATTAGCTTTTGAAGCGGTTTTCAATTTAATGAGTTTGTAAGTCTTAAGCTAAGATTCCGCGTGTCACTTTTCGTGGGAAATTTTGACAGCCGACGTCATTGTGACGTAAATACTTGTCCAAAATTTGCCACTATGTGTGATCGGCCGTCAAGTGTCTGCTCACGTGGGCTGTTACAGCGCTTACCGCAAGTGACATAGCTAAATGTCACGATTAAGTGACGCAAATTTTGATTACCGTGTGATCGGCTGTCACCCGTTTTTGGGACTGAGTGACTGAGATAAAAGGAACAGTAGGGAGAGAGTTAATTTATTTAGATTTGCTGATACGAACTCGAGCTACCACTTCAATAGAATAATCTTTAAATGCAATTTCATTTGTGCTTTATGTTTATAGGTACTGTTGGTACAAGGAAGTTGGGCGCAGGTACCCTTAAACCCTTCACATCCGAACTTCCGTCGCCAGTAATGAGAATTCTATAATTTTATAACCCTTTTTTCACGACCACCATCTGTTCCTAATTGTGCACTTGTGCACAGATATTTTTATATCTGTTTTTTCCGCGAAAAGTTTAAATTAGTTGGAAATAATAATAAGGACATTATCTTTCAAAATTTCTACCAATCCTCGAAAAACAAAACCATGTGGCAGTTCTGTGTTGCGAAATAGTATGTTTGAGCACTTTTTCTTACCCTAGATCGGTTTTTACTTTGGACTGGAATACAAAAAAAAAAAAAAAAAAAACACAATCTAAATTTTTCTTTGAATTGATAGCACTTTCCGAATATCGGTTTCTTTTCCGATTTACAGAAAACACGAACAAGTTTCTTCAGATACACATTATTCCAAACACAGACAAATGACAATAAACAGAGAAATTCAGTTTTTTGTTTTGACATTTGTGGACTAGACAGATGTGAACAAGACTCCCCAAGAACGCGGAATAATTTCGAATTTTCGATTTTTCGACCAAATTCATAATGAGCGATGAGGCTCATTTCCACCTCAGCGGGTACGTGAACAAGCAAAACTAGATTCTGGGCATCGGAAATCCACGAGTAATGCACGAGGAGCCATTACACTCGCTCAAAGTTACTGCATAGTGCGCTGGAGGAGTCATCGGGCCATTTTATTTTTTTCGAGAACACCGCTGGTCAAACGACAACAGTGGATGATGCGCGCTATAGGGCCATGTTAACCGAGTTTTTTCTGCCGCAATTGGACGAATTAGGACTGGAGGACATGTGGTTCCAACAGGACGGAGCTACGGCACACACTGCGCGAGCCACAACCGATATTCTGAAGGCGGCGTTTCCGGGTCGCCTCATCTCTCGTTTTGGCGATTTGCACTGGCCCGCAGATTTTTGTGGTGTTTTTTGAAGTCCCGTGTTAAGTTGAACAAGCCCGAGACCCTAGAAGCCTCCAAGGGTAACATTCGACACGAGTGCGAGAATCTGTCGTCCGAAGTTCTCGCCGAAGTGATGAAAAAGGGCATAAAACGAGGCCGTATGGCAATCAATTGGACGGCCGACTTGGCCAACAAAATTCTAAAGGTTCAAATAAAAAGAATCGAAGTTTTTCATTGAGAAAAAGAATGAGATCCGAACAACATCTTTTGGCCCATCTGTATTTACTTTGTCACGAGTGTTCTACCGTGTGATCCCCCGTCACTTAACATTGTCACGGCATGACAATTTTATTTTGTCACGGAATTTGGTATAAAATGTCACGCGCAGGTGCGTAGAAGTGACACCGTGTGATCGGTTTTCAAGCGCAAGTGACACTCTCACGAGAGACACACGAGTGACAATAGAAAGATCGAATTTTTGTGACGTCGGCATGCCTTTAACATTAGATATTTTTCACAGGTAGTAAGTACTCGTAGGTATATGGAAACTTTTCGGATACCTAGGCGTCAAAAGTCTTTATAAAGGCACAGCGCAACACCAGATACATCACCTTACTCACGTTTAGCTATGGTTAAAAATTACGATGATCGTTATACAGAAAATGTGGTCCTACTTATTAAAGTGTACTGTCTACACGACATGGTAATTTGGGGCATCACTAAAGAAAGATGGGCTTTAGAGAGGATGATACCTGTAAACTATGCCTGGAGGAACCTGAGACGGCGGCACATATACTGTGGCAATGTCCGGCGTTAGCTGGAAGAAGAATGAGGATCTTGGGACATCGTTGGGTCGAGACCCAGTCGATGAAACAGATCTCCCATAAACAGATGCTAAAGTTAACACTAGGAATTGCGCTTAAGGAAGAACTCTGGAGAAATCCAGAGAGTCTATCTGGGTAAGATTTACAGTGGTAGAGACGAAGAGGGACCCGAAAATGGTGGTCCGATTCGAATATCTCTCGAAATCTTTATATATTTAATATATACATATACATATTGAAGTATTTAGACTGAATAAAATTGTAGGCGGTTTTTCGAATGTTTGTTCCCGGTTGACGTCAAAATTACTGGACCGATTTTAATGACAATATTTTTTATATATTTCCCAAGACTTCGAGAAAGCTATAGCCTAAGTCGTTTATTGCCACGCTTACTTTTTAGGGACTCTTTTTGAACCAAAACGTATTTATTCCCGACTTTATAGAATTAAAAAAAAAATTTTGAGCCAAAATCTGCATCTGGTAGGCTCGTTAAAATTAGAATTATCATCTAATTTTAATTATCCACTAATAAACAATATTAGTAATGAAAATTCTAAATCAATAAATAATTAAAAATCGGCCAACTACATCGCTTATAGTTCTTGATACTGGTTCTGCTAATGGTTCTGGCTAAATGGGCGCACATCACAAGTATTGTGCATCGTTTTCTCTATTGGGGCGGCACGAAAGCGAAGTGCACGATATTCCCTTAATTGCGATCGAAAACCTACACTAAAAGAGCAGTTAAATCCTTTGCAGAGAAGGCCTGTCGACTTTGGATCATATCAAGTTTAAGTTTGGGGACTGTTGCTTCGAATCTTCTAAAGGGAACCTAGCTGCTGCTAAACGTCTCCCATTTGAAAAAAAAAACTTGATATTAGAAAGAACATTTACTTGCAAAAAGTTGCACTTGAGCTCACGCCAAATTTTCCCCATCGATTTATTTCTCACACGACCTAATTCGATCAGAAGTATACTACTCTACTTCGACAGCTTACCGTAATCGTGGCACGTTTCTCTATAATTAAAACCAAAACAAAGCGAATGTGAAAAATCACGATTTAAATCAAAAAGTTTACTCTGCGTGTTTCATTCAATTTAATTGTTTGGTTGGTTTTCCGTTAAATTTTCAAAGCAATCCGTCCGCATGACCGGCGAAATTTCGCAAATCTCTAAGCAAACTTCAAAACCGTCGATGGGCTCTCCGAGCAACTACCACTCACACTCGAACATAATAGAGAATTCAGCTTCCTTTCGCTGGGAAAACATTTCCTTGAAGTACTAAATTGAAAAGTCCTCGTCAAGAGGTAAGAGAAGTCTCCCGCCAACAACAAACAGAAGAACGGAATGAAAAAATACTAAAAAAACCCCGAAACAACGGGTAAAGAAAATACTCAGCGAAATAGAGCAAATAATCATTTGCAGAGTGGAATGTGCAAGCGGATATATACAGTGTAGTCCTGGCAAAATGGGAATGAAACCATTACCGATGAACACAACAGATGGGACCTCGAAATGAGCTCTATATGCACTGCACTCGTACCGTTCTACTGTCTTCGGGTATTCGCCCATCGCCTTCCGTCAGCGACAACGTCATCTTGGTTGTCGTCTTTGGCAGAAAAGAAATCAGAGTTACATATGCATGCATGCAGTGCACGCGGTTTAATGACACCAGGAGGCGAATTGGTAAAAAAAAAAAAATGTAATCGACGATGGGAATGGGAATGCAGCACAACTCCATTGGAAAGAAACTAATTCCGATTCATTCAACGTACGCGCCGTTTGAATGTAGGTACATAGTGTGATCCTTTTTTGATAACTTTTGAACGAGGACGTCAGCCAGCCAACAGCAAGGATCGCTGAACTAAATGAAATGGAAACTGCACTTGGTGCCAGTGCTTCTTAATACACAGACAACGGCACGAGTGTGTGGATTAAAAATTGGAAATCCCACAGAAAAGTCAAAGGATGAGCAGCGAGCAACGAAAAAACGAACACAGTCCTGATTTTCTATTCCTTGTTAATGCCAAGAAATGGATTCTCTGTGCTAATATCTGCTTTCAATATCTAGGAGCATTGGTATACCTCCGCTGGTGCTGCTGCTGCAACTGCTGGTTGTGACTCTGAATATTAAGTTTTATCCCTTGCCAAGGGGCGCAATAAGGAGCACATGAAGGTGTAGCCCGTGCTCTGCGATAGACAGTAATGTGTGCACTGTATTACTTCTTGTGTTAGCTGGAGGAAATTGTAATTTCCGTGTTAATGGTCGTCTTAATTGAACAAAAGTCGAAGGGATTGAAATGTGAAATGAAATGAGACAGAGCGCTGTGGACGTGGGGGCATCTTCTTCTCATTCCGGACAGAGGGAAGGATTAGAAGGATTTTAGCACAGCGTCAAGCAGTTCGTTGTTAAATTGAGCTTATTACAAGTTACTACAAATTGAAGGTTTCATTTGTTCTATCGTGGCATGGCGAAAGAGCTGGATCAGCACTTGGATAAGGATACAGGGCAGGGATCAGGTCATAGTTGGTGGGGATATATTTAGTACTTTTGCACATTTTAACTTCGGTATAGTTAGAGTTACGTGCGAAGCAATCTGGGAGACAATTTGTGTTCCTACCGATGGTTGAGGGAGGTCCTTAATAGTGTTCGGATATAAATAACTTCTTAAGGAGACAGTGAGGGTTGGTTTGAGCTTACTGACCTTACGAAAAATTGCCTTTACTGCTGACTACGAAAAGCTTCCCTAATCATATAAAATGTCACATAACCAGAAACATACACAGGGAAAAAAAAAACTGGTAAGCATCCTCAAGACGTGAGAATTTGTTTCCGGTAGTGCCACCTTGGAATATACCAACAAAACCACTCGAAATTCACATGCGACTTTTCCGTCCTCACTTAAGCCCCCATTTCTGCACTGACGTTTCCGTGTATCCAAAGAAGCAGTTAACACATATTCGTTTTGCAGAATTAACTTTGCATATAATGTACAAATTAAATTAACTAACACAATAAGATCCAATTAGAGTGCCTCTCATATCAGCAAACAAACAAATGTAGCACAGATGCAGCGCGTCGTATGCCCTACCCAGGAGTGCCAGAACCAGCATAATTAAAATTCACAAAAAAAAAAAAAAAAAAAACCAAAGCTGAAAATATTATAAAATTAAAATGAAGAGCAGAGAGGGAAGAAAGCCACTAAAATGCAGATGGATCCTCCGAGAGTAGAGTGATTACGAACTGGAGGCGAGGAGGGTTTAAAACGGAAAACGTAAAACGTTTGCGCGCCAAATTGCACTTAAACACAAACACAATGCGAATGTTTTTGATGATTTGGATCCTAGCGAGGGAGAAGTTTAATTGCGCACATGTACGTGTGCCTGTGCATAGTTTCCATCAAAACTATATATAAACCCTCGCCTGCCATTAGAGCCGAGTGTACCTCCTGTGTCGGTTCTGTTTTTTCCCAACCGTCTGCATTGTAACGCGACGAGAGAGCAAGATAATTTCGGATGCACCGCACACATGCCGACGGAATTGTGGATATCCTACAAAATAGAAAAAAAGGGGCACGGGATTCCGGCAGGCGGATAAAGCCGACGTTGTGTAGACGACAAAAATTAATATTATTTGAAGCGTTTTGAAGAGTCCTCCCAAGTCCCAGTCCCAACTCCCAAGTTACAAGCGACGCACCGAGGCGTAAATTTAATTTTATTTTCGACATTCTACCGGAATGTGATATGTTCAGCACCAGAGGAGCTACTTCCGCCAGAGGAAATTCGTCGTGTGTGTGTGTTTTTTTTTCCGCCATTCTCTCACTCGTTTTGGTGGTTGCAAATTAATTTTAGAGAACTGGGGCCCTACTCTGTATTTCGTTCCGAAAGGCAATCCTATTCGAAAGTGCTTTTCGTTCCGCTTTTGATTTTGTACTCTGTTAAATATTCGAAACGGAAAAAAATAGTACTTAATACTTTTCCCTTTTACGGATTGGTGTTTTCAAGTCTCGAACTATTTCTCATTACATTTGTCAAGTCTCGAATTATTTCTCATGAGAACTGTCAAATCAAGAAATCAAAACAAATAACAAACAAGTCGGATAATAACAAATTACGATTTTTAAAGACAAATTAAACAAAATAAAATGGATTGGTTGCACTTTGGATGAAACAAAACATTATACGGGTCAAATTAAACATTATGGAAATGTGTGATAAAAAGTAAAATGTTATTGGTGGGAACAATTTAGTTCACTATTTAACTATTGTTTATTATTTAAATTTTGCACAGAACTTTCGCCTTTCGAAGAACGTTTTTTTGCATGTTTTAAATGCCAAGATGAACTGTGTTCCTTTAAGATCAACTGCAATTCCAGCCATCTTATACCTAACTTTTACCTTAAAGTTTGTAGGGCAAGGAGGCTATAATGACTAGATATTCCCTTGGCATGGCACAATAAAAAACATCAAGTTGTATTGCAAAGGTAGATAGAAAAAATATTAAGTCCAAAACACATCAATTTTCTAAAAAAAACTTACAATTTAAAACATTCGTATTCACTTCCGTGATCACATTTGTTGTAGAAACAAATTTTCCGTTTTCGAATGCTTTTGACATTCGAAAACGAGTTGCCAGGTACGAAAATTCCACTATCGGAATTGTCTATCCGAAAGTAGTAGATTTCAATCCGTTTTTGAAATAGAGAGTACAAAATATTCGTTTTCGGAGATTTTCACTATCGGAACGAAATACAGAGTAGGGCCCCAGGACATGTGATACATCTACGAGTTCGAGTATTCATTGCGCGCCGATTTCATTCGAATCCAATATGCAACACATGTGTGCTGGTGCTGGGTCGCACATTAATTTCCCCTCCTTTATTTGTTAATAAAACAAAATGTTGCTTTTTGCCTGCATTCGGTCAAAAATCGGTTTCGGTTGATTCTTCTCTGCTTTTGTATGAATGTTAAAGTGCAACAGTCAGTAGCGGAAAATGAAACGAATGAATTAGGAAATCGAATTTCGCGAAGCGTATGTAGGTACACCGTCATGCTCTAATGAACGCACGAGTGGACGTTGGACGATGCGGTTGGGAATAATGGAAAAATCCGCGTTTGTAGATATTTTTGCATACAAATTTGGAAAAAAAAAACTGTTGAGCGGAACTGACGCCCCGATTTATATGTACATTTTGATGGTTACCTTTTTTTTTATAAAGCTTGATTTTTCATTGAATTCTATTCCTGCGGTGCATTGTTGTTTGTTTTCTTTTTTAGTGGTCCAGCGAATGAAATTTCTGCAACGATAAAAAACAATTTGGGAAAGGACATGAGTACGAATTTATGCATTTTGATGGAGATATTATAAATAGTGGCAATTTAATTTCCAAAGAGGTTTTGTGAAGGTATGTGGTTTATTTTTCTGTAGATTTGTAGATTTTGAGTGTGATATTTTTGTATGTGTACTTGGGAAAATTTACCCCATGTGGGGTGGAGACACTGAAATAAATCTATTATAATGTCGCTCAAATAAATGCAAAGTATCAGTAAAAGTTGTGCAGCAGTATAGGGGCGAAGGTCCGAGAGTGTGGTCATTTTGCCATTTTGGATTAAAACCAGTTGGTGGGGAGCAGTTTTGAAAAACTAAGTGATTTAAGAGTAGTTTTTAACTTATTCTTTTGAAAAAACGTTGTATGCTTTTAAAAACAATCAATAACAATTTTAATAAAATATGTTCTTTTTTGACAAAAATTAATGTGCGGATACTAAAAATAAAATTTAAGGGGCAAGGGACACACTGTTCAGATTGAGGAGAGAAAAATTCGCTTTAAATGCTGCTAAACGACACACAATATAGTTTCTTTATGTTTAAAAAAAAAGTAAATTTAAAAAACAAAACAAAAAAAAAAAAAAAAACCGACTGAATGTAAAAAATAATTCACTAAATTTTTATTTTTTTTAATGTAAATTTTTATATTATTACTAGCGTGCCCGACGAACTTCGTCCCGCCCAAAATTGACTTTTGGAATAAAATAATTTTTACTTCCACTTGAAATTAATTTAATTGATCCCAACTATAGCTTTTGAAAAATACGATCTCACTGTATACTACGATCAAAATTAAAAAAAAAAAAAAACTCTCCGTAGAAAATGTACGGAAAATCAATTTTCACAAACTTTCCAATTTCCCATTCAAATTTTCCAATTTTGTCGCCGTATGAACCTTCCTTAGGCGTAGACAAACGCAACAAAGAAGATTAACGTGTCGGCCAACCTTCCGCTTTTTGACCAAAATGGTTTACAGTACACGACGTACAAATTCGTTCTCAATAAGCGGATTCCGTGGAATGAGAATGTTTGTCTTTGAATTTTTTCCTCAAAACCGTCGCTTGCATGACATTTGATTTGAGATCCTTCCAAATCAAACGCGTTCTGTTACAAAGTCTCGGTGCATTGAGGTTGCGCAACAAAATTATAAATGAGCCGACTTTTAGTTGAATAGATGTAAGCCCGGAACATCCAAACAATTCAAAAATTCAACTAATTCCCATAAAGTTTTGTTTTCACGACAAAAAGTAGCATATGTCCTTCCTTGGGCCCATGCGAATTTAAACCAAAAGTCATAAAAATTGAAGGATTGGTTCCCGAGTTATGAGTGCGCACATACGGACGTCAGTCTTTTTTATATGTAGCTGTACCCATCCGCCTTTGCTCATACCTTTCGTATTAAGCCCTGCTCACATTTCGCAAAGTCCTTTATTTGGACAATGTCCATTAATAATTTTAATGTGTCTCCTATCCCGCTTATGTTTTGCAAAGTACTTTCTATAGGGTCCGAAACTATAATATTTTTCAATCTTGAAGCAACCATACCTATCCATCCACAAATTTCAATCAACTCGGTAGAGCTGTTTCGGAGATCGGGAACAGCGCCCCTATCGGGTCCAAAATGTTATCTCTTGAGACTGCATAAGCCTGAAATTCACCAATACGAACAAAACAAAAGAAGAATCATAAAATTTGACCCAGTAAGAACATTTTCCTTGGTTATGTTATTTGTGCCGGAAATCGAATGGAAATGTTATTTACCTATTTAAAATTGATTAAAAACTAATTTGGAGTTTTTGTCGAACAATTGTACAGCTAAATGAAATATGAATAACTGAAATGTCAAATTCAAAAAAGTATAGACAACCAACGCCAATTAAATTTAATGTTGTTGATGCAATATTGATATGCAGGGAAATCTAACTTTTCGTAAATATCTCCCAGCGCCACCTATCGGGTCCCAATTTTGGCAAAAGCTTTCTATTTTTTAAGTGTTATATGGTATAAATTTGAGCCAAATCGGTCCATACATAAGAATTTTCAAAAAAGCGACCCCAGCGCCCCCTATAGGGTCTAAAATAAACATAAACCATCCGGAGCACCACACAAACATATGGTGTGAATATAAGGGGAATAGCTTCAGTGGTTCAGCCGTTATGATCGGTCATACAAACGCACGAACGGTTTTATATATTAAGATTTCTTTAGCCTATGAACACTCCGGGAAAGAATACCAATTCAATGACACCTCACTCTTCAAAATTGTTCAAGCCGTATGGGCTACAGGGCGTCACGTAGGAACGTACACAGGATACGCGCGAAACACAAAACCCTCCCTGTGTCCAGTCGGGTAAAAAAGGAAATTATATGTTTTTATCCCAGTTTTTTAGTATTTGGACAAGTATTTTACTAAGTGGGAATATGCCTGTCCGGCTATTAAAATATATTATTTTCAGTTTTCGGATATCCCTTATTGAATGTAACTTTCAGTTTTTAGTTTAAAATGTTTTAAATACGTAATTTAATTACCTATGAAATATGCAATAAAAAATTGTATGGAGGGTTAAATGGCAAAAGGTTCCTGAGTAAAAATCAGAAAAGATTGTTCAGTTCAGTTGTGCGTTTGTTTTCTTTAAATGGACGATCTGTTAATACTGTTCAAAAAATCATGAAAGATTCAACCCGAAAAAAAAAACAATTTTAAAACAATCGCATCGGAAAAACATGAATACGAGGCTTTATGATGCAAAACCTTTCATTATCAGTAGTTTAACTTTTGGTTACATAACCAGCATTGGTCAGTAGCATATTATGAATGATCTGAAACAAATATTGAATGGTTATAAAAATAGTTTTTGGTTTTGCCCAAAAATTTACTAAAATTTAAAACCAATAGAGTTGCTGGTGGAAACGAGAAAGACGCGCTATTGGTAGGTATTCTAATCTAACAACATTGAGGTCAATTGCTCCGTGTTGGAGATCCATTGAAAAATTGCTCAAGGAAGCCGATGCTCATTCTACCTCGGTTTGGAAAAAAAAAAGTTCAAAAAGCCAAAACGCGTCGAATAAAAAGCCTTGGACACATGGATCGAATTGACGAATTTCATCAGCACTCAGGTTCGAGGTGACAATAAAAATTTAACATCCTTCTTTAAGATCAAGCCATAGCTTATGTTAGAGCTCTTAGTTATTATAGCCATGAGAAAGTCGCACCCTGTATATATTTTACAAATGATGGCAGTGCAAAATAAATCTTTGTCCATAAAAATATTCACGTCTATCACAGAATCCGTCGTACTCGGAATTTTGCTACGAACTGTTAAAGAATCCGTCGTAGGGGAATTTCGAAATTCGTAGAAAGTGGTATCACTAAATATAGCACGTTCTACGAATTTCGAAAGTAAAAAATGTCCCCTACGACGGATTCTGTGATAGTTCTTTCGGGGTTCGTAGCAAAATTCCGAGTACGACGGATTCTGTGATAGACGTGATTACCTCTGTGATTCATTTGGAATGACTTTCATCCAAGTGCTGTTAGGTCTTGTGGGTACAGATATCCTAACACGTTTTCGCCTTCACTTGCTTTGTACTACAGTCGAACCCGTTTAAATGAAATGAGAAAAAATCGTTACTTTAATTTCAATTAACCGGGTTTTTCATTTTAACGGACTTCGGATAGCTGAAAAAAAATACACGGGGACAAACTAAATTTTTCATATAAGCGGGGTTTTCAAATAAACGAGTTTCAAATAAGCGGGTCTGACCGTATTTATTGCAACAGCTCTGTTAATTCTTCAGTAAGAAAAAAAAAAAAAAAACATCTAATACTCGTGGACCCCATTTTATTACAACCCTCTGAAGGTATTTTTTATAGTCGACTCCACCCCATATGTTACTGAAGTCATAACTCGGACAACCATTTTCGAAACATCTTGGGTAAATCTACAAATTTCGATGAGCCAAAGTATAAGCCATTTAACCCCAAACTGAAAAGAGTAAACTTACTTAATACCCACCATCCAAAGTTGGTAGTTTAATAAAAACTAAACTTTTGTCAAACAGAGTTTAAAACTTTGAATCAATTTCCTTCAACACAAATACCTCCACCCTTGCCAAATGATTCTCTCAAGATGAAATCCGCTCGAGGTCCTTAACAATAAAACGAATTCCTTTGGTCCACCATTTCCGCCCTATTGAATATGCTACGGATTTCACTAGTCCAAAGTAGGACATGAAAAAAAAAAAAAAAATTCAAATTCAATTCCAACTCAACAATTGTCTTGAACTTGAGAACAACTATTCTGAGGAAAGTTTCTACCCGCACCGCCCTCCACTAAGCCGCATCAATTATTACAAGGAATATGCAATTTGAGCTCGAATTTTCATTACACAGTGCTTATGCTTAGTGGCCCTCTCTTCCTGGATCTCTTACATCCATCTTACAATATTTTACCCATTTTCATCAGCATCTCTAACTCCAACTTCTCAACATCGCTATGCAACACTTTTGGGTAATTGAATGAGAAATTTCCTCCGTTCCTTTCATAAGCAATTTCTTTGCATTCCTGATTAAATTTAATTCATTTGAATAGCGCGAAGGACTTTTCCTGTTCCTGCTGTCGCTGCCTATTTTCTTTCGGCTTCACCATGAATATGTAAAAATTGTTGAAATTCTACTTCGCGCATATACCTACTCGAAAGAATGCACTTGACTAGAATTCACTTTTCTTCAACCACCACTCCACCAGAGGATTCCTTTTGAACGGAAATTTCCTCGTCTTTGACTATCTGCTCGGGGAAAAGTCTTAATTAAGAATATCACATAATCGAAAGTCCTTTAGTGCTGGTGGCCATAGGGACTTTGTCTGCTGTTCAGGTGAAACTTTAATTGGAAATTCTCTGCAATGCACGTTTAGTTTTCAATCACTCTACGGTCTACGCAGCCACACAAAGGAATCTTGTGTGAGACTATATTATGGCTGGAGGCATAACTACATTATAAAGAGTACTCAAAAGATCGAGCGCCTGTGTACGAGTATAGTGTGGTCCTTTGTCGCCTTAATATCAAACTTGGTCTTGGACACGTGCTGAATTAATGAAGGTTGCTGGCGTCTGGTATGGGGGTCTAGGACTTGTGTAAAGTGCCAACAACGAGTGCAACGTTCCTCGGGGAATTTGGTCTATAATTGCAAAATTTAACAAAGTTACTTCACGTTACTGCTGATGTCCGCTGCGGCGATGAGAGTGATGATGAGTTTGGAATTTTCGCTCACACTTCCTTTGTTTGTGTTCGTGCTTGGCATTGTGTCGGGTTATCAGATTCTCATCAGCCATCATCGCACAGAGTCCAGCGATGAGGAACTTAATTTCAACATTTCACCACAAGATATGATTTTCAGGCATTGACTGCGGGTGTGATGAGAAGGATTGTAGCATGGATACGATTGAATAAAATGGATGGCCTGCAGGATTAGTCTTATTTTCCTGATAATTTGCTTGAAATGCGCTTTTAGATATTTGGGAGTTTTTCTTTTTAATATATGCCCATATAAATTCGAATGACGCAAAGCAAAACCGAAGGGCAGAGTGAAAGGATGCGTGCAAATGACCACTTTTCGTCGCATTAGATCTTTTAGGTCGACGCCTCTTTATCGCCTTGGCGAGTCAGAAGTTAAAAAAAATTTAATAATATCGAGATAATGAATCGGCCTGAAAGTATGCAAATATTTGTGATAAAATGTCAAAAACATCTGTATTTGGTGTATGTCTTCGATATTTGGCGTGTGATTGAGATTTGAACATCAAAACCATCTGCAAAAATTGTATACTACGCGGTAGTAGTTGCATGAAAATATAAGCAAATTTTAGTTTCATGAACACATCCACAAAGACGAATTGCAAATTTGCTCTATCACTCCCAACTCACTCCTCCTCGGTATAAATCTGTAGATACGTAGAAAAATACCAGAGGTTTCGAGTAGAGTGTAGCCCTGATTATTATATTTCTTTACTTTTACTTTTTAACTCTGCTGCAATAAAAAAAATATTTGTCAGAACATATCTTGTGTCATGATTTTCCATTGACGGCTCCTTTCAACACTGGGTTTTCAAAGATGGGGTTGGTCTTCTCAAAGCTTAGTAACCACTTTGGTTCTCGCTTACTGTTCATAAATCGACACCATGCAGCTGAATAACTGAAACGATCATGGTTCCGTATAGCAGGTTTTTCGAGAGTTAGCATAGTTTTCGACACATTTGTTTCGACAAAGGGGTGGAGTAGCTTCTTAGGCGTGAATTCAATGAACTCGTGAGCTTTTGCACTGCCTCAGATCAGAGTCAGAAGCGTAAACGAGCTTGAGCAAGAAAATCTGATAGCTGGCCATCGAAACAATTTGGTTTTTGTATTGCTTTCGATTTACACCTCAGGGTGTTAGCCATAGAATTCAAAAGACTACGCAGAAGGTAGAGCCCGAGCGATTTTTCAATTTATAAAATTGTTTGCAGAGCTTCTTTTTTAAGTTTTACACTTAATTTACTTGTGAGTATTTGAATCGCAGAGATTATCCACTTGGAATCGCAAAATTGTGCGTATTCAATGTCAAACTGGTCAGCCAGTTAATTTTAAACTTATTATAAGAAGTTTCTATGTGGTTCTTGTTCACGAATGCGAGGATTTTAAAATTTGTCATACTCTAAGCTGAAAAAGTCGACTAAATTTGTCGACTGCCCTTCCTTAAACGTCAATTGAAAACCTCTTCACATGAGACAAAAAAAGCACTGAAAAATTAGCTGTCGGATTTCTGTCACTCTTTAAGAAAAAAAAAAAAAAAAAAAAAATGAATATGGTCAGAACAAAACGAAAAGCGCGAAAAAGATGGCAACAAACTCGAGCCCCGCAAGATAAAGCGAACTTAAATCGACTTACTAACTTGCTTACAAAGTCGATTAAAGATTTTAAAAATTACGAGGCTAGAAATTACCTTGAAAGCCTAACAGCTGAAAAGAAATCCAATTACTCGCTTTGGAAGGCTATTAAAGCCACAAAAAGGCCGAAGATCGCAGGGCCGCCTATTAAGCTAACCCAATATGTTTGGGCAAAAAGCGACAAAGAGAAGGCGGATGTTTTCGCCGCTCATCTAGAAGAAACTTTTAAGCCGTTCGATGGTCAAGCGCTTAATGGAAATATTAATGCATCAGACAGACTAACATAAGTTCCTTTTGCGAACGAGGCCAAATATCTTGGAATGACTCTCGACACAAAATTAAAATGGAAACCGCATGTAAAGAAAAAATGCGAAGAACCTAAAATCAAATATAGAGAACTTTATTGGTTACTCGGATATATTCCAAGCTTACCCTCGAGAATAAGCTTTTATTATAACGGGTGATTTTTAAAGAGGTTTAGAACTTTCTTAAAAAAAAAAACACAAAAAATTCGAAAAAATGAATGAAATATTTATTTGAATCTATAGTTTGAACCTTGCAATTTAATGTTTAAAGATAATTTCATGCAAATGTTGACCGCGGCTGCGTCTCAGGTAGTCCATCCGCTGAGTCCAATTTTGGCATACTCTTTCACACATATCGGCCGGTATCTCACGAATGAATGCATGGATGTTGGCTTCCAGTGCGTCAATCGAAGCGGGCTTGTCCCTATACACATTAGCCTTGACATACCCCCACAAAAAATAATCTAATGGTGTCAAATCGCACGATCTAGGCGGCCAATTGACCGGCCCGAAACGTGAAATTAACTGTTCACCAAACTCGCCTCGCAATTGCGCCATTGTTTCGCGTGCTGTGTGGCATGTGGCACCGTCTTGTTGAAACCACATATCATGCAAGTCAAGAACTTCCATTTCGGGCAAAAAAATGTTTGTTATCATCGCTCGGTAGCGTTCACCATTGACAGTAACGCTGCGATTCGCATCATCTTTGAAGAAATATGGCCCAATAATGCCGCCGGCCCATAAACCGCACCAAACAGTGGCTTTTTCGGGATGCATTGGTTGCTGTTGCAATGCTTCTGGCTGATCTTCACTCCAAATGCGGCAATTTTGCTTATTTACGTACCCATTCAACCAAAAATGAGCCTCATCGCTGAACACAATTTTTCGATAAAAAAGCGGATCCTCGGCCAGCTTTCCAAGAGCCCATTCACCAAAAATTCGGCGTTGTGGTAGGTCGGCTGGCTTTAGTTCTTGCACAAGCTGTATCTTAAAAGGCTTTACGCACAAATCCTTCCGCAAAATTTTCCACGTAGTGCTGTAACAAAGGCCTAACTGCTGGGAACGGCGCCGAATCGACATTTCGCGGTCTTCTGTCACACTAGCTGATACGGCCGCAATATTTTCTTCACTACGCACAGTACGTAAACGTGTTGGTGGTTTAATGTCCAACAAAGTAAATTTGGTGCGAAACTTGGTCACAATCTTCCGAATAGACTGCTCAGAAGGTCGAGAATGCCGATCATAAAATGGAAGCAGCGCGCGATGAACATTTCGAACCGAGCACGAATTTTGATAGTAAAATTCAATAATTTGCAAGCGTTGTTCATTTGTAAGACGATCCATGGTTAAATTGCAAACCAAACTGAAGCTGTTTGACAGTGACACAAGGTACTAAACACACGTCAGCTGTCAAAACCAGTGTTGCCAAAACCAAACCAGCTAAAAAATCACTCGTTATAAGCAAGTGATGAAGCCTGTATGGACATTCATTCGTCAGTGCACCGTGGTACATTAGAAAGGAAGACCTCCATAGAGACCTCGGAATTCCCACCGTTAAGGACGAAACGAAAATATGCGCTCGAAACCATAGAAATCGATTATTAGGACATATTAATAGCTCAGTCCGTGAAATTCTCGATGAAACAAATTTATTGCGGCGTCTACAACGAACTAAACCTTTGGACTTAGCCTGATAATTATCAACCGCGTTAAAATTGCGGAACGAGCAGGAACTTTCGCCGGAATGTTGCCTGCTAAACGTGTAAAACTTCGTGATAAAAAAATTGCTTGATAAGTCATAACTTAGTTGCAGTACAAAAGAAATTTGTTGGAGGTGGTTTTAGTGAGTAAAAATCTCACACTACTATGAGCATGCGCCGACTGTCCTCATAGTGTCTTCTAGAAGATTTCCACCTACCTCGGAGGAAAAAAAAAAGTCTTTAAGAAACCTTAAACATTTCGGTACTCCCATAAAGTTCAACTGTAAAACTGTCTCAAAGATCTAGGATCAATCGAAAAGCGATAAACGATGTCAAATTGCTATCAGGCTTAGTAAACTAAACATTCGAAAGAAGTCAACTGTTTTTTATGAGATGACAGCTATTTGGATTTGGATAAATCAAACATTTCTTTTCGCAGACGACAACTGTCAATTTTTGACAAAAAATATATTACAACTGTCATGTGGCTTAATCTGAGAAAATTTTACTGGGTACATTTGAATCTCTAGTCCATGAAGCGTTTGTCATTAACTGGACCGAAATCTTTGTGTTATCCAAATTCGACCGTTTCTGAGCACTTCCTTTAATTCTGTCGAATGAGAACAATTTCAAAAATTAGTACAGAAAACGCTGCGGACTAAAATTGAGCCGAGTGTGTTAAAATCCACTTCAGGATCGATCTGAGAACTTTTCTTTTCACTGCCGTGTACTAAGTAGTGAAACTCAGATACCTATATACCGACATTAATGCAGGTATATACGGACAAATTTAATACCCTTTTCACGCCGAGCCGAAAACCTGGTTTTCGCAAAAACACTCGAAAACAGAAGTTTTCCCATACATATTTCAGTTTTTAAAACGAGTCGTTTAAAGTCGTTTTCCACGAAAACACCACGAAAACGACTTCCGATCGTTGCGTTGTTGAAACAAACACACCTTTTGCAACAGTCAGCAGATCAGCTGAGCGAACAAATGTCATAACCCACAATCTAAAATCATTTTCCACGCTAATTGATGGGATAATATTCTTTTTAAATGCTCTGAATTAATTTTATTTGTTAATTAATGCGATCGAAATTTAAAACAAAACAGTTTACACAGAAGTTACACGACTAGTGTCTCACAGCTGACTGAAATAATGTCAAACGAAAACTGGTTATTGTTCGGTGTGAATAAAATTTCGAGTTTACGACGAAAACACGGTTTTCGCTGCGGTGTGAAAAGGGTATAGGGCTTCAAATAAATAAAACCGGGGAGGAGGAGACCTTTATTCGGCAGGGGGTAACAGAAACGATTGCAAGAGTTCTGTTGGCTGTAAATTTCAGAAACATTCCTCAACGATCAAAGGCTTCTGGCTGAAAATTGTTGAGCATCAGTGGCGTAGCAACGGGGGGGCAAGGGGGGCATAGGCCCCGGGCGGCACTTTGCCAGGGGCGGCAATTTGGAGCGGTTAATTTTTTTTTTCTTTTTTTAATTTGTAAAAAATTATAAAATTGACAAAACGGACACTGCTTCACAGTAAGTAATCAGACATTCCTTGTGTTGCTTAACAACAAAATCCAATGAACGCTGGCTCCCTAGTATGCAACTACATTTTTTCAGAAATTTTAAACACAAATTAAACACTGTGTCGTGTGCACATCTGCATTCGAAAGTACCCCTTTTATCTTTTCTCGCTAGAAGTTGGGTGTGTGCGTATGTAACTGTAAGCGATGTTTTGCTGGAAACAGGAGTTAGTGCGAATAAGTAACTATAATTTTGCTTTTGTTGGTATTAGAGGTATCTAATATAACATTGCAGGTGTACTTTAAGACCTCTGAGTTTAAAGGAGTTCTGAGCGAAACATTAGCATGGATCACTCGGGTTTGCGAATCGGCATGCTATAGCACTCTGGTTACTAGTATTTATGAAGATTACATATCCTTGGCCAAGGCTATTCAAGACGTCAGGGAAAAATAAATAAATTTGGTCATGGCTATATGTCATCTTATACCGAACTATGTCATCTTAATCTTGCTGTTGATCTTAATTTAAAAATATTTAAAAAATACTATTTATTGTTTTACACTATTAATTTAAATGCAGTTTTTGTTACTAACAAATGAATTAATTGAATTCACTTTGTTTTCATCCCTATGATTTGTGAATATTTTTATTTTTCACTTTAAAGAAAAAGTATGTCGTCTTGAGCACAATTCCCCTAGTCATTTTTGAGAAACAATTAAAAAATTGATTTATTCGAATTTTTTGAGGAAATCTAGGAAGGGGTCTTTTGTGAAATACGGATATTATCTTTAGTATGCATTTTTATCAAAATCTTTAGACCGGTTTTTGTAATTACGCAGACAAAACCTTACCAAATTTTGCAATGTTTAGTTTAAAAAATATACTATTGCCTAACTATATAGCTTAAAACTGACTACCTAAAAGTTATTTGTCGGGATGTAAGCATTAGGGTAAAACTTGGTAATGCCGGTCAGTCGGTAATACCGGTCACCCTTGTATCTCGAGAATGGGAACATTGAATCACCAACTCTTTGCATGGATTAGTGCTCCCGAAGATTGTTTTCATACCAGACTGTTGTTTGTTAAGTTTGTCTGTGTCCTTTGGAAGTTTCAGATCTATTGGTGTTTTCGGTCAATTTATTATAAGAAAAGGTGATCAGAAAATAGAGAGTAAGTACTTTTCCTTATATGTTATAAATACAGTGATGTTTTGCATACTTTATGTTGTTTTTTGTTATTAATCTGCAGTGGTTTTACTTTGTTTTTCTTAACTTAAAATTTTATTTTGCATTTTTTTTCCTTGGCGCTCCCGTGTGGGTAGTCCCGGTCAACTGATCGGCATTACCTATTCATGGGTAAGCCTAAGTCAAGAACCACTTCCAGAGGTTCATGGTCAGAGTTGACTATTAAGAACGCCAAACAACTTATTGAAAAGGAAAGTCCATTCGCGCCGCGGCCAGGTCTACTAAAATAGTAACTTCTATGAGCCATCTCTGGGGTGACACACGGTTTTTAACAAAGACCAGGAAAATGAACTTGCAACACAGATCAAATATTTCGCGATTTATGTGAAAACTAAAAATAAATATAAGTATATTTTAAATAAACATTAATGACCGCCATTACCAGAATTGCTGACCGGAATTAACCGACCATGCGTCTAATACCGGTCATTTTTGTCCTTTTTTGTTTTTTGTATAACTTTTTTCCGTTTTGTTCATTTACCTTTTTTTATGTTTATAATAATACAAAAACATATGAATTTAATAAAAAGTGAAGTAAAGGTATTATTTAAATAACGAATTTCGTTTTATTTGAGTTTTTGTTGAAATGACCGGTATTACCCAGTTTTACCCTACTTGGTTTTAAGAGTTTTATTGAAATCAAAATTAGGGTTCTCGAGATATAAGCAGTTTTCAAAATTAGCGTTTTCGGTGATTCATTTTGGTCAAAATCTTTATCGCCGTTTCCCTAGAAAACTAAGGAAAACCAAACTTTCAAAAATCTATTGTACGATAATATAGAAAAAACTGGATTTATTTATTTCGAAATTTCAAAAGTACCGTTATTCGATTCCGGAATATAAATAACGGAAATTTTACCAAGTTTACAAAGGTCTTTTTAGTGTATGAAAAAATTACGGGGGGCGGCTTAAATTGGGTCTGCCCCGGGCGGCTCCAACCCACGCTACGCCACTGTTGAGCATTTTCGACGTTTTCAACTCCTCAAGATGCAGTTTTAAAAAAAAGTTGCTCCCATTAAAAATATTCTGTTTGCGAAGGTCCCCTTCAAAAAACACGATTTTTTATGCGTTTTTCCATTCCTACTCCGACAAAAGAGAGATCAATTTTTCTACATCCATTTAACAGAAGTCAAATGCAGAACGCTTCAACATATGTCACAAAAACCAACCCATTCACATTTTTGCCGGCACATTTTTCAGTGAAAGCAGTTCCGCTCGGACACCGCATTTGACACGTGCTAAGTCCTAATTAGAGCACTCCAAAGTCCACGTTCTCACTCCCCACAATGCAAGCATTTGGTATTAGCATAGTGCGGGCTTTTGTGTCAAACACCTTTTCAACTAAATCATCATCGTTATCGGGTCACTAAGCACGAATGTTTTCGACGTCGTTTTTTGTTTGCATACATATATATTTTTTTAATTTATGCAAATAGTGTCTGCCATTATTATTAGAAGCGTCAAATTTAAATGGCAACTATTTTTAAATGAATCTATTTATTATACAAAGTACTGTAGCAGATTGCCCATTCAACGCGTCGCGTGTGATTTCCGAATCGCTGATGCGTTCCGTTTGGCATTTTGAAAACTTAACGACCATCGCCGACATTCAGTCTGATGTTCAAATATATTTTTAATTTACATTTTTCACGCATCGTTTAGTATTTCACACAACTGACTTTTGAATTTCTTTCGTCACTTTGCAGTTTGCAGTCAGCGGTCGCATGGAGGAGGAGCAATTTCGAGCGGATTTCTGAATCGTTTGCAGTTGAGAAATATGATGTACCCACATAATATGTAACCGAACACTGCATCTGAAAGAGATACGATTCCCATGTGCAAAAAAGTTGATTGAAGCCATCGGGTTAGTGGAACGATGATTTTATTTATTTCTCCTTATGATGGGATTTTTTTGTTCTCACTGTTAGATGAGAAGAACTATTCTCTGCGGAGGTATAATTGATGTCTGGAGCAAGGTAGGAATAATTACATGCAATGCACTGATGAGCACACTGTATCCATAGCAGTGGGTAATTAAGTCGATTCGCTGCACTACACTATAGGTGCAGAGAGGCTTGTTAAAGACGATCTGTTTGCTTGGCTGTCTTTGGTGCATGTAGCGCATATAGCTGGCCATGGTATAATTTTATTTTATTGCACGGTAGCCGGTGCCGGTTGCAAATTTCATAATATTTTTTGCTCCGTCATTATTGGTTCATAAAACGGGCCGATGGTCTAGTTGACTGTTAAATTTTCTAGCAGTGTATATCAGTTTCTTTGTCTCGGGAGAATGTTTCAACAACCTTATGACGGAGCGGCGATTATTGAGGCCAAATTGATGGTTGTACGGAAGGTTTTTCGCGCTGACCTACGATGGGTATCACCCTTGTTGGTGAAAGTTGTCACTGGGTTTGCCTTCAGATGTCAGAGTATAAGAATATCACTGTATAGTTTTGACATTGATGCGGTGTAGGAATCAACTCGCAAAGAAGCTTTTTCAGTAATGCAAGGTGCTTAGTTGTCTCCCCTTAAATGGTGTATGGTAGTTGACTCTCTGCTAACGCTTCTCAATCTTCCTGAAATCTATACACAAGTATACGCGGATGATGTCGCCGTTCTGTATGTCGGTTCTGACCTGGGGATTGTCTGCTCTCGGGCTCAGAGATCCTTGGGCTTGATCGATGGCTGGTGCACCAGAAATGGGCTTTCAGTGAATCCTCTTAAAACGACTGTTGTTCTCTGCACGAAGGTCACTGGTCTGACTCAGCTTGTGTTAAAAGGTGTCACTATTCCGATCTCCGATGAAGTCAAATATCTGGGAGTAATCCTCGATAGAAAGCTTCTTTGGTCCAAGCATGCTGAATTGAAAACCGATAAAGCGCTGTCAACTTTCTGGCAGTGTAAAGGCGCTTTTGGCAAGACATGGGGCTTATCTCCTAAAAGGGTCCTTTGGATCTATACGGCAATGGTAAGACCACTCCTCTCATACGCGTCGGTTGTATGGTGGAACAGGCTTTAACGGAAACGTGTTACTGCCTCTTTGGCCAGACTTCAAAGAATGGTTTGTCTCGGCTACACGGGGGCCTTCCCCAGCACACCAGGCTCCGCTCTAGACGCTATGATGAACCTCCCCCCCTTGATTTTTTTATCATGGGATATACGCTGAAAACCATCTCTCGGTTAAAGAGAGGTGGCTTTTGGTACCACGCGCATTGGAGTTTTGAAGAACTTGTGCGAAAATTATCCTTTGACCCCGATTTTATGGATACGCCGTCTGACGCAATGACTCCGGAAATCCTACTGCGACAAAAATACCACGTCAACTTTCCTCAGGCAACGGAATGGCTTAAGCCAGACTTTGAGCCAGGGAAAGAATGCCATCGTATTTTTACGGATGGCTCCAGAACCGGACAGGGGTCTGGTTCCGGAGTCTTCGTGGAAAGCGAGAACATTGGACTTCACTACCCCTTAGGTAACCATGCGTCTGCCTTCCAAGCTGACATTTTCGCTATCCTTATGCCTATGCGCTATATTGAGACAAACAGGTGGGGGGCTAGGAGTATATGCGTTTGCAGCGACAGCCAAGCTGCTTAACCCTCCTACCTCGTCTAAATTAGTGCTCGAACTCAAGCTTTCTCTGAACTTGGTCGAAAGGCTAAATACAGTGTATCTTGTTTGGGTCCCAGGTCACACTGGTATCCAGGGAAATAAGAACGCTGATGAGCTTGCCAGGCTGGTTTCAGAGGAAGAATTTTTAGGACCTGAACCTGCGTTTAGTCTGCCTACATCGGTGGTTAGGTCATCCATTGATACTTGGGTTTCTCGCGAACACGAGTGTGGGTGGCGTGCCTGCGCTGGGTGTGGACAGACCAAACGACTGCGTCCGGACAGCTGCAAAAGGTCGGCGGCCTTCCTTCTGTCTCTCAGGAGAAGCGACTGTAGACTGCTTGTGGGCGTCCTTTCGGGCCACCAAGCTTTTGCCAAACACTTAAATGTTTTGGGCTTGAGCGTCTACACCATCTGTCCTGCTTGTGGAGAGGACGACGAAACAGCGGAGCACTTCCTTTGTAGCTGTCCTGCCTTTGCTCGTATCAGGTGGCGGATTTTTGGGGCTGAAGTGGTGAGTCTAACTTCTAAGCTCTTCATCACTGAAGCTCCTTCTCATATTTCTTCTAAAGACGGGAAAACTAAGTACTTAAATGTAAGGTGTCTGTTTGGCAGTACAATGGAGCAGTAGTTGTGCCTGAGTGCTCCATGGATAGTAACAACCTCCGAAAAAAAGATGCTTAGAGGGAAATGACCAAGTCAACTTTGGCACGTAATCTTTAAATATTTTTCCGATCGCCCAAAGACTGGGATTCATCTATATGCGCAAGTTGTGGATGCAAGTAGTGCAAAGACAGCGGAGCCCCGACAGATATGACCAGGAAGATGGAGACAGGAAAGACAACTCCAGCTCTAGAACAAATGTGTTTGATCTTCATCTTCGCGGGAGGGGAGCTTGCCAAATTTATGAAAAACCAATCGAATGAGAATAACCTCTTAAAGTCTCAACCTTAACTCGCATAACCATCCCAATCCGATTCCATAACAAAACCTTCTTGCGAACACCATTCCACCATCCCGCCATCATGGTGGAATCTCAGTGAAACTTCCTCTCATTTGATGCGACCCAAAATGACAAAATACAAATTTTCGCTTTGAATCGCGCACAAATTCGTCCTCATAAATCCTGGCAGCAAATTACTTTTCAAAGAAGTTAACTTAAGACAATGCTGCCACTCTGATGAAAACAAAAGAAATGAAGAAGCGCTGCGCCCTTATGGTTGCCGTTTCCGTCAAAAACAAAACGGAACAAATAACATTGCTCCATATAGCCAGCGCCCCCACACGACACACTCGTCACATTCATCCCTATTATCATGGCAGATACTTATGCGCAGAATTTATGACTGCAGTGGCAGTAACATTTCCTTTTCGTTCTTCTTGGCTATACACTTGATTTATTTCAGTGTGACAGTTATTCATAAAAAAAAAAAAACAACAGAAAAGTATCCATAGTAACCCCGTGATGAGGCTAGATGGTGACGGTGGGGGCGAGAAAGTAGAAAAGAATGATAAAAGAACTGTTCAGCATAACGAACAGTGAAATGATATGCTTTCCTAATTTTTTTATTTTTGTTTTCCTTTCTTTTCGTTGCATAGTCCTTAACAAGGGTACGTACTTCCTCTCATTTACTAGTCAAGACAAAGGCAACACAGCAGTGTACAATGTACATACTTGCGGTTGTGGAACGAAGAAATGTGGACAATGGTTGGCGACAAAGAACCAGATCTGGGACATTCGGATGCTGATATTAACGGTCGACTGGTGAAGCAAAAAATTAAAACCAGCAAAAGAGTGGTGTTGTTCATTTTTTGCTGAGTATTGTTGCTGAAAAATGAGAGCGGGCCAACTGCATTAGATTATCCAGAGGGCAGGGCGCGAGCTTTTGATTAGCAAAAACGAATTCGCATCGGCAGTTGAACAGCAATTGACTGCAGAAAATAATAGTGGCGCGCTTAATGTAGCTGGAGGTGGTTACAGTTGGAAATTGGAAGCAAAAAGAAAGGGAGCAGGGTTGAAGTTATGCTTTGCAAAATACTGTCTTTACACAACAAAATGCTGCTTTTCGAAATTCTGGTTTTTTTTTCAGTTCTGCTTTACAAAATTCTGCTTTTCCAACTAAAGGCAATAAAATTCGGCATATTTTGCTTTTTCCAACTACCTAACAAATGAAAACAAAATTTAAAAGCTATAGGGTAAGGGGGGTGGGGGGGCAGATTCAAAAATCAAAACTTTTTTTTAAATAACTTCTATCGCAAATAAATATTTGAGTTTCTTTTTCTTATTGATAGCTAGGATTATTTTACTAAAACAAATAATTTCCCAAAAATCAACTTCACGCTGATAAAGTGGCAAATCTAAAAAATAATATTAGCGGAATTTAAAAAAATTAAAAAAATAAATACAGGGTGTCCACCGGGAAGGTATACTACTTTGTTTTGCCGCCATTTTGTTAAACATTAGTCTTGACAGTTCATATTTGGCAGTCGTGAAGTAGATATGTGGCAAATTTATTATAGAAAAATATTCGATAAACCAACGTGTTTTAATCGTTAAAACATTTTATCAAAATCAATCATCGATTATGTGACGATGAGAAAGTCACGTGAAATGAATGACGAGGCACATTTTCATTTAAATGGCTATGTGAATAAACAGAATAGTCGGTTCTGGGCAATGGAAAAGCCTCAAATTATTCATCAGTCACCTTTTCATCCACTAAAAGTTACAGTCTGGTGTGCAATTTGGTCAGGACCAATCATCGGACCTTACTTCTTTGAAAATGAAAGCAGCGTAACGATAACCGTGAATGGGGAACGATATCGTGATATGACTGAAAACTTTTTAACGCCACTTCTTTATGCTTTGGGCTTGATTGATATGTGGTATCAACAAGACGGTGCCACATCGCATACAGCCAGGATTACAATGGAATTACTGCGAGACCTCTTTCCACAACAAGTTATTTCAAGAAATGTTGATGTTGATGTTGATTGGCCTCCACGGTCGCCTGATTTGACTGCTCCGGACTTCTTTTTGTGGGGATAACTGAAAAGCAAGGTTTACGCAAAAAAAAAAAAACAGAAACGCTTGAGCAACTCAAACAAAATATTCGTGATGAAATAAATGAAATACGGCGTGAAATGTGTGAGAATGTAATGCAAAATGGGCTCAAAAGGGCTCGCATTTGTGAGACTAACAGAGGCGGACATTTACCTTATATTGTATTCCATACATAATTGCCGACATTAAGTAAAATATTTATCAATATAAGATCCTTTCTCTTTCATTTAATCAAAAATTATGAACAAACAAAGTAGAATACCTTCCCGGCGGACACCCTGTAGTTGGCGCAACAGATCCGGAGGGACCCTAGGCCTAGCTTCTCACAACCATTCGTTTTGTGTGAGTTTTTCGTTTTTGGAACAAATGGAAGGGATCTACAATTTTATGCCGACTCCAAACGGCTACTTAAGAAGCTCTTTCAGAACATTTATACTCTCGGATGATTGTCAGACGTTCGCGCGAGGTAGCGCAGTGGAAAAAAAACCCTAAGTTGAAATTTGGGTTTTTGCGGGATTCGAACCTGAGACCGCTCGCTTAGTAGTCCAACACACTAACCACTAAGCCACTGCGACATTTATAAAAATAGGTTGACCAAAAAAGAGGTAGCCTGATATGGTTCAAAACACATTTTCTACGAATACCTTGTTTAAAAGTTCAAAATTGTCGTCACGCGCACAAAGGCACGGTTCTGTCTTCTTTAGGAATGGACAGCGCTAGCCGGAGACACAAAGGAGACACAAATCACAGGGTGCCTCGTAATTTAAATTTCAATTATTCTTCTTAATGGTCAAGAGCTATGATGTGCTCACAGTTTACAATCTGCAATCAACTTTGCCCTTTGGCCGCATTTTGCCATCCTGACATTTCTGACGCCCTCAGAAATGAGCGCTTCGTTAACGCGCTATCCGTTAACCTGACGTCTGAACCAGGAAGCAGGCTTTCTCATTTGGAACTACTCTTAGACGTGAGGCCGTCTTGATACAACTCTTAAATGTAGGATCTTTCGGAATCACTCGGCCCTAGCGAGGTATCCGCCGGAACGGAAAATTCTCGCAGCGCTGTCGGAGGATATCGGAACATAATTCTATGAAGCTGTCAAAAATGTCACTCAAAAACAAACAAACAAAACAAACGCTGAAGTGCGTTAACATTGTATCGGAAAGATGTTCCGAATAGTTGTTAGGAAGAATAGCAAACAATTCTCCGAATCGTATAAAATTGTAGAATTTTCCGTTCGATGGATAGCTCGCTAGGGCGGATTATTCGACGTGAGCTCTCTGGGAACATCTCTGAGACATATAGCCGTCGTGGAACTACACTTTGTCGTTCGCTCTTTGAGGAAGACCCTCTATCCGGGGAGATATGCCTCAGCCTTAGATAAAAACCACGGCCAGATACCAACAAATGCAATGCAAACCTTAGTTGTTCAGGACGATTGGCTGAAAATAAAGACCCTTTGCGCCGTTGCTGTTACCAAACATTTATTTCCAAGCTTCCATTAAATCGAAAGCAAAATATTCAACTTGTCCGCTTATTCGCCCATTAAAACTTTCATCAGCCCTCTACCAACTCCAGCGAACCCATCACCACATCAGCATGCTCTCAAGCGATGGTAACCAACCCTGCCAGTGCGCCGCTCCGCTATTTTGAAGACCCACCATAACTCATCGCTGAGTGTAAACAAAAACTGCAGCTGTCTCAATATTTTATCGATATGTGCAACCGCAATAAATATGAATTAATGGTGCGAATGAATTATTATCACAGCGGCCCCGAGTCCCAAAAATCCGTATGTTTGTCCGCGAAGGCCAAATTCCATTAATTATTACCACTGTCATCCATTTTGTATCCATAGAGAGTTGGCAAACGGGCAAACCTCAACACAACCATACAACACACAAACTACATGCAGGTGTTCCACCGCATACTGCGAGAGCGTATCCAGAATATACAATTTCCCTTAGGGACACACATACGTAGTGCAGCGCATCCGCTTCGTCGCCATGACGGAAATCCAAATCCAATCTAAAATGAAAAATAATATCGCATTTCCACTTCCATTCACACATGATCAAAAATGCAAATGCGCAAACAAATAAACACGATAAGGAGACAGTATGTACGATATACACAGGGACAAGGACACGGAAACACATTCCTTGCATATGGCTTGGGCTGGGAAAAGGGACATCTACCCATTGTTTGCACTGTGACTGTGACTGTGCTGTGAGTCCGTAAATCGGAGTGTCTTACCTGAATTATTGGTTCAGCTGCGGGGCAGCAGCCCCAGCTAGGCGATGAATAAGTGGAGTAATTATTGCATCTACAGGTTGCCGCACACAAAAACCCTCTCGTCAAGCCCCTGGGAAACAACGGCTGGGGTAGGGTAGGGTATATAGATTTCACCGACGACTAGTGGCGTTTTCTGCTGCCTCCTTCGTTCGCATTGTTCGCATTGTCATTCGATCCTATTGGGAATTAGATCAAAGAGCAAGTTGCCTGAGGTTGTGTGGAAGATGTCAGCGCGGTGTTGATGATAATGGGGTGGATACTGGATAATGGTGATGACGACGGGGAAGAAGATATCTTCGGAAGCGTCTCGCTTGATTGAGCCCCCAAACGCATAGAGTAATGTTATAGCCATCGACACAATGGAGCTTGATATGATGCTCAGCTCAGCGCTCAAGTTAACAACATTAGCCACAGATTGTAATGAATGTGCAGAGGTTTGTCACATGTATGTGGATGTGGATGTGTGCGCTCGAACTTCACTCAGACTAATGACACACTAATCCCTGGCAACGATGACGATGAAATGATGATAGTGCTCTCGCTCTGGAATATGGTTTGTGGCTTATACGCTGAGGTTTTATTAGATTAAATAATCTTTTCGATTATAGTGGCAAAGGGGAGAGTCCTTGATGTCGTGTTCCTGATATGCGGGGTAATTGGAAATGCAATTTACACTCGGGTTACAATAATTGGATGTTTGTCAATTAGGTGGCTGCTGGCTGTGAGCTGTAAATACCGTCGCATAGCTTTGGCTTAGCAAGTGTGCTCAATGGTGGACTTATGGCACGTCATTCAAATCAATTGGAGATTTACTTGTATGTGACATATGGTCATTTATTTTGTCAAAGAAGACGTGGGAACAAATTATTAAATGACCATAATTTGTGAGGTTACAGCAATATGAAAAAGATGAGTAGGGAGCCGTTTTAATGTGTTAGGTTTGAACTTGTTTCTTTTTCTTTTTTCAATTGAAGGTGGAGGAAGAATGACTGTTGTTTTCGAAGGAGTCTTTGCATCTGTAGGAGTATTTTTTGAAGTGAGAAGGTGGGTTGGTGACAATAGAACTGCGTGGCTTTAATTAGATGGAGCTCAAGAACTTATCAGAGACAAAAAGAGGGTCTTTAAGGTTTGGATTTGTTTTGAGATCTGCTTCACGGTAACTGAAATAATTTGCAATTCGACTGTTAAAGCAGTGAAATAGTTATCTAGGCGAAAAGTAAGTTTCCGATCACCGATCTGCAAACCAAGTTAAACGATCGACTTGTGTCATTAAACGCAGTGAGACTCACAGCGATTGGCAAAACAAGCATTCAAGGTATTGAGGCATGAGCACAGAGTAGTTTTGTGCTGGCAGAAACTCAACCGTGACCAGCAGTTGTACTCTAGCCTCTAGGATCCTTGTCAAACTTTCCCGCAAGCGAAGTGCAAGAAATCTTAAGACGCTATTTGTGCACTTCCGGAGATCGAACCTGTGACCCCTCTGAGTAGTCTAAAACACTTCCACCTGAGTCCATAAGAACAGTTTTTATTTTAATTATTTTCAGTTCCAAAAAAGTGGAAAAGCGATTGTTTTCGATTGGAGCTCTGGAGTTGAATAACCGCATCCGTGATCAGGTTAGGATTGCCAGATTAAAAAAATACGAACATGGGGACATTGTGAGTTTTCTAGGGGGGACAAGTGTTCAAAAAGTGGGAGAAACATTCCTTTTTCATTTTTGAACACCAGAGTAAAAAAATGTGAAATAAAAAAAAATTGGTACGACTGTATCCAACAGTCCCGAAATATGTGTATGTGTAAACACCGTGCGTGCGGTATGTGTGTGGCTTGATACACGTCATTGAGAAAAGAGGGAATTCTAATAACCGTATTCTTGATATATTATGAAATAACAATCACCCCTATTACAGAATCCGATGAATGGCCTGCGGATGGCTTCCGACAACTTTTTTCAGTTTTTGCTATTATAGAATCCGCTGTAAAAAGTGAACGAATGTCGGGTACGTAGTTTGGTTTTGTTTAGATTATGAAATACGCAGCCCATCCGCACTCCTTTTAACTTTGAACGTTTTAAATCCGCACCAAAATTATTGCGGATGCAACATAAACAAAAAATGAAAAGCACCAAAAAGTACGTCAATTCACATACATTTAAGTTTTTGAATGTAGATTTTAGTTTTTGCAGAGTGCAATTTGAGAAGGTGGGTGAGGCAATGAAGAGAGAGCCGTTCATTGTGAAAATTTTGAATTTTGAATAAAAAAAACGCCGGATTTATTGAATTATTTGAATTCTTTGGGTTTCTTTCCGTTTAAAGAAGTCTCGGAATGGAAAAAAGGAAGTTAAAAAAAAATGTATAAGTATACTAAAATAAATTGATTGATTCTGTAAATTTCGATATGTTTGGTTAGATTTTATAAGTCAATAAAATAATTTAACCAACAACAAGCGATCGCTTTACGCGACGGGTGGTACAGTCTGCAAAGACCAATTTTTTGGTCCACTGGAAGAAGATTGGTTAGTTTAGGAGATGCTGTTCATGGCGTTCTCAAACGTTAGATTTCGGAATCGCAAAAAAGAAAAGAAAACGCGAAGCAACAACAATAGCTACCTCTGACTCTTCTGCACCCGCCTGTTCTGGATATGTGTTAAACGAACATGAAACTATTGAAATGGACATTTTGGATGAATTAGATGCCGAAAATGAAAACCCGAACATTGTCCCATCACCCGTTCCACTACAAAAATGCTCTCGAGCAACTAAATGAAAGGAAATTTAATCCATTATTTTTCTATTTCTTATTTCGTTTAAAATTGTATTTACTTTAATACCATTTTGCTGTATTTTGTTAACAATTCTAAATTGTTAAACAATTTGTTTGGCATTAAGGGCGGTATTTATCAAGCGCTCTTAAATCGATTATTATGTGGTATTCGATTGGGCGCTCTCAGAGCACCTTTTTTTTGCTCTCAGAGCAGTTTTTATGTTCGTTTGTACAAAAAAAAAAAACAATATTTTTCAGATTTCAGAGCACTTTTGCGAATCTAGATATTTTCTCAGATTTATCAATCCAAGTGCGCTTGAGTTTGACAACTGGTGGAGGGCGTTTAGTTTTCGTGAATTTGTTCTAAAGCAAAGAGAGGCATTACATCGGGTGAATCTATTTGTGTGAATTATTTATGTATAAATAATTAAAAATCAATCGGGACGCAAATTTCGAATGTTTTAATTTAAAATGAATACCGCCCTAAATGCCAAAAACTAACAGCATCGATAAGATAGTTCGAAAATGATAAGTAAGTGGGATCGGCAATGTTGTTCTTCCGGCGGATTTGATAGTTATATTTATCGCGGATGTGAATAGGCTGTGGATCGAGTCAACTCCCCGGGAATACATTTTTGCGGATTCTGTAATCGACATAAATAATTTATTTTCAAACTCTGCGTGAGCCTTAACATGTCTGGGGTACACTTCGTAGGGCGGAGTGACTACCTGTGGTTGTAAAACTTCATTGATGTCCGTTCTCCTTCTTTTGGCTCGAACTGACTATAAATCCACTTCATTTATCGTCAGAACATCATTGACAGTTGATCGTGATGTCGTCGGTTCATTGTCAGTAATTGTCGCTCCAGTTTGGTTTGCGAGACGAATTCTCCATTCACGCGAGCGTTCAGTACTCGTTTTCTCAACCTTTTTTCCGACTTTCAGAGGTTTACTTGCACGTAAACGCGCCCTGTAATCTTTTGCACGTTCTGCATCTGTCTTTCCCATATCTGAAAATATTTTAATGCATCTTCAATGACGGCAAAACATTGCATTATTGTCAGAAATATGGAATTGTACCAATTACGTATTTTCCTGTATTTTTCTGCGTTTTACTATTTAAACAGTGAAATCGAACAGTGAAACAACGCGCGCAGATGTTTACACATCAACAAACACTACTAACATTATGCAGTGGAAAATACCTGTTTGCATTTCCATCCCCGCAAGTTAAATGACATCAACTGTTACAAAGTAAATGAAAGTGTCATTGGAATTTCATTCGGCTTGCATTGCATATTGTAGAGGTGCTGGTCTACGACGTTTTCGTTATGCGAGAAACAGATTAACACTGCAACAGCAACAGTAACTTTCACAACTTTTTAGAACCAATGTATTTTAATTACTTTGAACACATTAGCACAGCAACATCGACAGCGAAGTCAACGTTAAAGCTGTCAAAAATTCGCTGTTGCTGTTGCTGCCGCTGTTTTAATCTGTTTCTCGCATTAGTTGTTGTCCAGCTGCGTGCCTGGTAATTCACGAAAGATTTGGCACCGAATTTCCTCGAGATATCCGTCACAGGGAAGAAATGTGAGACCATCATACATATATGAAAAACATGCTTTATTTCAAATCAACAAAAAGCTGAAATTAATATGCCCCAGCTCATAACTGTATCTAATGATAAAATGAATGCAATGATAAAACACAGTGACGCATTCCCTGTCCCCGGATTCCAAAAAATGTATGCAATGATAAAACACATTGACGCATATCCGTCTCCGCAGTTAAATGTGTGGAATTACTCCACCAGATTCCAATAACGCGCGCTTAGATGTTTACACATCAAAAATAAGTTTCATTAGATACATTTTGTTTGCAACACTCGTTTTTTGTTGGTTTTTTATTTGGGTTCAGTCATTTTACCAAAGTAAATTTTGGTTTCAAAGCAAAACTGAAAGAGAGAAAGATTATAGTACAAAATAAAAACGTAAACGAGAACAACTTTAGCACGTGAAGTTAAATGTAGTTCGTCAGAGGATGCATTCATCTTTGAACGTTTTCTTGCACTTCAAATGGATGTGGTCACAGAGAATCTTTTCTAAAAATATTAAAACAAAGTATTTTCAAAGTTTGAATTGAAAGTTTTCTCTTATTGAATTTTGACTTAATAAGGGGGACAGTGGACAGTCATCAAATAATAATTGAGACTTGGTGGAGCCCAATCGCAACAGGTTACACTGAGCCAATTTTACCTCTTATCGGACTGAAATTGGTTTTGTGTTTGTTGCAGCTCTTTCCTATGGTCATAATATTTGGTTAACGAATAGCGAATTCAACCTCGAAAAAAGGAAGAAAAGTGGTGGCTTAGACATGCGAGTGTTAAACGCACGTTCACAAGCCGGGCTCGGTTTCATAAAGTGCCAGGAAATTCAAAATATCCGGTAAGCCACCTTCTGTAAGCCCATGACGAAGCAGTTGAATCCAGTCAGACATTGGTCTGGCCCCACGCGTATGGGGATTGCCGCAAGATCAAGAATTGTGAAGGTTCACTTATGCATTTTAAATTGGCGACTTTTGCAACGGACTGAATTGAAGACTGCCTTCCTTGCGTTCTACCAGAAGGGTTTTAGTGACCCTTCGTCTTCCCAGCGACAAACCAACTATGTAGGAAATTCTTTCGAGTGTTGTAAATCACTCAACCGCGCACAGATCGTAGGACATTCATATGACCCTTTAGGTAATTTCTGTACGAGTTGAAGCTATCTCTTATTTGGCATCACAATGAACCTTAAACTTAGCCTATGTCTATAAATGTTTCTTGCAAGACAACCACCTAACCTTATCTAACAGAAGAAGGCTGCATAACGTAGACTTAAACAGACACTGAAGGTTGTTCGCAACTATTTTTAGAAAATTGAAACCTTCAAAAATTTGTCCAACTAATTGAACAGTTGGAAATCGATTCTACGAGACTTAGAATCTCAATCCTGATTTTTGCATTTCAATCTGACTGAAAAATGCCCGACTTTTAAAATGGAAAATGATTTTCAAAGAACTGCTGCGGGAATATGTTTAACTGCATTCTTTTGGAGAAAATGTATGGACATGGTTGCCACTTGCAAACAAAATTAGCGACCAAAAATGGAAAAAAAAGTTACCAGACCAAGCTAAAAGTTACCAAAAATATGATTCAGTATGAATATGACTTTTCGATATCGTTGGATATTTCTCTGATTTACGAACTTAATATAAAAAAATGCATGGCAGTGGAAAAATGTACCTATGTTTAAGCGTAGTATGCACGATATACAGTGCACGTAAAGCCTCTCAAGTGAAATCCATTTTTTCATACAAATTTTGCGCCGCGAAATGTCACAACTAACTCTCCACGTGAAAATATCAGTAGGCAGAGTGAAAAATAGCTGTTCAAAATTTATAATTAAAATTACAAGTAATACCTACTTTTAATCCTTTTTCTGAAAAATTGAGGCAGCATTTACAAGATGATATCGAGTTCTTCTTTTTGGTGTTTCTGGTTCAAAATGTTACCAAAACCTTATACAAATTACCGAATTACCAAAAATCACCAACTAAGAAAAAAGTTACCAAATTTGGTAAAATATTACCAAAGTGGCAACCGTGTGTATGGAATGGATCCCTGAAAGCTTTTGTGTCAACACCTTGTTGTAACCAGATCCGTCTTCTATTTTGTTAGACCGTAGACCTGCATAAATATAACGAGGTATTAAGCTGAAATTTTGGACATAGGTGAATGATTTAGAAAGCAACTGCAAACCTTACAAAGGACTGGAGTTCCAAAAACATATATAATATAGATACATTAAGGGTAAGGTAGATTAAGCTACTGCTCGCAATCAAGTGAGACATAGAAACAGGTAAATTGTCTGACCTTTTTGAATAATAGCGTCATAAATGTTGCATTTATCAACTTAATCCCATTTTTGGTTACAATATAAACAAAATATATCCTTCTTCCTTGTGAAATTGGTTTTGCTCAGATTAGCGAAGGCTTTGAAAAATATCGTAAAATTCAACCAAAAAACTGGTTGAAACAAGTGAGACGGAGTGTATATACTCAAGATTGCCAATAAGTACTCCGGGTAATTGAATTCCTTTAAATTTCCTTTCTTGTTATACGAATATTTTATAAGAAGAATAATCGTATGCACTCACCTTTATTTTCAACCCAATACATAGATGAAATAGAAAACCGAGCTACACTAAAGGCTTTCAGCTGGTTCACGTGCCATTGGGTTAGTGGTAAGTGTGTTGGACTTCGAAGCGAGGGATCCCAGGTTCGATAGCCGAGAAACCACAAACTACATCTTAAGGTTTTTAACTTTTTCCATTGCGCCACCTCTAGCGAACGTCTGACAAACATCCGGGAGTATAACAACCGTCATTAAAGACCTTCTCAATTAGCCGTTTGGACTCGACATAAAATAGTAGATCCCTTCCATTCGTTCCAAAACTGAAATACTCAAACAAAAAACGAATGGTTGTGAGACGGTGAGAAGCTAGGCTAGGGTCCCTAGGGATCTGTTGCGGCAACTTATTTTTTTTTTTTGCATACGCGCCATTTAAAAAAAGTTTCTTTCGAAATTGCGAACAAATATTTGAACAGGTTTTGAGTTTCTTCTATATAAATGGAACAAAGTTGCATCCGTAAGACCACATATCACTTCAGAACGGATGGTCCGATTTGAGCTAGCTCTCTGTTGTGTTTATCCATGCCTAAGGAAGGTTCCTACGGCGACAAAATCGGAAGATTTCAAAATTAAATTTGGAAAAAATAAAATTTGAATACATTTTGTCCGGAGAACTTAATTTATTTTTTTATTTTTATTTTAATCGCGTCAATATGCAGTGAGAACGTATTGTCAAAAGTTCTACAGGTATTTAATTAGGCTGATGCTATTCGCCCGGCGTTCGGGACACGGCTACGTAATGTCAAAGTTTAATCGCGCAAAACATTGGCATAAGGGCTCGCTTCGGTCGCAAAAAGGACTCTAAACTCCAGTATTACATTTTCGGGCACGAGCCTGTATGTTTTAAGGCCAAACTTATTTCTTAAAACACTATTTGTAATGAAAATACAATTACGTTACGTCAAATACGTAGCCGTGTCCCGAAGCCAGACAAACGTCAGTCAGTATACAAAAGTGTCGGGCAAATAGCCACTTTGATTTAATTATTTAGTAGATTTTCTTTTCCGACTTTCCGTACTTTCCTTTTCTTTGATTTTTCTCTGTGATGAGTATGCAATGAATCGGAATCCTATATCAGCTAAGCAAATAGATTTTTTTTTACTTCCATGACCCTGTACAATGAAAATCATGAAAACCATGAAATCACTGCCAACCATTTCAAATAGTACGAACGCTTTTAGGGTCAATCGAAAACTCAAACGGTACGTACATTTAGCCACATATCTTCAATAAAAGTTCAAAACAGCTGTCCCATACCACATCGGAAGCATTCAAATTCATAAGTTATACCGACTTCACCGAATAAATCCATTCGATTGGAAATTAACTCACTGCTAGAACAGCCCCCGGTCCCGTCCCCATCCATCCACATTTTCGTATGCAATTATTATTCTTTCAAAGGACGAACATTTTCATCTTACTCAAAAAGGAAGGAAGGAAGGAAGGCTAAAAATAAAAAAAAAATGTTTCAAATGTTTCCTGGCACCCAATTACTTGTAGGCCGCTTTAATCGGAATGTCCTTAAGCCATATATTCACATGCATGAGTATGTACTTTGTATACAGTGTACAGTGTACACTCATATGCAAAACGTGGAGAGGGAACATTATTTTTAGATAAAAAATAAGTAACCTACACGCAACGTGTATAACACACGCAAGTCCTTAGCCAGTGGAATGTGGCTCAGTTGGAGGCATCATTAGTTTGACAGAAGAGGCGGTTCTTTTCAAATTGCTTGTGGGTCATGCATCAGAGCCATACAGACAAAGCTATCGGTAGTGAACTTTTTATGAATATTATGGCTCTTCGATTTAACTTTTCGTACTGTTGGTTCTTTTTTAATACCAAGGATACACGTTCGAATATGTGCATTAGCTGTGTGGGCATGGTGATCGATTTTCCTTAACAGGATTTGTTGACAAATTTACATCGAGTTTGTGTGATTACTTTTGCTAATGACATGCCGACCAGAATCACATATACGTGAATCATTGTAATTATAGAAAAGAATCAGTGTGGGCTGTAGGGCGACATCATTAAATGGATTCTTCGTCCGAGAGATGGATGAATACACTGACTTTTGCGAATTTATGAGCGATTTGTTAGGGGGAAGCCTCCCGTCACTTCCCATTTGAGGCAACGAACTGTCAATGTCAAAATTTCTTATGTCTTAATAGTCTTAAAATAAACTATACGCTGCCTGTTGTGAACATACAAGGAATTTGTTTACAGGACATCAAAATGCTAGAAAACTTGAGTCTTGATGTTGTCTGTGTCCGTGTCCGTGAGCCCATCAGCAGAATTGTGCTCCTCGTACTAATCGTACTATGGCAACGCAAGCCATCGCTACATGATCAAAGCAACTGGCTTGGCTTAAGTTTCCCCTCTCAACTGATGAAACATTTTTGGCAGTGATTTGATGAAGTACTAGTGTAGTTATGTATTATGCCGTCGGTGACCGTCAATGGAATGTGTCCCTTTTCAAAAAATTTTAAATGGGTATATGGTATATGGTTTATTGTATAGTCGTACATCTGGTGAATAAACAGGTCGCATGCAATCAAATAAAAATTGAATGTTGCTTCCTAGTAACGCCCAGTGTTCCCAGACTTTGAAGACGGTTTTCAACTTTTTTTTTCAGCAAAAAGCATTTGTTTTCCCTAATTTTGGAAAAAGGTCCCCTCTTTGCCCAATAAGTGAAATTTCCATTTTATGTCTTATGAGAAAAATTAAAAAATCAAAGCAAGAATTCAGATTTTTCAGAGTGCCTAAAATTAAATATAATGCACTTAATTTTTGTACATGTACGAAGACGTTCGATGGACTGTTTTCTTTCACGTTCAGTCTTCAGTATGAACATTACGTTCGAAGTACCTAATTTAAATTAAGTAAGGCCTTGGTAGTTAGTGCTATAATTTGTTTTTTTTTTTTATATTATTCATTTATGTAACAATAAAGTTATAATAATAATAATAATAACAATTTTCTTTTAAATGAAAAAACATTCTAATTTTACTTTTAAACAATTTAAGTTTCACAGATATTTTTTCCGTTTTTATAAGTTTGTCGCTTGTTTTTCCCCTTTTCATTATAAAAGCGCCAACATTTGTGGTTTGTTCCTTCAATCTGGGATCACTGGTTATGAATGAGAAATTCGTACATATTGGGTAATTGGTTTAGACGTGATTCCTCAACAAATCCACATAAAAGAAGACGCCAGTTTTTATTATCTGTTGAGATATCACATTACAAAATGGCAACGAAATTGGAGTCCCAAAGGTATTAAGAGCTAAACATCTGAAACGTGTGTCACAGTGGTTAACTAGAGTGCCTTCAACAACCGCTACTAATAGACAGATAGAAAGTTATTTTCTACACAGAGAAAATTTATAAAAATTAAAAACTTATTTGTTATTCACACTTAATTTGATTCTATTTAATCGTTTATTCATGGATAAAAAAAAAAAAAACTCTTATTGGTAAAAAAATATTCTGTCACTTAAACGAACATGTAGGTAGGCTCAGTGGCTTAGTGGTTAGCGTGTTTGACTACTAAAGCGAGTGGTCGAGGTTCGAATCCCGCAAAAACCCAAATTCCAACTTAGGGTTTTTTTTTTCGCTGCGCCACCCAGTGGTCCCAGATTGGGGGGAAAAGAAGGCAATTTTGCCGACGACTTTTTATAACAAAAGGGGGAAGAGATTTTCTTGGGGGAAACAATCTAAATGAAAAAAAAAAAAACATTTAGCATACATTTTATTTAAATAAAGTCTTCGAAAGACTACCTACACTATTTTTAAAACTCATTCAATGATCATAATCTTACATATGATCTATATAACGTCTCACTTACAAGTCCACGTTGTCTTAAGAACAGAAATGTTCATTCACTTTGCGAATTGTCTAAATATTTCGGACATATTTTTTCATCTTCAAATTGGGTTGAAATTGATAGGGAGTATAGTAGACTACTAAGAAATTTAAACATCGAAAATATTTCAACTGACAATGTTCAAGAATTTTGGAGGGAAATATTAAAAACTAGTCTTGAAGATGACGATATTACGTTTCCGAACATGAAAAAAACCTATGGAGTTTATTTTTTGTCTTCCTCACTGTGGGGCCAATGCTGAAAGAATTTTTTCAGCAATAAATTTAAATAAAAGAAAAACACGAAACAAACTGTCTACTTCCGCGTTGGCTGGAATTTTGTACACAACAAATATATGAAAAAAAGAAGATTGTTATGACTTTGTGGTAGAAAAAGGCTGCTTAAAACTTCACAATAGCGCAATGTAAAAACTTTAAGGTACCTATATATTTTTAAATATAACCTGTTTATTGATTTAAAAATGAATACCTATGTGATTTTAAAATGATTAACTAGGTACTTAGTTATGTAAGTTTTCATTTTTGGTTTTTTATTAGTATTTCATAATAATGACTGAATTTAATGCATTCCTATTATTTTTTGTTTGCTTAATTCTAAGATATTTAAATAAAACATAAAATGTCAAAATTAAACTTATATAAGAGATTTTATTTTTGGGGGAAAAAAGGGATTTTTATTTTTGAAAAAAGGGGAACAAATCTCGTTTTGGCGTTAAAAGAGTTTTTTTTTTTTTGTTATTAATTTGGGATCCCTGAACGTCTGACAAACATCCGAAAGTAAAACTGTCTTGAAAGAGCTTCTCAATTAGCCGTTAGGAGTTGGCATAAAATTGTAGATCCCTTCCATTCGTTCCAAAAAATGAAAAACTCACAAAAGGAATGGTTGTGAGAAGCTAGCCCTAGGGTCCCTCCGGACCTGTTGCGCCAGCTATTTATTTATTTACTTAAACGAACATAAATATTTGTTGATTTAATTTAATTTAATTTAATCGAATTTTGTACAGAAAAGTTTCAACGCATTTCTCCATCAACGCAATTACGAGAATCCCGCTTAAGAGCGTTGTCGACGCAATAAGTAAATCCCCGCTTTATTGTCTTGAAAACGCAATAAAATGTTTTTATTAGCATGTTCATATATGTATGTATCTATATGCACTAAATCACGAAACATTAAACTTAAATATAAGTCATGTCAATTTGACAACTGCCTTTGATTTTATTTAAGCTGTAAGCACAAGAAACTTAAAATTGTTTCTATGTATTCATTTAACCGGGAGGTTTTGTATGAACTTTTACGAGAATCTTTACTTTTAGTAGCGCAAATAACCGGGTAACGGATTCAAGAGATACTCATCTAAACGGGAAAAGTTCTGTAAATTTCCTATGGAATACTTTGTTGGCCCAATTTCCAGATCAATTAAACGAGGAACGCAAGGGATCACTGTAGTACAGATTTTCTAATTTCAAGAAAATAATTGCAGTGGCTTGTTTATTTATTTATTACTTTATTATTTATTTTATTGAACTTATTGAGGAAATTTTATTTAATTCTATTACATTTTAGTTCGGTATACGATTACTGTCTTTTGTTTAGATTGCTATCATTGAAGAGGAGAAGTGACTTAGGGAGGGGGTGGGAGAGGAAAGGGTTAATTGACATTTACTGTTTATAAGAAACAAATTGCTATATCGAGAAAAGCATTCACAAAAAAAAAAGAAACTCACTCCTCATTCACTTTTTTGGGGAGTGCTTCCTTATACGCTAAAGAACCCGATTCCAGTACACAGGACATAAGGACGAATACAATAGACATGCCTCGTATTGTCTTGCACGGCTCGTTCTAAAGCGGTTAAGAGTCGGCAAAACCATGAAATTCGTTTGTGTATTCAAACGCAGGAGGCTTGAGAGACGAGGCTTTTTGTTGGCCTGGATCTGACCTGACGTTCCCCATGGTAAAGTAAGTAACCCAACTAATTTTATATTCATATTTGCACCCCATCCGTATGAAATAAACAAAGAATTCGAATGAGAAATTTGGGTTCGCTTGTCCAGCATCGAACTGAAAACAGACATATTCACAGGCATCAGATGTCAAGGTGTGATGAGGCAAACAAGCTTTCTTAAAAATAAATTTCTAGTTTGGAATTGATTTTTTCATTCTTGACTCATGTGCACAAATTGTTAAAAAACAAGAAATAATTGGCATGAACCGTAACCGTAAGTACTTTATGTTCTTGTTTTAAGAAACTTCTACGTAACCGTAGGTTACGATTTTTTCCGTGATACAATATTTAGCGCTTATATCAATCTCAGAGACCACTTACACTCTCCTTCTGTTAAAACTCGAAACTCTAATAAAATCCAATAAAACATCTTCCGCCCACACACCATGCGCTCATTATGATATCATAACTTCACTTCGCCCTTACAACTTGCCCAACTACCTTTGTATCGAGTTCACCATCCGTCTTTCCGCACGATTCAGCATAATGGGTTCATTGAGTCGAAAAATTGCAAACACACACAGTCACACAGAGGCCAACTTTAATAAGTCAAGTAGCTTAAATTATAAAGCAGTATACGGTCCGGGCTTCGGATATCCCATCAGACTAACAACGAATTCCTTTCAGCCATCGTTATCGGCATGAACATATGATGGGGGAGTTTTCAACCCCAGTCAAAAAGAAACGTTGCCGAAGTAACAAAGTAGCAGCCTTACCCCCAATTACTTCTTCCTTCAGGTCAGTGAGGTTTATTTGTACATATGTATATATGCCAAGGAGCGGGTCGCATTTTCCACTGGTAAGTAACATCCAGCCATCACTTAGGTGGCACCCCCCAAACGCCAGTCGTCAGCCCCATAGACAATAACATGCCATTTGGCCATTCTTAATGTCTTAATTTATTTTACGCCGTCCTGCCTGACGTGGTTATTGTGGCTCCCACATATGCCACCCAATTCGCATACCGCATGCATGCCTATAAATTTACGCTCAATTTGTGTTTCACTGCCTTGTAGCAATCATTAGGGTTAACAAACTGCAACTTAGTCGGAAAAGCATTGTAGCTGATGTGCGCTGGAGCAGAGGGGGGCGTTAGGCTTAATGCGGTTCGTGCACCACCACCACACGACAAACATTTAATTTCTCAATCAGGAAAGCGCAAACTATTGGCGCCGCGAAATGCGAGAAAATGCACACTTGCACGCCACGCAGTGCTGCCGCTCTTCGCAATGGCATCCTTCGTGTGTGTTTTTTTTTTTTGCAAATTGAGGGGTGGCAAAGCGCACCCCGAATGATGTGAATACCTTGATATAAATTTATGAGTGTAAATGCAAATTACGACTGCGTAGCGTCAGGTGGAAATAATTGAATAGGGTATTAGGTTGCACGCCACTAGGCAGAAGCATTGATTTGTCAGGCTGTATCCTAGAAAAAATTCCACCAGGACATAAAAAAGGAAAAAAAAAAATACCCACCAGCTCGATGCAGCTGATGGGGGGTATTGCAGAACCGCATACGCGGGTCGAAATAATTAAGACTAATCGGTTTTTAATTGCTGCTCCGAGAGCTGTCGTTGTAACCCTCTCGGATGGAATGGGGGGAATTTGGGTGCGGATTTCGTGTGCAATTTGTACGCTCGTTTGTCCCTATACAGGCGGCACTCCTCTTTTAAACAAAGATGAATGAGGGTTGTGTATCCTTTTTGGTTATTTTGTTTTTTTGCCATACCCCCTTTTAGTATATAGGTGTCAACAATGCAGCGCAGTTTTCTGATGCACACTGGTCTGGTGCGATTTTAAACATTTTTCATGTAGCATACAATTAATTACGTTTTTATTTGCGAACCGCTTTAAAAGGACCTCCAGCCAGGGCATTCGGTTGACATTTGTTTCGTCAGTGAAAAATTGCCGTAATTATCGAGAAAACGATGACAATGAGTGTGGTGAGAAAAATAGCTCTGCGAGATAAATCGATCTCATTAAGCTGCAGCACGTGGGGGTAGTTTTTTTTTTGCTGGCCGCTCATTTATTTTTGAAGGACTATGAGGAGTTTTTATTGTACATGAATCAGCAATCAGTTGAACAAAGTGACGAGTTCTCCCGGGGTCAGGCTTTCGAATATTTGTCAGATGTTCATCGAATGAGGATGCATTTAAATTTTACTTTTGGGGTCTCTCTCAAGCTCGTTTAGTGGTTCTACTAATGTTGTCGAAAAGTTTAAGAGCAATTCAAAAAATGTTGGGGGCTCAACCTCGCTCATAAATTTTCTGACACATGTCCGAAAAAAGAAAATATTTTAAGGAGCAACTAGAATTTATTTGGGGGCTCCACCTTTCCCTTTCTACATTTGTTGGGCAGTAGAGAACTGCTTTAGGATCAGTTACATTTTTTTGGGGCTCAACCCAACTTTGTAGATCCAATACTATAGGTATACATTTCGGACAGTAAAACATATCTTCAAAAAGAAGTAAGATTTTATCGGGGACTTTACCTCGTTCTTTAGTTTTATTTCACTTATCGGAAGGAAGAAACTTTTTTAAAGAGCAACTAGAATTTATTTGGGGGCTCAACCTTTCTTTTTCTACATTTGTTGAGAAGTGGAGAAATACTTTAGCATCAGTTACTTTTTTTTTGGGTCTCAACCCAACTTTGTAGCACCTCTACTTCAATTTTCGAGCAATGGAATATATCTTCAAAACGAAGTTAGATTTTTTCGGAGCCTTAACCGCGTTCTTGAGTTTCATTTTCAGTTTTTAAGGAGCATTTTATTTGGGGGCTCAACCTTTCTTTTTTTTACATGTGTTGGGAAGTGGAGAACTACTTTAGCATCAGTTACTTTGTGTTGGGGCTCAACCAAACTTTGTAGCACCTTTACTATACTTTTCGAGCAGTGGAAAATATCTTCAAAAAGAAGTTAGATTTTTTCGGGGCCTTAACCGCGTTCTTGAGTTTCATTTTCAGTTTTTAAGGAGCATTTTATTTGGGGGCTCAACCTTTCTTTTTTTACATGTGTTGGGAAGTGGAGAACTACTTTAGCATCAGTTACTTTTTGTTGGGGCTCAACCAAACTTTGTAGCACCTTTACTATATTTTTCGAGCAGTGGAAAATACCTTCAAAACGAAGTTAGATTTTTTCGGGGCCTTAACCTCGTTCTTGAGTTTCATTTTCAGTTTTTAAGGAGCATTTTATTTGGGGGCTCAACCTTTCTTTTTTACATGTGTTGGGAAGTGGAGAAATACTTTAGCATCAGTTACTTTTTATTGGGGCTCAACCTCACTAGAAGCGCATAGATATCTCCTCTCCAAATGACCACATGGACTTTCCTAAATTCACCACGTCTCTTTTGAATGTTTAAGTCTTAATCTAATCGTTTAATGCAAAACAATCGTACACCCCTTCTGGAAGTCAATCTGCTGTACTGCTGGGCACAATTTACCCAGATTACTCTTGCATGAGTCCGCAAATTAAATTAACATAATTCCCAGTCCCACAAAAAGCTGCATGCAAATATCTACTAGCTATTGTCGTCGTACTTCCCAATTATACCTATACAGCCACAATCTGTGGCCATTCCAAATCTGGGCCACATCTACTAAGCATCACTTCAAAATACTGAATACAGCCGAATATATATCCTTTCGGCTCAAGTGCAAAATCTTATATGAACCTTCCACCCATTTACATTCGAAAGGAGTCCGAAATTGATTCACTTGAAAATTCATGTGGCTGCTGTGCGAATAAATAAATAAAACACAAGAATTATCACACCAAGAAACCACTGTCTGGGATTAAAGTGATTTCCATAAGGAGCCACATAGATATCCGGAGAATCATCATCTTAGCCCAGGCACCAAATACAAAACATCATCATCAACATATCTAATGTAATTTCCTTTTGCCTTTATCTTCTCTACCAGAAGATTACAAGAATACGACAGGATATGCAAAATTTACCCACGCCCAGGTCCCCTTTTTGAAATTTAGAAATCTACAATCCTCCCCGGTACATTAGTCCTTTCGAATTTTGGTTTTGGTTCTGCCACCAACGATATGAGCATCAACCGGATGCACACAAGCCCCAAACACACACACAAACATATATAGTCACAGCACGTACACTCGACGGAATACGGTATACGGATTTTGTGGAGCAGAAATTTCATGTAAATATGTGCGCATGTATTTATCCTTGTTAATTTGATTCCTAACAAATCCTTTGTGATACACTTAGTTGCTTACTCAGGAGGGTTACTGGCTGGCTCTCTTCTTAGCGAAACTTTTAAGATTCACTTATGCTAATGCACAGACCTGTCGGATGCAGGCTAACACGTGTGCACCTGCCCAGAACCTGTGGTAAGCATGGCTTCCCCCCTTCCATCGGAGAGGGAAAACGAGAATGCCTGTTATTCCAGTTGCGTAATGGTGGTGCGGGGGACACTGCAATTGAGGCATTCTCTGAAAGGACCTTCAAATAAATGAATGCATCATTTTGCTTGCGTAATCCAATTAAATCAAAAGATTTGCCTAGCATTTGTTGTTACAGGTACTGTTTGTTTTTGGCTCCAGCTGAAAATGCCAGCTCCGATGTATGAGTGCCTTAATTTATTGGATTTACTTTTGAAAGCCATCTTCCATCAGGTCTGTTACTCACTTATTGGAAGGTTCGTTTGTTTGTGGTTCGTTGTTTTCAGTTACTGAATTTAGTAGTTTGAACCGAGGGATTGACGTTTGAATTTTCTCATAAATTGATATTTGTCCTCCGGGTAATGGACTTTCGAGAATTATTCTCCGGGAATCCTTTCGAACTTTGTGAACTGTAGTGCTTCGGAAATGGTCCCAGAAAGCATAAATATTTTATACGTCACCGTCCAAATCCACATACACCGACACATACAACCGACAGACAATTTTCTTATATGTGTAGAGATAGAGACTTATACTGCGTTTCTGCTGCAAAAGGTAGCACCATCTTCATGAGCACAAACTAGATCCTTCACTTAGCTGGTTAAAAGGCCTCCACCATTCCACCATTGCATATAAAGACTTTATTGAGACTCTATATACAATGCCTCCACTCAGCGATGTTGCAAAACTAGAACGAGTCCTTCTCCGTTCGCAACAAGTCAGGAGACATATCCTTTTTGCTATAGAGAAACAAATGGACTTATAAAGCTCACAGCTTTGTTGTGTCAGTGTCGTATCCGAAAATAGGATCCACAATGCGATATTAATATCCTCCAATGAACAAGCAACACACATACCAATAGCAGTGTAAAAAACACATAGAAGTATAGGAAAAAAAAAACGGAAGAGAAAAACTCCAGCAAAAGTCGTCTTCACTTTTTGCGCCGCCTGTAGCTATGTAAACCCTTGATAACATCATGTTACAGCTCAACAATGTCACTTGTGATTTGCTGGCCTCGTTTCATCCGTTTGTGGAATATTATCCTTGGCACTTTTATTTTTTTGGTTTCTCTTTTGCTGTTGTCCTCTTTGTCTGTGGCGACACTAGAACTTTCATAAAGTGAACCGACCCTCCCTGTGCCTTTGATTACATTTTTGGGTCACAATTTTAATTATCCCATATCATTTTCATGAGTGACTTAGACTTGATAATGAGTTCCAAATGCCCTCAAACAATATAAACAATTATTGCGGTCTCTTTTAAGGCAAACAAAAAAAAGGACAACCGAATCCCAATTCGAGTTCAAAGTTGATGATGAATGGCAGCTGAAAGTGCTTACTTCGCTTCTCCATTTTTGGTATATGGACTCGCCGGCCGTAAGTATACGTATAGTCGTCGTCGCTGAGCAGCTCTATTCAGATGCATCGTCCTGGCATGCGGCAATCTCATTTTTATCGGTTCTTTTGGCGTTGCCAAGCGCAAAGTTTTCTCATTAAGTGAATATTTTTCGAATTTTCCCCATAAACTTTGAGTTTATCTTTAGGGGAGGTGCAAGGATTGCAAATGTTAACCATGGGGTTATGTAAATGCCAGCAAAGACTTCTGTACTTGTGTGCATGCGGAAGAGTGGGTTCAGCGGTGTGTGTTAGACTAGATAGCATCGTGGTGGCACGCAATGGTTATAATATAGCTATCGGCGGCACGCACAAGCACATGCGACATTCCATTGGCAAACAAGGGAAGGATTCTCATATATGTTATATCCGGGGAGGCGTTCTCAGGGCTTTTCCAATATCCTTTTCGAACAATAGCTTTTGGAGATCGATGGAGGTGGAGGGATGTCCACGGATACCTTTTTTTCGGTTTGCTGGTGATTTTAAATGCGATTGACTGGTGAAAATATGGATTGAGGCGGTGGCGTTGGAACTTTAAAGTGGGCGGTCGGCAAATTCTTGAATCAATTTGGAAATTCCAAGACCGAAAAGGTCAAGTACTTTTAGTGACAGGTGGGTACCTACGCAAGCCGAATTCACCCTTCGGAAATAAAATGACAACGACTTTGGCCCGTGTATACCTGGAACTTAAAATACCAGACTTCTCCAACTTTAGCGAATGAAATTCCCCAAAAATTCGACATATTTGGAGTTTGTGGAAGAATGTGGTAAGATTTGGAAGACTAGCTATCCACAGCCATTCAAGAAGTCGCTACTCTGTTCCGGAGGGCACTTTGACAATTTGAGGGAATACAGTGCGAGTGATGGTACCATGGCCGCTAATGGCTCACTTACACCTAACTTATACATACGCTTCTTCAACTCCCTACGAGTACAAACACTAAGTTCTCGGAACAGGAATTGCAGTAAATTTCAATGTATTTCGAGTTTGAAGACAGCGAAAAGATGAACTGACCAGAAGAAGTTCAAAGGTCTTTCTTCCTTACCCTACCTGAACCTTTCTGAATCGTGAGCAAATTAAGTCCTAAGATTCTTTGAAAACACGAAGATTATCTCAGTCGCAAAAGTTAGAGCGCGCCACCTAAGACCTGCTCAACGAGGCAAATTTCAGTAACAATACCAAGAAATCTCTGCATCTGAATTGGCATAAGATACCAAAAATTTACAGATCACTACGACTTATGATAGACATCACTTAAGAAAAAACGGGTTTAGTACATAGCGCAGTGGCTTATTGGTTAGTGTGTTGGACTACTAAGCCAGGTTCGAGTCCCGCAAAAACTCAAATTCCAACTTAGGGTTTTTTGCGCCACCTTTCGCGAACGTCTAACAAACATTCGAGAGTATAACTGTCTGAGCTTCTAAATTAGCCATTTGGAATCGGCATAAAATTGTAGATCCCTTCCATTCGTTACAAAAATGAAAAACACACAACGAACGGTGGTGAAAAGCTAGGCCTAGGGTCCCTACGGACCTGTTGCGCCATATATTTATTTGTTTTAGTAGACTTTCAGGGATGTCCTTTGTATCTTGAGGAAACCGAAATAGCGCAACACAAAATTCCTAAAGATCGAGGGCCTTGGAAGTTTTTTTTTTCAAGCAACAACGGGTTTCGTAAAATTTAAAAATCCTCCACTATGGATCTTCCAATTTTACCCGACCTATGAAAAAAATATAGAACCATAAACATTTGTACTGAAAATGGTGTTCCCCAAGGTTCAGTTGTAGATCCTATGCTTTTTCCTAACAAATTTTAACCAATCGCATCTCGTCGTAGTTGCCTTCCATTCCGCTGCGAAATAATGTCCCAACTTGATTACTTGCGACCAGCCGTTTGTCGTTGTAACCGCGTACCCTTTTGCAGGGATCAATAAAGTTCGTGGTCCTACTTAATGGATCCGACGGTTGTCCCTAAAGCTGACATTAATTTGTGGCAATTTAATAGAAAAAGATACAGCAGCCTTTTGATCAAATCAAAGACCCATCCACAACAGAAGGACACAGTCAGCAGCCACAGCTCTTCCACCTCTTACGTTCACTCAAATCGATTCCTTTATGTTAAACGCATCGGTATTCTTCAAAGAGCCGACAACTGCACGACCATAGAAGAGCATGACTTAATTTGTTCACACATGCAAAGCCCGGCACTCGTTTTCTAAAGACCATCCGACGATGCATACACGAGAGCATAATTGAAAAGCATACAAATAATCGACTCAATGGTGAAAGACTTTAAGGCATTTCCTCAAATGGTGCAACTATTAGAAGAGCTTGGATAAACGAGTCAATTAAGTACCCAACATCAGGTCTAGCGCCTGGTGCCAGTGCCACTCCACCACCATCGTCACTGGAGTGCTCCGGCTCCCCTCATCGTCTCGTTCTGCTGCCATTATAAGATGATTGCTGTGTGTGCCGCCTGATGTCAGGGGCAATTATAATTCTACTCACTTACATTCATAAGAGAAGAAGGAAAATCTATTTCGTACCAGGACGCAAAGGAAGGGGGAAATTTAATTAACTTACCATGCACAAGCGAAATGAATGCGTCCTCAGATTCGCACTATCCCTGATCTGATAATGCGACGAGGAGTAAATCTGCAACAAAAAAAAAGAGGAGAAAAATATATGAAAACAGAGAAGAAGCAGAAGCACAAGCTGGGACAATGCTGAGAAAAATAAATTAAATCCTCGCAGGAGAACAAGGCAAAAAAGAAAGCATGTCCGGATATCCATCTACGTGTGTTTTCTGTTTTGCTTTGCAATGGACAATGTACTGAGCTGGCTCGAGTATGAGAATTCTCTGTTCCAAAGATATGGCAAGGGGTTTACATTTAATTGTTGTATGGAATACGGACGTCCCGTTTGGCACATGCAACGGATACAGATAGATCGTTGTCCATTAGAAAGGACCTGCAGCAAAGTTGGACGTATGTTTGAGACAAGTCCACCAAAGGAGCCAACCAACTCTGAATATCGAAAAAAAATCCTATGTGACTGGCTGTGTGAAACCTTTCATCAAAAGGCCAAACAATTATCTTCTGTTTGGATATAGCCTCATAGAGGACTAAACTTGTAAACAGAATAAATAACTTCCAATGAAGCAGGCCCGCTCAACACTCAACACGTAAGACGTATGTTTTTTATTTTCTTTCTTTTTGTATGAAACGTCCTTCGGCAAGTAATCTGCTTGAATCATTCTGAAAGTTTGGCGAAAAGTCCATGCAAATGAGTACTTTGATTCATAGTGCAGAAAAGTTACGCAAGTCATGTTCAATTTGTTCAGTCGTCTTCAGAAGACATAATTCCTGTTGATAACTTCTTGCTGCGGGAAGTTTTCTCTTGCAATTTTTCAACTTTTAGATGTCGATGTGATGCCGAAGTCGAATATGGTCGACAGGCAAAAACGAAGGGAGATCATACAAGTTCGGAGTTTCTGAAAATTGCCAGCAATTTGTTTCCCTCAACGGGGGGTATGTTGCGGGTGGCACGCACTCAGTTCCAAGTTGAGCTATCACTCTTTTGTAAGTATCCGATGGTTTATGCTGGTATATGGCCATCTCGGGCGACGCCATATTTTTCCATGTCATAACAGTGGTAGAAACTACTTGGAACTTGATTTTATGCGGATGGAAGTTATTTTTTCTGACATGTTCAAGTGACGGTAAATTATTTAAGAAAAAATGGCAAACGGACGCAACAGGGACAGAGGCTTGCAAGTCGTCAACAACTAGGGAAGTTCTGTACAGAAAAGCATGCCACATACAATTTTCAAATGGCTGCAATCGCAACAAAGTATTCAAACCTTGGGTACAATAGGCTTCTTTGAGAGTAGTGCCAGAGCCCCATGAAGACTCTCCCGTTTCATAATTTAATTCAAAACTGACTGTTAGTTCAGTCAAATAAATATGTCGCATGTAGGTGGCCAAGGACCAGTGGTCGATGTAAATCTCGGAAGACAGCTCAATGTAGGTAGGTCCCTATCACTCTACTGGGTCTCTGGGTATTAAAAACTCTGCCTGCAATAGAAAATAAAAGAAAAAGAAGTAATAAAAGTTTCGAGTTTCGAGTTTTGAGATTCGAGTTTCGTGTATATTAAAGTAAGCTATTCTCCCATACGTACGCATTTGAAGAAAGTGAAAAGGCCATTAAAAGCAAGTTACAGATTTTCAAAATGGAAAGCTTTGGCCGTCCAATAAAAGAGGGCTTTCCATATTTTCGTTGGCCGTTTTAAAATTTGTTCGACGTAACCCTAAGACGTATTGATTTCAAAATTTAATAGTTGGAAAATAAAGAACACGACTGGGTCGAACGAAACTTTCTCGTTCATCCCAATTTTTGTGAGATGTTTTCTTATTTTATTTGGTAAATAGGTAAAGATCTGAGAAACAATGCTATATAAAAGATATGGTTCATGAAATATGGGAATAGTGTTAAATAAAATTCGCTTGATGAACCGCGTGAGTTTTTTTTAAGTTGAAGTTTTCAGTAACATGCACTTGTAACAATTTGTGGTTAAAGAGTTAAAAGTGCCTATTGCATTATTTTATAAACTCTTACACTTTACAAGATATCCTACATTGTAGGTAGGTAGGTGTATTGGGGTCAAAATTCTGGATGGGTCAAAATTCTTTTTACAAAATTCTGCAAACAATAAAAAAGTTTGGAAAGTGTTAAAAAGCGCGCGCTTTTTTTTATTGTTTAAGCATAAAGTGTAGAGACATTTTTTTTAAGATTGCAGTGTTGTTTTAGACAATTACTTTTCCAAGTAGTGTTTTTTGCTATCCCTTCGTGAACGTGTGCTGTAATAGTGTTATACTCATAATGAATGTTTCAAACGTTGAATCCAAAAAAGGGAAAGATAAGTTGTGCGTGGATGGGTGGGGATGGGGAGGAATGAAAAAAGAAAAGGACAATTATAAAAAAAAAAACAAATGAAAATAATTCTAAAAAAAGAGAGCAGATGTTAGCCATATTGGTTTTCTTAAACGAATATCAAAAAATATAACTCTCTATAGCTTTTCTTAGTTTATTAATTTTTTGGTAATTTCAAATGTGAAATAATGTGCTTCTTCTGGATTTTTTTCTTGTAATTAATTTACCTGTATTGTAATACAAAAATATTTTATTTTGTTCATGATCATATTGTTGTTTTTTTTTTTTTGAATAGCTGAATTTATTGCTTGAAATTTGAAAAGCAGAATTTTTGTGTGAGGAGACAGAATTTTGAATTTCGACGGGATCCCTCGTTAAAAAGTTGGAAATATTTGCTAAAAAAACAATTTTGCGTAGCTGTTATTGCATTTTTATTGACTGGGATTATTTCAAAAATATCCCATCGATATTTGAATGCAGATCGGGATTAGGGTAGTCATTTTTGAGAAATAATTAAAAAACTGATTTATTCGAATTTGTTGAGAAAAACTAAGTACGGGTCCTCATTTAGAATAGGTACTTATATTATCTTTTTTTATATAGATTTCGATCGAAATCGTTAGAGCGGTTTTTTAAGAAAAATTCAGATAAATCAGTAACAAATATTGGAATGTTTAGTTTGAAAAATACTATTGCTATTTAACTGAAAATAGACCATTAGACATTTTTCAGGATGTAAGCATTATAAGAATTGAAAATTAGCTGACCCTATCATCATTATATTAATACGTTAACATATAAAATCTCCGTACACTGTTTTAGTAAAATTAATTAGCCATTAAGACTGGTAAAACTAAGTTAAGAATTCCCCATACAAAATACTTATCAGTTAAATGAAAGCATTTTGGTAATATGTATTACATTTTTCGCCGCCACGTTGCCATAGTAACGTATTTGAATAAAAATCATCTTAGATTAGAACCTATTTTCGGAGGAATGAAATTAACATACCCCTAAAAGTATACAGCTGTATAATTATCTTTCAATGATGTATTTATGGAAAATATTTTGCGACATAAATATTTTGTTCTGAATTTGTATATAGTGACATATTAAAATGTAGATCATGAGTAAAACCTGTAAAACTTATTTCCACAGGGGTGTATTTCTTCGATGGATGTCACTTTATCTTTTATAAAAAAAATTGGTAAGTTTTTTTTAGTATTGCGTACTTACAAAAAAAAAAAAAAAATAGGGTCGATTTTCGATCACAAGCGAGACTAGTATTTTTCTAAAACATACATTTTGGTCTAAGTATGCAGTATGTAAATTAATTGTACGATTATATAGGAAAGATAACCCCAAATTTCAAAAGTATCAATTTTCGATTTTTTAGCACAAAAAAAAAAAAACGGAGTAAGTAATCAAGTTAACCTCACCTTTTCGAATGAATCAAACTGGTGATTTAATATTAAAACGGGCCCAAACATTTTAGATTAAAAGTTGGAACCCAATGAAAAAAAAAAAAGCGGGCTACCGTTTAGGCTGCAGCCCTCAGGAGCATACGGACAGACAGGCAGACGGCCAGAATTTCGTAACCCAGTTTTTTTGAGTTTCTCTATCATCACAATGTTAGAATTGATTAGCAACTCGAGTTCGAATTTTTTTACGAATACAATATCTTTCTCTGACTACGTCTTTGAGAAAGGTAAAAATGATTACCCCTGCATATGGTATATCTATAGTATTCCTCCTCTCCAGCTCACTGAACTGGGCTTCGTGAATCGTTGTTTTATAAAGTTGACAATGCCATCAGCATATGATGTTAGAAGCAGAAGGTCCTATTTTTAACTCCATTAAAGTCTGTTACATTACATCTTCTTCCAAAATGACTCGTAGCGCCTTCGATTTGCCAACAACTCTACATATCCCGCAAACTCATTTCACGGGAATGACATCTCCTGGCAGGATGATGAGCAAATATCGCAGACATCAAAGAGCGAGTAAATGTAACGCATATCCCCGGCTCATGCCAAACAGACTGAAATAATTATCAAATATTGACCCTCGAAGGACATCCACATACAATACACGCACACATGCAGTCCCTAGAAAGCTTTAGTTTGTTTACGAAAAAAAAAAAATGAGACTTCGATAATATTCCGCATTGCAAAGTTCGCCAAAATCTAATATCCGTTTCGCCGAACAGCATTTCCTTGTCCACAGTAATTGTATCAGTAGCTGGAGGTTGCATCCTTGTTGTTTGCCATTTCGTTTGGATTGGTTTTATACTCTTTTTGCGTTCACATTTACCAGGATACAACGAAGCGAAAATTGCAATTTCGTGTCCTTTTCGGTTTATATGTGCGGAGACCGGAGACTACCCACCGTACGTGCTGCGTCTGGTGTAGTGGGGGCGGCGATGAATGACCTTTAGCAGAAGCGTAGCCCGCATAAGAGTCGCCCCTCACCGGGAGGTTGCGAGCAAAACTATACCGCACATTTTCTCAGTAACGTTAAATTTTCTTCTTTAATACCGGAAATGCATTTTTATTGAATGAATGTTGAGCTTAAAATTGCATCAAGTTTGCATATACATCCAAAGCTGACCAAAGTGTTACTGGTCGGTCGTTGCTATACCGTTGCTGCATGCGAGTGAGTGATTGCGGGTTGAATGGTATGTGTGGTGTCCTTTTATTTTCGGCCCAGGCACTGGGTTAAGATAGAATAACATTATAACCTGCAGGAGGATATAGAGAACATTCGGTCGTCTGTGTGTTAGTGTCGAGTGTCCTTCGGAACCAGACAAGCGTCCGGCCGTGTAAAACAGGTGGACACGTTACGTGCGGTATAGTGTAAGAGTATATATTTTGGATAACTGCCAGAGCCGTGGACACGGTTGCTGCGAGTATGGTTTCGACAAAACGAAGCAACAGCATCAAGTGGAAAATTTATTCATGAGGGAAAACAGAAATTTTCGCTGTGCAGTTTTCATTGCTTGCAATAATGAAAATTGATTGTCAAGCACATTAAGCTTGGTCTTCATGATGTGCTAGCCGCAGCCTGGAAAAGTGTTGTTTTTATTGGTGGGTCCAGGAAAGGTTCTTTATATTTGACGCAAAGGTGTTCATTTTGTAAAAGTTGTACCCGTATAATCTGTCAGCTGTCACATCATTATTCTCCAATTTGGCATGGGTTTTAAGTAAAAAGGTAGACGGGTAGTCAGTTTCATACTTATTGTTGCAGAGAGGTTGCAAAGTCAGGCATGTAGTGAGACGTTTGTTCTTTTGTAAGAATATTTCAGACATTTATTGGATGGCGCGTACAATTCCTAAAGGAGACATGATGGGAGTATTATGACATCAGAGCTGAGATACTATCATAAAGGAGGCGTTACCCACAAGACAAGCTCTTAATGAAATATTTTAGCTCTAAGTTAAATAATAATAATAAAAATAAAAATCAAATCAAGAAAAATAAGCACCGAATCACGAAAAGTTTGTCTCATTTTAGAGCTTAGCTAAGGATTTACTAATTCACGACTTTTTATTTGGAATTCTAGAAATTGTACAAAGTGATGATATTGACCCTCAAAAGTCACTTCTCAGTGTCAATAATGCGATCGGGCGTGAAATACATATTGCCATAACCGATCGCAATTTGACACAAATAGTTATCAATTTGATAGTACTGTGATTGTGAAATCCAAAAAGAAAATAGTAAATTACCACTTTTCTGTTGCAATTACTATTTCATCCCTTAGAAAATTGCAACAGGGGTTCATTTACTACTTCAGTAGTCGCAATTTACAAATTCTTAATCTCAAATTGCAATTCATATTTTGCAATTTACGACTTCTCTACGTCAATTTACGTTTTCAATTTACATGTGCGAAATTATTATAAAATTTTATTGATTCATTATTCAGTATTGGTAAATTACGAAATATTTTTTTGGCAATTTGAGATTTTAAAGTGGTGTTTGAGGAATTGAATTCAATTAGTGAATTGCGCCAAAAATGTCGCAAATCACTACAAATAAATGAAGCTCGAATTAATACTTCTAATCGTAATATTCAAAAAACAAAATTTGATATTTTTAGTCATTTCGAATGTCGAATTACGAATTTTTGTATCAATTCAAGACAAAATCGTTGCGATTTGCGAAAAATATATAACTCGTGATTTGCAACTCAAAATTTTGTTTTTTGTTTACTTTTACTTGCTTTTTTTGATCACAGTTTACGTGAGGTTCAGAGAGCGATTTTCACCCAGAAGCCATGAAGTCCCTTTGTGATATATTATGGCAGATCATGCGACTAGAAAAGACCATAAGAGGTATCTTTGTTCAGGCCTTAGCTTTTACGGAATCATGCTCTTTTACAAAAGAAGAGGAATTCTGGGAGGTTTGGCCAGTGGCTTTAGGGATGGTTCACAGTTTTTATTTCCTCCTCGACCAAGCAGCTTCTCTAGAAAATTTCTTATAGATGCAAAGTTTTTAGCCATGCTTATTGTTTAGGTAGAACCATGCGGTGTCTGGTTATCACTCCGACAAACATATATATATAGAAGGATTAGAGGGTCTTTAACATTTCAATACCGGACCACAGGATAAGGGGTTAGGGCCTTTCGATCGTTCCTTAGCTACTATCAATGAAGCTCAATATAGGCTGTGTGGAAACCTTGTAGTATTCGTCTGTAAATATGGGTCTATTTTAGTGCCTTTTTTATAAAAATTACTGTTTAACATATCTCAATTATTTTAAACTTAAAATGACCTTCAGTCGAACGGTTCTTAGCTTGTTGCTTGCTTCCATTTGTGTACCTTCGAGTAGACTGAGGGCGAGCTCCAGCCATAGATGAGCTCTCATGTGTGGTATCTTGCAAAAACTGCCCATCGTCTTACCTGTTATATTTTAAACATGTTCACCACGTACCTAAAGTCGTTTGAACTATTCTCTTTTATCGACACAAAGTGGACAGAAAATATCACGATGAGGCTCCTCTCAAAATGTTCCAAGGGTTTTTATGGACTTTTGACAATGCCCACGCTTGTATGCCTACAATGACATTGGGATAATATCACCGTTGATAGTTATTTTCGCCACAACCAAATTTTAAGCTAAAAGTTCTTGCTTTACCTATTGTTTTTGACAACAAGAACTCGTTTTTGAGCTTTCAAGAATGAAGTATTCAGCGTTAGAATAATATTTTCCCTATAACTATCTGCTAACATTATTGCCAACAATTTCATTCTCAAATCAAAATTGTTGGTGTTAGGGTTCATTTTAACCCAAGAAAATTGTTGGTATTACAATGTTTTTTTTCTGTGTGGATGCAATAGTGGATTCCAGGGGCCTACAACATCAAGCGACAGGTTTGTGCAATAGGAGAACTTTTCAGTAGTGATTTCTTAAAATGTTCGACTCGGAACGCAACTTGATTTGTGTTATAGCCTCCTGGGAGACGTTGATCTTAAACACATCCATCGATGACAACCTACACTTCGTCATCAAAAAAAGACCTACCTTCGCAGCTTATCCGTTTCATTGGGTACCTGCAATTTGAGCCATCGACGCCTTGAAGAGTTCTCCCCATGATCACCATTGTATACCGTTGAACGGACCCTTAACAAATTGAACAACGGATGTTGGCTTGTATGCTTCGTGCAGTAATTTTTAAAGTAAAAGAAGTTGCATGATAGCGCTTCATCGGGTCTTATATCTTTTACGACATCCAAGGGTTTGATGCTGATCGTTCTAAATTTTACCGATCAGCGAGGTTTCTCCATTCAACGTAGAAGGATGAGCTCGACAGGGACATCGAAGCTTGATTGGATTCGGCTAGTTCATTCCTACGTATATGATATTGCAAGCACCTTCAAAATCTGCAAAGAAGAGGCGTGACTCGATCCGCAATTCCTGGGTTCATTCCAATGTCAGCTGATGTGTACAAATTTGCTTGACGACAGACTTTTTCTGTTATAAGAGTTTCAGCCCTCGCTTTGCCATTAAGCTCACTCACAGCGAGCTCTCTCATCTCTTACTTAGTACGTGTAAAGGGCTACAGTGTTTCAGGAAAGGACTTTCCACAGCCCGGGAATATGAATAATGTACTACATCTGCCTCTACCTTCAAGTCTATTCAAGTATATGTAACACCGTAATTCACAACTCAACAGCATATTTATGACAATATTTTCATCCCAACGACAACACTGCTCGGGCCAATAAAGGAAATAAATTTCTGAAAAATCTCCTTCCATTAAATTAATTATTTATGGTGGAAAATTGCATCATAATTAATGAGACGAAGACAAATATTGACTTTACGTCAGCGAATTGCCTCAATTTTCATTCCCCCCCCCCCCCCTTTTCCCGCTGCATATTGTATTCCCAAATTGAAACTCAATTAGAATGATAAATGGCAAAATTAATTTCAGATTGTAAGCCCACTTAACACCGCACACCCTCGCGCTCTTGCCGCACATAAACAAATAAAGTTTTTTGTTTATCAGCCTCCTATTGTGTGCCAGTGGCTTTTGATAACTGAAGCTTATCCAGTTTTTCCTCGTTTTTTTTCTCGGCTTCATCCTGGGGATATGGCAAATTTACGATGAACATTTTGTACCTTTTGTTTGGGTGAAGACTCTTTCTTTCTTTTTTTTCTGTTCTTCTCCTTTGCGAATCATTAATAATTCATAAGTTTTTGTGCGAGGACATTTGCGTAGTGCTATGCCAGGGAAACAGGATTAACTTGTTTGAAATATATCTCAAGGCATCATCAGTATTGTGTTGTCATCATCGCCGTCGTTATCATCAACAACTTTGGAGACAAAAAAAAAAAAAAAAATTGCTCACTGCACGACCTCCTCTATAAGGACGCACATGAACTCTGTATAAAATCGATAATTTATTTGGACCCAGAGCAAAGGCGACAGTTTGAATGTCCAATGCTCATCGGGGACGGGACAAAAAGTTAACCCAATCCGCTTAGGGGCCTAAATGGTAAGTTGTTCATTTTCAAGTTGTCCGGGACACGGGATAGCTCGGGTCTAATTAGTGTTTGGGTAAAAAGTTTTTTGCTATACAGCGATTCTTTTTATGCGAGTTGGTCGTTCGGGTAAAAGTTCGAATGCTGTGTGATTTTTTTTTTTGTATTTTCCCGAAAAATTCACCAATTAAAAGTGTCAGTCTCAATTTCATTAAGTGAATTTTGTTTGTGGCTTTTTCCAAGTGGACTATATTCATTGAGGTTTTTTACTAATTGAATGGAAACAGGATTTCTTATTTTGTTCCTTCAAATACAAGGTTCAATAGGTAATCCCCGTATAATTACTGGGCTTTGTGAAGAAGCAAATAAGGGAGTGAGGGTGAATTTTATTTTGAAAGGAAATGGGAAGGGGTATTGAGTTTTTAACTTTAAGTCAGGAGTTTGGTTGGTTAAAAATTTGAATCGAAGGTGTCAGTCTTAATAAAGATATTTTGGATATTTGACTGATGAAAAGGGAGTTTTTTTTTTTTTAATTTTTGTAAGATATACACCATCGAAATATTATTTGTGACGTGAAGCCAACAAATGAACTCTGTCCTTTTTCAGAAAATTTCAAATGAGGATTTATTTATTTATATATATATATAAATATATTTGGATTTATTCTAAATGCACTGCAAGTACTGAAAACTGCAGGAATCTAGTACCAATGAAACGCAAACATTTAAAGTAAATGTTTTGTTAAAAAAATGTTGCAAAAAAAAGGGGACCCCGCATAAAATACTTACCTACATAGTAAAAAAAAACACCATCAAAACAATTTATTTATAACAAGAAAACAAAGAAACAATTGTATTCATTAAAAAAAAACTTTTTTTTCATTTTGTTTGCATTCATTTCAGTTCAATACAGAATAAATTTGGCGCAGTGTTTAGTCCCAGGTTCCAATCCCGCAAGAACCCAAATTCCAACTTAGGGGTTTTTCCACTGCGCCACTTCTCGCGAACTTCTAACAAACATCCGAGAGTACAACTGTCTTGAAAGAGCTCTCAAATAGCCGTTTGGAACCGGCATAAAATTGTAGTCTTGAGGCTTAAAACGGGGCCATTTGGCTTGAGGCTATATTGAGTAGTATGGTTCTTGCGTACTCGGGAAGGTCAAATAGTACTGAATCGAGTACTTTTTTCACCTATCGTTGGTACAATAAACTTTATTTTATGCCTGAGACGGCCACACAGATTCGGTGAGTAGTTTTGAACAAAGTAAATAAAGTTCTTGCGGTTGACAAGTTGTCGTTAATTACTTACTCATATCCTAAAAATTCTGAAATTTGGATATAGATATAGATAGATGCGAGTAGGAGATACAGGTTAGGTTAGGTGTGTAGGCTGGCGACGACTCTTCCGGTCATCTCCCAAGGAATTTGTTTCTAAGTTGTTGAAGAAATGAGCAAAGAAGTGGCTTGATGTGTTCTCGATAATTCCCTCATCACCGATGCCTCTGCAAAATTCTTCTGCTGCCAACGTTGCACAGAAGACGCCTCACCCTACCCAGGTATTCATTTTAAGTTCCACTAGGTGTAAGGAAATGGATTCCGTGCTAGAAGCTAGAGTGGCCAACTTGAAAAGGGCCTTGTAAGTAATAAGTATGAACGGTGAGTGTTTGGCTTCATTACATCTTCAGTCGGTTGATGGGTGTTGCATGAACCTTGTTGAAGGCGGATGAGAAAATACCCTCATTTGGTTTAAGAAAAAAATCCTAAGTGTGCTTTTCAGTACACTTTACATGGAATGAGCAAATTTAGTGAAGAACTGTACGTTTTCTGCAGAGACTTAGCGAAATTCAGCGAATTAGGTGAGACCTATGCTTAGAAAGGACATTAGCTTGAAATCAAATCCACTCCAGAGGAAGAACTTGTTAGAAGAGCCCTAACCTATAATGTGCGCGCTCTAGCTTAGTAGTTAGTGTGCTGCACTTCTGAGCAAGGGGTTCTAGACTTAAGTCCAGACAAAAAAAAAACTTTATGGTTTATTTTATAGCGTCATCTCTTTTGAGCAAATAGTCAAAAAAAAAAAAAAAGGAAAAAAGAAGGTCCCTTCCCTTCGTTTTTAACAGCACACTTCTGTAAACGGCTATCTCATGTTGGCAACGACTCAGGTCTACCCCGTACAGAGGTGTGATCAAGTTTCAAATGAGAAAACCAGGCTGGCTGCAAGAAGACAATTTCATGGTTAGGAAGGTATAGGGACAAGTAGCAGAAGCCACAGTTTGTTGCTCTGCCTGGCCGTTGGTTTGTCCACCATATTTATCCGGAACACCATAGTACTTCCATTTCTCTTCTAAGAAAATCAAGTCTCCAATTGACTATTTAACTCATTTTTGATGTGAAACATCTATAGGTGCGACTTGGCAGTAGATTCGACTGGACCAAGACGGAAATTTCGTGGCGACGGCGGAATTTGGCCTGTCGCCATCAACATCACTACGTCGCCGCCCTCGACTCCAAAACCACTCACCCGATTTCAATGAAATTGTGCGGGTGTGTATGGTTGCAACTTGAAAGAAAGGGTAGTTTTGGACCCGATAGCTGGCGCTGTTGTCGATCTTCTAGAGTCCAAACCACTCAACCGATTTAAATGAAATTTTGTGGGTGTGTATGAAATATAGGGTAGGCGGCGCTGTTGTCGATCTCCGAAACTACTCAACTGATTTCATGGAAATTGTTTGTGGATATATACAGTTGGTTGAAGTTTGAATGATAGGATATAAACATTTTTTCGATTCATTCAAATTTTAAATTAATTCTTAAAGTGAATACTTATATGGACATGGGGAGTGAACTGATAAAGCTAGGCCTTACACAGACTCTAGACTAGAATCAGTTGAAAAAATGAAATCTCAGTTGTGATAAAATGCAAACAAAATCTCTAACAATTAATTAAAAAAAAAAAAAAAAAAAAAAAAGACGCCTGACTGTAAAAAAAAAATCTCGCTGACATTTGTGACGTTTTTTTTTTAATTTATATTTTTATTTTTATTTGTTTAGCCTATGACACTCCGGGAAAGAATACCAATTTAATGACATCTCACTCTTCAAAATCGGTCAAGCTGTTTGGGCTACAGGGCGTCACGAAGGAACTTACATAGGATACGCGCGAAACACATAACCCTCCCTTTGTCCAGTCGGGTAAAAATAGAAAACGTCGGAAAGATTTGGTTTTTAAATTTAATTTCTTAATACAATTCAACTACAAAACAATACAATTTAACATCCACATTTAGCGAGAGAAGTTTCACATCTGGTGTGTGGTCACAAGCACATTCTCCGTTTTTTTTTTTTTTTTTATAAACATATTACAATTAAAAAGAGCAAAAAACATCCACTCATTTAAATCAATTGCTTTCTTTATTAACAATCAACACCGACTGATGTTCCAAATTAGCAAACCAGCAATTCATTTAACATTTAGACAATAGTCCTGTGAATTAATACCGCCAAATTAACCAAACAAACATCCTAAATCCTTCAATTATGTGCCAACGTATATGTTTATTAAAAACTGTTACGTGCTGCATTCCAATCGAATTTCAACAGAATTTTAATAAAGTTTATTTAATTTCACCACGCCGCGCCGTGGTGGCACAATCATCTCAAACCAACATACCAATTATTCGGCACCCGCCCGGTTAGGTTTATTATAATTTCACATACGCAAAACCGAACACACACTTTTCCCGTTAATTTCGTTGGGAAAATATTTGCGTAAAACTTATTAAATTCGCGCAGCAATAAATTCTGCGAATGTGTTCGATAATAATTAAATATCCTGCGTTGCCGCTTTGGCCGAAAAAAAAAAAAAAAAAAAAAAAAAATGCCTGGCAGGCGGGCTGTTTTCACAGTCTTTATCTGAAAAAGGTCTTGTTTCGGTTTTAAATGAAATTCATTATTTATTTTTTAATATTTGTAATTATCGCTGCCATTCATCGAAGTTTAATGAATGACACAATGGCGTGCGATGTTCATCGTATCTCTCATTTTTATTCAACCGATTAAGGAAGTAGCGATAAGTTCAACGCCGGGCCGCCATATAAGGATGTTCATGCAGTGTATACGCAGGAAGGATGTGTTGACTCCAAGTAAATGTAATTCATGATTAAATTATGCGAAAAAAAAACGCACGTCGTGCTGCTCGAGGGGAAATTAATCATATCGTATGCTGATGCTGGCTGGCTGGTTTTCGCGGAGAATCCTTTTTTCCGGTAACCACTTTATTGTTTTTTTTTTGTTATACATTTTGGAAAATAAAAGCAATATATATTTGAACTCTGTTCCGATATCAATTTATTTGAAGACGCACGGTTTGGTGCGGAGCCTTCTTGCAGGGTGGGCCGTTGAGATCGAGTTATCGATTGAAACTGTTACTTACCCCGGGGTGCTGTGACATCGAATGTGTAATCGCGAAACCATAAAAACTCGACAACTGGTACCGCGTTGAATGAGAAGCGGCCGCATACTGGTTTTTCGTTGACATAAAAACACACGTTTGTTCACTGCTCAAGCAAAATATTTTAAAACGCTTCCAAGCTTTGCAGTGTCCATTTTGCTAAATAGTTATGCGAAAAACTTTAATTCATACGCATTAAGCCCATCAATGAAATATACTTGATCTACAACTTATCCAGTAACATCGGCGCAGTTTTTAGCGATCCCTATTTTCCCGCAAGATGGGCCTTTTTCCTTGCGGGCAAATGCTTTTGACACTCAAATCATTTTTGAAAACATAAGTAGTAAGAATGGACAATGCTGTCGAAATGGGGATAAATTCTCTTTTAGAGAGGGAAACTTACGAGAAAGTTGGGGAACACTTTTTGTTTTAAAAATAAATAAAAAGTGGTGCGAAAAGTCGTTGAAATGTCTGAAAAACTCAAGATTTGGCTAATTTAAATTTATTAACAATATTAGTTGTAGGCGCAGTGTCTTAGTGGTTAGCGTGTTGGACTACTAAGCGAGGGGTCGAGTTTCAAATCCCTCAAAAACCCAAATTCCAACTTAGGGTTTTTTTCCACTGCGCCACCTCTCGCGAATGACTGACAAACATGCGAGACTAGAACAGTCTTGAAAGAGCTTCTCAATTACCGTTTGGAGTCGCCATAAAAAGATCCCTTCCATTCGTTCCAAAAATGAAAAACTCACACAAAACGAATGGTTGTGAGAAGCCTAGGCCTAGGGTCCCTCCGGACCTGTTGCGCCAACTATATATTTTTATTTTTAACAATATTAGTTGATTCATCTATAGCGATGAAAGTTATTTGGAGATTGGAGTTGATCGAACTTCTTTTTGATAAATCCCAATACCTATTTGAAAGAATTTGTACTGATTGAACTACAAGCATTCAAAAAAGGAAAAAGCAACACTGTTCAAAATTGGAATCTTCATTCAATTTAATCTGGCCACCTGCTGATATAATTTTAATATGCAAGAAATGAAAACATATGCACGGATACCAAATTTCAAATCATGTGTTAATTTTCATGTGAGGTAGGTCCCAAATTTTCCAATTCTTACACCAAGAAATTTGTTAAATAAAAATTCATAAGATTCCACCTCAGTGGAGGGGTTGCTCCCTTGCTCCCTCTATGATGCTCTCTTTAATAAAATTTCGAGTTAAGGAAAGGCATTGAGTAAAAATTCGTAAGAATTCGTATAATTTCGCGGACTCTGCATATTCATTACGGTTTGACATTTGTATTTAAGTACCGTAAATTTTCCGTATACGGTTAGCTCATGTGTCGGCAAAAACTCCGCTTTGTATATTCAATGAAAAAGCGGAATGTTGGCCAACACGTCAATCATTGCGGTTTGATTGAAAAACGTCGACATTGTTACTTGTACTTCAGTTTAACTTTTGAATAAAGAACTTGAATTGACCGAAATATATGAAGCAGTATGTGGGCCGAACAAAGTTTGTGTGTACAAAGTAAGGGCGCTTAATTTGTTTTAAGTTAAAAAGCCCAAATAGTGTGCTTAGATATTATGATACTAGTTTCTACACAATGGACCTAACTGATGGTCTAAATGAAGCTGTGGCAACCGCCTGACTACCTACCACGATACTAGTTTCCTATTATGAAAAAAATATAGCTAAACATACAGGGTGTCCGCCGGGAAGGTATACTACTTTGTTTTGCCGCCATTTTGGTAAACATTAGTCTTGACAGTTCAAATTTGGCAGTCGTGAAGTAGACACGTGGCAAATTTATTATGGAAAAATATTCCATAAACCAACGTGTTTTAAGCGTTAAAACATTTTATCAAAATCAATCATTGATTACTGTGACGATGAGAAAGTCACGTGAAATGAATGACGAGGCACATTTTCATTTAAATGGCTATGTGAATAAACAGAATAGTCGGTTCTGGGCAATGGAAAACCCTCAACTTATTCATCAGTCACCTTTGCATCCACTAATAGTTACAGTCGGGTGTGCAATTTGGTCAGGAGCAATCATTGGACCTTACTTCTTTGAAAATGAAAACAGCGTAACGGTACTGTGAATGGGGAGCGATATCGTGATATGATTGAAAACTATTTAACGCGACAACTTCATGCTTTGGGCTTGATTAACATGTGGTATCAACAAGACGGTGCCACATCGCATACAACCAGGATTACAATGGAATTACTGCGAGACCTCTTTCCACAACAAGTTATTTCAAGAAATGGTGATGTTGATGTTGATTGGCCTCCACGGTCGCCTGATTTGACTGCTCCGGAATTCTTTTTGTGGGGATATCTGAAAAGCAAGGTTTATGCAAACAAACCAGAAACGCTTGAGCAACTCAAACAAAATATTCGTGATGAAATTAATGAAATACCGCGTGAAATGTGTGAGAATGTAATGCAAAATGGGCTCAAAAGGGCTCGCATTTGTGAGACTAACAGAGGCGGACATTTACCTGATATTATATTCCAAACATAATTCCGACATTAAATAAAACATTTGTCAATATAAGATCATTTCTCTTTCATTTAATCAAAAATTATAAACAAACAAAGTAGTATACCTTCCCGGCGGACGCCCTGCACTTTTAATTACTCCAGCCTCCAGATACAGCCTTTGAAACTTGCCAAAGTACGTTTTATTATGGGGTTAAGTCAATAAAGTAACGAAAGGGACATTTTCCCCTTAGGTTAGGTTAGGTTGAGCGTAGTTGTGAGATTTAAAAAAAAAAAAAAAAACAGGCACCAAAGCGGGCCCATCGCCATCCCCAGGGAACTATTACGGTTAAAAACCGAAACCAAATCGCCCAAACAATTAATTTCCCTACAGAATTTGATTATGGTCTCAATATCATTTAAGGAAGTAGGTACCGGCCTAGGTGCTTCCTTCTACTCCGAGCAATTGCTTGACACTCGCATAGAAGGTGGGAAGGTGTCCCCTTGAATGAAACCTCAAGTGATGGTAATCGTTATTAAACGATATTTCTTTAAAATGTGACATTTTCCATGCCGACGCATTAGATCACCTCTCACCACCTCCATTCCTTTTTCTAAGTTAAGTTTACTTCAAAATTAGAAAAAAAAACTCCTTACCATTCACAAATATCCGATTGAAAGAAATCTTTTCTTTTGCAAAACGATTCTGAAAAGACACAAGAAAATAAAAAAAAAATACTGACATTAAAAATATTAAAGAACATTCAAAACATAACGTCGCTAATAAGAGCATGTTTCACTTCGTGATAAACAAAACAACCTGATTAACTGAAAAAAAAAAAAAAAAAAAAAATAAAAAAAACCCAACCACATCCACGAGTTCAGATCTCCCCCTTCCATTCGAAGACAACATTAAATCAATATTTCTACTAAATCCAACCAATTCCCATCAAACACCTAAATACACGAGATAAACTAAGACCGCTCTCGTATATACCAAAAGCAAAGTCGCAAATTGTTTACGCAAACAGCAACAAAAAGAAAACCAACAATCTTCAACGAAAGTGTTTATGGTAGACCTCATCACATGGAAAATTACGCTCGAGCCTCGCAGACTTCCTATGGGTATGAATTATGGTGCCGGGTAACCCGCCCCCCCTTTCTTGGCACGCCAAACGCGTTTTCTTTGCTCATATCTCAAATTTCAAACTCACTTCAAGATGATTCCAGATGCCAAAAAAAAAAAAACTGATTACCTTCTACAACCGCGGGATGAAATTGCGATTGCGATTGCAAACGACAGACTGCTTTGGGGGCGGATGGGCTGTACGTAGTTCGAGGTGACAAAAATCTCAACTTAAATGTCACAAGATGGGTGCAGCAGACCGATTTTCAGGGTGCTGCGACCACATTTATGCGAGTTAAATGAAACGTGTGAAGATACGAGCACACAAACGCGCACAGTAAACGTTCTGTGAAATATTTACACCTCTTTGGAGCACACGCTTCGTTGGCGAGGGTAGCAAAAAAAAAAATAAAAAATTGTAGTAAAAGGTAATTTTCTGAGCAAATTTCTCATTCTTGAGGAATGCGCGTGTGTATGTGCAGTGCATACTCGACTCGTGTGTGTGTATACTTACTTATCGTCCTTAAGTGGCAATAAATATTTTCTCAGTCAGTAAACTTCTGTTTGGGTACTTGAAACAATAATTATTAATATGTTGGGTGTTGGCATTCTACGTCGTTCCAGCCTCCATCATAGCACGATCCACTGTTTCCGCTATATTCAAACCCCATACCTCACCCTTCCGTTTTCATATAGCACCGAACAAAGGGGATTAAATTAATTTCAGGAAATTTTCCTTGCCACTTAAGAGGTGCAAACCAAAAGGAAGGAAGGAAGGAAATTTCTATAGAGAAATTGTAGGGGAGTGTGGTGTCCAGTGGTCAATATATGATTGTCACAAATGTAATAAAAAAAATAATAATAATAGCAAATTTATTGACGACTGGGTCTCACTAAACTCTGTCGTTGATGGCAAATATTGTCCCTCATCTTAATTGTTGATGCCAACTGTGGCAAGGTGGTCAAAATGTGGTGAAAACTGAAAGAAATTAATGTCTTAAAAGCTTATTTTACCTAATGAAACTGTAAAACTTCGACTGTAAGTTGTTTGTCCCGGATAGATTTTACAACTGATGAACGAAATTGACTACGGTTTTCACAAGTGCGTAGCGAAAAATTTGAATGTAAAGATAAGCCATAATATTTACCGTATCCGCTATATAGTGCGGAGTTTTAAAGATCAATTTTAAGAAATTTGTTCTCTGATTTTTTAAATTTAAAAAATCACTAAGCGTCTGAATTACAGCTTCATCTGCTAATCTTAGTTTGTGTCTAGCTTTTTGAGCTCATTGAATTGGTCTTTTAAACTTTATCAATACGAACCGACTTCGGAACTCAAGTATGGCATTAAGTGTGGTATGGCGCCAACTAAGTGTCATAGAAAGATTATTTAAGAAGCAACAACATCTATGGCACATTAGCGGCAGTAGGAGTAAGCATACATTAGAGTAAGCCAGAATGTTAATTCTAAGATAATAAAAGTTCTTTATTAAATTTACCCCCGTATTAATAAACACTGTGTAAAAGTTATCAACTTGTTACTCAGCGTTATGTCCAATTTTTGTATGTCATCTAACGTTTGCTAACTAATTTACTTGTGCACATTTTTTTATTATTAAGGGGGTTAGTTGTTAAATCGAGTCTCGATTGAATTCCAAAAATCCAATTATATAGGTTGAGTGGAAGCTACCCAGTTTTATATCGTCATTAGAGACATTTTGCATTTTTGAAGAAACAAGTAACGAAGCAAAGTAATTTTTGAACAATATCCAGTGATACCCAAAGATCCCCTATTTGGTTCTACTCGTTAATATGGTCAGACGAGTGCAATGGGTCTCGGAAGGGGTTGATGTGCGGTACTACGGCAAATGCTGAGTTGAAGAATAAGTCTCATGGTAGGTGACATTTGAAGTAGGTCGAGAACGAGCAATTTTTTTTCCAACAAGCTGGCTTTATGGTTTACTTGGCAATTGTGTATAGTATTGGGCAAACAATTTTTCAGTTTTAAGCATTTCCTGTCACTTAAACGTGTTGCTGTGCAGTGAAATTTTACTAGGATACAGCATAAGGGTTCGTTTTTCTGTGTTAAGTTTTGACCGAGATGTCAAAACGAAGGCAGTGGCTTTTTTTTGTAAAACCTAATTTACTTTGACTAACATTTTGTGTTTTCAGCAGCAAGAGGCAAACGAAATATTGCTGCTGGTAGCACTTACTTTTATGTTACTATATGTATGTATAAGGGCGGAACACTTGTGGAACTGAATTTGGTGGGTGGGTGGGTGGTCAATTCGAAGTGTGCCCTTTGTCATTTGTTTGTATTTTTTTTTGTCGTAATTTGTTAAAGTTCAAAGGCATCTTTAAATTGTTATCCAAAAGAAAATGGAGCCATCAGCGTTTCTGTGTTGTACCTATGGATGTGCGAAAAATGCTGGTTGCCGAGTGCACGTTAAGTTGAAAAATAAACACAAAATGTTTTAAAATATTAGCGTATTATACATGTATTACTGTTTTTTTTAGTACGTGACAAGACCAAGCCAAACCGACGAATTTGGAGTCAACAGCAAAAGTGAATTTATTCTAAAGAAAGGGACAATATATATATACAAAGCTTTCACTTGGTATGTCCGGAAGGGAAGGCGTACGTAATTTTATTTTATTAACCAAGTTAAGAAAATTTTAGGGCAATCACAAGTATTCATGGTTTAGAACTGATTTTGTTATTTTAAACTTTAATTTTCGTGAATTTACTATTAATTGGTCCTTGGTAAAAATTTACTTACAAAATGAAACAAAATATAAGTGTCAAGCTGTCAGAATTTTTACACAACTAAGCGTTTCTATTTTTACAAAAAAAAAAGGGTAGTTCCGATGTGAAAAAGGAAGATTCTGTAGATGGGCTGCTTTTAAGTCCATAACAATTGTAATAGTCGGTAGCCTGCATAGAATGCAAATGAAAGGACTCTACACTGTCTCAACTCTCGCGAATGTATGATATAATTCTGCAACAACTGTCATAACAAAGCTTGAGTGGTTTTAGTACGGCCGAAATTGTGGGTCTCTTTTAGTCGCCTCTAAAATGAAATTCATACAAAGGATCGGTTACAATCAGCTGGATCAGAGGTTCCCTACACAAAATTGCTCTACATTATTTCTTTGTCACATTTTCTGATCAAATTAAAAAAAAAAAAAAACAATAATAATAAAGTTGTCGCTTTGACCCAGGATGCCGGACAAGTTGCATTCCTCATTTCCACAATGGTCTGCTTATTGATTATCGACTTAGTTACTTAGAATTATATATTTTCGGTCAAAATTCACAATTTCAAACTGTCAGGTAAGACAATTTGTGGCTTTTCCTTTTGGTTGATTCATCCGAGAGTTGATGGCGGTTTTAGATGTCATCATGTGTTGCATAGGAGTTTTGGTCAAAAATTGTCCCAAAATGACAATAAATGGACAAAATTTCGAAACTGAAAGGGACTACGATTTTCATCAGGACAGCTCTCAAGTGATAGACGAGTTGTGCCAAATGTTTTAGACTTCCAAATTTTTGGTCAAAATTTACAATTTTGAAATGTTCATCAGTCCATAAACGCTTATAGGTAACGGAACAATTTTGTAGTTGACTTCTTGCCTCCTGGAGCAAGGGTAACTAACATTTTTTGATCAAAATTATTTATAAGCATAATTGGCGGAACAGGGCCAAAATTCAAAATAGACGTCTCCTATGTGGTGGATAAATTCTGTAACTGAGTGTCCAAACCGGCTGCGAATCTATGGTTAATGACTTTCGATGTTGTTTAGAGTTTACAATTTTTGATCCAAAATTTACAATTTCAAAATGACAAAATTTTGGCAATGGAATTCGAATTTTCTGTACGAATTGTCTCGAAATCGATAATCTACTTTATGGTTAAAATCTACTGAAACTCAATAATTTGCCACTCATGCTGATGAAGGTTTTGAATTATTCGGTCAAAATTTTCAGAGAATTCTTGGTGGTGGACAAATTTTGTAATTCATTGGAATCGACTGGACACCGAATACAATCAGCTTCTGTTGCCAAATATTATGAAATTCTGGTCAAAATTCACAATTCCAAACTGGCAAGTTTGCAAGGTGGTGCATTTTTTAAGTTGATTCAAGACAAAGTTGTATAACTTGGTCAGATGTTCAAATTATTCTTTAAAATTTTTAAATTTCGGAAACATTTTAGTCAGTTACTTCGCGATTTTAGTCGAGTACTATGAATTTTTTGACTTCAGTTGGTCAAATTTTGAAATAACGGCTCTAGAGCGACAGGCAATGGTGCTCATTTTTTGTACGAGTCGTTAGCAAATCAGTTGTTAGCCATATCATCAGATATCATACATATGTCGATGGATATATATGTACATTGTTGTTCCTGTTTACAGACCCTTTGTGATGTACGAATTTTGTTATAAAATGCGAATCTACTGAAAATCGAGGGACTGCGGAATTTGTAATTTGGAATTTGAAGCCAAGAATTATAAATTTTTGTCCAGATTACCAATTTAAAAGTCGACGCCTCCTGATTTTATTTCGTTTTTATTTCGTATAGGTAAAGGGTGTTTTTATAAGAGGTATAGAACTTTCAGTTGGCAACACTATTTTAACTGGCGGCCATTTTATCATCTGTCAAGTCATTTATTTTAAGTTTGGCTTGGTATTTCAACATGAATAGACTGACGCCTGAACAACGTTGATCCCAATTTTCATAAGCGAATTTTGTTTAACGATGAAGCTCACTTTTGGTTGAATGGATTCGTCAATAAGCAAAACTGCCGTATTTGGAGTTACATCCACAAAAACTGACTGTTTGGTGTGCTTTATGGGTTGGTGAAATAATTGGTCCGTACTTCCAGAAAATTATATTCAATGGCGACCGCTATAGAGCCATGGTTACTGACTTTTGCGTTCATCAATTGAACAACCATGATGTGCCAAGAGCTGTGGTTTCAACAGGACGGCGCAACATGTCGACCAGCTCTTGCTCACAATTGGTTTCATGAAGGAAACGTTTGGTAACCGCATAGTTTCCCATTGCGGACCCGTGAATTGGGCTCCAAGATCGTGCGATTAAACGCCGCTTGACTATTTTCTGTGGGGATATGTGAAGTCGCTAGTCTACGCCGATAAGCCTGAAACGATTGACCACCGATATACGGCCACAAATGTTGGAAAAATCATCGAAAATTGGACCTCCAGATTAGACTACGTCCGAGCCAGCCGTGGCGGTCATATGCCAAAAATCATATTTAATTTATAATGCCAGAAGATTATCTTTCGAATAAAGAATAGTGATGGTTTTCCGGCTTCATTCTCCTATGATGATCAGTCAATAGTTGATCCCCGCGTTATCTGCAATAGTTTTGCAGCATTTTTTTCAATCAGTGTATTTTAATCCTAGTTCTATTTTAGATGAACACTTTTTTTCTTATTTAGGTGCATCACATTCCTCAATTTTTAGTAACATCGCTTTTCCCGAAGATATGATACTGAGTAAACTTAGAAATGTGGCCCTTAATTTTAATCCTGTACCCGATGGTATTCCAGCAGGCTTTTTAAAAATGTGTGCCCTTCCTTTACATTCCATACTTTGCCACATATTCAATGTATCGTTGAAGACAGGTATCTTTCCTTCCCTATGGAAAAATTCTTTTATAGTACCAATATTTAAATCCGGTAGGAATATTAATATTGAAAATTGCAGAGGAATCTGTAAACAATCGTGCATCCCTAATCTGTTTGATGAGTTGGTGACTGATAAGTTGAATTTTTTTTGTAAAAATTTAATTTGCAATAACCAACATGGCGTTGTAAGAAACAGGTCCACTGTTACAAATCCTCTCCTTTTTACAAATTTTGTTATTAGTGAGATATCTAAGGGTAATCAGGTCGATGCCATTTACACTGATATCAGTAAAATGTTTAATTTGACGTTTTATATTTAATTAATCAGTAAAATATTTAATTTAATTTGCGTAATAACAGATTCTTTTATATTCCTCGTTCTCGTACGAATTATGGAAGATCCTCCTCTTTAAATGGTTTAATGCTATTGTATAGCGAATGTGCGTCTTTAATTGACATTAATATGACAATACCATTAATAAAATCCATCTAGTTTAGTTATTACCAGTTTTAATTGTATTGCTCAGTTCTTAATTAGTTTTGTACTTGTTTTTTTTTTTTCTGAATTTCTTTATCTACTTCATTTTTCTTAAATTTTTGACTCTCATTTTATTTTTTCATGTCTAAAAAAGGCCTAGTACTTTGTTGACAAACAAACAAACAAATAAATTAAAAAGTAAATTTTATGTCAATTTAAAAAAAAATCATCCTTGTTTTATTCCATTTCAAAGTTCTATACCTCTAAAAAAAAAAAAATTGGTGCGACTGTATCCAACAGTCCCGAAATATGTGTATGTGTAAACACCGTGCGTGCGGTATGTGTGTGGCTTGATACACGTCATTGAGAAAAGAGGGAATTGTAATAACCGTATTCTTGATATATTATGAAATAACAAATACCCGTTTGCATTTCCATCCCCGCAAGTTAAATGACATCAACTGTTAAACAGTAAATGAAAGAGTCATTGGAATTTCATTCGGCTTGCATTGCATATTGTAGAGGTGCTGGTCAACGACATTTTTGTTAGTTGTTGTACAGCTGTGATTTCTGCGTGCCTGGTAATTCACTAAAGATTTGGCACCGAATTTCCTCGAGATATCCGTCACAGGGAAGAAATGTGAGACCATCATATATGAAATACATGCTTTATTTCACATCAACAAAAAGCTGAAATTAATATGCCCCAGCTCATAAATGTATGCAATGATAAAACACAGTGACGCATTTCCGTGACGCATTTTCGTCCCCGCAAGTTAAATGTGTGGAATTACTCCACCAGATTCCAATAACGCGCGCTTAGATGTTTACACATCAAAAACACCTTTTTTATATAAACAAACGAGAACACCAGGTGCTTATTCTCTTGTAAGCCTATAATATTGACTCTTCATCTATCAGTCCGGATTTTACTGAGAACTCTCCTTTTCGCATTTGAGTACAGATTACAAATTTGAATACCCACCTTCTTAGTAAACAAAATATAACTTACATAACTTAACTTAACTTAACAAACAAAGTATAACAATAATCTATTCAAAAATCTCAACACAGATTTCCTCGCTAACAAATCCCAAGCTCACAACTTATGGCTTCTCCTCAACCCCATCTAATGAAAAGCACAAACATTATTACACCAATTAGTAGTTACACCTTTCAACCACGACCATCTCAAGATAAAGCTTCATCGAAACCTCATTATGGTCAACACCCTTCAAATAATCAAAAACGTTTAAATTTCCACAAAAACACATTTTCCATAAAATCTACAAAAAAAAAAAAAAAAAAACAGAATAAACATCCACTCGGCTGCAATAAAATTTCCTCTCAAACAAACAACTCGAAACAACACTTCATCTATTTTATTTTGAAACTATTTTATGAATTCAATTGAAAACTTTTAACATCCGCAATTTATTTTCCATAAATACGAGTTTAGCAGATCTAGCAGCAGAGGCAACACCAACCAAAACCAACACAACAACAACAACAACGCACCCACCCAGCGGCCTTCGCATACTGACCAGGGCGAAAGGAAGTATACTCTTCAGTCAAACAGAGGCAACATATACCCTTTCGGGATAAAATGGCAAGAGCAGCCCTAGCAAGCTCAAAAGCAAGGCAAAAGTTGTATCCTGAAAACATTATTATTTTTTTTCTCCTTCTTTTTTTCTATTCAATCCTTCTCTGACAAAATCCTTCCTTAAATGAAACCCCTGTGAATGAAACAGGATAAGAGTATTAAACTTAATCACACAGCCTGTGAACTTTTGAATAACAATGAGAGGGAAGCGCACCCACAAACACATTTATGAGATTTGTGCGGCAAACCACATAGATGTAGGTGGGTACTTGGTACACTTCCAACAACAACATCATCAAGTGGTAATAATGACAGCAATGAGACGAAGGACGTTTCGAGAAATGGGATAATAACTAAATTTACTTATATTGCCTGCTGCTATACTGTGTCTGTGTGTGGGTGGGTTGGAGCAGTGAGGAAAAGCGGATTCACATCTCAATTTATACTTAACTGGCAATAAAATTTCCCTTCGCCCTTTGCTGAAATAGTGTATCAAGCTGGTATCCTTGCGATTGCCTTGAATATGGTTTCGTTTCTTATTCCACTTCAAGTGACTTCCCGTAAACATACGAGTATATGGCCGTATGGATGTGGAAACAGTTTCGTTTTTAAATAACTCTAAATTATGTGAGTCTATCACACCGTATACAGGCGATGGCGGCGCCCACACAGGACGAAATCGAAGTATAAATAGAAAATTGATAGAATAAACAACGGGATATATGTGTTCAATCACGTAGTGGTTTTTACATATCATGAAGCTTCAATTTTTCAAGCTTAATATTACACAATCTCTTGTGTGAGATCGTCCTTCAGTAAATTCATTGCTACTGGTAAACGTTCCCGCCTCTAACAGAACCCACTTTTCAAAATCTTATACTGTGACAGCACCAAAGCTCTTCAACCAATTGCCTTTAAGTATTCGAGTTTTAAAAGTACCACATTTCTTTTTGACCAAGGTAAAAGAATGGCTATTTTCATTGGATATTTCAACAGTCAAAAATTTATTTATTAATGTAGTGTAAAAGCCTCACGAACGTTCATCTCATGTTAATTTCATATTGTAATTTTCTTTGTTTCTTTCTGTCTTTCACTTTTCTAATTTTTTTTCTTTTTGTTTAAAGTAACTATTTATTATTATCCACCAAATCAATTATTGTTTTAATCTGACACTACCCCACATTTACTCACGCATCGAAATTTGTTTTTGTATTTGGTAAATACCCAGTGCATTCAATTCTAGTTTTCTCATAAACTACAGAATGACACTTATTATTCACCAACAAATCTTTTGTTTTATGTAAATCATGTAAACTATTATGTATAAGGAATAAATCATTATAAAAAAAAAAAAAAAAAAAAAAAAAAAGGTATTCGTGGGTAAGGTTGTATTGAACAGCTTTGTAGGAGAAGTGTTGCCAGAAATTCAAAAATTAAGCCAAAAAAAAAAAAGCTAAACACAACACAATGCGTTTGTGTATTCATCAGCTTTTTTTTGGAATATTATTTTGTCTTTGATACTACACTTTCATCTAAGAGTATTTTCCTGCCTATCTGTGTAATCTACACTAATATTATAAAGAGAAAATATTTGTATTTTTTGTATTTTTCTGTGTATGTTTGTAATGAATAAACTCAAAAACTACTGTGCCGATTTCAAAAATGATTTCACCATTAGAAAGCTTCATTCACCCTGAGTAACATAGGCTATATTTATTGCTAGAAAAAAAAATTAGGGATCCTTACTAAAACTTTAGTTAAGTAACCCAAGGCGTAAAAAAAATTCCATAAAACATCATTCGTCGCATGCTGCGGAAACTATTGATGATAGAACAAAAGTTATCTTCTATATATATATCATTTGCTGTGCGTTAGTCGGGTAAAGGCTCCAGAACGGTCCGACGGTCCGAAATCAACGAATTGATCTCAATGAAGTCTTGTACAATGCAATTTTGTGGGTGTGTATGGTTGGTTGCAACTGGAAAGATAGGATACCTACTTTTAGACCCGATAAGTGGAGTTTTTGTCTATCTACGAAACCACTCCACCGACTTTAATGAAATTTTGTGGATGTACATTGTTTGTTCTCGCTTGAAGGATAGAATAGTTTTCGACCCTATAGGTGGTACCTTGCAAAACATAAGTGGGATAGGAAAAAGGGTTGTGGCACCTCCCAATCAAAAATAAAATCAAACGGTATTTCTAAAGTTGTATATTTAAAATAATTACTGGACATAAAGATACTGGCAAAGCCTGGTGGGTACAGCTACATATAAAAGAGACTGATGTCATAACTCGGGAACGGATCGTTCGATTTTTATGATTTTTGGTTTCAATTCACATGGGCTCAAGAAAGGACATATGCTATTTTTTGTCGTGAAAACAAAATTTTTTGGGGGTTAGTTGAATTTTTGAATTCTTTGGATGTTCCGGTCTTAACTCTACCTATTTTTGTAATATTTACAACTAGCTGTGCCCGCAACTTCGTACGCGGCGTGAGACTGTGTAATTTCCAATAAAAAAAGATTTGACCGTTTTCCCAACGGCATATTTGTTTAAAATCAACAGTATAGCTAAAAAAAGCGGTGAACATTGTCAATGTGAAATAATAAATCAAACAAATCTATTTACCTAAAACACCAATTTAAGAAAATTAAATTCAACAGCGTAAGTACTAAAGTTTCACTTCCTTACTGTAGGTACAACGTAGGTAATATCAAAACAACCACTAAAACAAAAGCCTTAACGGAATTTTGTATCTACACCAACAGTAAGTAAATCAAACAACATAATTCACCTATATCGTCTTTACTTCTTGAATTCTTCAATTCTTTACTGTAGGTATCAACGTAGGTACTATAACAACCATTAAAACAAAAACCATGAACTCAATTTCTATAATACACCACCTCCACCATACGTTCATCACCACACCACACCACACGTCATTAGCCATCTGCGCATTTCCTCAGATACACATTGTCGCTGTTTTTTTTTTTTTTTTTCATAGGAACGTGCTTGTGCGATATGCGCCACCAAACCACCTTACAGCAGAACAACGATCAAGAACCGCGGCTGCTGATAATATTCGATCTGAGAAAATTTTTTTTTTCGTGTTAGATTTTAGGTTGTAGCTCAGCTTCTAGAGGACATAAAAAGCTGATTGATGACTTGAAATAACTATAAAAGTGTTGGCTCTCCTAAGTATTTTGTTTTGTTTGCATTGATTAAGAATTGTTTGAGTAATGTCGAGTTAAAGCGTGGCAATGAAAGGGAATAGCCTATGTGTTGCACAAAATCTTAAGGAACATTTCAAAAAAAGTTTCATCGAAATCTGTGCAGTAGTTTTCACGCCATTAGGTAACAAAAAATTGCCTACAGTTTTATTATAAGTATAGATTCCTACTCAAAAATAAAAATTAGACTTTTAATTCGAGAAAACTAACTACATTTATACAAGTATACAGTTGCTCTCATAGAAAAGAAAAACGATCTTTCACTAGCGACTTGATAACTTCAAACTTTCGGTGTGAACGCACATTTAAAACAATTACCGAACTTTCAATGTTGAAATATTCAGTAAAATCAATCATCATGGTGAGGTACACGAAGAAACGACGTTTAACGCCAATTTTCAGTCTTCACCGATGAAGCGCATTTTTGGTTAAACGGTTTCGTCAAAAAGCAAAATATGCGTTATTGGACAGGTGAGAACCCCCATAAAAATAAATAAATAGTTGGCGCAACAGGTCCGGAGGGACCCTATGCTTAGCTTTCTCACAACCATTCGTTGTGTGTGAATTTTTCCATTTTGGAACAAATGGAAGGGATCTACATTTTCATGCCGACTCCAAACGGCTAATTGAGAAGCTTTTTCAAGACAGTTACATATACTCTCGGATGTTTGTCAGACGTTCGCGAGAGGAGGCGCAGTGGAAAAGACCCTAAGTTGGATTTTGGGTTTTTGCGGGATTCAAACCTGAGACCCCTCGCTTAGTAGCCCAACACACTAACACTAAGCCACTACGACTACTGTTCTGTATAATCAGATTAATTCCAGTAAAAAAAAAAACGAATTCCAAAAATTTTAAAAATTAAGTATAGAAACTAAAAAAAGTATTCGTCATTTGCTTAAAAAAAAAAAGAAGTTTTCAAGTATTCGAAACGCTAAATCTAGGATTAAAACAGCCTGAATGGGCATCCCCTATGTAGGAGATCCAAATTTGTTGTTGCTGCAGTTTCAAAACATCACACTCTCTTCTCATTCTTCTTTTAAATAGAGGAGGCAACAGGCCCATTAATTGTCGATTTTGGATCAGGGGCTCCGAAACCAATTGTTTGTGGGATATTATTTTCGGGATAATTTAAGGTGACCTACAATTTTGTACCTGGGGAATATTAAAAATACTTCAAAATGCAATTTGCGTTTTCTGGGGGTCGAACCGAGTATGCCAAAAAGGTACTACAGCCAACACTGTCTGGGTATTTTAATTTTCCGTATAGATAGCACAAAACTCCTCATCACCATCATAATCATAATCCTTTGTTCTAGCTAAAGTTCATCGCTTAAGTCGAGTCTAGATTAACTACTTCGCCGTAGTAGTTGTAATGTGTTCTTAACCTAATGCTTTGCGTAGTGGGGGGAATTTTGGTCAAAATTGGTAAAGATGTAAAATATGAAACATTGATGTTCATAAAATCATAGTCCGTACAAAGCGACTTAATACGAAAAGTAGGCCACATCCTTTTTTAGATGACAATGGACCAGAACATATTTAAGCAACAGGAAGAATAAGAAAATATTTTAAGAAAGTCGGGCGGGTAAAACTGGTACTTGTTATAAATGCAATATTCGAAAACATCAATGAGCGCACAAAGTCTTCTATATTTTTCTAGGCTTTTAGAACGATCAATCATTTAGTCCTGTGGAACAATCTTATCAGGCAATTTAATTTCTCTTTTCTTCAGCTACGAACACACATGCCTTTCATGTCTAATTTCGACATGCCGACGTCATTATCTATGACGTAAGCATTTGTCCTAAATTTGTCACTACATGTGATCGACTGACAACTAAGCGTCTGGTCTGTCGCGGCGCACTATCATAAAAGACACACGAGTGACCACTGAATGGCCGTAGTTTTATTTTTGGCACGTCAGCATGTCAAAGTTTGCAAAATGACAGGTGTAATCGTAGCTTTTCTCTTAAATTCGTGCAGCCCAAGCTTGACCACTGATCTCAGTTAGTTGTAGCAAATCTTTTTCTGAATTTCCATAAAATCAGAGGAGTCCCTCAAAGTTCAATATTGGGGCCAATGTTGTTTTCTTTGCCGCATTAGAACCACCTCATCATTAAAACAAATACGAAGCAGAGATATAGTTAGAGGTACTCACTACTAATCACAAAATCCACTCTAGACCAAGAGCGAGATGATTGAGTTCAACCGATACTAAGCCAGGCAAGCTCTTATCTACCCGTACCGACTTAACACTCCCGCGTCGTCGTGCTTTTAGTTCAAACCAAGTCATTAGCACACCTTCCTTCTGGCAAACTGAAATGCATTTAAAATTCATTAAAACAAAAAGTCCCCTCTCATTATTCATTCTTTGCCATTCCTTCTGGAAACATACAAAAAAGAAAGAAAGAAGATAAAACCAAAAGTTTCGTTTTTTATTTCCAAGTATACGGTAGACTCCATCTGAGTGAGGTCGTCATGGTAATTGAAATTACACTCTTAATCGAAAACCTCTCCAATGGCTTTTTCATCGACATCATGGCGGTGGTATCCTATTTATCTAGCATCCACCGGCATCTCGTTTTCTCTCCACCATCCACATCCACATCCACATCCATCTATCCATCCGTTGTCTGTCCGGCAATCGACCCGAGAGGATAGCGTTTCTTTCGTTAATTGCGATGGAAATCCAATGATTTATTCTTCCTTTTTCTATTTATATACATCCTTCGCCTTTGTGCGAGCAGTGTTCCTTTTTTTGTCTGGGGCATGGCGCACACCAAACGGAAGCGTTCCCAAGGGTTACACAAACCAAGCCATAAAAGGCAAGGAAAACTTCTACATCTTTATGCAATAATCCTTGGTGGTCGTACAAGATAAGATAACTGTGCGCTGTACCGTTTCGCGGGCGCAAAGCCCTGCTTCGTACAATCGATTATTACCTCGTAATATCCCTCTTTGGGATGGCGCAATTGTTCTATTCTTGTGCAGGCACTTCTGCTTCTTTTAGTTGGCAGAGACTGCCGTTGCCGTTGCCGTTGCCGGTGCCGGTGCCTTTTAATTGGAACAATTTAGCATTCAAATGTTGCGGCAGAAGGATAATTGTTCGTTTGTGCCTTTGTGATGGTGGCTGAATTAATTCCGGAAATCGTTATAAAACATAATTCTATTTTGTCCTCTCTCTCTCTCCGTTGTCGTCTATCTGAAGACGTATCCTTAATGAATTTCAACCGTTTTGAGGATATTCTTGCAGCCAGGTTCAGGTACTTTGATAATAAAGTCCTCTTTGAGATTAGCAGCATAATATCTAAGAATTATCATTGTAAAGTGCTTATTATGGCGCAGCGTAAATAAATTGTCCTGTGCCCAACCCCGCAGTTATGAACGCCCAAATTTATTGTCGATTAATATTGCTAGCAGAGGTATCGGCTTATAATGACAGGCATTATGGGATCTGGTTGTGATTTATTGAGCGTCTTTTGTGTGCCGCAGGAGCTTTGGCAACACATTTGTTGAACATCCGTTTCTGTGAGCACGCCATTGTGATTTATTCGTTTCGCACCTTTGTGACTTTTGGCTCCTCTTCCAATCTATGCATTCGAATTCGCAGCTTTGGGATGGGCGCTGTTTGGTGTTTCCTTTAATTTTCTTTTGTTTACCTTTCGTCGATTTCGTCGAATTTCTCACTCCCCCGGGTCGGATATCGTATCGTGCCCGTGCGTATTAATGGGAGGGTTGGCTATGAAAAAGGCATTTAAAGGATATTTCTGTCTGTTTATCTTTTCAACACTAAATAATGTCCTGATCTGTTTCCAAGTGGAAATTGTATCTTTTCGTGATTGCCTGGCTATGGAAAGAGATGGCGGGGGGAGGGAGGAGTGATTGTGAATGAGTGTTAACTGCCTGTTGGTGGGTGCCGAAGGATTAGTGAAAACTTTTTTCAAAGGAAAACGCTTTTAAATGTAATTTAATGCGTGTGATTTAATTAATGAGGATCGTAAATATTCTGCTTACTTTTGCTTTCATTTAAGTGCGCGCGATTATTTTAGAGGCTAAAAAGGTTTTAAAGTATCGGAGTTTCTCCTTTTTTTTTGTCTTTTTTTTTCTACTTCCGTTGTTTTAATCGGTTTCAAAGTAGGTTCGAGGTTAAAGTTTATAAAAGTTGATGCTCGTTTACACGGGGTTTTCAATGCTAACCTCTTTCGAAAAGAAGGTACACTTATCTTGACATGCGTTTAGGAAAATTAAGAGTTCCTAGATATAAGTAGGTTGTAGGCGCAGTGGCTTAGTGGTTAGTGTGTTGGACTTCTAAGCGGGGGGACGAGATTCGAATCCCGCAAAAACCCAAATTCCAACTTAGGGTTTTTGGCACTGCGCCACCTCTCGCGAACGTATGACAAAAATCCGAGAGGATAACTGTCTTGAAAGAGCTTCTCAATGAGCCATTTGGAATCGGCGTAAAATTGTAGATCCCTTCCATTCGTTCTAAAATAAAAAACTCACACAAAACGAATGGTTGTGAGAAGCTAGGCCTAGGTCCTGCGCCAACAATTTTTTTTTTTCTTCTTAAGTAGGTTGAGTTTGATCTGCAAGATTTCTACCCTGTTGTTCGCCTTTTTTTATGAGTGGTGGACTAAATTAAAGTACAATTTCTGTAGATTTATTGGTATCTTAATTTAAAATACACAAAGTTTATCATCAGTGACTTACACCTTCAAAACGACCTCCATTGGAAGTCATGTTTCTCAGAAGCAACATTGATGGCAGTCAACACATTGTCTATTGAAAGAAGAAAGAGCAAAATCCCCTTACTCTTCTCACATTTGCAAGTCGAAAGACGGAGAGTTGACTAATTGTAGAGAATAGATGGTAGGTAGGTAAATGGGTGCTCTTGTGGCAGTTACCACAGCTTCACGTAGACCACCAGTTGGGTCCATTGTGTCCATGGAGAATAGATAATCCTACGTGCTACATGCTGCTTTATTTAGCTCTCCGGAAGAGACCCCACGTACACATTTACAATTTACCCCCTCAAGGACCTTCTCAAAATCCAGCCGCATGTAAAGCGGTGTCTTCAACTTGGTCAGTTTTTGATCAATTAAGCTCAAGAAATACCAAGTACTCGGCGAACGACTCGACGCCTACAAAGAAAATTCTAGAATCTCATCTTATTTCTTTCGGAAGAACTGACAAAACTCAATACCTCAACTAAGGTAGCTTTAGACAGCAATTAGCTCGGCATTTTAAAAACAACCGAGGCCTTTTAATCCCTCAAGTAAGCCTCACAATCCCAAAAGAACTGTTCAAACGAAAGAAGACTACTTGCAGTTGTGCTTTCATAAGCTCAGTTGGTCTGCTTTCTTTAAAACCGTACTAGCATACCTACACAACATATAAAAGTTGCAACGTTGCAATTATTTTTAAATTTTCATACCTGATAACCTACTTCCCCAGCACAAACCAACGGCTTATAGCCCCAAAGCAGTCCATAGACACGATTTCAATTAGAAGCCATTGCAAAACATCAGTCCATTTTGACACATTGCACGTCAATTGAGATTCATTCGAAAGATTTCGAAATTTCCAACACGCCAGAGAGAGAAACACTTCAGCACTTTCTTATCGTCTGTCATCTGTTGACCTACTCTTACAGTCCTACAGCAGCAACAGTTCGAGGAGCCCCCCCCCCTAGTGAAAGGAGCACAATTTTATTTGAATAGCTTTCAGATTGAAATTGCAGATTACTAGGACCGAGGACGTCATCTCCCAGCTACGTAAACAGTAATGAATCACGGACTGGCTTCAATAAAATGAAAAGCGGCAACTCATCTGCAGTTTAGTCCTGCAGAGACTTTTAATAAATCTACCATTACCCCGCCCAGAGATGAGGCTCCGATTGCAAAGAACACACAAGATGTGTATAATGTATATATACGAAAGGATGTTCCCAAAGTTTGCCAGATATATAATTGTCGTTTCCGGTTGAGGAGTCGTCCTTTGTGTAAACGAATCGAAAACCTGTCTGTCATCCATTGAGAAATCCATTTAAGTTTGCTTCTTTCTTTTCTTCTTCGACAACAAAAAGGAGTAAGATTTGGGGGTCCGTTCAAAGGATGCATATAATCCTTTTCTTGTTCAAACACATTTTTTTTACTCCCTTTTATCTCTGTTAGGCTTTTGTTCGTCTTTCAGAGGTTTTTCTGCTTCTTTTTTTTTTTTGAAGAAATGCGCATTTGATCTTTTGTTATTACGAGTGGTATACATATGCACATAGGTATGGTATCCATTGAAGTCCTTGTCATGGGAAAATTTGATTTAGAGAAAAAAATGAATGGATGCCTACCGCAAGTTTGACTACACTCGTACATCATAGGTTTTGTGATAGCTGTTGAGTTTTATGTTGTTTTTTGAACGTGAAGATGTAAGCATGGCCACAGTATGTTGGCATTGAGGTGGAGTTCGTAGGCCTACTACTGCCGGAGTGGTTCCACATTGGGGGAGCATCGATTCACATGTAAGAGAGTATATTTGGGCTGAATGAGGTGCGCTCGAGTGGAAAAGCGAGTTAACGTTAAAACAAGTGATTCCAAATGAAATCGATTGAAATAAGTGAGCCGAATCGGAACCAGACAGTTGGGTGTGTGGGGGAGCATGTGAATTGGGATAACCATAGACTAAATAGGTGAACTCAAGTGCGTAAATGGGTGAGCGAAGGGAAGTCGTTAGTTCGAGAGGACATTGTCAGTTTATTTATCTGTTCAAAAATATATTGAGGAATTTGTTTTAAAGAGAAGCAGGTGATTCTTGGTGTGAGACGGTTATTTCGTATTTCAGTGAGGTTCTTTCATGCGGAACGTACCTGCCCAGTGGCCTAGTGAAGGCAATTTGCATAATGATTACAATCAAAGTGTGTGCAGTGGCGCGAGACATTCGAGCGAAGAGAAAGTAGGTATACACTGCATCCACCTGATAGAGTGTGGTAATCAATATTTGCTTGAGTCCGCCAACTGTATTTCAATAAACAAACATTATTCGCATATCCATCCCAGATGCATGATGTCTCGTCTTCTATCAAGTGAAAGAGGTTACTTACTATTGCGCTTTTGCAATCGTTTCCAAGGAGAGTGGTTATATGATCATTGCCCTGGACGTGATATCAAGTGTGACAGTCGGTTTTGCGTGGGTAGAAGATACTGAACTGCTTTAAAAAAATATATTTTTAAGTTCTCTGCAGTGTTCGCAGACTTTGAAGACTGTCTTCCCTTTTTTATCAGCAAAAGCATTAGTTTTGCCATAAATTAAAAAAAAAATCCTCCCTTTTCGGGTAATTAAAATTTGCAATTATTGTTTTCATATGAAAAAAAAAATATTATTATTAGTATAATTTTATTAATCAGTAAATAAATTACAAAACTAATAACTAAGATAGCACTATCTGCTAGCGCATGTACAAATTAAGCAAATATAACTGCTTTTATTAAGAATCTTAAGATAAGCATTTACCATGGTTTGTTCGTTAGTTGTGAGTGAATGCTTCAGATGCAAAAAAATGCGTACGTAGAAGTTCGATGGGCTGTTTTCTTTCACATTTTTGTTATGAACAGTTCTCTCTAAATTTTTAAATACGTTTTAATTTTTAATTTCAAACAATTAACGTTTCACGGAGATTTTCGATTTTTTTTCTATTGTTCTTAAGCTTTTACCTCGCTTTCCTTTTGACAAATGGCGCCAAAATTTACATTTTTCCCTCAATCAGACGGCATTATGGTTTGGATAAAATTGGTTAGCTTATACTTGAAAGTCATGGAGAATGGTTGATAAAAATAAATTATAGATAACAAGCTGTTTCCGCCCAGTTTCGCCCGTGATAAACAAACAAACAAAAAGAGTTGAATTGGAAAAATGTTTATATCGTAATAATAATCCAAAGTATTTAGTAACAACGTCAATACTTCATGAACGCCCACTGAAGTTTCCCCTTAGAAACGTAAGAAAGATTGTAGTCTGGCATTACCGCCATCTCTCTAAAAAAAAACATTTTTTCCGGAAAGGACCGGCCATTGTAAAAACGAACGAAGAAGACACGAGACGTCACTTCGAGAATAAAATAAAGAAAAGAAAAAAATCCAAAAATATCAGCGTATAGTTGAGTTTTTTTCGCGCTAATTTGAATTTATAAATAACGTAACAATATCTATTGTCTAATCTTTCGAACTACAACCAACCATATAAGTATATCCACAAAATTTAATTAAAATCAGTTGAGAAGTTTCGGAGATCGACAATCGGGTTCAAAACTATTCTATCTTCCAAGTTGTAAGCAACCATACACAACCACAAAATTTCATTAAAATCAATTGAGTAGTTTCGGAGATCGCCAACAGCGCCACCTATCGGGCTTAAAACTATCCTTTATTTCGACTTTCAAGTTTCCGCCGTCGCCACGGAATTTCCGTCTCGGTCGAGTCAATATCTAAAACCGAAAATTGATTAATGAAAGAAAATAGTAAATAATAGAACTATGCTTAAAAAACAAGTTCTTAATATAAGAAAAGTGTTCTTAATACAAGATAAACAAATATTTTATCATAAAATTCCTAGTTTAAAAATTATTTTTTCTACTTCGGCTGTTTTTTTCATTTCATTCGCAAATCTCTCGCAAGTAATCGGCCTTAACTAGAACCGAACTTTGGTTTGGTTAGTTAGATATTAGGATAGTGTTGCCAGACGTCCCGGTTTGCGAATTTAAGACGAAATTTCGGTTGTTTTCGACCTTAAGTCTGTATGACCTTAAGTCGGTATGACACTAAATTTGTCTTCGCATTGTTCAGACTTTTAAAATTAAACAGGAAGTACGAGAAATTACAACGATAGGAGTGAGTGCGTACTCCCGAACCTTATTAACGAAGACATATCAGCTAGCAGCTTTTTTTTACATTTCAAGATTATTTGAAAATAAATTCGTTTGAACATTTGTGGTATTACACTTTAGTCATGCAGCTGTTTTTTTAGCATGATTTAACTTAAAACAAAATTAGGAAAAAAATACTAGTTTAACAAATGCTCGTTAAAATTTTCAATCAAGCACACCTAGGATATAAAAGGTAATTTTTGCAAATTGACAGCAAAATTATTTTTTATTTTGTCCCGGGAGAAATCTGTAAATCACGGGTTTCTTTTCCATATTTTTGCTATTTGTCCCGTCGAGCTGCGAGAAAAATCTGGCAACCCTAATTAGGGGCACTTCTACTTCTGGGGCCGAATTCGTCACTGAATTTTGTGGTTTTACAAGCAAAACAATAACAAATTCAGTCACGTATTACTCGATCACGGATGCGGTAATTCAACCCCTGATTTTGAAATAAATGGGATACTCCTTGATAGACTTGTATAAGTGCTTCTCTTAATATTTAAGAGCCGAGTGCAGAACTATACATCATCAAGATATCACAAAACTTAAGTTTTCCAATGAAGTTCAAATAATATGAGCTGTTGCTTAAGAAGGGTATCCCCTATTTGACCACGTCGACAACTGAAAATAGTTTAGAAATTGCGTTTGAAAACCATCTACGCCTTTACAAGTGATGCAGACACAGGCTCTGAAACTTTAGAAATCTTCTAACCGTTATTTTAATTGCGTGAGGTCACACAAGTCAAAATAACACGGAAATAGATTTTCAAACTGCTTCCCTCGATTAAGTTATTGCACACGCCTTAAAGTCAATAATTCTCCAACGTTTCTGCTAAAGTCTTCCCCTAATATAGTTTGATTAACTGTAATTAAAATAAACGGTGGTTCTGCTCTTGCAACACATTTTACTTCACATGATTTATGGTTCGCGCCGTCGGTTTAAAATTGCATTAAACAATTAAAACTGAAACGCAATTCAGTGTAAAATACCGACCAACAATAACAAATGACTGCGAGGGTCGTTAATCTCGACCATTCCCTGGCCATGGTCTCCACCGACACTGCAACTGATATTTGATCCACTCAAGACTCGAGTACACACACTCACTGGCAAGATGAGCATCATTAATCTCATTTTTCGCTCTCCTTTTCTATTATTTAACGTCAAATCAACGCGCCAAAAGAAACGGCCAATGTATCCTGCTGCAGAAATATTAAACTCTAATACGAGCACATGCTGCTGGGGCGACCACAACAAGGACCATCATCAACACCATTAATCGGCAGATAGGAGAGGCAACTGTCAGTTGGAATGAACTCATCTTGCGACGCTACTTACGCTAGATGGTACCATTAGTTCACAATCACGACGCATTTTTTATTCGTCATCCTTTTGGCCACATCCTGATGTAGCGGGTACTTAAAAATAAAGTCACAATTAATTTCTTCTCCCCAGCACTCTCTAATCACACCGACAATGGAAATGTGGAAATTGTCTTTTTAACCGCACCATGGAGGTCTAAGTTCTGTCCCGAAACCACCGCCATCGATAAATAACTCAATCTCTGTCCAAAGGAGGAAATGGGCCATAAAATTCCAATAAACACAGTCTCCAAGGGGAAAAGTTCAAAGAGTGTACTCGTAGACTATAAAAACCGGAACCCAAAATGGCCAATCAATAGATTTAAGAGTCATTGCAAAGGGAAGAAAACCGTACCGACCCACATCGAGAATCGGGAGGTTTGAGGGCGGATTAGGAATCCATTCCGACTCAATAATGCATGCAAGACGGGAGCGGAGCACGGCAAACTATAGCTAGCCAACCATCCTACTTATATTTTGTTGGCCATAAAAATGTCCCTTTTCCAGAGACAATTTCCAAAAGGCACATTTGATCGATGGCCCACAGAGGGAAGACGCTCTCTCTCTCTCTCTCTCTCTTTGCCTGTAGCTTCATCAAATCCACTTTGAAACTGTGATATATCCAAATTGGCTCTATTCGACAGTTATGGTGTTCCTTTGGCTTTGGCCCTGAAGCCGGGCCAGGGGAAGACCAATCAATGTCTTTGAAAACGGTCCTAGTCGATGCCGAAAAAAAGGACATCGAAATATTAACCTTCTGATTAAATCCCCCAGGGAGGATACACCCAGACCGCCACCGTTGTGGCCCTATGAATGAGCAAAACAAATGACCCAAGAAATGGGATTGTTCTATGTTCGCATTTTTGTCATCTCCTGGCACTGACGAGGTTGCCTGGAATCATCGACCGTTCCTGTTTACATTCCCTGGCTTCATCGTTATGTCGTGCGGTAGTGCGCTTGTCGTCCCAATAGTCCCCCCGCTCCCAGAGCAGGGCATATTGAATTGACCCGAAGTCGGGAAAGCATTTTGTCTAGACTGTTGTTGGCTAAACAGATATACGAGTACACACAGTGGCACACATATATTCCAGAGAGAAGGACGAGCTTGTTATGTTTTGGGATTTTCTATCGGAGTATATGTATGTGGTCTTTTGAACTCCATACCGATCCATACCAGGAATGGCAATATTTTGTGTATCGTCGTTCGTCGTATCCTGTTTTCCGGTTATTTGTAAAGCAGAAGGACACCCGCTGAGAGAGATCTTTTGCTGTCCATGCCAGTGCAAGGGCTGTCCGCTGACTTTTGTTTCGATTTCTTGCTATCAATGGCAAATGTCTCTGGGGATATATTTTATTTTTTTATTTTTCACGGAAAGTGGGGGTGGCTGAGGTGTTGCCAAAAGGACGACATCAATTATGATTGCCCATCATGATTTAAGTAAATAATCTTGAAAAACACTTTTTGGCTTCGGAAGTTGACATCTCGCCGCCCGCCCTTTCTGGGAAGACCAACATGGTAGACGGGATTCAATTGGTCCTGCTGTGAGGTAATGATGAATTTCTTCTTGGAAACCATGTGCTAGGTCCAATTCAATTCATTTTGGAGAGCTTTTGTGGGTAATATGAAAAACCCATCAACGTCATATATTTACATAATGCCTGGCGTTGTCTAGGCTTTGGCATTGTTTGTGGGATTTAGTTGGTGTTATGAGATAGAATCAGATTACAGTAATGGAGTCGTATATATCTTTTTACGGGTGTGCTTCGAAATGGATGACTTTGCTGTGATGGGCACAGGCTGGGGTTAGGAGCAGTATTGATTGGATTTGTAGAGGCTCATCCGGATTATTGGTCAGTTGTTTGGATAAGAAAGTAATTACAGGCAGGTAGTTAATTTTAATAGATTTTTTTTAAGGTTATGGAATAACTGGGAACTTGTGAGGATGACCAAAATCAGTAAATGCCTAATTTAGTGCTTTGTGAGAAATGACTAAATGAGACTTAGAAGTCTTACATGGGCCCTAAAAAGAGGGATGAAGTCGTCAGTGAGGTACACATATTTCTAATATACATTTGTTGGGATGAGTTTATAGATTTTGCGACGAATGGAAGAGATCTTCCATTTTATGCCTTATTGTTTGATTGAAAATTATCTCAAAAGAGATCAAACAGACAGGTCAAACAGTCAAAACTTAGGAGTTGCTCGCGAGAAGTAACGCAGTATCAAATAAAGTGCACGACTGGGTCGCACGAAACTTTCTCCTTCATCAAGAGAGTTTGGTTGAATCGATTGGTAGCTAGGTAAAAAGTTCAGAAGCACCCGAACACTTTCAGGCTGTTCATTCGATATAACAGATTAGCAGTAGGTACTGGTACATATCAAATAAAGGGCACGACTGGGTCGAACAAAACTTCCTCGTTCAAAAAAAGTTTGGTTGGTTGTTTTCTTATTTTGTTAGGTAGGTAGCAAATAATTAAAATATTGATTTATTTCAATATTTTGAGAAAAACTAAGTACATTATTTGAGATATATGAGCAGTATCTAAAATTACCGTTTTCGGTGACTCCAATTGAAAATCAACGATGCAATAATTTTGAAAACGGCAATTTCGCTCATAAGTATTCATTTTGTTCAAAATCGTTATTTCCGTTTTCAGTTAAACTAAAGAAAACCAAATCTAAAAAAATACATTTTTTCAAAAATCAATTTTACGATAACATAGAATAATTCGGTGCAGGGAAATAAGTCCCCGGGAACTAAGTCCACTGAGGGACTTAGGTCCCACCTAATGGGAATTAAAACCACTTTCGTGAAGTGGACTTAGTTCCCATGTTAGGTGGGAAATAAATTCCGAAAACTCTGAGTGGTTTTATTTCCCTTTTAATGTGAAGTAAATTCTCACTGTCGACTAAGAACAAAGTTAAGTTAAAGAGTCAAGTTGGTACTTTGCAATTTTTATTAACTAAAGAGAAATTAAATTTTAACTAAGGCAGAGCAATATATGTACAAAAATTTAAAAACGAAATTCGGTTTGCAGGACTCTGAAAGTAATCAAAGAAAAATCAACGCTCACCATGACCGGTCGTGCAGATTTTTTACTCTTATTTTCTCAAATTTTCGAAGGCTAAAAATGACAATTTATTTTCTCAAACAACTTTTTTGTTTTAGCTTTCGAAAATTTTAGAAAATAAAAGTATAATAAATTCGCGCGAATTTTTTACTTTTATTTTCTAAAATTTTCGAAGGCTAAAAATGACAGTTTATTTTCTCAAACAACTTTTTTGTTTTAGCTTTCGAAAATTTTAGAAAATAAAAGTACCTAATAAATTCGCGCGAATTTTTTACTTTTATTTTCTAACATTTTCGAAGGTTAAAAATGACAATTTATTTTTTCAAACAACTTTTTTGTTGTAGCGAAAGTTTAAGAAAATAAAAGTACCTAATAATTTCGCGCGAATTTTTTACTTTTATTTTCTAAAATTTTCGAAGGCTAAAAATGCCAACTTATTTTCTCAAACAACTTTTTTGTTTTAGCTTTCGAAAATTTTAGAAAATAAAAGTAAAAAATTCGCGTGAATTTAGTCTCGTGCACTTATGTCCCTGCGCCCAAAATCACCGCAATTTTTCTTTGATTATTTTCAGAGTCTTGCTAACTGAATTTCGAAGAGAGTATTTTGTCATACAGAATAAAACTTAAAAAATTCAGCTTGCACGACTCTGAAAATAGTCAAAGAAAAATCGCCGTAATTATTTAAACAAAAGTGTATCCAATTCTAAATGTTGGAAGTAAGTTCCCTCTTCTTATTTTTGAATGTGTACTAAGTTCCCATAAGAAAGTGAACTTAGTTCCCACCTTACATGGGAAGTAAGTCCACTTCACGAAAGTGGTTTTACTTCCCATTAAGTGGGACCTAAGTCCCTCAGTGGACTTATTTCCCTGCACCGAATAATTCAAACTGGTACGAACATTTAATATGGGAAGTACCATTAACATTGAGGTTACCTTGCAAACCAAATGCCACCAAAACCGAAGTTTGAACGAAATCCGGGCAGCCATTTAGGCTGTACGCCTCGGGACGTACGGACCGACAGACAATATTCCGCGGCCCACTTTTTTGAGGTCCACTATCATCGTAAGCTCAGGATTGATGAACATCTCGAGTTCGAGATTTGATACGAATACATAAGCTTTCCCTTATTCGAGAAAGTTAAAAAAAAGTGTACGACTGTATCACTCGAAAATTTTTCGGTCATTGCAAGTGCGGTTTAATTTTTTTTTTCCCATAATTTAGACCGTAGGTAGCTACATAAAGTATAAGAAAAAATTGGTGCGACTGTATCCAACAGTCCCGAAATATGTGTATGTGTAAACACCGTGCGTGCGGTATGTGTGTGGCTTGATACACGTCATTGAGAAAAGAGGGAATTGTAATAACCGTATTCTTGATATATTATCAAATAACAAATACCCATTTGCATTTCCATCCCCGCAAGTTAAATGACATCAACTGTTACACAGTAAATGAAAGTGTCATTGGAATTTCATTCGGCTTGCATTGCATATTGCTGGTCTACGACATTTTTGTTAGTTGCTGTCCAGCTGTGATTTCTGCGTGCCTGGTAATTCACGAAAGATTTGGCACCGAATTTCCTCGAGATGTCCGTCACAGGGAAGAAATGTGAGACCATCATATATGAAAAACATGCTTTATTTCACATCAACAAAAAGCTGAAATTAATATGCCCCATCTCATAAATGTATGCAATGATAAAAACGTATGCAATGATAAAATGTATGAAATTATAAAAAGGTATGCAATGATAAAACACAGTGACACATTTCTGTCCCCGCAAGTTAAATGTGTGGAATTACTCCACCAGATTCCAAAAAATGTATACAATGATAAAACACAGTGACGCATTTCCGTGACGCATTTCCGTCCCCGCAAGTTAAATGTGTGGAATTACTCCAGCAGATTCCAATAACGCGCGCTTAGATGTTTACACATCAAAAAGTAAAACAAATTGCACGATAGACAGAAATGCATTCCAAATTGGTTAAAGAGTGTGGTCCGTTTCGACTTGTGGGTACCTCCTTACATTAGGTCGAAATCTTCTGTTGTCTGTGGGTCTGTGGATCGAAATTGAAATCTCTTCCTGTAAGTGTCCGTGTGCTCAAAATGTCTTAATCACTTAAGGCGAATTCTTCGCACATTTTTCATCATTTAGCACAGCTATACAGCTCGAAAAGTCCTCTTTTTAAACGCATCCTTGCTAGAGCGAAAACCACTCGAAGAATTTCGCATTATAAACGAAGAAAGATATTACTTTTTTATAATTACCGCCTGTCGTGCAAGTACGGATAGGATACGCGGTTTGCAGCAAATTGAACCACTCAACGTTAAATCAGCTCATAGCTTGAGATATCCGCAGAGTGTACCTCGGTTGTAAGTAGGCTCTTTCGTTTTAGGAAAGAGCACTATTCAAGATTTGAAGCCCGCTAAAGGTGCACTGGAAACTGGCAGCGGTGGAAAGTATCTATATCAAGCAGGAAATCGATTTTCGTAATTAAAAATTCTTTCCCAGCTCTAAAGTTATGTGGGTATAGAAACCGCACGTACTGATCCATACGGAGCACAGCTTTTCGGAACAATAAACTTTGCACAAAAAATATCCTTACCTCATTAAATTTTCATTTTCAATTCACGTGTCTTTTTGATTTCCCCGATTAGGCCTTATCCATTTCACGCACCCCTATGTCCCATCCCCATGACAGTCACTATATACCTAAAACCCATTTATATCACTTATTCAGACAAAAGTCTGCCAAAACCGTCGGAGTGATTTGAATAAATTCCATATATCAACACAGCAATCCTATCTCTACCATCTCTAAATAAATGCTCGCTCCTTTCATACCTCGGCTTATTCAAAGAAGTGAGTCCTATAAGGACACCACATCCACACGCCATTATGATATATGAACGTAGCGTAGATAGAAAAAAAAAATACCCAAAACTCTAATCCTTTCATAATTCGAGAGAAAAATAAAAATAAAACCGCTCCCCATACAAAATATAATAATTTGCCTGTGTAAAATCCTCGTTGACCAAACCCGGTCCATGCACCAGTCAACGAGCAGCAAAAAAAAAAAAGGAAATCAATTTTATTCATGAGCTTTTAGCCTCACATAAAAATGTGCCAAAACAGACTCGTATGCGAATTTATTCTGGTTACCTGGCGGTTTGTGGAGGTTTCAACTTGAAAAATATCCTGTGGATGGTTGGCAGTTGGCGCACATGACAGTACAGTCACATTGTGCTGGGATGAGCACGAGGGTGGATCTGATGTGTTTGGGGATGTGTGTATAAATGAAGAGATTTCCATTTGAACAAAGGACGTACTGAAGTGAATATTCACATGCCTAGTGATGCCGAGAGGAAGGATATTATTTTTTGGAAAGCTGAATATCATTCGCAAAGCCGTTTAATTCAGGTGCACTGATGTACGTGTGCGGTTATTTATGTGTATTGTGTGCGCACTTGGCTGCTAGGATGTGTGCACTTTGCATGATATGGTTTAATAAATTTATAAATAATTGAAAACTATTTTGAAGTAATAAAGTATGAGGCCAGTAAAATGCAGATTTTATTTATTGTCATATGCAGGTATATATTTCAACGCTACATTATTTTTTTAAATGAACCAACTTCAAACGAAATTTAATACTTTTTTGGAATGAATCCTAATTTGAGATGTTGTGTTGCATGTTACCTTGTTGAAACCACAGCTCTTTCACATCAGTCAAGACCCGCTGAAAATGGGTTGCTTATTCACAAAACAAAACAAACCCAAATCAATATTGGTATTAGGACGATGCGGTTTTTAACTTTCTCTATTACTATTCGTACAAAATTTCGAACTTGAGATGTTAATCAATTCTGACATAACGATGATAGAAGAGCTCAAAAAATTGGGTCTCAAAATTCTGTCTGTTCTACATCCTAAATCATCCCGGATTTGTTTCAAATTTCAAATTTACTTTCCCACATCTAAAATTTGTATACCTGTTTGATTTGTTCGAAAACGGCTCTAACGATCTCAACCAATTTTTTATTTTTATTTTATTATTTATTTTATTTATTCTTTATTCTCAAAATTTATTTTAAAATAGTAAATGTTATAACAATTCAAAGTAATCCTAATATGAATTGGAGAACAGTTAGTGGCATTTTATATCGAAATTGATATTTAAGCTGAAGTAGGTTGGGTTACCATGACTGTGTACCCAGTTTATAGGTATGACGAAAACGGTCAATACCTACTATTCTAACAAAAATAAATTTCTAAGGTAATATGGTTATTTATAACTTAATATAAAACTCAGTTTGCTGTATGTTATCGGACAATGGATTGATGAAAAGAATATTTTTTTTTTAAATTTGGTTTTCTTCAGTTTATCTGAAAAAGGCAATAAGGGCTTTGACCAAAATATATATGTAGTTAGAGCAAAATTGCCGTTTTTAAAATGATTGCGTCATTAACTTTTATTATTTTTATATTTTTACTAACTAAATTAATTAATTTACTGCTCCTTTCGATTTGGATAAAACTTAAAAAAAAAAATAAGCAATGCTTACATCCCGAACTAATTTTATACTCAGTTTTCAGCTTAATAGTAATGCAAAATTGTTTTTCAAATTCTACATTGGAAAATTTTTTACTGGTTTTTCTCCTTTATTTTTCAAAAACTACTCTTACGATTTTGATCAAAATATTTACGTAGAAACAAATTAACGACACCTAATATAAGTATTCTTAATCAGATAACATACTTAGTTTTTCTCAAAAGATTCAAATAAATATTTTTTTTATTTAATTCCTACATCTTCTTTTCTTCTTTCTCTCTTATATAAAAATGAATGTCTGTTTGTATGTCCTTTATAGAATCCTAAACTATGCATTTGATCATGTGATGATCCTTAGCAAAGTTGTTGTGCATGAGCCCGCGAAGGTTTCTGAGTTGGTATGACCAATTTTTGACAAAGGGGCGTGGCACCGCCCATAAAAAAAAAACATTAAAAATCTTAAATTTCGACAGTCACCGAATCGATTGAGTTGAAATTTACACACAATCTTAGATATTGGCCCAGGAGTATACCGATGAAGATTGGTCAATATTGGACATAGGGGCGTGGCGCCACCCATAAAAAAAAAAAACTTATATTTTGGAATCCACCGAATCAATTGAGTTCAAATTTATTGCCGTGACAGTTAATGCTGAGTTGTGGGTGACATACGAATTTATGTAAATTGTGAAATTCATTTAAGGGACTTTAGTGAAAAAGCGATAGGCTGACTGATACGAAAGAAGTTGAGTAGCATGTGCATTGGGCATGCTCGGAATTATTATTTTCATTACATTAACGAATTTGGGCGCAACGAAGTTCGCCGGGTCAGCTAGTATCTAATAAAATAAGAAAACAAACAATCAAACTTTGTTAAACGAGAAAGTTTCGTTCGAGCCAGTCGTGTACTTCATTTTATTTGCTGATGGAGCATGCCGGAAAAGTCGTAGGTTTAAAATTATTATGTTCATCTTGAAAAGTTCTCGACGCCATTCTGTATTTCAGTTCCAATAAATAATTAGGTTTAGGTTATATTAGGTGGGCGTTGTCCGTTTAAGCCGTAAAAATTGACTAGTGCAAGTAAATTAAAAAGAATTTCGTCTTCAGGAGACAAGTTCGTATTATATAAACAATACAAGCGGCAATAGGTGGGTTCCCCTTAGGCTCCCCACTCCCACTATAAGCGGCGACCTGTAGGTATCTCGAACAGATTTCCAATTCTGTTGCAGTCTCTTTGCTCCACCCTATGCTTTACTACATCAGTCACTCATGTTTTTACATTTTAAGATTTAAAAAGTCTTACCAATTCGATGAAGATAGTCCGCATCCGAATAATTAACGCAGCTGTAAAGAAAACAAAATAAAAATAAAACCACCATTAATCTCCATCTATTTCCGTGTAACAAGGACTGCAAATTAAATTCTCAACTGCGACAATAATTAATATACATATATGAATTACGTACGTCTAAAATCCCAGCCTAATCCGGTAATATTCAATTTATAATCAGCAGAATTTATAGCCATGACATTGTCGTTCGTTTTGTGTCTCTGGCTATTCACTTCAATTATCCTGAAATTACATTACAAATTCACCCACTTGGAGTCCTATATACAATTGTTCAATTTCAGTTTCCTTGTGCTTGTGCTGTCGCCTGGTCGTGTCTATCTCAACGTTGTCTCTGACAATTTCTATTCCCTTTCGCATTAAAATCCAGTTTATGGGCTACTGCATCACCCAAGCCACCCATCTGCCACCCTTACTCAGTATACCTAAACCTAAATAGAAAAATCCATCTACTGCGCACTAACTTTGTTGTCTGTGAACTGTGATACTTTGTTGCTTTATACTGCTTTGGCGATGTGTAGTATAACTCTACAGTTACAGTGGCATCTGGGTGGATTCTGGATCCTTTGCCGGCTGCAGGTGTCAACCACACTTTACGACTCAATTTGCTTCTCGTAGATACTTTAATCGATCAGCACCCATTATTAATGGCTGCCACTTATCGATGAATTGACAGAATACAACACTGCACAGTACAGTACAGTACAGTGTAATAGCAGCGTCAACAGCAAGAAATAGGGATACTCGTCCTATGGCTGAGTCTTAAGCTTGGATAGTGGTAACAATGTCCGGCACAAAATATCAAAATTTTCATTCCTTTATCTTCTCTAAATAACGCAATAATATTTTTTTTTTTTTTTTGCTGTATAGGTAGGACGTGGAGGTTGTGCGACTCGTGTACAGGGTGTCAAGAAATATTTACCTAAAAAAAAACAGCAAGCGATTGTTTAGAATTAAACGGAAATTGTTTTTAAAGCCTAGCCTAACTTCTCACATCCATTCGTTTTGTGTGAGTTTTTCATTTTTGGAACGAATGGAAGGAATCTACAAATTTATGCCGACTCCAAGCGGCTAATTGAGAAGCTTTTTCAAGTCATTTATACTCTCGGATGTTTGTCAGACGTTCGCGAGAGGTGGCGCAGTGGAAAAAACCCTAAGTTGGAATTTGGGGTTTTACGGGATTCGAACCTCGACCCCTCGCTTAGTAGTCCAACACACCAACCACTAAGCCACTGCGCCTACGGGACGATACAAGCAGCCAGTTCGTAAATTTAGATGTTGTAAGGACCCGAGCAGTTAGCGTCATATTTAGCAGCAGAGTGCGAGTGGTTACGGACAGATCACGAAATGGCAATCCACAAGGTGGCATGTTGTCACCATGGCTATCTCCAATTTTGAGCAAGCTTTAACTGATTGGTAAACGACTAAGTATTTCTATTTCCTGACAAAAAAACTTTAAGCGAATTTATAAGGTGACTTGTAGGCTTCGTAAGAGGGAGAGGGCGAGGGAGGTCCATTCCTAGACCAAAAGAAATAACTCTGGGTCTTAGCAACCTGAAGCAGTCATAAAAAAACAAAAAAATCATTTTATGATCGATTGTTTTAGGGGCAGTTCTAAACCGTGGTCATACAAAGAACTAATCTTAGACAAAGTGAATCTAGAACGTGATTTAACTGAGGGTTTTTGCTTGGCGAAAAGTGGACAATGCCTTAAGATAGCTTGTTATTAGGGTTACTGTGGTTTTTAAGACTCGAAGGGTTCTACTTTTACAGGGGGTATCCTAAAATTTGTTCCCAATCAAAGTGAAAGCAGCAGAAGTTGCAATAGCAGTTTTTTTTTTTTTTGTCGAATGCGCTGTTCTTGTGGATAGCAAACTGAAATGGAAGAACCATTGTGGAATTCGGAATAAGTGAGCCAGCCTAACCGGATTCCCCTAATGTCGACGAACTTCGCTCTAGAGTAGTCCGCTAACTTTATCTTTATGATGCCCCGTTTGAGTGGGTGACATCACAAAAGGTGTTAAGAAACCGCACGCCAGTATGCAGACTTTGTGCTCTGACGGAGATGTATTAGTTATAGCCCAGATGGATAGAAATTGAAGACGCTTTTTGAAAGAAGAAGAAAAACCCGCAGCGAGAGACGTGTGTTAAAATTGCCTCCATAAACACATCCAACTATCACAGTTCTAGTTCTGTCATGAATAGCTATATTTGGACGCGATAACCCATCAATTTGCTCGAAATGCCAATACGAAATATTTAGACAAACATCTGCACCTACAAAGACATTGACCAAAGCAAATTGATCTACGAAGAAGTTTAATACCTTGGAACCTTGGTAGATTAGTTATGTCAAAACCAGGTATATGTGGAGAGGATTCCTATTTCCTGTCTTTAAGTGGCAAAATTTATTTAAAAGAAGTTGAAATTGAATGCACCACTCCGATTGGAGAAGTCTGGCTCCGGTTACATTTCCGAAAAAAAAAACTCTCGAAACAGAAATCTTCTGAGGTTCAAGAGACCTACCCAAACAATTTTCTGTGGCTTAAACTACATTCAAAGCTGACGTGGAATAAACATTTTGTTAAAGTGACATTTTCGGACACCCTTTAGAACTGCACGATTAAAAAAAATATGGGGGTGTTTTTTAATACCTCCGCAATATTATAGGTCTATGCAACACAGGAAAAATTAGTTTTCAATATTTCCAATTTGTTAAACTTTTTCTGTAATATTTTTATATTTAAATTTAATAATTTTTCATTTATATGCTTATTTTAATACGAATTTTCTGAACTTTAATGTCGAAAGATTAAAATCCAGTATTTTTGTACTACAATCTAACCCAGTTTATATTAAAATTATATTTCAATTAAAAACTTATTGGAATTAAGTTATAGTTGACCCAAAATATAACATCTACTATGATTACATTTTAATACGAACTTTTTAAAACCATCAACTTCAATACATTTGTATTTGGTTTTAATACAGGATCTGAACTTAAGTGAATATATTTAAATATATTGGTATTACTTTTCAAGCAAAATATATTATTTTGTCGCTTGGTTAAGAATTTACAGTTAGTTTGAGCGTCCTATTGGATGATTTGGATAAAGTTTATTTAAAAGAAAAATGTTTTAAAAATATAAACAAGTAAAAAGCTTAAAAAGGGAGATATTTATATTGATATCCAATAAGAATATTATTCTAACAAGCAAGTAACTTTAATTTCAAAGTATTCTTGTAAGAAGTCGTAATAATTGCTTTTTATTCTTTTAGCTGCGAAGCGCAGAGATGTTCCTAGTAGATTTGCTATTGAAGATAAGGACGGTCTAGAGATTCCAGTTCATTGCCTCAGAAATATAGCTATTACATACCAAAAAGTAAGTAATTAACTGAATAATTAATAAGACAATTCAGGCATTCATGAGTTCTCCTTCATTTAAAGGTTTGGAAAAATATACCTACGTAAGGGAGCACAGCGGCACTTTATAGGATTATTTTACAAGGGGACAAAAGACACCGGAATTTGCCTACGCTTGACATTTTTCAGGTTATTGTAAAATTTAAAAACAATAAAAATTTGTATTAAAATAAAATATTTTTGGTGTTAAAATATATCCCATAGATATTTAAATCAAATTTTAAATCAAATCCAAAGAAGTATTAAATTGTAATAAAATTGTATTTTGTTTTAATCTGCAGTTTATTTAATTCGAATACAAATGTATTAATATTCTTGTATTTTTCAATATAAATAAGGGTTTCATTTAAATACGTCTGCATTGAAACTCAGTTCCATCTATATTAAAATTTAATATTTCAGACATATTTTGTAATAGCAGACTTTATTTAAAATGAATAAATCTTTTATTTGTTTATTTAATTTTAATATACCTACCTATGCAAAATATTAAATTTTAATATTTTTTCGGTGTGGACTTATATACAACCCCAAAAATATTAAATTTAACGCCAGGATTTTTAACCGTGTGGATACAATTTTTTCAAATTTATTAAAATTCTTTAAAATACCCCTCCAGCTCTGACCTTTAACTTTCCAAAGCACCCTGTTTTATTGCCAATAGATATTTACGATTTACAATATATACTTTGTGGATGCATTCAAGTACCAGCCAGTTATCGTATGGATGGCGGCAAAACGGACGATAATAATACGAGTGCCAGGTTGCAGATACCAAAATGGCAGCAAGCAGTCGAACCGAAGCGCCCTTTCATACACTCATATAGCTACTACAGCAGACGAGTCTGTCTACAGAAAGGATGCATCACCAAGGATATGTCTATGTTATTAAATAGAATTATGAAAAGCAAATAGCTGCACGTATCCATCGATGTACTTATGCGACACACTCTGTTGTTGGGATGTTTATGGAACTATGCACAGAATGGATGTTATTGGCCGTATAGATACATGCGAAGGATACTACAGTCATAATGGAATGCAAAGAGTGCCGGATGCGGAACGGCAGTATTAATCAAAAATTGAAAGCATCTTGTGTGGGGCCGGAGCAACAGCACGACGAACATTATTTGCTGATAAAATAGATTACACAGATACATCGTATACACGTACGTATAGCGCCGATGACAACTTGTGCTTATAGAATTATCGCAATAACACATTCAGCCAGCTAGCAGCAGAACAACAGTGCGTTCCGAGAAGAGACCCCAAGTGCCACTTAGCACTGCTCATCGAATAGTGATAATGGGATGGTGCTAATGCTGGGGATGCTGGAAGACTGCACTCTCAGTATACCAGAGCACACGCACATATTAGAGGGATACGGCATACGGATGCTGGATATCCCTCGTCCTGAGGTATAGACAGATTGTAGGGCCATAACAATAGTTGGTCTAGTAACAGTAGTTGTAGGTAGTTTTTTTTTTGTTGGTTTTGTTGTCTCGGCTATTGATGATTTTTAATGCGAGCACGGGAAGGGGCGTAGCGCATTCGCATTATTCACATAAGTGATGTGTGCGGGGTTTGTGTTTTAAATCGCCGTGCGGTGCGGGCGTTGTACAATTGCATTGACCAAAGTGGTCTTCTTTGTTTGCGTTTACCATAGTTTACAATGGCACTCATTTTTCGCTAATTGACAGTCATTTGCACATAAAAGGCTCCCAATGGGATTATTGTTTCATAAATTCTAGTTCGTTAGATATTCTCAAAGGGGCGTATCGCAATTTGCGTTTAAACACAATACTGTGCGTAATGTTTTGTTGTTTACAACAAATTGTTATTTATCGAGTTAACTATGCACCTTGTCCAATATAAATTGTTAAAGGCGAATTTTTTACGGCATGGGCTTGCTGTAGGGTTGGAAATTGGTCGTCAATGTGCTGATTGGTTTTTAGTTCGAATGCAGTGTTTTTTTTAAATCATATGTTATTTTTACGCTGACAGTTGTTTGCCGCTTGAAATCTAGACAGAAAGTCAGTATCGTACCTCCGCGGAACGGACAACGTTTACACTTGAACAACGTTGGGAAATATTGAAAACTTATTTCTGAAGTGAGTGCCATGTAGCCCAAACAATGTTTTTTTTGAAAAGAAGTTTTGGCCGAAATGAAGCACCCAACGCGCCTGCTGTACGCTACGTTAACAGACAAAATTGCCGCATCTGGGGCTCGGATAACTGGCACGAGAAGCCAATGCATCCACAGAGATAGACAGTTTGGTGCGGATTGGGGAGTGGTGGCATTTTTGGAACATTTTTCTTCTAAAATGAGGCTGGGAACAAATCGGTGGGCATTACAGAGCCATTTTAACCGACTTTTTTTTTTTGCTGAAATTGAAGACATGAATTTGGACGACCTCTGGTTCATGCAGGATGGTGCGCGATGCCACACATTACATGCCACAATCGCTACGATTGCGCATCAAATGCTCAAATCATGTTATCAGTCATCTTGGCGATGCAAATGGCCATCTCGGAGCTGCGATTTGACCCCTTGGGATTTTTTTTTTTTTTTGTGGGGATTGGGGAAGGACCGATGTTAGGCCCACAATCCGGAAACGATTCAAGCACTTAAGGCCAATATCATCCAAGCAATAAGTGAGCTACAGCCCGAAACCATCACCAAAGTCTTGAAAAATTGGAGTGACAGAATGCGCTACTGCGAAGCCAGCCGAGGCAGCAACTTGAACGACTTTGTGTTCATAATTAATGGGAATGTTTGCTCTAATACATAATACAAGGACAAAATTTAATTTCGTTAATTTTATTGCATTTTTAAAAAAGAAACGGGTGGGCCAACTGTAAATATCAAAAAAAAAAAAAAAAAAAAATCAATCAAATATGAACGTCGGGACATATGGCTTTTGAAAATGCATTAAAAGAACGTTTGAATAGTTCCTATTCACGTTGCACATCCAAAAAAATATTTGGTGCAATGACTTAGGCGCCAGAAATGATAACGGTTGTTTATAGGTTGTTTTTATCTAACAGATATTATAAAAAAAAATACGTAAAATTAAAAAAAAATATTGAAAATATTGAAATATTGAAATATTGAAAAAAAAACTTTTGACGAAAAAATGTCATCTATTTCATCAGAGCATCGGTGGTGAAAAACGGAACGAGGTAGACCCTTCCTCCGAAAACCGATAGTAAAAAATGGTTGTACTAAAAACCTACAAATAACCGCTATCATTTTTTTTTTTGGCGTCTAAGTTATCGTACCCGAACCAAGTATTTTACTTTTACACTAACATTATTATCAAATCAAGGGGTACTTTATTTTTGAGTTGAGCAATAGTCGCTGAACATTTTTCCCCTTAAAGCCTCTGGTTTGGTAGTACAAAAATAAGGGTGGCCACTTCCTGAGGTCACATCTTCCAAGATATTGAAACAGTTTCAAACCTTAACTCAATAGAATACAATCTTTGGACATTTCTTCATCGTCACAAAGTCACAAAATTCAACTCTCCATTCTTTCTGTTGATCCGATCGTCGATTTTGGTTATGGTTCTGTGCGTCCGTCAATCTTCCTTTTGGCGTGAAACATCTATTTACGGAAATTGGCCTGTCGCCAGTACTACGCCGCCACTCATCTTGAAAGAGAGTATAATTTCGGACCCGATAGGTGGCGCTGTTGTCGATCTTCTAAACCACTCAACCGATTTCAATGAATTTCTGTGGGTTTGTATGGTTGGTTACAACTTGTAAGGTAGGATAGTCTTGGACCCGATAGGTGGCGAGGTACAAAAAAACACACTTTTCTCAATCCTTTCAACTTAATTCTGAAGAAGTGAGGACCTACTTATAGGGGCACGCTGGACACAGACGCAAGCCTACTACTTAATCAGTTGACTAAATCTAAATGCAAACTAAAACTTAAAAAATAGAAAACATTGGATTGCGTTATGAAAACTTTTTAAATGAATGAATATATTTATCTACTGCGCTTTATTAAGAATATCGCTATATATATAAAACAAAGCGGCAAAAAGTGTATGTTTTCCTCTGTCGGCATAATTTTCAACCAATTTAGTTGATGTTTTTTTTTAGGCAAAAAAAATAAAAAAACAAAAAACACACAAATTCTATCAGGGGTTCAACTAGTTATATTATAATATTATAAAAAAATGTTTTTTTAATTAAATTTCTTAATACAATTCAACTCCAACGCGTGTTAAATTTAACATACATGTTTTCGGCAGTACCGAACATTAGCAGGGCTCTATACCTCCCCATTTAACGAAGAATGCAGAAAGACTGCTTTTCTTTGCCAGGGCTGCCCAATCCTTCACACTCTTGCCTAGCTTCAAAAAACGATGCACGGTAAAATTATCGAAATAAGACTTGCGCTTCGATATGCATGTACCCATTTCGGGGAAAAAAAAAAGAAAAATGCCGTGAATTTCTACTGCACTTCTTAGAGGACTGCGCCATAAATTGAATAACCTTCTATCGACTGACAAATTACGCCACACCTCGTAATAATTTATGTACGGAAAAATCAAATCGTGTACCACCTATTGCTCTTCGTATCACCATAATTATAAACGGTTTCCTTATATCCTTTAATCGTTTGAATACCAATTGAATATTTTACTCCTTGAACTGTCAACTGCCAATGAGGTTATCTTCGGTTTGCATGAACATATGCATATGAACATATGCCGCACGCAAGCCTTATTGAGCTTCCATTTCAACTTCAAATCAGACATTACATGTGTTACCTGTGAGCACAAAGTATTCCTGTCTCGCCACGTATACCGCATCAATATAGTCGCTGTCAATTAAGTAACACTAAAAAGCACTCCAACTTCAACGCACATGTAACACAATTCTCTCTACACCAACTCCAAGTGAGGAAAACCACTGTGCAAACACTGTAAGCCCGTCTTCAAAACCAATAAGCCACCGTGTCGCCAAGCACTACTGCTTTCTGTTGCATACTTGATTCATGCAACTCCATCGTACTGCACAGTGCACACACTCTGATGAAGCACCAAACGAAAGAAACCACTACCATTCAAAACGTCCATGGCATAGTAGATGGTAGATGGTAGTGGCGGGAGATTTATATGAAAATGTGAGCCCTTTCTCTCCAGCCACTCCTGTCATTTGTCAGAAGCAATCAGGAAACATACGTCCATTAATCGCCGCCGCATTTCAATAGAATTCCAACCCATAAAGGTCTAAGTCTGAGAGGGTAAATCAGTTTTACAACTTATCGCGCCCACAGCCTGAGCCGTGCATAATTACATATCAAAAGGTCATTCAAAGGCTGTAAATTTGTGATGGGCATCTGAAACTCACGTCATTTAATTTAATATCAGAGGTTAGCGGTGCCGAGCCAACTGTGCTAGAAGGTCAATGGACTTCTTGGAGCATAGGTGCCGCTGCGCGTTAAAGTAACCCAACGTCATACGAAGAGAACATGTACAGGCACACATGTGTGTGCGACGAAACTTGTCTCATCTCTTTTGTGTTGTTTCCACAAGGAATTGTGTTAAACGAAGCGTAAAGCTGCGGTAAGATCTCCTGCGGGGTTCTTACTAAGATTAAAATTTTCCACGAGCTATGTAGGAATCCGATTGATGCTAGATTCCTATAAATTCTAAAAAAGAGCTCTCTCTGCTGGCGTTAATTTGGGTCAACACACTTGGAGATCCATTCGAAGATTCGGAGGAACAGCTCGTGTGGGCAGAAAGATTTCTGTTGTAGATACCGATGGAAATATGGCCCGGCTTTTATGGTTGCACGTGGTCATGGCCATGCAAGGGCTTCCAACACGTACGCTTACATGGGTGCACCGGTGGTGCTTGCCAGTCACGACTCACGAGCGCAGCTACATCAAACATACTGTCAAGTGCACTTTTGCTAAGTTCTTTCTTCGGGGCTCTTCTGACGTAGCCATCAAGTGTTTGATGTAAAATAGTAACAAAATATCACGTTACTTTTGTAAAGCCCTTACGTGACTAACAGAAGTTGAAATCTTGCAATATATAACAAACGACGTCATGTTGTTGTTCTCTATGATTACCTTGTCAACTTACACTCATCCAGTTACGTGATTAATATTTTATTTCCAACGTGCATCCAACAGATAATAATTACATGCTACAGCTACACTGCGAAGAGCCACCACAACCAACCGTCAGCCGGGTATTTGCCGCAGGGAGTGTGTGTAAGCCAGACATCAGACTGAGCACAGAGAGTCATTATTACAATATAACTACACACAAATACTCGCATTCGCATGCATATGAATGGAGAATGGTGAAGGGGAAGTAAATTGAAAAGCGTGAAGTACAAAAATAGTAACACCACCTGGCAGTAAAGGGGGAGGCCTTGGTACCAAGACACCATTTTGCCATTGAGGCTTGTCGCGCTGAATTTACCATAATTCATGAATATTTTTCACACTCTGTTGGCCAACATTTTCTTAAGAAAAATAAAATATAAAAACTACACACTCAACCAACACAGCTGTAACCTGTTAGTAGGTACCCATAGATGAATCGCACAAAATCAATGAGTAATCGTTTAGTTTTGTAAAAAGTTTCCCTCCGCAGCGTGTGAAGTGTGAACAAGAAATAGCTTTCATAAGAGAAAGAGATTACCAGATTACACTCAGCCAGCCGCTCTCAAACAGTTATCCATGTGTCGGTGTGAACACATCCAAATAATATTGAAGCTTAGTTTCGCCAAGCATTAAGCTGGAGATATTTATTTCTTGATAAACATCAGTGAAGAGGTACCAACCAGGGTTGCCAGAATTTAGTACGCCTTAAGCGCCCAAACCTTAAAAAAATTTAGCCCAATATCGTAGCCGAGAAAGAAGCCCAAAAATCGTTGACCATTCCTTAAGTATTTTTTTCTATTTTTCCCACTTTCCCGTTTCAGTGCGCGTTTCTTCGATTATCTGCAATTGACATTGGAAAAGTGCGGGTTTGTTGGAAAATAATTCTTTTTTTAGTTTTTTGAAAGAATAAAACAAACAAAATTAACACATAATTTTTTAAACGATATATAGCCCAAAATTGTGTTGGGCGCTCATGGAAGAAATTTCTATCGTTTTTTAAGTAAAAAGATAGCCCAAAATACGACAAGCGCCCAATCTGGCAACCGTGATACCAACAGGTTATTCATATTTATTTTTTGTGGCTTTGATTATTGGTAAGTTGTGAATATTTATAAAGGTTAACCGCGGGGAGTTGCAAAATTGTGACAGAACAGAAAAACCGTTGAGTGGAAGTGAAGGGATTTGTTGAATAAATATGAGAAACAATCGATAATTGGCTGTGGATAATCGATTAATTCAAGTATCTGTCTCTACGTTTGTCTGATAACTTTGTGGAAGTAACTGCTTTCTGAGAAATGCAAAAACAAACGCGAAGCGCCTATAATTACACTTTGAGCAAGGCTTTGAACATCGTTCTAGAGGTTCTTTGAATCGATAGAAAGTCATGCCGCACCTTAAAGCCATTTGCAATTTAAGATTTTAATAGGTTTTAAGGGAAATATCCTTGTGAAATATCGAAATGGCGCCAACTGTAAAGCCACCTAATTTGCAATTTGAAAACGAGAAGATATAAATTGTGCATGTGCATGCTTACTTGCTTGAATAGATGGCGCTGCGGGGCTACGATAAACATTTAGTCCAATCGATACCTACACTATCATCAACTTAGTAATAAATAGACCGCCACCTACCCGCTTCCCCCGAAAATTTTGAAAAGAAAATTCTCTCTTTACTTATAGGACAAATCCATTGAATTCGGTCAGTTGTTTTTTATAATATTTTGGTGTCGACTTTAGTAGTCTAAACCAGCGGTTCCCAAAGTGTGCTCCGCGGAGCACTTGGTGCTCCGCGAAGGATATCCAAGTGCTCCGCGGAAAGATAAAAAAAAGAAATACCTAACAAAATTCCATTACACTAGTGACTATTTAATTTTGTGCTTCTGAACTTGTCATTTTGATCGCAGCAATCGAATTTTAAATGCTTATTTAAAAGAAATCAACACATACAAACAAACTGAAAAAAATAATTCGTGTAAAAATATGTGGTATGGGATGATAATATCAACATTATGTAGGTATAGGGAATCCCTGAAAATAGCATGCGTGCAACGAAGTGCTCCGCGAGGAATTTTTCACCTAAAAAGTGCTCCGCGACTAAAAAAGATTGGGAACCGCTGGTCTAAACTAAACTAAACTAACTAAGCTTTATGTAGGCTTCATTAATAATTTTTAATATACATATCTTGAATACATGGCAAACAATTTTTTTTAGAAATTCTGATGACCAACCAATTTGTAGTTGAAGTTTAACGAAATAAAGTGCACGACTGGGTTGAACAAAACTTTCTCGTTGATCAAAATAATAGATTAGTCTGATTTAAGTTGGCAATGATCACATTATGTAAGGATTCAGTGGAATGTTTTTGAATTTGCATTATAAGTTATAAAATGAATAATCGAATGGAAGTGTGTTGGAATGCAAATGAAGTGAGATTTTCTGATTGTGTAAATTTCAAGTGGTTGGAATTATTTTAAGGTGCATATTCAATATTGTTGGAAAAAAAAAACACAGAAGAAATAGGTAATATTTGCTAAAAATAAGTTTTGCGTTGGAAAAAGTTTAAGATCAAATCAATAAGAATAAGCACCGAATCACCAATAGTTTGTCTCATTTAAGAGCTTAGCTTAGGTTTTACTAATTCACGACTTTTTATTCGCAATTCTAGAAATTGTTCAAAGTCTTCACTTCTCAAAATCTCAAAAGTCGTGAATCAACACTTCTCAGTGTCAATAATGCGATCGGGCATGAAATACATATTGCCATAACCGACCACAATTTGGCACAAATTGTTATCAATTTGATATAACTGTGATTGTGAAATGCAAAAGAAATTAGTAAATTACCACTTTTCTGTTGCAATTACGATTTCATCCCTTAATAAATTGCAACAGGGGTTGATTTACTACTTCAATAGTTGCAACTTACAAATTCTTAATCGTAAATTTCAACTTATTTTTATCAATTTGCAATTCATATTTTGCAATTTACGACTTCTCTACGTCAATTTACGTTTTCAATTTAAATGTGCGAAGTTATATTCATCATTCAGTGGTGGTAAATTACGAAATATTTTTTGCAATTTGATATTTTAAAGTGGTGTTTGAGGAATTGACCTATTGAAGTATTGAATTGCGCCAAAAATGTCACAAATCACTACAAATAAATGAAGCTCGAATTAATACTTCTAATTTGATATTTTTCGCCGTTTTCAATGTCGAATTACGAATTTTTGTATCAATTCAAGAAAAAATCATTGTGAATTACGAAAAATATATAATTCGTGATTTGCAACTCAAAATTTTGCAATTGGTGACTTTGCAGATAATACAGAGAAAAACTGAGTTTGCCATTAAATCCCACTACGTAGGTAATCGAGAAAGTTACAAATTACTATGGCTGACAAAAATAGATTTTTTCAACTTTTTTTAATTTTTTTTTTTGTATCACGGAAAACAGCTTGTAGGCAAACTTTCTTAAATTGGCTGAGCTGGCGGTTTTATTTGATACTTAGTTTATGTACACTACTCTAGATGGGGAGTCTTAAGATGACTGCATCAGTTATCCACTCCAAGACGGTTGAGATCGCTTTCGCCTGTTGTATATCCCGTTAGGAAGGAATTTCTTCTACGGCATTGTCTCTTCCTGTTGGAATGGAAGATTCTTTTAAACTTGAGTCCATTTGATGAACGTGGCGTAGCCGTCTCAGTGAGGACTGACAGATGCAGATACCACTTTTTAAACTCATTTGTAAAGCTCTTTAAAAAAAACGACACCAAAAAGTATTCGACGACACTCCTACTTCGATTTGGGCCTTATGTCTCAGGCACATTTGGCCGTGCGCCATAACGATCTTAACACCATTCTCAGTTGTTTTTGTAGTGGCCTTTAAAAACACTTTTTGTTGGGATACCTCGCTGCGGGAGCGAGGTCCTATTTCAAGATGACGTTAGCTAATAAATCCGCGATGCAGATTGCTTTGCTATATGGCATTCACTTACGTGTCGAAATGTCAAGACTTCTTGACTGAGTTTGATAACTAGTACGGTGAGCTATGGCAACAGTACTCACCCTATACCCTTAAATCGAAGCCCGGACCTCAGCTCTCAGAATTTAAAAGCAAATTGTGCAAATGAGGAGTACCATTACCACAGCAAAGAAAAATGTGTGTTCGATAAAGCCCAAAAGTGTTTAACGCTAAACTTGACTGACCAAAACATAAATCACTCATGACCTACCATGGACGCACGACTTTTGGAAATATTTTCAAAATATGTATCACACGTAACAGTGTCATCAACGCCATGCAATTTGCGGTCATGTCACCGCACTGCATGTTTTCGAAATGACCACTTTGTGAAAATATATCAAAATTAATTAAAACTGCCCGTCTGTCATTTGGCCAGTCAAGCGTGGGCCCGTGCAAAGCGGCCCACAGTTTTTCCCATTTTCCACAACAGTGCGTCTGACTTTTTCCCACAGACATATATATATCTAACCATTCCCAACCACATGAGTGCTGAGTCCAAATAAATTGGATGCTTAGTTTAAGGTGCGAGTGTATGGTGCAACTTAACTGCACTTACTCTAAAACGCTGCACTGAATCAACACAATTTAATTGCAAGTGATAGCCATGCACACCGAAGTATATCAACCCCAGCTGGAGTCCCTAGGAAACCGGAAGTAAAAGCAAACATTTAACGATATCCTTCATGCTTTTATCCTCAATGGTAAAAATGAAATTAAACTGAAATAAAACAGTTTGCTATCCTTTTTCGTGTTGTTGTTGTGCAGTCCTATGTTGTCTATGAGATGTTCCACCCTTTGGATACGTGCTCGGATGGAGAGTCAATGGATAAACATGCCAACACGATGATAGATGGCGCGTCATGCCGGTTTGTCTTTAACTTTTATTATGTTCATTGCCAGCCCCAGGACTCACCAAGAAGGTAAACAAAATGCACGTTTATTGTGCACCGGCACCGCCACCGGCACTGGCACTGGCACCCCACGAGAGAGCGGCTCATTAAATCATTATTTTTGCTCGGAATTTTATTGTTGTTGGGCCGGGCCCAACAAGGACGACTCATAACTCTCTTCAGTGGGGTGGTGGAATGGACGGTTTAGCAGGCGCACAAGGTAAACGGAATTCAGCTGAACTCATAAATCCTAATTCATTCGTTTTTGAATGAAAAGGGTTGGCGATGGCATCCGTATAAGTGTTTCTTTAATCCGTTAAGTGGCCAGAGGTGAGGCACGCAAGACGAGGTAACAAGTTATGCTATATACTCGTATTGCGTTTGCAGTGGCCATAAATTTGTGCAAATGTCCAACGATAATGCGTTGGAATGTGCCAAGGAGCCTTGGAAAACAGGAAATAGCCTCACGAGGGTGAAGAAAGCTTTAATGCTCTTTCTTTTATGATTTATTTATACCGCCTGTCAGTGTTTATGCAGAGCTAGGTGAGAGGTATTGCAGAGAAGAATGCAATCTACTGTTTTCCGATAGTATCTATTGTATAGGAAGTGAGGTAGTAAGGTAATGGCCGAGTTTGAGGCGATATAATGTGACCCTTGAAGAGCTTTTTAATGGTATAATTATAAGCGTGCTTTTAACAGATGCTTACACCTGGGCGATTGCAAGCCGCAATGTGGGATAGCAAAGGATTCTAACCAAACGATGGAAATTAGCTATATGTAATCTTAACGCACTTTAAGTATTTTGTTGGAACTATTAACCTTAGTCACTCAGAGTAGCCATTTGTGTATGCGATTCGAAATATGATTTTTTCTTACAGTCCTGTCTGCAGAAAACTTTTGAACCTAACCTCTCAAACTGTGCGAGCATCCTACTTCCTACGATGGGTCTTTTCTGCTTTGTTACTTTTTAGGAGTGCGTTCAAATACTAACCGACCAGCAGGCTATTCAATTGCGATGACGCGTCGCAATTTTTGGACTCGATTTTTTACGAGTTTTTCGACACGTTTTGGAGTCGTTTTTGAATGCGTATTTACCCGCGTTTATAGGCCCGTTTTTGTCCACGTATTGGACTCGTTTTTTTATAAGTTTTCGGAGGCGTTTTGGACAAGTTATCGAACTCGATTTTGGACACTTTTTAATGAACGGTTTCAATGCCTTTTTTGGCAACTTTTCAGTCACGCTTTGGGAGCGGATAGACTTTTTTTGGGCGCACTTTTAGGCGCCTTTTTTATGTGTTTTTGTTTAAGGTCCAGGCTCATTTTTGGGTGAGATTTTGACCCGTTTTGGAATCGTTTTTTGACAAGTTTTAAGAGGCGTTTTGCACAAGTTCTTGGGCGCATTTTCGGACGCATTTTTGGACTCGACTTTGGACGCCTTTTTCGACATATTTTTGTTAAAGTTATCGGACACGTTTTTGGCGCGATTTCTGACACATTTTGGACTCCTGACCCATTTTTATCCATGTTTTAGACTCGACTTTGGATGAGTTATTTGACCCGTTTTTTGATCATTTTTTGGAAGCGTTTTGGACAAGTTTTCGGAATCAATTTCGGATCGAAAATCTTTTGGGGCGTTTTTGGACATATTTTGAAGTTCATATTAAAAGTTTATTTTAAGACGTTTTTTGAACAAGTTCTTGGACGTATTTTTAGACTCGACTTTGGACGCATTTTTCGACATTTTTTAGTAAAGTATTCCGTCACGTTTTAAACCTGTTTTTGGGCACATTTTGGGCTATCATAACATAACATAACATAATCGCGTTCCTGGCCCGTGTTTTATTCACGTTTTGGACTCGCCTTTGTATGAATTATTTGTCCCGTTTTTTTTATTTTTGTATTATTGTTTTTTGGAGGAGTGTTGGACAAGTTTTCGGACTCTATTTTGGACATTTTGGACGTGTTTTTGGGCAATTCTTCGAAAACGTTTTGGGCGCGTTTTGGACACAATATAAAAAGCGTATTTTAAGACGATTTGAACATGGACGTATTTCTAGACTCAACTTTGGACGCGTTTTTCGATATTTTTTAGCAGAGTATTCCTTCACGTTTTAAACCTGTTTTTGGAAACATTTTGGACTTATTTATCAACGCGTATATGGACGCGCTCATAATCGCGTTCCTGGTCCGTTTTTTGTTCACGTTTTGGACGAATTATTTTGGATGAATTATTTGGCCGTTTTTGATGTGTAAACATTTATGCGCGCGTTATTAGAATCTGGTATAGTAATTCCAAACATTATGCAACGAAAAATGCGACAGTTTTTTTATGTGTATTTTCTTCTAATGGACTTGGAGTTGGAGTTGGAGTTGGAGTTGGGAGTTGGAGTTGGAGTTGGAGTCGGAGTTGGAGTTGGAGTTGGAGTTATGCGCGCGTTATTGGAATCTGGTATAGTAATTCCACACATGATGCAACGAAAATACTTAATGCAACGAAAAATGCAACAGTTTTTGTTTTATGTGTTTTATCTTCTAGTGGACTTGGAGTTGGGAGTTGGAGTTGGAGTTGGAGTTGGAGTTGGAGTTGGAGTTGGAGTTGGAGTTGGAGTTGGAGTTGGGAGTTGGAGTTGGAGTTGGAGTTGGGAGTTGGAGTTGGAATTGGTTCTGGAAATGGAGTTGGAGTTGGAGTTGGAGTTGGAGTTGGAGTTGGAGTTGGAGTTGGAGTTGGAGTTATGCGCGCGTTATTGGAATCTGGTATAGTAATTCCACACATGATGCAACGAAAATACTTAATGCAACGAAAAATGCAACAGTTTTTGTTTTATGTGTATTATCTTCTAGTGGACTTGGAGTTGGGAGTTGGAGTTGGAGTTGGAGTTGGGAGTTGGAGTTGGAGTTGGAGTTGGAGTTGGAGTTGGAGTTGGAGTTGGAGTTGGAGTTGGAGTTGAAGCAGGTGTTGGAGTTGAAGCTGGAGTTGGAGTTGAGAGTTGGAGTTGGCGTTGAGAGTTGGAGTTGGCGTTGAGAGTTGGGTTGGAGTTGGAGTTGGAGTTAAAGTTGGAGTTGGAGTTGGAGTTATCAAGCCACACACATACCGCACGCATGGTGTTTACACATATTTCGGGACTGTTGTTTACAGTCAGTCGGGGCTTTTTTTTTTTATTGTTTTTTGTAGGCGTGTTGGACAAGTTTTCGGACTCTATTTTGCACATTTTTTCAACACATTTGGACGCGTTTTTTGACAATTCTTCGAAAACGTTTTGGGCCCGTTCTTGAACTCAATATAAAAAGCGTATTTAAAGACGATATGAACAAGTTCCTGGACGTATTTTTAGACTCGAATTTGGACGCGTTTTTCGACATTTTTTGGTAACATTTTGAATTCGTTTGGATGCGCTTTTTTGACATATTTTTGTTCAAGGTTCAGACTGGTCTTTGAATGAGATTTTTGAATCGTTTTAGGTTCGTTTTAAGCGTTTTATACGAGATATTGGGCGCGTTTTTCGATATTTATGGTAAACTTTTCCGTCGTGTTTTGGGCCCGTTTTTGGAAACATTTTGGACGCGTTTTTGAAAGCGTAACTGTTAATGTTAGAATGCGAATGGTTTTTTTTTTTAATTTTAGTAGTTTCTCAAAGAAGTTCGTCTGTTTAGGTCCGATTCCTTAGTGCCTGGGTATAAGCGCTAAAAGAAAAATAACAAATTGTCAGATGTCGTTTTTCAAAATTGCATGAACGGCTTTTGTACGTTTTCGTGATCCTAACTTCAACTCAACCTGCAACAATGGCGTTCAATTAATATTTCCAACTATGGTCCGTCTAATCACGGCCAGAGTTATGGACTTAAACCACAATGTATTGTATTGACACCTTTTATCTCAAAAGAATAATGTCACCCTCTCCTAACCTCCCCGAGGATAGGGAAACCTGTCCTATTACAAACATTGGACACCCAAGGAGACTGTCCAAGCAAAGCAAATCAACAAAGACATCACGATATAAGAGATCCCATAAGAAGCTGTCCAACAAATCCTCCAACCATCATTGGGATCGAAATCTTATAATTAACACGTTTTCGAAAACAGTTCCATCTGAGCTGCGGGCACTGGCTGAGGGTAACCCACACGATACTAAAGAAAAAGGAAAACCTCACTCAACACCTAATCTCTCGCAGTACTCTTCCAAATCCCAATCCGGGAAATTTGGACCCATGACATATATATACACCTTCACGACATCCTTTTGTTTTGCTCTTTATTCAATGTCGAAGGTTGTCCCTTTGTTCCCATTGCCGGTCGGTCGTATCAACGTACACTTTCGGTTTCGTATCGTCTTTATGCAAACATCGCCGAGAAGAATGCCCTCCCCGTGGACCTTTTATGATAACTTTTTCTCTTCTATTTGACTATTTAAGGACGAACGGCAAAGTACATTTGATTATGCCATTCGAGGTTCTTGTTTACTTTTCCCAGTGGATTTTTTTTCTCTCCTTCGCCGGCAATCCAATCCAATCTCCCAAATCGTGTTAGGGCGTGGGGTTAGGGGACTTTCTATTCCATTCTCTAAATGTGCTGCACTCCTCGATGCTCGATGCTCGATGGGACCAACAATGCGGGACTGATGAAGCCACATCGCCATGAAAATGAAATGTCGCATCATTAAGAGCGAGGAAAACTAACTAGGGAAACGTGAAGTGAACACCTGAGAAGGATGTAATTACATCCAACGATTTAATGTTGTATATGGAGGGTTTGTTGATCCCTTTTTCTTTCCGTGTTTCTGTTTTCCATTCCAGGCAAGTTTTTGGCGTAGGCGAAGTAGGAAACGTGTAAGAATTTCATCAATCTAAAGTTCACTCTCACCATTCTGTGGAAGATAAGAAAACGGTCTGGGAATTTACAGCCGAAAAAGAAAACAAAAGGGCCAACAAAAAGACGATCAGATAACAAGAGCATTCACAGTTAGAGGGGCAAAATTCATTACAACAGCATTTTGCTCGGGATCGTTTTTGTTTCCCATTTTGGTTGGGGTTTCGTTTCACACAGGTTGTTGGTCATTGTGTTGGCCTTCTTGCTGCTCCTGCTCTGTTCCGATGAGTGATTCGAAAAGTACGTGGGCCAATGCGACGGTGAATGGTTTTGCTCATCCGCGCCGAGTACGTGGTTATGTTGTGTTTATGTTTGCTATTTTGAGTGTTTGGTTTTTCGGACTGATTTGTGAGTAGAATATTTTCGGGTTCGATTGCAAAAGTTTTAAGTGCCTCAAAAGAGTGAAAGAGTGAACGCGTGTGAGAGGGGAGACTTAATGTCCACGTTTATAGTGTTTGTTTGGTAATAAATCTCATGTGTGCGACTTCTGACCTCGTAGATTTGGCGGGTTCGTGTCTTTTATTTAACATTTTATGTGTGGTCTTGATAGGGATCATAATTGGACTTCTTATCGAGATGGTTTTTGTCTATAGCCATTCCAATTTGACGGGAGTTTAATCGGGAAGGGGTTAAATGGCGCACCTAACCCTAAGTTATGACTGTTTATTTATGTGGGTTGGCGTAGTTGACATGACATTAGCTTGACCTGTGCTAATACCATTTGTTTGTGTGCGGGTTGGTCAACGCCGGCTCTGTAAGGTTTCGTGTAAACGCATAGATACACCTGTCCAATGTGAGCAGTGGCTGTGGTAGAACTGCTAAGTTATAAGGTTAATGGGTGGACACGACAGAGCCAGTCCTACAGTACCCATTATGTCCGTTCATATGGTCCGTTTTGATAATGATAATGATGAGTTGTTTGTTGCGATTCAAAATATTTCAGACGTAGGAAAAATGCGAATCATTGCAATCAAATCCCTGGAAAGAATCATCAGTTAGTTAGGAAGGTAAAATGAGGACGTATTCAAAAGCACGCAGGCGATCTCTGTATTCAGTATATAAAGGGTTTTCCAATAAGAGGTGTTATTGTGAAAGGATATGGTCCTGTATGCGTGCTCGTGTTGGCCTTTGGCTGATGTTGTTTTTCATTATTAACGGCATACTTTCTTCCTTATTATGAAATAAACATCCGATCATTTATCTTAAAAAATTACATTTTTCTTTGAATACCAAAAAAACACCTGTTATTGGCAAACACTTTACATAGTTTGGACGACTGCAATGGAATGGAATTAATTTTTTGTATTGCTGGTGTGACTCGCAGAGATCGTATTTCGAAGGAACACCAGAAATAAGTGAGCAGCTACTTTTATGGACCGAGAGATCCATTCTTTCGTGGCACGTTCAAGGCATGTCCCCAACTCGGATTCCAAGACGGGCAGATCAAGGCGAAATATTCACGCAAATCAAGTCGGTTTTTCTGTCGCTTTTTCGTTTCATCGAACTTTGGTGTTAATATCCAATAAGCAAAATACTCTGCAAAAGGTGCATCACCACGTGCATCAGCGCCTCCAGTTTCCTGTCGCTTTTTCGTTTCATCTGAGTAAGGAATTATGTAGGGAAACCTTAACCCGACTTTAAAACGGCGCAGACTGCCTTATTCAAAAATACTGATTAGTTAATAAGAACTGTGCCATCTCTCTCGACCGCATGATAAACATCCGAGAGTAGAACTGTCATGAAAGATGAAAGACGTTTTCAATTAGCTGTTTTGACTCAGCATAAAATTGTAGATCCATTGCCTTCCTTCCAACTAAAAGCTCAGACAAAATGAACGGTAGTGGGAAGCTATGCCTATGGGTTCTCTACGGACCTGTTATTTAATTATGCATTTTTTTAAATATATAAATTATTTCAGAGAAGCAAACACTTGTTTCATAATGAACTTTAGTTAAGCCAAAAGAGATCACCCTATTGGAAGATGCTCTTATTTTTGCAAATGGCCGCCAATGTCAAATCTGTTCTGACATTTGTGGACTAGACAGATGTAGAATACAAGTGAACAAGCTATGGAGCGATACACTCCCCAAGAACGCGGAATAATCGTGGCTATTTTTTTTCGTATCAATTCGTCTGTAGTGTTGGCGCAGCGCAAATTCCGTCACCGATTCCACGGCCGTCCGACACCGACTGCGCCGTTTGGCCACCAACCTTGAAGAGTATGGGACGACACAAGACGTTGCCAAGAGTGGCCGGCCCCGGAGCGCCCGTTGTGCTGAGAATATCGCCGCTGTTGACGAAGATGTCGAGCTGTCGCCAGAAACATCGACCAGACGCCGTGCCTCGCAATTAGCTATCAGCCGGTCGTCCCTAAGGCGAATTTTGGTCAAAGACTTGCGCATGTTCCCGTAGTCCGTGCATCAGCAGCTGCCTGTCGACCGCCAAACGCGTGTTACCTACGCCCAAGCCATCCTCAATCTCGAGGACGAAGTGGACGATTTTTCGACCAAAATCATAATGAGCGATGAGGCTCATTTCCACCTCAGCGGGTACGTGAACAAGCAAAGCTATCGCTTCTGGGGCACCGAAAATCCACGAGTAAAGCACGAGGGGCCATTACACCCGCTCAAAGTTACTGCATGGTGCGCTGTTCATGCTGGAGGAGTCATCGGGCCATTTTTTTCGAGAACGCCGCTGGTCAAACGACAACAGTGGACGGTGCGCGCTTTAGGGCCATGTTAACCGAGTTTTTTCTGCCGCAATTGGATGAATTAGGACTGGAGGACTTGTGGTTCCAACAGGACGGAGCTACGGCACACACTGCGCGAGCCACAACCGATATTATGAATGCGGCGTTCCCGGGTCGAATCATCATTTGGCGATTTGTACTGGCCCGGAAGATCGCCCGATTTAACCGTTCCAGACTTTTTTTTTGTGGGGTTTTTTGAAGTCCCGCGTGTTTACGTGAACAAGCCCGAGACCCTAGAAGCCCTCAAGGACAACATTCGACACGAGTGCGAGAATCTGTCGCCCAAAGTTCTCGCCGAAGTGATGAAAAATGCCATAAAACGAGCCCGTAGGGCAATCAATTGTGACGGCGCCTATTTGGCCGATATCATCTTCTCGACTTGACCAAATTTTAAAGGTTCAAATAAACACAATCAAAAAACAGAATCGAAGTTTTTCGTTTAGAAAAAAAAAATTGGGAGCCAAACAACATCGGATTACTTCTTTTGGACCACATTGTAACTATAAGGTGCCGCTTTTAGAAAGTTAAATTTCCTCCGAATTTCGAACTTTTAACTACTTTCCAAGTGATTTACCGGGCTGTGTGCAATGAATAATAAATTAATCTGCTCCTTAGGAATGTTATTCTCAAGATGCACTTAAATAATCCGATGTCTACACATTGAACAGCTAAGTTCATGCCTGATGTTTTGCCAACTTTACTCAGTGCACAAAGCTGTGAGCTGTGACGTAGTTTATTCTTCAGAAAAACAACTAACCACATGCTTGTTACACTGAGCTAAGTTTTTATACATCCATCTCTTTCTATCTCCAACAGCTAAGAATACAAGACACAAGGTTCGATATTAGGTGAGTCGTGCTCAGTTTGAGTCAGTATTGCATACCAACAACTGGTTGCTTGGAAACTGTCAGCCGCCCATTACTTATTAATTTTATTTTCCATTTCTAATTATATTTTAATTAATTCACCGCGAAGTGTATTTATGTACCTCCACTTAATTCTAGTAATTGTCTGGATAGTTATTTCCCATCTTCATGGGGTTCTATATTTGGTCGATGAAATATTTTTTTTTTTTTTTTTTTTTTTGAAGTAGTTTTAAGCGCCTACTTGCCCGCTGGGACATCCTTACACCTCACATGTCTTAATAGAATTAGGTCTTCGGCATGATAAGATAAGCAATTTAGTTAGCGAAGCTTTGAAGTACAGTGGCTTGGCTATATGACCAAAAGAACTCCAACAGTCGTTAATTATTTGAATTCATCGGAAACCTGTGGGTTAAACTCGAATCTTGTCATGCATCAAATCTTACGCTCGCTTTAGTGTGTTTGTTACAAAATGGAGAAAAGATTCTACGGAAACTTCGATGGGAATACCAAACCCCATTAACAATCGTGTTCCAGCTGATAATCTTCGACCTATGACCGTCTCGTTTGTTATATTATTACAATCTGCTACTGCGTTGTACAGAACATGTGGTTGAGCTTAAAAACTGAATTTATGCATCTATGCATATATGCGAGTATTCTTGGCCACGTGCAATTGCACTTTGAGCTTTGATAATTTTGCTGATAGTTGTTCGCCTTAACTACTAAGCTTTGAGCGTAGGTACATACAAACATGAGCTACTATTCCTTATGTTCGTGTAAAACGTAGCTCAATGGCTATAATGCATCAGAGAGCATTTGTATTTAAAAAGAGATTTATAAACTTGGTTCATAAATTTGGTTCAAATAACATTTGAAGCTTCAAAATTTGGTTCCAATTTCCAAACAACACGATAAGTGTGATCAGAATTGTTTTGGAAAAAGGCCAGTCAACTCTTCGAATAAAAGTCTGGTACTTTGTTATAGAAACATAGTCAGACATTCCTGTTAACTTTTCTTCCAGTACTTTCCCTTGTTTTGAGTGTCAGAAAATTGAACATAAAAGTTTGCATCAATTAAAGAGCATATTTCGACAAACAATGGTTTCCTTTGATACATCATCCATTTATAAAGGAACATGGTTTTAACAAGATCATTAAAACGCCAACCAGATTGATAATGCAGCGATCGGCGTAAGGAACTTTTCCAACTTGACCAAACATTCCAAACTGCCAACATAGAGTCGGACCTTCACCAATGTTGTAGTAAAAGCACGATTTCCGGATATTATTGCGAACATTTATTCATACAGAGAGACTCGAAAGAAACGGCGAGAAAATATCCCCCTACCTGTTGAAAAGTCATGTGCAACAAGCATCTAGTTGAAGTGAAACTTCTTATGCGACTTCCAACTCAAGGTCGCGTTAAACGTTTAACGCTAATAAAAGCATTGGATACTCAAAGGTGTGAGGGAGGGTGAGGGTGCCGCACATTGCACAAGCACGTTCATATGAAAAAAAAAAAACTGAGTGGTGTTTTCTCCAAAATAAGTGAAATGAAAGAGAAGTATGCGACGTGAATGTGTATGTAATCAACAGCGACAATGTGTTTCTGAGGAAGTGCGCATATGGCTGATGACGTGCGCTGACGGACGTATGGTGGAATGGTGGTGTATATAGAAATTGAGTTTAAGGTTTTTATTTTAATGGTTGTTATAGTACCTACGTTGATACCTACAGTAAAAAATTGAAGAATTCAAGAAGTAAAGACGATATAGGTGAATTATGTTGTTTGATTTATTGAAGTGAAATTTCTTATGCGACTTCCAACAAGGTTGCATTAAACGTTTAACGCTACCATGGAGGGGGTATGAAAGCACTGTTGCGTTAAACGTTCAACGCTCCTGGGGAGGGGGAATAGAAGGAGACAGAGCGAGAGTGAATGCGTGGCACTCGAACGCATGCGTGTAGTATACCTGTTACAGGCCAGGGCGAGCGTTAGCAACGAGTAGCGTCCTCATTATTTAATTTACTTCTTTTAGTTTGATTTGATACACATAATAATTTAATAGGGTAGTATTTTTGAAGTGGAACTTCTAATGCGCCTTCCAACATTTCGTATCTTACTTTAGTTGTCATAATCCCATTGTAAATGTTATAGATTTGGATATTTCTCCAATCGAAAATTATAATTAAAAGATGCGATCAATTGTAAATTGTAAGCAATGTTAATAAAGTTTGTCTTAAAGAAACGATATGATTTCACTAAAAATCAATTTCTACCCCTTCCTATTTTTATTTCCACATTACGAAGTTTCACTTCTTCCGCGCTGAGGGACTCCACGCACTCATTTTTTTTTTCAAGTGGCGCAATGCCACAATTGATTGATGGTATCAGCCTAGGTTTGAAAAAGACTGTTGGCAATCACACGTAGCAAAAAAACTCGCATCAAAAGAATGTGGACAAGAAGCGAGCGATCGAAAAAATAGAATATGTTTACCCATTTCAAAAATAGTCAAAGCCCCAGCCCCATAAAACAGTCCCGGGACCATCAAGGTCTTATAAAGAATATCCTAAGCTATTGTTACCTTGTCTAATCCATTATTGAAGTGCATGGTCATTTTCAACTTTATGTAGCAGCAAGCTGTCTCCATCGTCGTCCTTGGATGGTTGGTTTGTTTAAGTGGCTGTGTTTGCCTGTCTTCTAACGAGGGAAAACACAAATAACGCATTTTGCGCCGGTTTGAGACCACAACTAACGGAATCTGAAGATAAAGGGGGAAAGGGAAGTTAAAGGAGCTCTAAACCAGCCTGTGGAATTGAGAAATTTGATGATCTTGTTGAAATGGATATTTTGGATGGCCGAAAGGTCATCATAAAAAGGGTGACCTAGTGCACTGCGTCTGGTTTTGGCTAGGATCGGACACTCACAAAGAAGATGGAACATTGTTTCCCTCTTGTTTGTGTCGGCGCAGTTACGGCAGTGGGTATTATGGGGGATGCCAAGCTTGGCTGCGTGAGTTTCTAAAGGCCAATGGCCCGTAATAATTGCCGTAAGTCTGGCAATATCTACACGCGTTCTGGCGAAGGGGTTGTTTGTTCTTGAATCATCGTAGGCTGGCAAGATCTTCCATGAAATGACGCAGTTCGTCAGGTTCATCCATTTAATCTCGGCCCTTGAGGTGAAGTGCACTATAGGATTTCTCTCTTTACGTATCCCAGCGGAGGAAAGACTTCCTCCATAATTTTCCTTGCAAATTAAATTTATAAATATAAATAAATAAATAAATAAATTTAAAAATTTGAGGACCTGTGAAAATCCATTTAAAGAATCCCCCCAGTCATTCAATCCGTGGGGTGTAACACTTTCAAAAAAAGTTTGACCACAAATACAGGACCGTCAATTCATAGCCGATCAATTGAAGTGACCTGAAAGTAAACTCTGAGGGTGAGGTGCGTTCAAACAAACTTCAAAGGATCAAAAGCCTTAAAATAACAATTTTAAAAATACCAAAAGTTGATGGTCATAAGGCAACCTCCCACGCTCAAATAATTCCGACAACCAAACATCCCTAGCTCCAAATTTTACCAACATCCATGGCAGCACTACTGTCACATTGTCAGCTTCAGATTATTATTACTTTTCTATGCCGATGCCTACCATTTCGTGACAGCAAAAATACCCTCATCCCCCAGCAGGAAATAATCGAATACAATACCCAACCCCCCTTCCAAGGAAAACATTTTCCCAAATCAAATCGATTATTCCTCCCCAAAAGTACGCGCGACGCACGCCTGAAAAGAATTCGACTCCATCTTGCTGAAAAATTAAATTCTCCTTATTCATAGCCCATTTCAAGGGTCGTTCACTGGGGTAAAATTAAATTAGAAAAAAAAAAATCGCTTAAAAGAGAAACACAAAGATGACTAACGATGTAAAAGACTCTACTTATGTGCTTACAACACCGTGATAAGCGACAACTTAAGTCAAAGTACGTGTACATGTACGGTACGTGCATCATACACACCTTACACACGCGATTCCGCTTCCCCAGATGCGAGAAGAGTGTAAATTGTACTTCGCTTACAGAATTGTGTCGTGGAGTCGTGCGTCGTGCTGTATCTACGCGAGGATGAGGAGTACGCTTTTCACCAATCCACAAGTAAAAATAATAATTTTTTGAATTATTCAACTCTAAGGTGCGCTCAAAGTTTTGACATCCACACACGGATAGGGTTTATGTACACCAATGTGATGCAAGGTGCTGCGGCCGGGTTAAAGGCGAATGTTTTTTTTTTTTTTTTTGTAAAACTTCCTCTGACATCCGTGCCGGGCGCGATGGGGGTGAAATTTAATTGGCAGCTGTAAAAGTTTTAGTTTTAATATTTTTTTTCCGCACTCCCTCTCGTTCCTTCAACCCTTTTCATCAGAAATGTCGACGAGGAGAAAGTTTTCAGATTCATCCGAAGCGCCACAGACGGCTGAATTTAAACTGGAAACTTTTTGCACGACTTTTTGCAAGGGTGTAGGGCTAGGGTCGGAGGCTTTGGATTCACAATTGAGATGGGTGTCAAATCAGAGAATATCGCAATGAATTTATAAATTTGGTGGCACCTGTTGTGACAGGTAGATTGAAAGCGCCACCCTTGGGGGTAGAGTGACATTTGCACTCGGCGTGTATAGGTGTAAGTTAATTTACGACCCAAACTTGGAAATGAAAGATTCTTGGGAATTTTTGGGGCATACACCCCAACCGCTGGCGGTGTGGATCTTTCTAATTTTATTCCGTTGGCGGGTGAATTTTATAGCGATGCCATTTTTATGAGATGAATAAAAATTGAAAGGAATCCTTTTAGGGAAAATTGAAATTGGGGACATTTTATCGATTTCGATTCATTGCCGTTGCTATTGCTGAAATATAGAAAGGAGTCGGCAGAGTACATCGTAAAATAGAAATTACAAAGAGCGGGAGTGTTGCTTCGCATTTCTGTTGTGCGATTGACAATCGACTGAGACTGGCTGTTTGAATTTGTATCGTCTATCGTTTGATTGTGTCGTCGGCTTTTGTGCGCGTTAGTATAAGAGATTTATGGTGGCCTTTAGGTGGACATATTTTGTGGACTTTATGATCTTGTACATTAAATGAAATGCTTAGAAGCAGTGACGTTAAGTCAAAGGCGTGCAGGTGTTCCTTGCACGCCCTATCCAAATTTATTGTTACATGTGGTGAGCCAAAAGAAGTAATCCGATGTTGAAATGAAAAACTTTGATTCTGTTTTTTGATTACCTATGTTTATTTGAACCTTTAGAATTTTATTGGTCAAGTCGAGAAGATGATATCGGCCAAATGGGCGCCGTCACAATTGATTGACATACGGGCTCGTTTTATGGCACTTTTCATCACTTCGGCGGCGAGAACTTCTGGCGACAGATTCTCGCACTATTGTCGAATGTTGTCCTTGAGGGCTTTTAGGGTCTTGTTCACGTAAAAACGGGACTTCAAAAAACCCACAAAAACAAAGACTGGAACGGTTGCACGAACGGTGCAAATCGCCAAAACGAGAGATGATGCGACCCGGGAACGCCGCCTTCAGAATATCGGTTGTGGCTCGCGCAGTGTGTGCCGTAGCTCCGTCCACTTGGAACCACATGTCCTCCAGTCCTAATTCGTCCAATTGCGGCAGAAAAAACTCGGTTAACATGGCCCCATAGCGCGCACCGTCCACTGTTGTCGTTTTACCAGCGGCGTTCTCGAAAAAAATGGCCCGATGACTCCTCCAGCGTGAACAGCGCACTATGCAGTAACTTTGAGCGGGTGTAATGGCTCCTCGTGCATTACTCGTGGATTTTCGGTGCCCCAGAAGCGATAGCTTTGCTTGTTCACGTACCCGCTGTGGTGGAAATGAGCATCATCGCTCGTTATGATTTTGATCGAAAAATCGAAAATTCCGGGATCCGGGATTTTAGGTTTACAGTTCAAAAACCTCTCGGTAATTGCTAGTTCGTCTTTATCCAATTGACACCATGGGGTGTCAACAAGTACCTACATATATATTTCCAAATTCCAACAAGTCTATGATCTGATACGATTCCCGGTACCCGAAGAAGAAATAACGATGTGGCTATTCGCTCGCACGTCATTAGGGATACGGCTTATGTATTTTCATTAAAAATAGTGTTTTCAGAAATAAGTTGCGCCTTAAAACGTACAGGCGATTGGCATTTCGTTACGTTGCCGTGCCCCTAGCCGTCAAACTAAGCCGTGTCCCCAACGACGTGCGAATAGCATCAGCCAAGAAATAAAACATCAACAACCAACCTATTTGGCAAACCAAAATCATATTTCCAAGTGCAATTTCATTTCCACAAAAGTGGTTAGAATCTCAAGAAAAATTCAAATTTACTGGTCAGGCTTAACAGAAACTGCAAGGCAAGTACCTACAATAATTACAGCGAAGTAAATGCTGTGTTCGAATTTTCGAACATATACTTTAGCAAAGTAGGTAGCAATTGCTAAGGGCTACAACCTTTTACACAAAGCAAATGCTAGTTTTAATTCCAACGACCCAATGTGTCTCAACTCAACACTTACTTCATTAACCGCATGTCAAACATCAAAATGGTAAACCACCGAGAGAAGAACTCCCAAAATGCGGGCGGCTGTTAAAATCAAGTTTTTTGTTTCCAGATTGTGCCAATCAACTTGAATACAAGTTCTTCTGCTTCCACAGATCAGAGTAAAAAAAAAAACATACGATTAGGTATAATGACTCAGACTCCCCCCTCCCGAAACGCACCTTTCTGGTGCTAAATAAATACAAAAACTAGAAAAAGCAGTCGACTTACCTCAATAAGTTTGTTGACGATTTTTTTTTCCAAAATCCAGTTTCTGGTGTATCCAAATGCAAATTTCAAATAAACGATAAGGAAATCCCCCGAAAAACCCGCCAATTCCCAGCGCACACTAACCGAACACACGATATTTAAATTTTCTTTTTCTATTTGTTTAATACGCAACAGCAACACACGCTTACAAGTCAAGCCAACGCCAAAAGCAAGTCCGAAAAAAAAAAAACGATCGCCACACAAACACGCGATTTACTTTCTGATCATGAGCGTATGGGTGAAGCTTTTTTTTCGTTTGCTGAAGAATAAGTATGGCTTGACTTTGACAGATCTCGCTATCAAATTTGGACTGTCAACAAAAAATCTCGATAAGGTATTCGAAAATATACGCTCTTATTTCTTTTTGTAAGACTTGAGTCGCAGATTGTTAAAATTTTTATTTGTTTACTGAGAGATAATGAATTTCCGCAGTTATCTAACCGATTTGCAATTGTGGGATGGATTAGGATGTGATCAAGGCAAGGACTCTATAAAGGCGGGAAACGTGTGCTAAAATCGCATGACACTTGTCCAGAAATAATCAATCTAATCCCAGTGTTTTTGGTGGGCTTTCGACGAACAAAAACAAAAGACGTAGCTCATACAATATACACAAACACAAAACACAATGAAAGCTCTGACACCGCTTTGAATATCATGTAGATTATGACTTCCTTGTAATTGATATAATTTTGTTGCGGTAAATAAGAGCGCAACAGGCCGATTGCCAGTTAGTTCAGGCAATGTTCGCGCTTTCAATATTAATGACAGTATATCGGACAGAGTTATGCACTTATGACGACACAACTGACGTATGCACGCGGAATGGTATTCCAAGTGCTGACACTGCGTTCCGAACGAGATTTCCCGTTTAGTGGCAAAAAATAAAAACAAAAAACACGCTAACCGGTTGATGAGATTACAATATTTCCGAGATGAGAGATTTTTGTCTCGCTCGCTAACATTCACTCTCAGCGACGACCCGAAGACAACTGATGCATGGACGCCGAACAACGCAAGTTGGTGGCTCGCTCGCTGCTCGCTCGATGTCGAACGAAGCTCGAAGTTGATTTTCTTTCCTTCACACAAGACACAAGACACAACGACATCGACAACGCATAACAAAGGTGGAAGTCTGGGGTAGACGAATGAGCCGAAAAGGGAATACATTGGATGCGATGGTGTGCCTTGGAAATACTATGAAGAGTGGGTTTCGTTTTCTGGCCACCACTGTTGGTTGTTCTCTTTGGCCTTTAGAGCGTCAATTGTCATGCGCGATATTTACGATGCAGTTGCTGGTGTTGCCGTAGTCATTTTGAATGTGTCACGTGTAGGTAGTGATGAACAGTGTGAAGCGAATGCACTTCGCAACGCGTTTAACCACTAAGCGAAAGAGTTCTCCTGGATGAATGCATGGCGAACATGCTGACATTAATCGATTTGATAGTAGATAATAGTTAATTTCGGTTAGGTATATATTTCCATTTTTGACAGGCAAAGAAACTGTGCTGGGCGTTGTCAACATAATGAGAACAGCATTTTAAATTTTTTATCACTTACTTAGCTCGATATGTGCCACGAAATAAATATTGTTAATGAAGAATCCAGTCTAACATTGAAAATCCTTAAAAAATACGAAAATGTATTAATATGACATGTAAGAAAGTTTCAATATTTTCATCTGTAATGTCGTACAATCTACCTGTAAATTTTGATCGTGTGCATGACATTCGTGCGCACAAGAACGTTTAAAAGCATTTGCCTTAAAGAATGGCGAGGTGACCTCAGTTTTTGACTGTGCCCAATGTCGACCCTAAAGTCGCTCAACAAATACTAAAACACATCAAGTCAGCTAGCTTTCAGTTACTAAACTAGATTCTTGACCGTCTCCATTTTTCAGTCGAACGCTCTGTTTCTAAATTGCTGGTAAAAATCAAAGACCTGACATTGACGTTGGTAACACCAGGAAGTCACTCTCTCTCGAACTCATCGATCACGTCAGAGTCATCCAGAGTCTGTCCAGTTCAAGTCCTTACCAGCGTTGCCACTTTACTGCAATAGCAGTAGATCTACTGCACTTTTCGCAAAAAAATAAATCTGCTGCCACTAAATCCAATCTACTGCACTTTTTTTGTTTGATAAGCCTTGTCTTAGACAACTGTACAAAACTGACATTCAAAGAACCGCTGCAAAGAACTTCTGAATGAAGCCAACTTATTTTGAAATTGGCCACATTCTCTTTTGAAATGAGTTCAACTTGGCTGCTGTCATTCAGGATATCATTTCTGAATTTCTCGTTTTCTGCTGAACTAACGGGATTCTGTTTTTGAGAGCTTATTTGAAACTTTAAACATGGATTAATATTTATTGAAAACAACAAAAAAAAGGAAAATTTTTTAGACCATCGATTATAAGCCAATTCAAAAATAACCTATGGAACAAACTGAACGTAAAAACTCTTGAAAATGTAATTTGTTGTAAGAAAATGAATAATGTCTGGACACCCTCAGACTCTCCTTGGCTTTTACATTATTTCCAAATTTTAATTTAATTAATGGACGGTTTATAAAAAACATTAAATTGATTATTTATATACGTAGTTTAAGGCAATATTGATCTTTGTTTTTTGTATAATACAAAATCTACTGCGGAAATATCCAATCTACTGCATTTTTTCTAATGATCTACTGCGCTCCTCTCATTTTGAAGTGGCAACGCTGGTCCTTACCTTTCCAACGTCCAACGTCCAACTCCAACACATCAACACCAAAACAGAATTGTTTACCTCAACAACAATCGTTTGCTTTAGGAGCCCAAACCTTATAAAAATGTAGCCCAAAAATTGTTGTCCCGAAAGAAGCTCAAAATGTCGTCGAACATGTTAGTACTTTTACCATTTACCCATCTCACTTATGCGCGCAGCGGATTTTTTTTTTTTTTCTTCTATTTTCTGCAATTGGCATTTGGGCTTGTGTCAAATCAAAAGGCTTGCAAAATAAATTGGTGTGCGTGCAAGTTGAAGGACCGTTCGATCTTGCAAGAGTGCAAGAGTACTGCCAAGTTTTAAGAGTGCGTGTTCGTTAATAAAAAATTGTTTTCTTTAGTTTTTTGAAGGAATAAAACGAACAAAATTAACACAAAATTTGTAAAACTATAATGAAGCCTAAAATTGTGTTGGGCGCTAATTTTTTTTCATTTCCATCGTTTTTTTAAGAAAAAAACATAGCCCAAATACGACAAAGCGCCCAAATTAGCAACTCTGCCCCAAGCAACCCCGACCAGACAGCCCAAACTCTACAAGTGCGCACAAAGTTTTCAAAGAATTTGCTCAGGATCTGACTCAGAAACAGAGCTTAACTAAATAGTAAATAGACTGTCAGCTCCCTACCTATTCTATTTCATACTTATTTCATAAGACAGAGCCTCTGCTAGTTTCAATTTCAACAGGCAACAGCTTGCTGTGTTGAACTTGACAGTTCAGCTTCAGACTTCAGAGTTCAGAGTTCATACTTTTTATTTTTTGTACTCCCTTCTCACTCACTGCGATGGAACATTTGTCATCTGATTGCGATTACGATGGATTACGATGGCGATCTGCAAAGGCGTAAGGCGAAGTGCGATGAAAAGCGACATCACAATCACATAACATAACCAGTGATTTCAACCATGGTATAATTATGCCTTTTAGGCATAATTCCGATGCTTGAGGCATTGAGGAATAACCTTTAGAAAAAAGGCATATATTTTATGAATTGTTTTTTAACATCAATTCATACAATTATGATTTAAATTTGGCAAATCTGGTACAGTCTTTGATCAAAGTCGCATAATTAATATTTATTTACAACTATGCGTCTACTTATATTCTAATTCTCTAGTTGAATTACCTAGATACTCAAGAAACCTAAGCTTTGGATTACAGAGATCGAAAAAGGTTTAATTAGCTATCGATCGACCAACATTCTGTTAACAAATTTCCATCACGTTGTAGGTTCGTTGCAGTTCCCTTGTGAAACATGAAATTCTTATCCTTTTTACCAAAAAGGCATAGTTTTTTTAAAAAGGCATAGGTACTTTTTTTCAAGCTTAGGCATAAAAACTTCGATTTGGATTGGCCACACTGAACATAAATAAACCAACCAAACCTCAACCTCTCCTCTACTCTTTCTTTCTATACACTCGCTCTCTGATATATTTCTATCAAGCGAGAGTGATAGCATCATTCAAGAGTGTTTCTGTTTGTCGACCAACATTGGTGTGCGGAATTATTCAAACAGTTGTCTTAAATAAAAACAAAAATTTTTTATTTGGAATCAAATACTAAACCAACATGTTGAACATACGAGTGGAAATCGGTGTCCTTCAGAGAGTAGGTACCTTCAGAGCGATATTAATGTGTTTTTACCATTTGAATTTCCCACAAAATTCGAAATTACTTTCTACCTGCTCTGAATGGGACGCACAAATATTATATCAAAGAGACCTTTTGGGGAAATTTTACACCATTAACATTTAACACATAAACATTTAACATAAGGGACGTGCGAGATGACTCGAAAAAAGATCAAACGCGATTGAGATATTGTTCAGGTACAAAGTGAGCGCATGCAACCTCATCGTCTTTAAAAAAAAAGGTGATAATCAGTTTGTTATTGTGGGATAACTTATACGCACCTGATGCCAGAGGCAATTAGAATCAGGATTTATAGGAGTTCAAGCGGTAGGGTGATTGAAAGATAAAACTAAACTGTCAGCATTTTAAAATAGGAGTTGTTTTAATTTTTCACTGATGGTTTACAACAACAGTGAAATTTGGGTAATAAAATTCACTTATAATACGTAAAATATTTAAGTGAATTACAACTAAAATGTTGAGCTCAATTTCTGGCAATTTTATCCCAATAAAATTGTGTTTTTTTTATTTCTGGACAAAAATTTCATTTCATTTTCAGTGTTTTCTGTTAGCTTTTGCACTGCAGTAATTTGACAAGAATTTTAGAGTTTTCATCTTTAAAACGTCAGAAATCAGAACAGCAACTAAATCAAAAATCTACCTAGTTAAGTAAGTCTGACAGCTGACTGACTTAATGTTTTTTAGTTTTTATTGAGATTGATCAAGTGGACTTTTTTTTCCGATGACTTTTATGGAGGAGTAAATGACTATTCACATGAGAGCGAACTGCGAATAGGCGAATTGCGAACAAATCAATTTAACTGTATTTATGAATTGTAAATTGCTATTTGTTCTATCACAAATCCAATCCACATCTAGTCTAAAAAAAAACATGACTCTCAATTGATTTAAACAGCTAAATAAAGTAATTTTCCCGCGAATTGAAAATTCTTGCCGCGAACTGTCACACTTTATTCACAATCCACACAAAACAGTCGCGATCCACAAACCCACGAATGAAAAATTCGTTCGAACTTAACCTTTAAAAATGAAACTGATACGCGGGTATAAAATAAACAAATAGTTGGCGCAACAGGTCCGGAGGGACCCTAGGCCTAGCTTCTCACAACCATTCGTTTTGTTTGAGTTTTTCATTTTTGGAACGAATGGAATGGATCCACAATATTATGCCGACTCCAAACGGCTAATTGAGTAGCTCTTTCAAGACAGTAATACTGTGGCCACAAGGAAAAACAACATAAGTCGACTTATGTCGAAATTGAGTTACTCTCGGATGTTTGTCAGACGTTCCCCCTCGTTTAGTAGTCCAACACATTAACCACTAAACCACTGCGCCTACGCGCGGGTATCTGCGACCAAAAAAAAGGCATATGAACGAAGTGTCAGAAACTACGCATATTCGCGTGTTCGCAGTTCGAAATTCGCTCTCATGTGAATAGTCCTTAATCGACCAATCTGCTTAATAATTCCATTTTTTGAGATGAATAATCGGATGTTTGTTTCGTAATAAAGAGGAAGGTATGCCGTTAATAATAAAACAACATCAGCCAAATGGCCACCACGAGCACGCACACAGGACCATATCCTTTCACAATAACACCTCTTATTGAAAAACCCTTTATATGTAGCTGATATTACGCCAGAAAATTTGATGCTTAACGCTCAGGGTACATCTATAGTCCAGACCAAAATAATTTCCTGTCACACCGCACTTAGTTGCCATTTCTGTATGTCAAAGCTTTCTAAAGGCCAAAAAAAAAGCAAATTACTGCTTTTTAAAAATAGTGATCTTTGCATTTCTCTTGACATTTAATCGGGATAGTTAGCAGGATAATTTTATTCATCGCAAAATGCGACAAAAAAAAAAGTTTTGTGCTAAAAGGCAAATTTAGACGAGCTTTAAAAACGGCTCGGAGTTGAGAGTGCAAGGGCCCGTTCTTTACTAACTGGCATGCTTATGATCGTAATTTATTCTGAACTTGGCCCTCTTTAGTTAACGCGCTCTTAACTTTGCATGAATGCATGTAGGCGCGGTCTTTGAGTAGCTTTCTCTAGTGCACTTCAATTTAGTTGATGTCTTAAAGTCGATTTCCACTTCTGCGCAACCAAATTAAGGCGAGATCTTCCTGACTATTCTAGAGTTTATAGCTGAACCGAGGTAAATAGAGTCCCTAACCATCTTATAGTTATAGCTGTCTATTATGATAAACGTTCCTTCTAAACCTTAATCCTACAGCGTCATTTTCCCTTCATATGTGGACATCGTATAATACAGGACAATCTTATTGCTTTTATAAATGCAGTCCAATCTTAGGGACATTTCAAAATATTAAGAAAAAGTTCCTCGTAACCTAAATTCACCAACTTGTCTCTAAAGTCTCAAGGAGCAACCGCATCGGATCTGGAAAAAGGTTTCTCCCAACCAAACCGTAGGAGTCTCTCTTTTCTCTGATTGAATGCAAACCACTAAATGCAAGATCCCACCGGAAGACAGCAAACGGAACAAACCATGCACAAAAAAAAAAGAAGATTGATTGTGATACTCCTCGTCCTATAAGTAAACTTTCCAAGTCATAAGTAATGACGTCCTTCCTTCTCGATAACACTTTGACATTCAATAGAATCGAACAGAGAAAAAAAAAAATAAAACTTTCACATCGGTTCACGAAAAGGAAATCCATCTGAAAACTTCCTCCTCTGTGATTGTGTTTTTGTTTTACCTCTTACCAAGGAGCGCAACTAAAAACAAAATAAAAACTGTCCCGCCCGCCAGAGAAGACAAGAAGACAAAATGATGACGGTTGCATTGGAACTGAATTTATTGATTTCGTGGGGCAAAATTAAATCCTGTCAGAAGCTAAATATCCGGAAAGTTGGTGGAAACTTTTTTCTCATTGCCTTCCCTTTGGGGAACTCTACGACGAAATATAAACAAAGGGACCCGAGACCCGACCCAATAGACAGTACTGCCAAAGAGGATGACAAAGAAAAAAAAAAAAAAAACTTTGGGAACTGTTCTTTTTTTCTGGAGTCCATGGTACTGTCGGCTGTCGCTTTGTTTATTTTAGTTGCTCGAATCGGCGAGGGACAACAGCGGCAGAGTGTGTGTACCCAAAATAACACAGTGGAAAGTTCCGAGTAAAAACTCCAAGGATTACAAATTTCCAAAAACTTAAATACAAAAGTTTCTATTTATTTTTATTTTGTCGGCTTTTTTTCGGTATCCTAGTCTGTTGTGCGGGTGGAGTGGAGAATTTGGAGACATAAGGGCGAATGCCTGCCACGACCCACGACACACACATGCGAGAGATTAAATTTGTTCAGCTAACGCAACAGCAGGACAGAGGAGGACCGAGGACTCCACACTCCACAGCCACGCCGACGCCGACGATGACGGTGGCAGAGTTGGGAATTAAATTTCGCAAATGCTCCTAATGAGAATGACAAAATAAAACTAAACTCCTTACTGAGTGTGGTGCTGAATAGTGTAGGTAGGTATACGGAATACAGGAGCCGAAAGCTCTTTCTTGTCTCCTGCAACTTGGTTTGCCTGATTGAGAGTGGTACATAATTAAAAATACATATAGAGGGTGGTTTGTTTGTTTGTTTGTTTTCTAAAAAAAACTTCGTAATTTGATTGAAGGAAACGGGTAGGTAATTGCTATTGAAGGATATACGATTTATCGTTTTATTGTGGCCCAGTTTTGGTCAGAGTCAGGCCCTGATTAACCCTTAGGCTAATTAGGCTGCAGCCTAGGGCGCGAGGATCGGATGGGGCGCGCAAAAATCATGTCTTCGCATGTACTAATCTAGCATCATTGCATCTACCCTACATATTTCAACTAGACCGAGACAAAACTCTAAAACTGGAAACTTTTATGAGTATTATAAACCATGTTAAAATTTTCCACTACTTCTCTACCCATTTAATACTTTTTAGACCGTCCGTAACAAACCTAACAGGGGCGCGTCCTCAGAATTAGCCTAGGGCGGTCAGAACTCTTGATCAGGTCCTGGTCAGAGTTGTCAGTAATTTTGCTTAATATTTGCTACGTCGACGTCTGACAGGACTCACACACAACAGAAAATAACAAAAACCGTTTGTTAATATTAATAAGTGACAACAGCACTTGTTATTATTATTATTATGGTTGTTGTAATGCGACCTTTTGGTCTATTGTACCCCTTGCTTCTGCCTCAGAGATAACTTACAACCACACTTTCTTGACGTCATCGTTTTAAAAGAAACCATCAACAACCTTAAGCCTGGTAGAATTTGAAATAAACTTCTTCAGTAAGCTATAAAACGTATCTCCGCCGATGTGCCGTGTCAAATTAAATCAGAGATTTTGATCCGTTTATTTACAGAAACGCTACGCACAACGCACATCAACTTTTATCACGCTCACATTATTCACGTCTCATATCGGCTATAAATGCCATCAAAACAAACTTCACAACACATTTGTGAGCCAATAAATAAGCCCACAATTATTATTCGCCCGCTATCCCCATCACATATGGGATTTTCTTGAACATAAAAAGTTGGATAATCAACTTATCGATCGATGGCGATAGCAATCATGGCAAAAGTTATCCCGGTGACATATTTCGCTGCCTGCCACCGTATTTCCGCAGAAGCAGAAAGTAAGAGGAAAGTTCTCGTCAAAGTTTTCGCCGCCTCGGAAGATTCCGTCTTCATAAGTTTTATCTATAAGCGGATACCTATCTGTGTTCACTTGAACTCGTATAGGAGCTTATGTGTGGAAAAAGATCAAACGCATATTACCTCGTTAGCCACAAAGGTTCATCGGACCTAAACAAATTTTCTAGGGCAATTGAACAGTTTTCGGAATTTTTTTCTCTCTTTCCTTTACATTGGAACAACAAAATCGCGCATCAACTGTGATAGAGAGCCTTGGTCTTCTGATGACTTCGGCCAAGAACTGCCAGCGACCCACTGAATTTCTAAGCGTATGCAAATGGGCACGTTACGTGAGCTAGGTGCCAACTAATTGTGAAGTCTTGGCCGGTGCCGTGAGGTATTTGGCTAAGATTTGGAATAAAAAATATGAATTCCATTTGGAAAAGCACACCAAAGTGGTACCAACTACCAAGCGACGACAGTTTATCGGTGCGCGTCGCTAAAGTGTCATCTGTATGGAGTGACTTCGGAGTTGACTTCCCCGCAGACAAGTTCATAGGCAGTGTTTTCCAATTTATGTCGCAGACGCAGACAAAGGAATTTACTTTCCTTATTATGCCAAAGGGATCAGCATCAGATTATGAGGAGCAGTTGAGTGGCAAATGTCGTCAGACAACATCTGTCTTGCCCTGTAGGCTATTGCGATTGTGATGGATTTATAGCTTAAATGGTAAGACAGATGTAGTCTGATGACGGTCTGTCATCAAAATCAAGCGATAAGCTGAAAGTGTAAAAGAAGTCCCGCTCGCAGTTGCCAAAACAATTGTTTTATGTAAATTTGTGTAGTTTTATTTTATTTATTTTGTTCATACAAATAAATATTGGAGTGTATAAAGAAAAGCAGCTACAGTCGTGTTTGAGTATTTGACAGCACAAACGAATGACTGAAAACTAACCAATCATTTCCGAATATAGGCACAGGTACTGCACTATTGAATAGAGAGCTAGTTAGGGATAGGGACTCGAAATCAGAGTTTGGATAATAATTTACTTCATGACATGCCGGATAGTTCAAACGACAGTAAGCTTCTGTCAAAAAAAAAAAAAAAAACATACAGCCTTTGAATTTCTTGTAGAATTGCATAGAGATGGCAGGGACTACACCTATACACCCATTAGTCAAAGAATTACAACATTTGCATTTTTAACATTTTGACAGCTTCTCAGCATCGAAGTGACATATTCGATTCATTCGCGTATGCGGTTTAAATCGAACGCAATCGCACGAAGTCTACACGTTCTCATCAAAAATTACAGAAAAAGGGAAAATTTGCAAAATAACGAGTAATGAGTAGTTCCTCTCTTGGCTCGGAACAGCTCAGAGAATTTCAACCGGCAAGTCCAGGTTAGGTTAGGTTAGAGTGGCAGGCTGCCTCAAGTGCAGCCTCACTTAGGCCAAAGTAGGCCCATTGTGATACCACAGGATTCATGTTCTTATAAACTACCCGTTGATCCAGCCGGAGCTACGAATGAAGCCTTGGAGGCAGTTGATTCGTATGTTCGCGAGTTTGCTGAGGTTGTCGAAGAAGTATTCTCCGAGGTATATTTTTCTACGGAATGACAGTGCTGGGCACGTGCAGAGAAGGTGAAGAATGGTCTCCTCTTCCCACTCGTCCATACAGCTTCTACAGAAATCGTTTGAAGGGAGTCCCAACCTGAGAACATGCCTCCATATGATGCAGTGTCCCGTGATGATACCTACCAAAGTGACCGGCAAGTCCAAGTATTGATAAAAAATATATTTTGCACAAAGTTGACAAGACGCCTTAAAAATCAATTGCACAGAAAAATGAAATCTGTGAAAATAAAAAAAAGTCCTTGGTGGTCGAATATTCTCCTAGAACGTTTCATATGTTGCAAAAAGTTAAGTTTTATACTTATTTGTGACATCATGGATTAGATGTCAAATATAAAACTGGTTGGAACTTCGAAGTAGCTCGGAGAAGGGTTACCTTTGGAACCCCTTAGGGTCCGATTGAACCTTTTTTGCAAACTGGGACCCCAGACCCGCCTTTTCTAAAATAGTCCAAATCGGACCTCTTTAAGAAAATTCAGGACACTTTTTATTCTGCCAACGGACCGTTTTTCAGAATTGGTTATTTACAAGACGCAAGACATATTCTCTCTTTACACAGCCATCGACTATCGACGCAGAATCGACATAAATATTGTTTTCAAATTTACACGTACCTACTATTTGTAGATTTTACGTATGGTGATTGAATCAGTGCTAAAAGTCATACATATAACATATATCCATAATTTCCTTTGCAAACACATACAATTTCTCTCCGATTTAGTCCTGAAGCTAAGGTCTCATTTTAGTTTTAGCAGTTTTCAACTGCATTTACACCATCACGCACGCGCCTTTTGCACGAAACGGGAGAGATAGATCCGTTTGTCCACAGTCAATTATAATAAAGGCGTAAGAATGAGAACACAAATCAGACGTTAAGTTGTCATGGATGTTCTACCCATAATAATAAATAACTAAAGCGGAAATAAACACAAGATCCGGCGACCAAAATTTCTGCAATCACATGAAAATACTTCTATTTCCGATTTAAAACATGTAAAATGAGTTTATTAATTAGTTTTAGTAATTTACATCAACAATTCATCAATATTTTTTTTTTTTTTGTTATTAATCTTTATCTATATATATAAAAATGAACCCCTATTTCCCTTGGTCCCAGCATCACGCACAAACGGCTGGACCGATTTCGCTAATTTTTTTTTTTGTGTTTGTTATAAAAAGTTAAGAAAATTTCGCGGAAAATTAGAAAATTTAAGAATACTAAACCACCATATTAAATTATATCTAATGTAACCATGGCGCTTTAACAATTCAAACTTTTTTGATGTAACCTTATGGCGTTGGCATAACATTGACAGAATGCGTGCTGCAAATATCGTCAACGAGGATGTAAGCAAAATAAATATCGTTTAAAACAGATGCTTCGATCGGAGTTATTATATTGATAAAATACATATAAAATAACTAATTTATTATTTTTAACAAAAACTGAATTTCTTAGTGCACATCGTCGGAAAATCCTCAACATGTGGCGTTGTAGGCGTATGTCGTTTTTCAGTTCAATTAAATTTTCTTTAATAATAACCTTCTTAATTCATACCTATAATTCTTTCGGGATGAAACTCGATGATGATGATATACCTCGATAACCACTGAGTCAATTTTTATGATTCTTCTTTTGTTTTGTTCGTATTGTTGTATTTCAGGTTAAAGCAAACTTAAAAGATAGGATTTTTGACCCGCTATATGGCGTTGTAATAGATCTCCGAAACCACTCACCCGATTTCAATGAAATTTTATAGATTTATATTCTTCGTTCCCGCTTGAAAGATAGGATACTTTTGGACCTGACATATAAAAGAGACTGACGTCCGTACGTGCACTCATAACTCGGGGACGGATCGTTCGATTTTTATAATTTTTGGTTGGAAGGAAGGAAGTTATGCTACCTTACCTCTACATAATTCGGATTTGAAAGTTGGTTCAGTTAAAATTTTGTTGCGAAACATCAATGTACCGAAACTTTACAACGGATCGCATTTGTTTTATGGTGAAGGATCTCACATCAAATATCATACAAGTGATGATTTTAAGGGGAAAATTCAAAGGCAAACAATCTTATTCCGTAGATTTCGCTTATTAAGAACGATTTACCATTCGTGCGACTTCAATTTCCCGTGCGTCTCGCTTTCGATATGACAAATAATTTATTGCAATGATAATCAACGACACGTCAAAATCTTTGCGGTTTGATTGAAAAAAATCAACATTGCTATTCATCATTTATTTCTATTGCATTTAATATAACTTTTGAATAAAGAATTTTAATTGGTCGAATTACATAAATTAGCAAGTGCTTGGTGCATGCTCGGAATTTATTAACAAATTAACAAATTTGGGCGAAACGAAGTTTGCCGGGTCAGCTAGTTTGTTATATATGTATGATTTTTTAAGGTTTTTATTTTTTTAAATGAAGTAGAAACATTTGGGATACTGTTTCGATACTGTTGTTTTTCATGAATTTCTTACACGACCCTTTGTAAAAGCCGGGGACATCTTTTCGAACCCTTTCCGAAAATGTTCGAAGGTAACACTGGCTCGGAGTCTATCCATAAACCATAATTCCATATCCACGTACTTTTGAGTATATTTTCAGCTCTCTGAGAGAGTATCGCTAAAACTGTTGAGTTTGACGGATTTTAATTTTAAGTGTTTATTTCGGGAATGTACGCGAACAGACCTTTTGCGACGTAGTTATTTCTTACATCGTGACGTATTTGCACAAGGTAAGAGAAAATGCAAAGCACTTGTGGTGAAATCCTTGACACACGAAAACCTCATGCATACGTCTCTTTTTTTCTCTTTTGACTGACCTGTACTATACGTTCAGGCAGAGAAGACGTGAAAATACTTTAACCAAATATTTCCTTCATTCATGGCCTATGATTGATGCCAGCCTGTGATATCTTGTGTTTAGTTCTAAAACTTCTATGCGGATATTGAAAATCGACCTCCTTTTGACTAATTGTGAACTTTGTGTTGAAACAGTTGTTGCATATTAGATACCTATGTCTGGATTATACCGATAATAATTTGCTGAAGATCTCAAGGTACATTTTATCAGCAACTGTGGATATGATAAGTGGCTTTCGAAATTTAAGGTTTTTAATGTTTTTTTTTTGTATGGGCGGTGACACGCCCCTTTGTCCAAAATTGGTCGTACCAACTCAGAAACCCTCGTCAGCTCATGCACAACAACTTCGCTAAAGATCATCACATGATCAAATGCATAGTTTACGAGTATATAAAGGACATGTAGACAAACATTTATTTTTATATAGACTAGCTGACCCGGCGAACTTCGTTTCGCCCAAATTCATTAATATAGGTAATGAAATTAACAATTCCGAGCTTTCGCTTCATTCTGCTTCATAGAATTCGGTCAATTCAATTTTTTTATTCAAAAGTTATATTAAAATTAAATAAATAAATAAATAAAATCAAATACTTGTCGGCCAACCTACCGATTTTTCACTGAAGTGCTTTATAGTACACAACATTTTATGTTCTATTTCGTGACAAAAAGTAAATATAAACTTGATATACAGCAATACGAACAAAACCAAAAAAGAATTATGAAAATCGTCCCAGCCGTTCTCGAGTTTTAGCGAGACTAACGAACAGCAATTCATTTTTATATGTATGTACGTATAAAAAAAACGTTAAAAATCTTATATTTCGAAAGCCACCGGATCGATTGAGTTCAAATTTACACACAATCTTAGGTATTGGCCCAGGAGTATACATGTGAAGATTCGTCAAAATTGGACAAAGGGGAGTGGCACCGCCCATACAAAAAAAACTTAAAAACTTATATCTCATGAACCAATACACCTACAAAGACCGTATGTACGTACGAACTATGGTATTAACGATAGCTTTCATGGGAAATTTCCAGAATCAAAATCGTTTCACGCATTACAAAGAACATTGGCGACAAGCACAATACAAATTATTTTTATATATAGATAGATAGATTTAGGTTAAATTTAGGTTACATTTAAGTTAAATCTAAGTTACATTTAGGTTAAATTTAAGTTAAATTTAGGTTACATATAAGTTAAATTTAGGTTATATTTAGGTAAGATTTAAGTTACATTTAGGTTAAATTTAGGTTAAATTTAAGTTAAATTTTAGTTAATTTTAAGTTACATTTAGGTTAAATTTAAGTTAAATTTAAGTTACATTTGAGTTAAATTTAATTTAAATTTAAATTTAAGTTACATTCAAATTAAGTTTTAACTTCTATCCCCGCAATCCCACCCCCTTAAACTCTTTTTTTCACGACAAAAAAAAAAAATAGCATATGTCCTTCCTTGTGTCACTACGAATCCACCAAGCACAATCCATTCCCGAGTTATGAGTGCACAAGACTATCCTATTTTGAAAGCTTTAACTAACCATAATAGTATACTTTTTATCCAACTGTAACCAACCATAGGTACACACTTACTTAATTTCATTGAAATCGGTTGAGTAGCTTAGGTGATCGACAACAGCCCCACCTATCGTGTCGAAAATAGTCCTTAGCTGTATACGCAATGTTAATGTGTGGACAAAAACCCAAAACTTACTGAAATTCATGTGTTTTTCACTCACGCACAACACACGCACATACGTTTTCAGATTGCAACCAAACTTCACAAAAACTATATAGACCAATAGCAAAGATGTGTGAAAGTTTTGTTAAAATCAGTAAATGCGTTAATGCTTGAATCGGAGACAAAGAAACACAATTTTAAGGCTCCTTTGTCCAATATATTGACCAATCTTTACAGGAACACTCCCAGGACAATACCTTAGATTATTTTTAAATAAACTCAATCGATTCGGTGGCTTTCGAAATATAAGATTTTGAATGTTTTTTTGTATGGGCGGTGGCACGCCCCTTTGTCTAATTTTGGTCAATCTTCACAAGAATACTTCTGGGCCAATACCTAGGATTGTGTATAAATTTGAACTGGAAATTTGATTGGATGGTTTTCGAAATATAATATTTTGAATGCATTTTTTGTATGGGAAATGCCACGCCACTATAACCACCTAACCGATTGAGTTCAAATTTACACACAATCTTAGGTATTGGCCCAGGAGTATACCTGTGAGGATTAGTCAATATTGGACAAAGGGGAGTGGCACCGCCCATACAAAAAAAAACATTAAAAATCGTATATCTCATGAACCAATACACCTACAAAGACCGTATATACGTCACCTTTCATGGGAAATTTCGAAAATCAAAATCGGTTCACACATTAACATTGGCGACAAACACAATACAACTTATTTTTATATATAGAGAGATTTAGTATTTACGTCCCACGTACCTATAGTCCCTAAATAAATATAAACGTAGAATTCAATGAATTTCACTTTACAAATCCGCATCTCATTCGTTTAATTGAAAAATAATGTCTGCACCGAAAATCGAACGTGCTCAGTTTCGGGGGCTGGATTAGCAAATGGACCTTCACCTGTGCTAACGATTCCTATCACACACGTTTCGTCTGTTAACTACGTGATTTCGTAATGTATCCCAGAGTGCAGAAAACAAAAATAAAAGAAGAACAAAAACAAATAACAAACCACGTGTATACCTACAATACCTTTTTCTAACAGAATTCCCTCAAAACAAAATAGGATTCGGTCATTTGGTCCCTTTGCAGGAGGTACACAAAACGTCCAATGGCATTTTGACGTCACGTACTTTCCAGGTAATTTACGTGCGAACACACTGTAGCAACGTTTTTGAATGAACCAGCCAAGGCTTGCAGAAACAGTGGAAATCCAAACAGAAAGGGAATAAAACGGAACAACGTGACACGACCCGCTACGAAATTCGGGAAGTGCTTCCGAAAATGGCGACCCATAAAAAATCCAAATGACGAACAATGTGGAGAAAGGGATTGCATCCACCTGCAGGAGTATGTGATAGCGGATCAGCTTATATCGGTGTGGGAGTGGGAGCATGGTTTGCCAGAGTGCTATACGTGACTGTGGGAGTTGTGATTTTTTTTCCTTGTTGTAAGCATGGAAAAAGTTTCTCTGTTTACTGTTGCGGGACCAATTGGTGAGGAATTTTTCAGCGAGTTTTATTTTTTGTCGGTACACAGAAGTTAGAAGGTCTGATGCGCAGATATGCAGATTTAGGTGGTTTTGGTGAAGTTATTTGCTTGTTGACAGGTTCCCTTTTCTGCATGTGGATAGTTTGAATAGTTAGCTGCTGCTGTTGTGGTGTTTGCTTGTTCTTCCAACTGAAAGAGAACTCGAACTCACCATTGCTGATAGACATTTGGAGTTTTAAAGCTTTTTAAACACGATAAGGATGTTCATATTAGTGATGGTGAATGGTTGGCATTGTATTGAGTCGATGATGCCAACAAGCTGCAACTTCAAAGCAAAGCTTCAACTGGCGCTTTTTCGGACCAACTTTTGCGTTTGCAGACCAGGGACTTAGCTTAAGTTAGATTGTTGAGTGGTTGGGGCCTGAAAGTCCAATCGGGTGTATTGAGGTCCATTTGCAAAGGCGGTTTCATGTAGATTGTGTTCACCAATTGTTGAACCAAATGTGCCCGTCTTGTTGATTTTGGTGTTAAAATCGTCATACGCAGTCTTGAGGTCGAACTTTACTCCTACCTACGTCTTTTATAGATGATCGCACAATATCTCGTAGCTACGCCATGTTCATGTAGACACAGGGATCCCAAATCGAACAGCAGAAAAACTTTCTTTAATTATCGGAAGTCTATAATTATCAAGCTTTCTTGACGACAGCCCTACCCTGCCCACAAAAATCAAGAGACAAATTAAGTCTATCTCCGAACAAGTCCGCACAATTTTTCTTTGAGCTCCAAACCATAAGGCCGTTCTACGACAGCCCATAAGCCCGTAGTCAAAGCAAGCACCATTTTCCATAGGGTGAGTTTTTTTCTCTAAAATTCCGCAGATGAAAACACAAAAATCAAATCTCACAGGACCCAGAAAGTCTCCGTGGAAATGTAATTACATTTATTACAAGTGTAATTAATTAGTTTTCAATTCGCCGGTCCTTATTAATTATTTCCGAGTTTGCAAAACAATTCTGCAACTTGAGAGCTATCACAACACAACTTTATCAGGAGTCCGTGGAGTGGCCACATGGCATGGACATGGAGAAAATATCTGGGTAAAGCCATCATGGAAGTAACCGCCTGGCCATTCAGAGGAGGGAGATACAATCTCGTTTTTATTTTCATGCGAAATGTGTCTCCAAGTTACCCCACGTTTAAAGCCTGAATAGCCGAACGCACTGCTCGGTCGTTTATTGCACACAAGTTGGCCCGGCTCTCGACTCACTGGCAACATAACATTTCGAGTGGTTAAATTTAATTGAGCCAAGTGGGGCCGGGGCATAGATGGAGGCGAACCAGCAGGCTTTGCAAACACCGAAAGGTCCTTGTGTGTCCTTGTCTCAACAACAACAGCAAATAGTATATAAATTAATTGGATTAAATTTCATTTGCGAAAATCATGCAGAAAACAGAGCAGCTGCAGGACTTGTGCTCATTTATCGTCTTCCATGGATGGTATTGTCTGTCTGTACTCATCATAACCGATTCCGTTTAATTAAAGAGCAGCTATTTTGTGATTTATGCTGCTGCGTTGATTGAACGGAAGACAGCTTTTATTAACTTTTAATGATCATATTCTGATGGCTTTTGTTTGCCGTGGGATTAGGGGTTACCACCACCATGCACACTTGGAAAGTCTTGTGTTTTCAATTTCACTAACGATTTGCCAAGCTTCTGATGATGTTGCTGCATGCAGGGAATTTCAAAGTTGAAAACTTCTTAGCAACTCTCGTCCGTTCCGCTCTGCACTCAGGCAATCTTTGGGATTCGCTCGCGTTACCTGTAGCTATAAATGTCGCTCTCTCTCTCTCATTCTCTCTCTGTCTATGTCTCGTCCTGGAATAATTTCGTCTTAAGGGCCCAACCCATAGAATCCGTCGCGTCCGTTGCGGCAACGGATCCGTCAATATTGACGCATTCGACGCAACGAGCAGTCCCATAGAATCCGTCGCATACGGTGACAGGCAGTATTTTGAACACTCCATCATTATTTTGTCCCACGAAATGTGGTAATTTTTCCCTTTCCATCATATTAAAATTCCCTTTTACGTAATTCTCTTGATAGGTGTTTTTTGTGAAAAAAATCTAACATTTAAACGTAAAATTCATATTGTACGGACAGACTATCACATTAAATTACATTTGGTATAAAAATCACAGTTTGTTAATATTATTATGATTACTTTTTTGTACAAGAAAATTTTGATACTAAAAAATCTTGCTAAAAGGAGATTTAAATAAGCTCTTTTTTAATGTGGTGCTTACATTGTGAAATATAGACAAATATTTTGATGAAATTAAAAAAAAAACAATTTTAGTTTGAGTGTTTATTGCAACATTTTCTTTTTTCTCACGGAAGGCTTTTCGGACACCGAAATTCCCAAAAAGAGGAAGAACTCCCACGATATAAGAGCACTAGTGACAGTCGTATACGTTGACGGACAGTGACATATGACATTTGTCATTTCTGAATTTATTTTTCATTCAAGCATCAAGCAGAACAGCGAAGTTTATTAAATATTTCCCAAAAAAGAACTAAATTTATAGTATGGACGACCTTTTTTTTATTGAATATTGTGTTGTGTCTTATAATAGCTGAAGCGTTAAAATATTTAAAATTAATGTTGGGTGAGAACTACTGCCGTGTTTGGGTTCGCCAATTATACCGCGACAGGGATACAAATGGATTTTTTGCCCTCAACTTTGATCAAATGTATGCGGATGATCCGGAGCAATTCAAGCTGGCAGTACGAATGGACAAGGATGCATTTGACTTGCTATTTAGTTTGGTCAAAGAAGACCTTACCAAACACTCCAATAGACCCGTCATATCAGCCAAGTGTAGGTTGTTTTTGACCCTTGTGTAAGGCCCGGTTTGTTCAATCTTGGTTATCTTTAATCATCGGTTATTCGAGCTGGTAACCATCGAATGTGTTTGTTCAGCAAAATATAAACCAGAGAATCCATGGTTTGGTTAGTTAACCAGAGAAATCAATCACCAGCCGATTTTGAGCGGTTAATGAGATTTAACCACTGATTTTCAGTAATTTCGTCTGCTAAGATTTTTTAAGGACTATGTAGGTATTCATTTTGACGTAGCTGCTAACCAAAAAAAAATTGTTGTACAATATTGTGCGAAAGAAAACTAAAATGAAAATAATAGAATGAACGAATGGTTTCAGTGACGTTTGCAACTAACATATTAAAATAATACACAACACGCCAAAATAATGGATGCAAAATATGAGGTACGATTATTTTTGGCCGATGACAGCTCTCATAAATTGAGGTAAAGCACACGCGATAGGAAAAATATTGAGAGAATTAGAAAATTTCGTTTGTCGTTGAATAAAATAAGATGAGGCTTAAAAATTTGTAACAATTTTTTCTTAGTTTTGTTTTTATTTCGGTTTTGTTCTCAAACATGTTCTTCACAAAAACAAAGTTTCATTCTTCAGTTCTTAAAAAAAAATATAAAATACATAAAATATCTACCTAAATAAATTACTTATCGAAAACCAAAGGACCCGAAAGAAAAAAAGAAAAATGTAACCATGGGTTGTGCCAATCTATGATTGACAAATAAACTGGAAAAATGGAACGATTTGCTGCAAAGCTATGGTTTGGTGACCGAAGTGAAAAAACGGTCAACAGACACTCATTGGTTATCACTGATTTATAATCATGGGTTAACCTAAATCTGTGGTAACCTAACCAAGGCTTTAACCAGCTGTGAACAGACCGGCCCTAAGTACAACATTTCAATTCGCACTGTCGATATGAAGAACAGTTCGAGAGTATTGTTAGATATTTTTTTACCACAATGTAGCGATGCACTTTAATTTTTTGTGCAATCGCAGAGACAAAATGAAAAAAAAAATTAACTAATTTCATATTTATAGATATTTGGCACATGGAGGCTCCAAACAGATGTTTTCAATGGCTTTCAAAATGGGTTTGACCAGCGTTAAAAGAATCGTCAACGAAACGTGCGACGTTCTTTGGAATTCACTCGGCCACATATATTTGTCAGTTCCAAACCAACATGAATGGAAAAACATTTCAAGAGATTTCTTTACTATGTGGAATTTACCAAATTGTGTGGGTGCTATTGATGGCAAACACATAAACATCACATGTCCCTCGAATTCGGGTTCACTTTTTTACAATTATAAGGGCACATATTCAATTGTTCTTTTGGGAATCTGCGATGCAAATTACACCTTTACTGGAATCGACATTGGTGCATATGGCTCACAAAGCGACGGTGGTGTTTTATGGAACTCGGACTTTGGTAAAAAGTTATTCGAAAACCGGTTGGAATTACCAGCAGAAAGTTGCCTGCCGAATTCAAATGTCAGCTTTCCATATTATTTTGTAGGCGATGCTGCATTTCCTTTAAAAACGTGTTTGATGCGCCCATATCCAGGTAAAGGACCTAATCATGCTTATTTTGACATTCGAACGAATAGCCAATTCGAACGAATGTCGATCAAAATACACACAAGTTCATGCGAACGAATAGAGACATTTGTATGAATTGGCTATTCGTTCGAATGTCAAAATAAGCATGAATAAAGTTTTTCTAATTCTTTCCTTTATATCTATGTTTTTGTTTAGGCTGCCGATTACCATTGGACCGAGAAAACTTTAATAAGCGACTATCAAGGGCCAGGCGTGTGATAGAAAATGCATTCGGCATTTTAGTGTCGCGCTGGAGAATTCTGCTAAGTCCGCTGAACATGGCACCGGAATCAGCTGAAAAAATAGTGAAGGCAGCTGTTCTACTTCACAATTTTGTTAAGATGAATGACTCCAGCTATATTCCCCCAGATTATGTGGACCAATATGAAGGCGAGGACATTGTTCATGGCCTGTGGCGGAAAACACCAAACAGTCAAGGCCATAAGATACAAAAACGCATTTTCTCAAATAACGCTTCGAAAGACGCATTCAAGCTGCGTAACCAATTAAAAGATTACCTTATATTCAATTAATGTGTTGCACTTTCAGCCGTTTGTATAACTTTTCATTTCTCTGACCTGTAAACATTTGAACATTTGAACATTAAAAAAAAAAACAAATTCAATTGTACTAAAAAGCGTACGTATATTAATTTATTTATTTTTTCAGATTTTCTATTTCTGACAAAACAGTTTGTAAAATTGTAACATCCATCCAAGCCTTTTCTTTCTTCAACTTGTCCCTGTAAATTTTTAGGGACTTGTTGTAAATGCAGGGGTGATTTTTTACTGCCTCGATAAGCTGCTCCTCGAACATGTTGTTTCTGAAATTAGGATGAGCTTTGTCAATATGATTTTAATTCAAAAATATACTTACAAAAATACTGTACTCCAACGTTTGCACTTTCAAATAATTTGCAACTGATTTGCAACAGTTTGCAAATGTAAAAAAAAAAAAAATTATTTTGATTAAACTGTCATCTATTTGACAGTTTCTCTCACGCTCTCTTCATTTCCACCGTCCTCTCACACTATGCCAACTGTCAACGCTGCGACGGACAGAAAAGTAGAAAGTAACAGGGTTGCCGTTAACTTAAAAAAAAAGTCACTAACTCGAACCTAAAAATCCACCAGATATGCTAAATTTAAAAAAAAAAAAGTCACTGGAAAAAAATGTTTACCCACCTACACATATAAAAAAAAAAATATTCAATTTTAACAACATTTTTATTTTTAACAATTACTAGTCAAAAACTTACAATATGTAAATAGATTATGTTAACTTCCAAAAAAAAAAAAATCAGTCTCAAAATTACAATAAAAAAACAAAATAGTTTTTAAAATCACTACAAATCACATTCACATGAGAGCGAATTGCGAACTGCGAACATGCGAATATTCGTAGTTTCTGACACTTCATTCACATGAAAACTTTTTTTGGTCGCAGATACCCGCGTATCAGTTTCATTTTTAAAGGTTAAGTTCGAACGAATTTTTCATTCGTGGGTTTGTGGATCGCGACTGTTTTGTGTGGATAAAGTGTGACAGTAGTTCGCGGCAAGAATTTTCAATTCGCAGGAAAATTACTTTAATTGTTAATTTAGCTGGTTTTGTGATAGAAAAAATAGCAATTTTCAATTCATAAATACAGTTAAATTGATTTGTTCGCAATTCGTCTATTCGCAGTTCGCTCTCATGTAAATAGTCCTTTAGATCGATTTCATCTTCATCACTTTCATTTATCTCAGGCATTTTTAAAACTATTTCTTAAAAGAACATTTTCAGGAATTTTTTAGGTAGGTATTCATGACAACTTCTTTTTGTATTTTTAGTTGATTTCTGATGAGCATTATTGAGTTTAAAGTTTTTGTTGACATTTTGAAGAGAGTCCCTCTCGCATAATTAAGTTTCTATTTCTCAACTTATTTTTAACTATGTATGTTCATAATACTAAAAATGCGTTCCACTTCGGCATTTGAATGTGGAAGCGACATTACAGTTCGAGCAAGTTGGAATAATATTGCAATTTGCAAGTGTCAAACTCGAATACCACGGATGTAACATCACCAGGGGCGTAATAATTTAGAAAAACATGTTTTTGCAAAAAGTCACTAGAAAAGTAACTAAAATTTTTTAGTGACAAAAAATAAAATTTTGTCACCAAACTTTTGAAAATTCCACTAGATATAGTGACAAAGTCACTAAAACGGCAACCGTGGAAAGTAAACCTACTTTATCCGTCGCATCCGGCATGATCCGGCACGTGCGCTGCTTATGGGTCACCTTCCATAAGCTACTGTGTATTCTATTGAACTGTCAGTCGAAAACGTTGCCGCAACGGACGCGACGGATTCTATGGGTTGGGCCCTTTACATTTCGTCTTTAAAACAAGTCGTCAACGGTAGGGGATATTCAATTGCCATTTCAAGCAGAGTAGGTTTCAAAGATACCCATACAGGGGTGGGGGTGGCAACAAACACGAAACACATCACGATCCTGTTTACAACTGCTGACGAATTAATTTAGCATGCACCAGTTGAACCCTGTAAGTTAAGTTGATTTCACAAGAAGCAGATGGGATCCTGTATCCTGTATCATGGGAGTGTGGATTTTATTTCGGTGTGTATTTCCTGCTGTGCGAGATACTCGTAACACAAAGTTAATCACAAGGTGGAGGAAGTAGAACAGGTTTGATGCGAATAGACTCCGAATGCAATTATTTGGGAATATTCGAAGAAAACCTGGACCTGGTAGTGAAGATGGTCGGAGAAAGTTCGGTCCGGTCGGGTGAATCCGGTATCCGGTTGCCACATGAGCAACGCCTCATGGGCTCCGAATGGATGTGATGCCAGAGTTTATTGGAATTTATTATAACTTGAATTGGTTTTAAGGAGTTTGCAAAGAATTGCTTACTGAACTGTGAAAGGGATAGATAGAACGAACTACCTTTCAAAAACCCAAAGTAGTTCAGTACCTGATCCAAGGAAGTTGAAAAGTTTCACAATGTTCTTACGTTGCATATACTCGATCCGGCCTCAATCATTGAACTATTTAACGGTGAGAAGCCTCATTGTTTTCAGAGAATATATTTACAACAAGTTGTTAGTATACATCATTGGACAGGAAACGAATGGTATCAGGGTATCACTGAAAATAAGACCCTGGTATAAATAGGATTGATTCAAACAATTTTTTTTTTTGTCAATATACGTCCAACAAAATGTTTCTATTAGATTGAAAAAATATTAGTAAGTTTTATTTTGTCTTAAAACTTTTACAGTGATAATAAAAAAATTGTTGTATTAACAAAAATGGTTTCTTGTGCTTATAAAAACAATTTGATAAATTAATCAAAATGTTGTTAAATTTACAAAAGAGATTTGCCCATTCAAATATAACTGCTTTGTCAAATCAACAATTAACTGTTAAAAAATAAGTTATTAATAGCAAAGTCATTATATGAATCCTTCAAACCCGGGTGGGGCATAGGGCGAGGGCATTTCTTCCATCCTTCTCGATCTGCAGCCAGATACTTCAGGATGGACACATTTTACGCTGCGCTGCTGCTTCGGCCAATACGGTTGATTTCCAAGTTGTTCTTGGTCTACCAACTCGCCGTGCACCTTGAGGGTTCCATTCGAAGGATTGCTTTGCGATGTTGTCGTTTGGTCTCCTCGATGGCCAATCCAGCGCCACTTCCTCTGCCTAATTTCGCCATTCGCTTTTGATGCGTTGTATGCCACAATTCTTGGTTAGATATAATTTGCGGCCATCGGATCTTAAGGATGTATCGCAGGCAGCGGTTAACGTATGCCTGCAGTCTTCTAGAGATGGAGGTAGAAACTTTTCAGGTTTCGCAGGCATACAGCAGTGCGGATTTGATATTGGATTCGAAGAGCCTTAACTTGGTGCGTAGGGAAATTATATACCAATACCAAAGTCAACAGCAAAAATATTGCTGACTAGCTGTGCCCGCAACTTTGTACGCGTCGTGAGACTGTGTAGTTGCCAATAAAAGAGATTTGACCGTTTTCTCAACGGCGTATTTGTTTAAAATCAACAATCTAGCTTAACAAAAGCGGTGAACATTGTCGACATTGAAACAATAAATCAAACAAATCTATTTACCTAAAACACCAATTTAAGAAAATTAAATTCAACAGCATAAGTACTTAAGTTTCACTTCCTTACTGTAGCTACCACGTAGGTAATATCAAAACAACCATTTAAACAAAAGCCTGAACAGAAATTTGTATCTACACCAACAAAAAGTAAATCAAACAACATTACTCACCTATATCGTCTCTACTTCTTGAATTCTTCAATTCTTACTGTAGGTATCAACGTAGGTACTATAACAACCATTAAATCAAAAACCATTTCCATGAACTCAATTTCTATATACACCACCTCCACCATACGGCCCCCACCACACCACACATCATCAGCCATCTGCGCATTTCCTCAGAAACACGTTGTGGTTGGTTTTTTTTTTTCATATGAACTTGCTTGTGCGATGTACGCCACCAAAAACCACCCCAAAGCAGAACAACGATCAAGAACCGCGGCGGCTGATAATATTCGATTTCAGAAAATAAATTAATTTTTTTAGTGTTAGATTTTAGGTTGTAGCTCAGTTTCTAGAGGACATAGAAAGCTGATTGATGGCTTGAAATATCTGTAAAAGTGTTGGCTCTCCTAAGTATTTTGTTTTGTTTGCATTGATAAAGAATTATTTGAGTAATGGCGAGTTAAAGGCAGTAAAGTCGGAAAAAAGCACATTTTGGTCAAAAACGCTCCAAAAAATAGGCATGGCAATGAAAGGAATAACCTATATGTTGCACAGAATCTTAAGAAACATTTCAAAAAAAGTTTCATCGAAATTTGTGCAGTAGTTTTCACGCCATTAGGTAACAGAAAAATTGCCTACAGTTTTATTATAAGTATATAGATAAGAGCTACCTAATGCAAGTTATTTACAAAATAAGCGAAGAGAGTATGATTTGCGAGTAGTCAGCCCCCTCAGCTCCAGTAGTCGGCCACGCAAGTATCCAGAAGTCAGCCCCAATTTAATTTACACATTTTCAAAAAAAAAGGGGGGGGGGGCAGACAACTGGAGATGGAGAACGTTTAAAGGAACTGTTTCTTTTATAGTCAGCCCCCATTTCTCTAGTAAATGTACAGGGGGCTGACTACTGAAAAACAAAGAAAATTGATCGAAATTTTGGTGCGAATCAAGACAGATTGAAGTTTCCATTCATTTTGCATACTCAGTTATTGTAAAAAAAATTAAGGTAGTCGTCAGTAGTCAGCCGGAGGGGCTGAGCCTAGGATAATCATAAAAATAATGTCTCATAAGGTCGGCCCCCCTCTGAATTATTTGACAAAACATATTTCTGACATTTTAAGTTGAGAAATAATTAAACAAACTGTCAATAACATAACAATAATCACAAAATACAAATACCTTAAATGGATTAGTATTTGTAGCACTTTTCCAAAACCACTTCGTTTATAAAAACTGTACTCAGGAAATATATTTTTTACGCGCCACCAGCACCAGGATTGTTGCAAGTTTTTGAACGCAGATAGAAGGAATGTTAGTCAAGGGAATAATATATTTCGCTTGATAGAAAGACCAAAGGATTAACTATTGCGATGCATTTTGCATTCCAGAGGCTGAATACTGGGGGTTCCATCACCCAATTAATAATTGATACGCAAAACATATACCTAAGTTTAATAATTCGATTTATTTAAAAAGTAATTTTACAAATTAGTTGAAATAAGTAATATTAGTCTAAATGAATACGAAATATCAATTAAATCATATACACCAGTTATAATATACAAACATGTTGAATATATGTACACGCCGTTGAAACAAAATCTGCACTCATAACGGTATTTCCTCATACATAGAAAAAATTGTTTCCAAATGTTTTCCAAATGTTTTGGGGTTACTTTCCCGATCGAATCTAATCTAAAATATTCACAATTTTTATTTGGTACATAGAAAAGTACAATGATTGCACTTTCAGTTAAGATAATATACCTATATATATTTTATAATTGTATTTAAATGTCTTTTTTTAGGCAAATATATAGGTATACCTAGATAATATCGGGTTTTTCAATAAGAGCGCTACAAAATTTTTAAATAAAACAAAAATGGTTTTGGATATCAATGAACTTCTTTATTCCTGTGAAAGTACGTTCGATGCCATTATGTATGGAACTCGATTTCTTTTGCATGGCCACCACGGGCACGCTTGCAGAAGTCCAGACGCTGAACCCAATTTTCGACGGTTTTCAAGCATAAATCGGCCGATACAGCTGCAATTTCACTATCGATATTCGATATTCGTGACCAATACCGCATATTTTGTTTATTGACGAAGCCATTCAGCCAGAAATGAGCCTCATCGCTGAAGATGATTTTTCGATGAAAATCCGAATCATTTTCAAGTTGTTGCTCAGCCCAATTCACGAACATACGACGCTTCTGGTCGTCAAGCGGCTTCAGTTCTTGCATCAATTTAATCTTGTAAGGATGTAGGCCAAGATCTTTTCGCAAAATTCGTCACAACGACGTCACAGAGAAGCCCAATGCTTGAGAACGATGTGTGAGAGACACACTTGGGCTTTCTTAAACTGAAGCCTCAGCGGCAGCAATATTCTCGAAACTACGGGCACTTCTTTGTCTCACTGGCACGGGAACATTTTGTACTGTGCCTGTGGATTCAAATTTTTCCACTAGACGCTCAATTGTTGATCTGCTAGGAAGATTTTGACGACCATAAATTGGACGTAGCGCTCTTAACGTTGAGGCCACTGACTCCGAATTTCGGTAGTAAATTTTAATAACTTCGACTCATTTTTGGCTCGTATATCTTTCCATCATGAAATGGCAAACCTTACTAAAGAGAAATGTCAAAAGAGCGGAAAGAAATTCGGCGTCGTTTGCTGTCCCTGTTGCTCTACTTTTGTAGCGTCCCTGTTGAGAAACCCTGTATTATCGCACTAACTTCTTTGACTTACGTTTTCAATATTTCCATACGCGGCTTTCTTTTAGTTTGACCGAATGGTGCTTGTTTTAGCTGATCCACAAGATTTTTTCAGTCTGCTGGCTCGTTTCTAAGGATCCTTTTATAATAAAGGTTGGAAATAAATAGCTTGCTATATTTGCGGGAGTATGAGAGGAGGTAGGGTATTTGCATACAACTTGTTCGTTGCCGCTTGTTTAGTTTTCAAAAACTGTCTAACCTTTCCTGACCATACCCAGTCAATCATCCATCAATTCAAAACCCACTTCCTTAGACTCGTTCTCAAAGAAGAGCCCATCAGTCGAATTATTTTCCCGATCTGCAATGAAAGAAAAACTTACCAGCAAAATGGTTAGCTCCTTCTGAATCACTTCCACAAAAGTCGCAAACAGATTCAGCAAATATGTTCAAACGCCACCACAGGGAAATGCCAATGTTTGGATTACAATACCCAAGTGCCATCCGGAAATTCTCACTTCACTCATCCAATTGCATGGTGAATAAACGAGAACGAGTATATGTGTGTGAAGGCGGGAGGTGGACTAACCACTTACATTATTTGCCAACCCCTATGCCATTTGGTTTGGAGCAATTCATGTGCTGTGTATGAGTCACCCAAACCCAAAGTGGATTACAATCGATTCTCACCCTGGCACCCATATACGGATAACGGATACAATGCAGCACCAACTTGCACTCGGTCGCATCCCCTTCTATAGTGCGAACTGGAGTTGTCACTCGATTGGATTGACAATGACATCGCGCCATGTGTACACACTTACAGCCAACGGTTTTTGGCACAAAATCCCAGTTACATCCAAAGAAAAACACCAGTCCAATGGATTCACTCGTGTGAGAGTTGGTGCAAATTTTCCACCATCATCACCATTAATGGATAAGTTATCAACAATTCCCACACGAACAGCGGAAACCCATTTCGATGCAAGTTCGTTCAAATTAAACGCAATACCTTGCAGCGAGGGTGACGCAGAAGCTTAGCTTACGAATTGTGCATTAGGATGTGTGTCCTCTCAATCTGAGCTCGAGGTTCAAATTCGAAAAGTTTTGCACATCCTTCGCCTCTCGCACAGCAAGTCCAATGAACCAGATCAGTCCATCATTTGCATTCTGTTTGTTGCAAGGATACTTGCCAGCAGCGATACACCAGGGCCAGCCAGAACCAGCGAAGGAGTATTGTGCCTTTTATTACGTTTGCTTATTCATGCATGAGTGGGAGGGAGGCAGGCGACAGCGGCCTCCTATCACCACCGGGGGGATAATGTTTTAAATTGAAATATGAGGACGAGCGCGTTTTCGAATATGTGTGCGATGGCCTATTGGTGCGCCGTGCGCGGCTTTAGGGAGTGCTTCAGCATTTTAATGGTTAATATAGGAGTAATTTAGACAATGAATTCGAAATACTAACTCCATGGTGTACTCCTGCCCCGTTCGCATACAGGAGCATTCATTAAAATATGCCAACGATTGTAATGTCTGTTTGCGCTTGCAAATGAGTTGCGATGAAGCTGCTAAATCGTGTGCGGGCCGGGAATGTGTTGCGTTGTGTTGTTTTGTGTTGTTTGGGGAATTGCTGCTGGATAGGTAGTACGTGTATGAATGATAAGATCGCAGGTCATTAGCATGTTTCGCCATACCACGAGATGACTGTCAGCGAAATTGACGGTGAATATGGGCAGGGGCGGGAATTACATTCATTATCGCTCTGTCACACAAAACAGATCAATATTTACTTGTTAATAAATTAACAGCAATTAATAATAGGACAATAGGACCGGGCGCGGGGGGCATTTAATATGCGCTTATCTGTCTGGCAAAGTATTGGCTGTGCATTCATAAATAATTCACCCAAATAATGGGCAGCGATGCACTGGTTTTAAATTAAAGGACTTTAAAGAGCGATTTTCTGCAACTGACGGTGCAATTTAATGCGATTGGTGTTGGAGGTTGTTTTTATTTCAGCTTAAAGTCGTATAGGTAGGCTTTCAATTAAGCCTTGAACATTTGCTTTTGCTTTTGCAAACGACTTTTGGGACATAAGTCTGCACCTCAGTGAGACAAAAGTCTACTTTTTGATTATGGACTAATGTCCCGCTTCGGTGGGTCCAAGTCCATAGCAAATCTGTATGGAATTATGTCCCATCTTACATGTTTTGTTTTTAAAGAAATGCTGCACCTGTTGCACATTGAAACCTTTATACAGGGTTTCCGCCGGGAAGGTATACTACTTTGTTTTGCCGCCATTTTGTTAAACATTAGTCTTGACAGTTCATATTTGGCAGTCGCGAAGTAGACACGTGGCAAATTTATTATGGAAAAATATTCGATAAACCAACGTGTTTTAATTGTTAAAACATTTCGTCAAAATCAATCATCGATTACTGTGACGATGAGAAAGTTACGTGAAATGAATGACGAGGCACATTTTCATTTGAATGAATATGTAAATAAAAAGAATATTCGGTTCTGGGCAATGGAAAACCCTCAAATTATTCATCAGTCACCTTTGCATCCACTAAAAGTTACAGTCTGGTGTGCAATTTGGTCAGGAGCAATCATTGGACCTTACTTCTTTGAAAATGAAAACAGCGTAACGATAACCGTGAACGGGGAGCGATATCGTGATATGATTGAAGACTTTTTAACGCCACAACTTCATTCCTTGGGCTTGATTAACATGTGGTATCAACAAGACGGTGCCACATCGCATACAGCCAGGACTACAATGGAATTACTGCGAGACCTCTTTCCACAACAAGTTATTTCAAGAAATGGTGATGTTGATTGGCCTCCACAGTCGCCTGATTTGACTGCTCCGGACTTCTTTTTGTGGGGATATCTGAAAAGCAAGGTTTATGCAAACAAACCAGAAACGCTTGAGCAACTCAAACAAAATATTCTTGATGAAATTAATGAAATCCCGCGTGAAATGTGTGAAAATGTAATGAAAAATGTGCTCAAAAGGGCTCGCATTTGTCAGACTAACAGAGGCGGACATTTACCTGATATTGTATTCCATACATAATTGCCGACATTAAATAAAACATTTATCAATATAAGGTCTATTCTCATTCATTTAATCAAAAATTATAAACAAACAAAGTAGTATACCTTCCCGTTGGACACCCTGTACTTAATGACGCTTTCTCATAGTGTCATAATACCAAAAGCTAGAATTTAGGCTTATGACGCTTGGCCTTATGTCACGGCACCGTTGTATTTTCATCCTTACTTTGTAAAATAAATGTATGCAACGTTGGATTTGACCTTTATCTTAAGAGCACTTATGGTATCAATAAAATTGTGGACTTATGTCCCATTTTTAAAAACTAAATAATGGACTTATGTTCCGTTTCGGTGGGACATAAGTCCATAATCAAAAAGTGGAAAGTCCATTATGGACTTATGTCCCTCGGACTTATATCCCTGCGCCACTTAACTTAGTGAGAAAAAGTCGCAGTAAAAACATTGACCAGGGAAGGAGAACAGCAAGACGTTCCGCAATTCTGTTCGAAGAGCACTTGTATTTTGTTACTTAAGGTTGACGGTTGAGGGAGTTAATAAGTCTGAGTGTTTTAAACGCTTTTTGCTACAAGGCCTTCTAAGACACTCTTTTAAAAAATAGTTCGTTGGGGCAAAAGCTTCGATTTCCAAAAAAAAGTCCAGTTGGTTAAGGCGATAACAGTTTTAAAGAAAAACTCCTACAGGTTACCCACTATAAACGCTACTATCACATTTTATGTAGCTGGTATAATTACGTTCAATGGTATATATGCCTTTCGTAGCAATATAAAGCATGCTATCACAGAACAAGTGATCCCAGATTGACGGGAAAATAAAAAAAAAATAATGAAAAAGGGGAAAACGAGTGACAAGCTAAGAAAATGGTAAAAATCGAAAATCCCTGTGAAACTTTAATTCTTTAAAAGTAAAGTCAACATGCATGTTCATTATAAATAGATTTCAAAGTTTACTTAAAATGGAGTGCTCAAACTGAATATGAAAGAAAACAGCCCATCGAACGTGTACCTACGTAATAATTTCTGTGTATCCTGTATCCGAATCCGAAACCAAGCAAAGCACTCAGGAAGGCCTCTTTCAAAAACTCACAGATGTGAGTGAAAATGGAGATTTCTTCACAATAAAAATTATCCCAATAATGAAGGAGATAAATAGAATAAAAGAAAGAAATAGTTGGCGCAACAAAATCATATATAACCCTTTGCCATGCTGCCTACAACCTTCGCTTGTGTGAATTTTAGTTTTAAGGACAAATGAGAGAACCAATTTCATGCTTTTGGAACCTTGTCAGACGTTCGTGAGAGGTGGCAGTGGCAAAATAAAAATTGAGTGCACGACGGGGTCGATTGAAACTTTCTCGTTCATCAAAAGTTCTGAGGAGCAATACTAGATAAGAGAAACGGTTCATAAAATAGAAGAATATCCTTAAATAAAGTCCACTTTTGGGTTATTCATCTGATATGGCAGTATATATCAAATAACAAGATGAGTTTTTATAAGTTGAAGCTCTCAGTTACAGGCAATTGTCGAAAGTTCTGATTGTTAAAGGGTTCAAAGCACCTACTGCACTACTTTATAAGCTCCTACACTTAGCAACATTTTGAGTACAGTCGGACCCGCTTATTTGAAACTCGTTTAATTGAAAACCCCGCTTATATGAAAAAAATTAATTTGTCCCCGTGTATTTTTTTTTCAGTTATCCGAAGTTTAAATGAAAAACCCGTTTAATTGAAATTAAAATAACGATTTTTTCTCATTTCATTTAAACGGGTCTGACTGTATTTACAAGGACAAGCGTAGTAAGAGTTTTTTTTTTTTTGATATTGTAAGACAAAGTTGGTATTATTTGCTGAAAAGAAGTTTTGCGTTTTGTTATTGCATTTTTATTTACTGAAATTATTTCAAAGATATACCATGCATATATGAATACAGAACGGGATTTGGGTAGTCATTTTTGAGAAATAATTACAAAAAATGATTTATTCGAATTTTTTTTAGAAAATCTAAATGCGGGATCTTGTTTGAAAACTGTTCTGAGCTCGGGATGAAAGCATTACTTTAGTTTTTGATACAATAGATCAAGTGTCAGCTATTAAAATCGAAAATGGGGTTTCCGAGATATGAGGTATATAGCTACGAGATATGAATTTCTAAAATTCGCATTTTCGGTGATTCGAATGACTTTTTTTTTAAATCTGTTGTACGATAAGATAGAGACAAAATGAGATTGCTATTAAATTAGAAATGACCATAATATTTTAGGAATGATTTTTTTTACAATCCCATGGACCGTTTTCGAGATATTCCCAAATTTCAAAAGCAAAGTTGTTCGATATTTTAACGAAAAACTGAGTATGCAGCTTATCTATATAAGAACAGTATTCAATTTTGGTTGAAATCGTGAGAGCCATTTTCGAGCAAATCAAACTGGTATGATAATTTTATATATGGGAGGAACCATTAATATTGAGATTACCATGCAAAAAAAAAAAAAAAAAATGGCCCCGAATTGTAGGCCCACAAACTCAAAATCTTAAGTTTAAACGAAATCGGCCTCAGGAGTCAGGAGCATATGGACCGACAGACAGACGATCAGAATTTAGCGACAAACTATTTTGACTTCCTCTATCATCGTAATTTTAGAATTGATTCAAATCTCGAGTTCGAAATTTTGTACGAATACAATATCTTTCCCTTGCTACGTAATTGGAAAATTTCAAAATAGCTGGCTTAATAATTTAGTGTAGGATCCTAGGCCTTTCTTCTTAAAACCTTTCGCTTGTGTAAATTATTATTCTTAGGATAAATGCAAAAGTCAATCAGTTTTTGCCGAGTCCGAACGCCTGCATGAAGAAGCGCTTTCATGACGGATATACTCTCAAAAGTTTTTCAGACGTTTGCACGAGGTGGCGCAGTAAAAAGAAACCTCAAGATGTAATTTGTGTTTTTGTAGCAGAGGATCGCATGCTCTGTTTTGTATGGGTATTTTAAGGGGCTTAACCTGTCTGATTTCATAGCCTCTTGGAAGTTTTATAAGACCATTATGCTTGTACAACAATTTCAGGGATCTAGGAAGCTCTCAGCTGCCATAGTTTCTTAAAATCCAGCTAATACCTACACCTACATAACATACACCTTCTTATCTATTACAGGCTCTTCAGCTAGGAAATCCTGAATTGGTCTCAGAGAAACATTTCCCAAAAATGTCAAATAACAAGCCGCGTAGGTATTTCCGTTCTTTTTTAAAATGTGCGCACCAAGTTTTGGAATGTTTTAAAAAACACTCGAAAAGCTCTTGCCTGACGAAAGTGATAACACGTCTGAACGGTACGATTTCTTCACTGATAGTTGTTGTATCGAAAGGCCTAGTTGGTGCAGCTGATAATGAGGTATTGTAGACAAGCGTATAGCATGCTAAGCGGCCTTCTGGATGTACGGCGCTCATTTCCGACTCAAATTTTGTTCGTCAAGAACCGCATCTTTATAAAACATATATTATCCCTCTGTTATCTACAATAGTCTAGAATTGTAGATGAAATCCAAGATATGAGTAAGCTTGCTAAAGCAGGTATGCACTTTGCACACAAATTTTCGCTACCGTTCGTTTTAAAATTAATTCTCTCAGTGTAAGTCGTAGACGTTAAAGATCTAAACAATAGCTCCCAGTGACATAGTGGGAGGAAGACTATTCACAGACATGTATGCTCCTTTCATAGGCATTATCTAAATGGCAGATGTTCCAAAAGGAGCTTCCTCGAAATGCAGCCTCTGACTGCGTCAAAACTCTAAGGAATACATGCCTCTGAACTAATTTCCTGCCTCACACCATTCGCAGCCGAAATAATTGTCAAAAACGATTCCAAATACAGACAAAAACACTCACTCCCCTCCTTCTATTAAGCGTCCGACATAATCTCTAATTATTACAAATGTCTTATGGGTTGAACAACTGATGACTACGCAGAGCGTTCGAAAGAATTATAATTATAACAAAGTGACATCGCGTATGCACTAAATCATAAGTATCTGTACTTTGGATCTAATTCCAAGTTTCCCTTCCTTTACGGATTATCACATCCAGAGTGCAGTCATTCAGGAAAATCAGAAACAATCTTCCCAGAAATGAATTACAAACAGACATACCCAGCCCCTCTCACCATCGGGAATACTCTTGCCTTCTGTCTGCTGTATCCAATCTGTACCCTGTACGATATCCCCACATCAGAGCAGATAAATTTGAAAAGCGTCAGGTTTACGTCAAACCCAAATTGAAATAACAGCCACAGAAAACGGGAGCCTATGTGCTAGGTTCTATTTGTTCTATTGCACACCCAATTCATTAATAGTACTTTAAGCTGTCAAGCTGTCACAAGTAATACACGACACACAAACGAATCATTCCCGTTTTGTAAAAAAAAAAAAAAAAAAACAAATCATATCCCTGATGTTTTAAAATAGACGCCCGAAAAAGGAAAAAAAAAAACAAAATTATTTATTACACCACCAATATGTAGTATTTCTAAAAAGAGAACAGAAAATGTCCTGTCACGAGGAATATACTTCGTACTGGAGCTGCAATCGAAAATAGAAAAGGAACATTCGTTCACATTCGTTCACGTGATGCACGCTCTGGCTGAGCATGAACCAGCACCATACGTTGTACCCGAGAGCAGACACGTGTGTTTCTTTATGAGCCCAGCCTGACCCACATTCACGTACTGCAGTGGCGGCATGTGTCTCCTGGCAGGATACCTTCCACATCGTAATTCCAACAATTACAGATTCCAAGTGAATGTTAGCTGCTCGGAAAGTTGCGCTCCTCCGCATGTATCCGAAGGAAATCCCCCGGGGAAATTCATCCGAGGAACACACTCAGCATCAGCATCAGCACAGCACACCTACTCATGTGTCTGCTGTGCGCAATCTTTGCGAGAGGTAGTCCTCGTACGAGTATACAAGCAAAAAAAGAAACAAAACCCTAAACAATGAAGTGGTTATTTAGAAAATTAACTTTCCAGGATATTTCTATGTCAATTACAATGCCATTGAGTGCGGATTCTGTGTATGTTTATCCGGATTGCTATTGCACAGTATAAATTGCAGAGATGCCTGTGGTCAAGGGCTGTAGGGATGGTGTCAGTAGATTTGTTTAGTCCAGCAGTTGTGACTCGCTTGGGGTATAGAACGAGAATAGAATTTCATTCTATTTCATGAGAGTTTTGTTTATGTTAATGGTTTTTGTTTTGATTGCACAAATATTTGGCGCCGTCAAGTGTGATTGTTAAATAGTTGACCATTCCGTTCACAAGTGTTTTCCATGATTTACGATGGACATTTGAAATTTGAAATGTCCACATTCATTCATTTTGACAGTCCTTGATTTCGACAGTTTCGGAAAAGCTGTTTCTACGGAAATTCTGTTAGAAGTATCGTCATCGTTAGCCTTTGATGATGATACTTCTGCCGATCTTCTGAATGTGTTCAAATATACCTCCCTTAAGGGTGGTAGATCTACCCCTAAAAACCTTTGAATCTTTTATCTCTCTGCCCCGAATGACTTTGAGTAAATTGACGTAATTTATGTGCACATTGCCACAGCTTTTGGCAGTAACAATCACTCCAAGGCGACTGGGTTTGCACTTCACTACAACTTTTCTACGGATCGTAAACTTTGCGCTTTAAGCAAAGTTGGAATGGTGACGTGTCAAAATCTAGAAACTTGTGACCAAGGAAAACCTTTCATCCAAAAATTCTGTGCGACCCTGGTCTTATATTCTGTCGACGGTAAGCCATACCTACGAACCTTAAAAATAAAGTGCACAACTGGCTCACACGAAACTTTCTCATTCATCAAAAGTTTGGTTGTGGCATTCAGAGATATGTTTTTGAATATGTATTATCAGTTATAAACTGAATAGCCCGATGGACGTGAGATTTTCTGATTGTGTAAACTAAAAGTGGTTGGAATATACATTTTAAGGTGCATATTCAATATTGTTGAGAAAAAGGAGAAGTGGGTAATATTTGCTAAAAAAAAGTTGTGCGTTGCTGTTATTCATTCCATTCAGTCCATTAGGGTGTCCCATGACACTAAAAAAAAATGTTTGTGCGATAGTAAAAACGCATACCATGTTTCTTTATAGTCCTATTAGCTCGATTATGAAATATTATTGCTCCATATATAACGCCGCAACTGATGTGCTCGGTTTCACCAGCCAACCCCCCCCCCCGAAACCCCTGGTTTGACGAAGAGTGCCGGCAAGCACATGCAGCAAAACAAAGTGCCTACGAAGCGTCGCTGCATAGAAGGACGAGAGCAGCTCGTCAGCTCTACGAGCAAAAAATGAGGGAAGAACATCGGCTTCTCCGGAGAAAAAAGAGAGAGCATGAGAAGCGCGCGATCGAGGATATAGAGAGGTGTTACTCCAGGAACAATGTTCGGAAGTTTTACCAAAAGGTAAAAAGAACGTGTCATGGCAACAAGACCCGAACGGAGACCTGTAGAGACGAGCAAGGAAACCTTGTAGTAGAGTCACAGTCGGTGCTGAGGACATGGAAAAACCATTTCTGCAGTAGTGATGCGCGATAATCCAAATATATATCGATACATCGATACTTCAGTATCGAAAGGAATATATCGATGCAAGAAAATAATCGGTCCGAAAAAATCGATAATATCGATAATTTCGATGTTTTTTTAATTGAAAGCTAAATATTTGTTTGCAGTTAATAATTCATACCAACAAATAGGTCACAATACAATATAAATAAAAACCTCAAAATTTTATGTTTCCTTACTTTATAGAACTTAAAATAACTTATTTTTATTAAATAAACTAGCTGACCCGGCGAAGATCGTTCCGCCCAAATTCGTGAATGGAATGAAAATAATCTCCCTTATTGCAGTTGTCAACTAATGAACCGATTGATAGTTGGTAAAATGTATCAATCAATTGATACTTTTGTACTCAGTTGATAAAGGTTTTGATCATTGTGACTGAAATTGACTGTTTTGACATGAAAATTGAATTTGCTGTGAATATTTTTTGTTTTAATTTAAAAATTTCATTTTATTATGGAATGAGAATTGTGGTTTGACATTTATGAGGAAGAGGATACTTTTTTTTTGGAAATAGCGAGAAGAAAGAAGCAACTAAGGGATGCTTTAAACCCCCTAGAATTAGAAGAATAATCAATTAGCTTAGCACAGTCCAAATTTTCAGTTACCTATCTTTAAAGTTATTTGTTAATGCACTGGAAGAATGTAGGTAGTTGTCGCAAATGGTATTTGAGCCATCAAAATAGTTAAATAAACTAGAAACTTTACAAACAGTTTTTATTTTCAGTTGAAAGAAATAGATACAAAATGAAAGAAAAGTCAATGATAATTGACACTCGCAATACCGATTTTTGTATTCACAATCAAAAATTAATGGAAATTGACAATGAATCACCAATCCAGTGCCAATTGACAATCACAATACCGATTAAAGTAATTGGTTGACAATTACGTAATTTTAATAGTTATTCGAATCCATCAAATCTGAGACCATCCAAATCGGTCCAGCCGTTCTTGAGTTATAAATGGTGTAACTATCCTGACTTTGTTTTATTTATTATAATATATCTAACATTAAAAGAAAACTTAATAAACTTCCATTATTTAATGCAATAACAACTAAATAATAATTACTTAGGAACTTTGATTGTATTAAAATACGTATTTAGTTTGTTTAAATTTATAAAGCGAAGGTTAACATACTGAAACAAGCACTTCCAAAATTATGTTTTTTTTTAAGCTTGTTTTAATGACTGCACAATGCGCTGCAGTACATAACATCACTAGATGTGACCTAGAAAAATTGGTGGACTGAGAAAATGTCTTAAGTTTGTTGAGGCGCGTCGTCATGTATTTTAATAAATGACCGAACAATCAAAAAACTATGAAAGTCCCAGTTGTGTTGGAGTGCAAAAAATCGGTGGCAAATCATCGATGCATCGATAATATCGAGAATAAATTATCGAGTGAAATAATCGATATTTTTTTAAGAAAATATCGATGAATCGAGTGATTCGATATTTATCGCGCATCACTATTCTGCAGACTGCTAAACGGCGAAGACGACACAAATTCCGCTGTCAGGCAGAACGAGCCATTCAACCTGGACGATGAAAGCCAAGACTTCCGTCCACCAGACCAAAATGAAGTGAGGATAGCAATATCCAAACTGAAGTCCAACAAGGCTGCTGGACCAGACGGCTTACCTGCCGAGCTCTTCAAGGCAGCCGGAGATGAATTGGTAGTGTGCATACACCAACTCGTCTCCAAGATTTGGTCAGACGAAAGTATGCCTGATGAATGGAACCTCAGCATCGTTTGCCCGATCCACAAGAAAATAGACCCTCTAAACTGCGCCAACTATAGAGGCATCAGTCTCCTTAACACTGCGTATAAGATCATGTCTGCTGCACTATGTGAACGCCTGAAACCTTTCGTCCACGATCTGATAGGTCCCTATCAGTGCGGTTTTAGGCCCGATAAGTCCACGACCGATCAAATATTCACACTACGGCAGATCCTGGAGAAAACTCAAGAAGTCCAGATCGATACTCACCATCTTTTTATCGATTTTAAGGCCGCATATGACAGCATTTATAGAGACGAGCTATACAGAGTCATGTCTAGTTTTGACATCCCTGCCAAACTTGTCAGATTGTGCAGAATGACGATGGAGAACGCTCGCTGCTCCGTAAAGGTAGGAAACAATCTCACCGAGACCTTTGATGTCAAAAAAGGATTTAGACAAAGCGACGCGCTGTCATGTGACTTCTTCAATATCATTCTTGAGAAAATTGTGCGAAACTCACAAGCCAACACCAGAGGCACAATTTTCCATAAGTTTGTGCAACTACTTGCATACGCTGACGACATTGACATTGTTGGCAGAACACAGCGAGCTGTTACTGGAGCGTTTGCTAGTATTAGTACAGAAGCGGCAAAAATGGGTTTAGTGGTGAATGAGGGTAAAACAAAATATATGCTGTCAACAAGAAGGGACACACAACATCGACGAATCGGACAAAACGTCATGATAGACAGCTATAACTTTGAGGTAGTTAGGGACTTTGTCTACCTCGGCTCCGATATAAACTCTGATAATGACATCACATCAGAAATCAAGCGAAGAATCACACTTGCCAACCGCTGTTTCTTTGGCCTAAGACCGCAATTGATTAGTAAGGCCTTGTCAAGAAGCACTAAGGAGATTCTATATAAGACTCTCATCATCCCTGTCCTGCTCTATGGCGCAGAAGCATGGACCCTAGCAAAAACGGATGAGGATCTTCTTGCTCGCTTCGAACGCAAAATTCTTCGAGGGATTTTTGGTCCCGTTTGCGTTGACGGGATTTGGAGGAGAAGATTTAACAGCGAACTCTACGAGCTGTACAGCGACATCGACCTGGTCAGAAAAGTACCCATTAGTCGTCTAAGATGGTTAGGACATGTAGAGCGAATGGACACCAACGCTCCGGCCCGGAGAGTCTTTTGACTCTCCGGGGGACAACGCAGTAGAGGAAGACCTCGCCTTAGGTGGCGCGAATTAAAACACTTGTTTCTTACTTTTAAAATTAAACAATATTTATTTGGAACTATGTCCTTTATTATTGAAATACTTTTTACTAATTCTAAAAGGAGCTTAAGGCTACTATGTAGTTACAATAAGACTGTTGATAAATTCATCATACAGTCGTATTTATATACTTTTCTTATCTATCTACAAGGAGACCCAAGCGTACAATCGTCTTGCTTGATAATGAAGAAGAGATAATATTCCAACATTGTATACAAACGATATTATCTCTTTTACATATGTTATCATTGTAGCGTTGTGTGCAAGACTGTACTAGAGACTAAAGATATCATTGAATACAAATAATGTTATCTTTTTTCTCAATATGTTTTGCTATGGATACTTAACTCCCCCCCTTGTTAAACGAAATCGTCCCGATTTTTCGACGCTATTTTTAACATTTCTCTTTCATAAGTTTTGTTATATGCGTCAATCTTTTTTTGTTTTTGACGATCTGTTATACATTGTATAGTTTTTATCATTACGTACGTAAATGCTAGAATAACAATCAGTGTTACAATTGTGTATATAGTTGATAATATCGGTTTTTCTTCAAAAGGAATAATTAGTTTTTTTAAAGTATCTATGTTATCGAATTTGTACATTGTATCTTCTTTAATTATTTGGTCGATGTAAGACTCTGAATTATGATTTCTTAATATAACTTCTTTAATTTGCTTATGCATGTTTTTGTATATTTTATCGTCTAGATTTATAGTATTTTCATAAGTAACTAAGTTTAAACCATTAATTGTTTGATTATTTAACTTATGCTTACCGCTTAATAACATAACACCGGATTCAATTTCTAAGTCGTAATCGTATTCTTGTTTAATGTTGCATTTTGAAGTTATATTCTTTAAAAGTGGAATAAGACAATTTTCTTCTTCAAAGTTAATTTCACAAATGTTTTTACTTAGATGATTTTGACAATTTCTTGTTCTTAAATAAGTTTGGTTACATAAGGCAATTGTTTTATCTGTAATGATTTTTCCATGTTTTGAATTTAAAGGTGTTACTTTATACAATTTACATGATTTAATTAGAACTGGATATTTATATATTGTGATGAAGAATTCATCAGTTCTAGCTAATAATATTTTAGAGTACTCAAGTATATTTATTATGGGTACTTGAATTATTTCATGTTGAATAATATTTTTAATGTCATCTAAGTCTAGGCTTTCTGATAAATATTCATTATTTTTTGCTGCATTAATTGTTCTGGTCAATAATAATAATTGTTCGTACACTTGTTCTATTACTAAATGTTCTTTAAGGCTCTGACCTTCGAATTGTTGCAAAATTTGTTCAAATCTAGAATTTATAGTTTTTTGTTTATTATTGTTTTCTATGAGATTATTTATACTCGTTTCTATGTTAACTAAGTCATAATGGTCAGGATTACCAAACACATATTTGAAAGCTGTTCCTAAAAAGTTAATTGATCTAGTATGCCTAGTATGTTCTTGTAATTGGTCTGCTAAATTCTTAATTTTACTTAACCAAATTTTTTCTTCTTGTGTAGGTTGATATTTACTAGTTACGATATTTACGTAAGGTTGAAATATCGAAGTCAGGTTGGTGGCATGTAACAAATAAGTTTGTTCTTTGAATAAATACACGTCATCTGTTTGCGTAAGTATAAACTTCTTGTTTAGTAACTCAGTTATTTGAACGTTTCCTTGCCCTTCTTGACTCTGTACAATTCCTAGTAATGTTAGGAATATTAATATTTTCGTCATCTGAAAAATGATAATTCTTTATGTTATCCTTGTGAATTTTTATTCCTTCTTTAGAGATTACAGTGTCTCCTTTATCTTCTTCTACTATTCTTGTTATGTATCTGGCGTTAGATTTCTTTCTAAGACCTGTGATTCTTACCATTATCTTATCTCCTTTTTTATACTCTCTGTGTCGAGTTCCTTTATTTAGACGTTCGATCACTTTTTTGGATGCTGAGTTTAGTTTATTTATTATAATTTCACTATTGCTATATTTATTTTGATTAAAGAAAATGTCTCTAGGTTTCAAACCGGTAACTGAGTGTATAGAATTATTTAATTCACGCACTGTTCTAAATATTTCTTCGATAAGTCTTGTTTTATTCTGAATTGTGAATATTCTAGACAGTTCAGTTATTGTACCGTTTACACGTTCTACCTGACCGTTCGCTGTCGATCTGTATACTGGAGTTTCTACTTTAGTTATGTTGTATTTCAAACACATTTGGTTCACCATTTCTGTTTTGAATCCCTTCTCGTTATCTGTCATGAGTCGTTCACATTTTGGGAAATAATTAGATAAGACCTCTTCCATAACGTCGTACAGTCTGTTTCGAGTTTCGATTTCCCGAAGGATTGTATATTTAGAATACTTATCTACTGTTACAAGGAAAGTATACTTGTCGTTGAAGTATATGTCCATATGAATGTGTGTTCCCACATGTGTTGGTATTTCTGAATTATTCAGAGGTTCTCTGATAGGTTTTCTTTCATATTTTCCAAATAGACATGCTATGCATTTTCTGTTGAAACTCTTTGCTTGTTTATTTAGATCGGGCCAGTAATATTTCTCTGAGATTTCTTGTATATTGTTACGTAACCCTCGGTGTGCTCTTTCGTGAGTTACCCTTACAAGTTTTAGTTGTTCCTCCAAATTTGTCACGTCTTGAAGTTTTCTTGGTGTGAATATAAATCTTACTAGTGGGAATTCTTTTTTTATGTTTTCACCATATTTGTATATGTTTTCAAATTTCGTATGCAAAGCTACAATCTTTTGGGGTTGTATAACTTCTTTCATCTGCCTTAGTAAAGAGTCTTTGTCCTTAAACTTTATTATGAGTCTTATTTTGTTACTAAAATAGATTTGTGTTTCGATATTATTTGTTATATCTTCAATAAGTTCGAACTGTGCAGTGTATGCATTAAAAGGCTGATTCACAGTTTTTATTATATCATTAGAAGAACTTTCAGCTGAATGTGCTGTTTCTATGGTAGAAGTATTTATGCGTTGACGTGATAATGCGTCAGCTACAAGATTTAGGTTTCCTGGTTTATAAACTAATTTTGCTCCAAAGTCTTCAATGATTCCCTTCCAACGTTTCAGCTTTGTGTTGGGATTTTTTTCTGATACAGAATATATAAGGCTCTGGTGATCGGTATATATGGTTAAGTCTGCTATACCATATATGTAGTTTCTGAGTTTTTGTAAGGACCATATGATCGCTAATAGCTCTTTCTCGTTTGTGCTATAGTTCTCTTCTGTCTTACTCAGTGTTCTTGACAAGAAGTGTATAGGTTGCTTATTCTGACTTAGTACGGCTCCAATAGCTATGTTGGATGCATCAGTAGTAAGCTCGAATGGTTTACTATAATCCGGTTGAAAAAGTTCGACTTGTTCTTTCAAATAATTTTTTAAAATTCTAATCGCTTCTAATGCTGAATCATTCAGATTTAACTTAATATTTTTACTTTGTTTTTTGTTTACTTTACCGTTATCTCCTCGTAAATATAATGTCAGGGGCTTGGCTATGCTTGCGTATCCTTTTATAAACTTACGATAGTAACCTGTAAGACCTAAAAATCCTCTCAAATCCTTTACCGTTTGTGGGACTGGAAAATTTTCTATAGCTGCTATTTTCTCAGGGTTCGTAGTGATTCTACCATGTCTGATTATGTGACCTAAGTATTCTACTTCTTCTTGAAAAAACTTACTTTTCTCATCAGATATTTTTAATGTGGCTTTATTGAGTACGTCGAATACTTGACTTATGTGCTGTATATGTTCTTCCTCAGATGAAGAATATATCAATACGTCATCAATGTAAACGTGTACGAATTTACCTACAAAGTCTCTCAAAATGTCGTCCACGCATCTCTGAAATATGCTTGGTGCATTTTTGAGCCCGAAAGGCATTCGTTTAAAATGATATTTTGCGCCATTTATAGCAAAAGCTGTTTTTTCTTTATCATCTGTTTTGATTTTAATTTGGTGGAAACCTGACTCCAAATCTAATGTTGTAAAGTACTTGGCTTTACCTAAATTTTGAATTGTCATGTTGACATCCGGAATGGGGTATCTGTCTGTTACAGTGTGAGCGTTAAGTTTTTGGAAATCAACAACCATGCGCCGTTTTGGTTTTCCTTTTTCGTCCAAACCTTTTTTAGGTACTGTCCATATGGGACTGTTATAAGGACTATGGCTTTTTTCTATTATATCGTCATGTAAGAGTTTCTGTATTTCTTTGTTTACGAATTCGTTATCTGCTATGGGATATGGATATTGTTTAACATAAACCGGATTATCATTGGTCGTCCTAATGCTTGCTTCTATAGTATCTGTAAAGGGTAACGGTCCTATGCTGTTATTAATCTTCATCAGTCTATCTATGTCTGCTTTATAAATATTATTTTCCCCAATTATGTAATTAATTTTCTGAATAGATTCGACACTGCTTATGGTAGTTAGAGTCATATTACTGAAATTTATTTCCGCGTTTAGAACTTTAAGTCCTTCATATCCTAATATCATATCAAAAGACTGAATATCCTCTAATTCAAAAAATGTTATATTTTTCTTTAATATCCTAACTACTTTCTTTGTATCTACCATAGAATAACCATGCATTGTTTTTATTTTTATAGGTTTAATTTTAATTTTTTTGCTAGAATCGCATTTTCTATTAATGTAATTATGGGTTGCACCAGTATCAATAAGAATTTTATAAATTTCCTTAGAAATAGTACTAGTTAAATTTAAGCAGGGCAACCCGTCTACTAGTTTAAAATGATCTATTCTTATGTTATTATTTACCATACATTCCGTTTCATCTGCTTCTGCATATGTACTGCTGACATCGTCTCTGCGTTGTTGTCGGGAGTTATTTACTCTCTGCTGCTTGAAGTTCTGCTGATAAGATCGTTGCGGTCTGTTGTGTGTGTTGAAACTCCCGCTGTGTTCACGTTTCGCTGGTGGATTATATACATCGGGTTTGTATTGATTCCAATTTTGTCGCTGTGCATGTACAATTTGTCTCGAGTTTATCTCCATCGGCTGTGGTCCTTGATTGTGTTGCTGCATATTATCGTATTGCTTCTGGGGTTGATAATTCGTTGTTTGGCTCGAATAATTTGGTCTTCTTTCGTTTCTGCGTTCATGTGGCATATTTTTGTGGTGCTTATCTTGAGTGAGATGTAAATGCCTGTGCACATTATCATGTTCTATTCTGCGAGCAATTGCGAATGCGTGTTCTAGATCATTTATTGTAGCTGAATATAATGATCCTCTTGTAAAGTTGTCACTCATACCATCAATGAATATACGAACTGCGTCGTCGTTAGCATTTTTAATTAGTCTGTCGATTATATTCGGCGGATCACCTGACATAGTGATTTTTGATATTATTAAATTGAGATTTTTATTTATCTCGTCGTGGTATTCAGACAGTGTGCTTCTTTTTTGCGTGATGGCTTTCATCATGTCTTGTAGCACGTATAGAGGTTCTTGATTAGAGTACGTATAATCTAATCTGTTACGTATCGCCTCAAAATTAAAAATTGTGTTATAATTAGTTAACACATTCGCGGCTGCACCCTGTATTTTACTTTTCACTATAGTCAATGCTGCTGCGTACTTACTGTGTGTTTTGAAGTTTTTAATGCTGTCCATTAATCTGGATGCTTCTTCGCGCCACGACCGATAATTTGATTGATCGCCGTTGAAAATAGGTAGGCTTTTAAATGCGTCTAACTGTATTTCACTACCATCTGTATATGTGGTTCTTATTTCCTCTAGCACAGGTATGTTTGGTACTATGCCTAATCCAGATTTTACTTCATTTAGTTTTGTTTCTAAATTAGTGTTTATTTGATTTTGGTTAGTTATTATTGCTGCTAACCTTGCATTCTCTGTGCGTGTGTGCTCTAGGGTTTGTGTTACTGTGTTGCTCCTGGTTTCTAAAGCTTCTAATCTTGCCATTAATACTGCGAGTTGTTCCATTTTGAACTCGTGTCTGTTGTCGTCGAATTTGTGTGTTTTTTTTCTCCACATATACACTTTCACTGAATTGCTTTGCTGCTTCGTACGAAGAAGCTATATTTGTACCTGCTATGCTAGGTAATTCTTGTAACCGGTAACGCGAGTGTTCTGTTTATACTAGATTTCACTACTTGTTCCCGAGGTCCGCTCGATTGAAGTTAAAAAGTATATTTAACCTCCTGGCAGGATCGCCAATTAAAACACTTGTTTCTTACTTTTAAAATTAAACAATATTTATTTGGAACTATGTCCTTTATTATTGAAATACTTTTTACTAATTCTAAAAGGAGCTTAAGGCTACTATGTAGTTACAATAAGACTGTTGATAAATTCATCATACAGTCGTATTTATATACTTTTCTTATCTATCTACAAGGAGACCCAAGCGTACAATCGTCTTGCTTGATAATGAAGAAGAGATAATATTCCAACATTGTATACAAACGATATTATCTCTTTTACATATGTTATCATTGTAGCGTTGTGTGCAAGACTGTACTAGAGACTAAAGATATCATTGAATACAAATAATGTTATCTTTTTTCTCAATATGTTTTGCTATGGATACTTAACTCGCGCGCAAGTGGAAGGATTAGTTTAACAGACCTTTAACCGTTTTAAAGTGTTGGCTGAAGTTCTGTAGAGCTGCTTTCGAAATGCTTCGGTCAATATTTTCGTTAGACTTCAATGACTTCAGAAAGCACAAATCCTGGTGTTAGCACCTGGAAGCCTAATTTTGAATTTCCACTTTTTTTCTCCGCTTAAAAATATGATTGAGAGCTCTATCAACTCTCGATAGTCATCCCTCACTATTTTTGTATTTTTTTTTTTAGTTCAATGCGACAGAATTCAAGCAGATCTTCAATTTTGGAAGCAGTTAGGTATCTTTCCACGTTTTCTCTATAGCACTGAATCTTATTTGGGTCGACGATTTTCCAATTTTCTCTGAACCTTTTAAATATTGGGATATCAGGGCTTGGGGTCATTCGACTGATTTTAGCTTCAAAAACACTTTTTAGTACCAGTTCGTAAAATTTGCCAGAATAGATAGAAATCTACTCCAGCAAAGTAACCGGGTCGACCTGGCTCTCTTTGGCGCTGCAAGAAAATTTTATCTTCTTCTATTTTCATCAACTGAAGCGCATCGGGCGGCGTGTGCAAAACTAAACAAATTATCCAAATTGGTTGTAAAATCTTATTGACGCCGCTTGAACACGTCCTGTGTTTTGTTCGAATTTGTTTGTTAGTCTCTCCAAAATTGGTATAACTTATTAAGTTTTGTAACACAATTAGGAGTCGATTTTGTAGGTATTCGCGTCTTTTGCCAAAATATAACACACTCCCGTATAACTAGACTTGCACTTTCGTTATCACTTAGTTTTACTTCGCGTTATAAAAAAAACTCGGAGAACTTGTCCGTTGGAGGGAAGTTTTGAACCCGTTATTTGATGGATTACATCTCCTACCAAAAATATGGCCTTTTTAGCACTGCGTAATTCCACTGGCATGTTTCTTGACTAAAAACAATACGCACATTGACAAGAAAACAAGAAATTAATAATGAACTCAGACGACTATGGGCGTGCTCGCCCTATATAGGTATGCAAGATTGCAAGTACTGTATACTGTTATGTTTTTGCAAGTCGGCACGGGTTGCTGTGATCCAAATTCTATAAAATTTTATTTTCGAGTGTTTTAACATAATAAGAAAATAATTATTACATTAAAAAAAAATGACTTTGAATTTTTTGGGACACCCTATAGTGTCCATATACCACAAACGAAAAAAGAGGACATACACTGCGCGTCATCAGGTTAGCACAGCTTCATCGGCCTAATACGATTCTGATTTTGTTGTTGTTAACTTGCAGTTACTTTTTTCTTTTCTATTTTTCCCATCTTTGTATGTGATAAGGATAAAGATAAGGAATGCTCCACAATTGAAAAGATTAAAACTAAAGAAAAAACCACCACTTAACGATGCTCGAAAAAAAATGCGATTAAATTTCGCACGAGAGCACATGGCCTGGAAATCTGATTGGCACTATGTTGTCTTTTCGGATGAAAAGAAATTTAATTTGGAAGGACCCGATGGATACAACTATTATTTCCATGATCTTCGGAAGGAGGAACATCAGTTGGATCAACTTCATAGTTGTGTGGGCGGTGTGATGGTGTGGGGAGCTATCTCCTACTATGGTACGTGCGAGCTGCAATTTTTGAACACAAATATGAATGAAAACACTTATAAAAACGTACTGGAAACTGCTTTTCCCCATTTTAAAAATTTATTTGGAAATGTGCCATGGCGTTTCCAACACGACAATGCTCCGATTCACACTGCCCGGGTGATTAGGTCTTGGATTGAAGCACAAAACGTCGATTTATTGAAGTGGCCGCCTTACTCACCGGACATCAATATAATAGAAAACGTATGGGGATGGCTGGCTCGAAAAGTTTACGAATCTGGCAGGCAATATTCTACCAAAGAGGAATTAATTGAAGGCAATAAAAGCGCTTGGTCAGCCATTTCCTTGAATTATATTGGAAAGTTGTACGAATCGCTTCCCAATCGGATCTATGAGATGATTCTCAACAAGGGAGGATCGACTTATTATTAAAATTGTAAAAAAAATGTTTAAATTAGTTAATTTATGAGTTTAAAAATAAGTTCTTACCTGAAAAAGTTAAAACAATTAAAAAAAAAAGTGATGTGTGCTAACCTGATGACCTAATTTAAAGTTTTAATTTTTCAGTTGATTTCGAAAATTAATTATAAAAAAATATTGACAAATAGAGAAACACTAATTTTTGTTTTATTTAGTTGAAAATTGATTTGTTAATAATCGCTAGAATTTTTAGAATTTTAGCTTTCTTACTTTTATTAGAAATGAGCGAAAACTATTAAAAGTAGGGGTGTGCTAACCTGATGACGCGCAGTGTACTTTACGACCACCAAACGAATATCGGCTTTTGGGTAGTCATTTTTGAGAAAGAATTCAAAAACTGATTGAATTCGATTTTTTTTTGCACAGAACAAGGTACGGGATCTTATTTAGAATACTTATATTATCTTTAATATGCATTTTTATCAAAATCGTTCGAGCAGTTTTTGTGACACTACGCAGAAAAAACAGTCCCATATATTGCAATGTTTAGAGTGAAAAATACTATTGCTTAACTATTTAGCTGAGCTTGGTTTTTAAAGTCTTATCGAAATCAAAAATGGTGTTTTTGAGGTATGAGCAGTTTTCAAAAGTAGTGTTTTCGGTCATTCGAATTGAAAATTAAGGACACAATCATTTTGAGAATATCAATTTTACTCTAAGTTTGTATTTTGGTGAAAATCTTTGTTGCCGTTTTCAGGTAAACGTTCAACTTTTAAAGTTCAAATACACTTCAAGTAAACTACTTTTTCCAAAAATCTATTTTACGATAATAAAGAAAAAAACTGAGTTTTCCATTAAGTGAGAAATGACCATATTACATTAGAAATTATTTTTTGTTATAATCGTATGGACAGTTTTCGAGATATGTTCAAATTTCAGAAGTACCATTATTCGATTTTTAAGCGAAAAACTGAGTATACTGTCATGTTAACCTCTCCTAATTAAGCTTAAATATCAATTTTGGTTGAAATCGTTAGAGCCGTCTTCGAACAAATCAAACTGGTACGAAAACTTTATATGGGAAGTACCATTAATATTGAGGTTACCTTGCAAAAAAAATAAAAAGGAAAAAAAGCCAAACTGTCCCCAAACACCAAATCCGAAGTTTGAGCGAAATCCGGGTAGCCATTTAGACTGTAGGCCTGTGGAAGGACGGAAAGACAGACAGACAGGCGGACAGAATTTTGCGACTTTTTTGAGTTCGTCTATCATCGTAATGTCAGAATTGATAACATCTCGAGTTCGAAATTTTGTATGACAAGAATAAATTTCTCTTACTACGTAATGGAGAAAGTTAAAAATAATGACAGAAATTTGGGGGTTTTTCTGGGAAAAATAGCCAAAACTGGGGGTTTTCCTGATTTATCTGGGGGAAATATTTTGACCGTCTGGTATCGCTATCTCTTACTGTAATGGAGAAAGTTAAAAATGCCAAAGACTGAACTGCCGCCACTAACATGTGACCTCTACCGCAAGCAGCCCGAACTCGGTATGCTTATGGCTTTATATACACGAGACTTAATGGGCTATTGCTCCCCCCATCGGCAATAAAAACACTAAAAGTACACATTTTAAGTCATCCGATAATCCATTTCCCTGCTCGTTTGGCAGCTGCCTGTTTTGAGGTCAATGGCTGCAGTTCATATTCCACTCACAAATTTAGACTGCTTCCTTTTGTAATCTCTAATTAAATCAAAAGCAATTCCTGCCACAACGCCGCTCCCAGTGGCACCGTTTTTAAGGCAATAGCACTCAGTTTGGATTCCCTTCAACTTCCATTACCGAGTATACAAGTACCCACTTGAAATCATTTGTAATTATGATTGAAGCCGAAAATACCCAAAGGGAGAGTGACTGTATTAAAATAGACATAGCCGCGCTCAAAAGGATTACACGTAGGATGTGCGCGCGCGAGCCCCACTGCATATTCCCAAGTGATTATGATCATTAAAAGCGAATGCCTGGTGGTATTAGCGTTCCCATTAATATCTGACAAAGTATAACATAAAAAAAAGATCTGGAACAGGGAGTTACTGCGTAAAAATCAAAATCCACTTAAATCATCTCCAGACACCGGATTCCGGATTCGAGAACCCTCATCATTCATTTTCCTCTCCAAACATATGCCACGTATCACAATCGACGAGCAGCAGAGGGAATCAAAAGTGTCTCCTCATTTTTATGGCACACGATTATAGTAAAGCATGTACCACGAGCTCGCGGAGCTCATTACCTTTAATTAAAGTTAGTCTAGGCATGGTGGAATAATTTCCAAGGAAAATCAAAGTCGAGTGGGGCCCTATTCACGTGGAACTATGTCGCGCAAATGTGCTTGCTCGTTGCCATGTGACGTGGGATTCTCTGCGTCGCCCCATTATGATCATTAGCGCACAAATGAGACATTTGACTGTGTTTGTCGGAATTTCAATTCGAGGACGACAATGAGCTGCTTCCGTGTGCAATTTTCCGACCTGATTCAATTACAGCACAAAGGAAAGCTTAACTCATCTCTGTTTTGTGTGGTGCCAGGGGAAGCTGGGAATTTCAAAGGGATGCTCTGGGGAAATTGCTTTTTTTTTGTTCATCTTTTAATATGAGTCCTGTTGTACTGCTTGTGTATTGCGGATAATGTTTAATGTCTTTCTGATTGTCAGACATACTAAGCCGGATGTGTAAGCTTCTCTGCAGGTCAGCTTCAGCTACGAGGTAGGAAGCTGCCGCTGTGGTCGCCCGTAGGAGAAACAGAATATGGAATTTTGTTTGCATTCCTCTTTTTCTGCAGACTCCATCGACTGTTTCCGGAGGTAGACCCTGCGTGTGGATGTGGAGCAGCCACAATAATTTCTTCTCGCAGTTTACATTCTTTGCGGTGGTCGGTGGCTGAGATGAGTTCTGCTTCCTGTCCGACTCGTGCTTCTGCTTTATCGCATGGCCATTACCAGTGGCATACACGAACGAACAGTGCTTATGAAGTCGTAAATATCCGCTGCCGAGGATTCTTGCTGCTGTTAGTGTGGTTTTTCCACTCGAAAACGACGGATAATAGAGGATAGCGTGTCCGGGTTGCATATCATCCTTCGTGGTATGCACTCTTGGTTAATTTTCCTTTTCCATTTCTTTTTGCAATATTTTTCAGCTATGCCCTTACGAAGTAAGGAAATGATCTCCCCCTGCTGGAGAGTGTTGGCAGCCAAGCGATGGTTATATTATCTAAATTCTGTCGATGGCAAGAATGGCAATTCGAATGTAACGGGTGGTTAAATTTTAAGGGCCGATGTTGAACGTGAACCACACCTGAACGTCAAGTTTTTTCTGCATTTAATTTGACATTCTCTCAGTTTCAGACTAACTCAATTTGTACCATGGAAAGATACACAATCGAGCAACGCGTTAAAGTTATTCAGGCTTATTATGAAAATGGGCGTTCAAATCAAAATGCATATCGTGCACTTCGTGATTTTTTCGGTCAATTTAATCGTCCAAATGTGCGTACAATCGGAAAAATCGTGCAAAAATTTGAGCAAACCGGGTCTGTAGGAGATGTGAAAACATCAATGCATGATGCTCGTACAGCTCGTACTGCAGAAAATATTGCTGCCGTTCGCGATAGTGTGGCTGAAGAGCCGTCCACCTCAACTCGTCGTCGTGCCCAACAATTGCACCTCTCACGCTCTTCGTTGATGAACATTATGCATAAAGACTTGCCTTGACTCAAGAACTAAAGCCTCTTGACCATTTGAAGCGTCGTAAATGCAGTGGCGTAGCAAGGGGGGGGGCAAGGGGGGCACAGGCCCCGGGCGGCACTTTGCCAGGGGCGGCAATTTGGAGCAGTTCATTTTATTTTTAAATAAATAATTTATATAAATTTATTAATATCATTTTGGCAAGTTCTGGTTAGAGAGCTATAAGCGCCCACTGTACTATTTTATAAGCTCTTACAATTTAAAAGTTGACAGGCGTAGTAGGAGTTTCTGTTTTTTGATTGCAAATAGTGTTGGTGATAAATCGATATCCTTACATATATGTACGAGTATATCTAAGAATTCAGAGATTTGTTCTTGAATTTGCATTAGACGTTATAAACTGAATATCCCGATGAACGTGTGAGGGGGTGTAAACGAAGTGGGATTTTGTACCGATCCAAGTGGTTGGAATTATTTTAAGATGCATATTCAAAATGGTTGAAAAACAAGAAAAAGTGGGAAATATTTGCAAAACATAAGTCTTGCCTAGCTGCTATTGCATTTTTAATGGAAGTGCGGAGTCTTAAAAAAAAAATATTTATATATATATAAACACAGATCGGCTTTTGGGCTGTAATTTTTCAGAAATAATTTAAAAATTTATTGGAATTTTGTTTTTTTTTTGCGGGATTCAAACATCGACCCCTCGCTTAGTAGTCCAACACACTAACCACTAAGCCACTGCGCCTACACTTTCGAGATATAAGCAGTTTCTAAAATTAGCGTTTTCGGTGCTTCGAATTTAAATTAAGGCCACAATAATTTTGGAGACATAAATTTTACTGTAACTACTCATTCTGGTCGAAACCGTTATCGCATTTTCTTAGAAAACTAAAGAAAACGAAATTAAAAAAAAAACTCTTTTCAAAAATCTATTGTACGATAATGGGTATGGTACGTCTCGCTTAAATTGTTGGGAAAATTGGCGTTTCATTAGGGTGCCGAAATGATCAATCTGGGAAATAGTAAAAAATCAAAACGATATTTCGTTGAAAAATTACTTGACAACACCAGCAAATTGCCAAATGATTTTTGCGAAATGATCAAAAATCATTTAAAAAAAATACGAAAGATAAAAACGACAATTAGTTATCGTGCAATGATTGAAAAATTTAAGGAATAAAAAACCGAATTTAAAATTCAGGATTGCAAAATAAAAGAAATATTTAAAGACTAAAGGCAAACAAAGAAAAACCGAATGAATTTTGCAAAATAATGGTAGCCCTACGATAATATAGACAAAAACTGAGCCCTCTATTCAGCTAGAAATGACCATATTACAATATAGAAATGAATTTTTGTTTTCGAGACATTTCGAAATTTCAAAGTACCTACCGTTATTCGATTCCAGAAATTTTACCAAGTTTACAAAGGTATTTTTTTTTAATGTGTGAAAAAATGATGGGGGCGGCATAAATTGGGTCTGCCCCGGGCGGCTCCAACCCACGCTACGCCACTGCGTAAATGGTCAGAATGGTGGCAAGAAATGGCCACAGTGGATGATCAATTTTCGAAGAAAATCATCTTCAGTGATGAGGCACATTTTCACCTCTGTGGATTCGTCAATAAGCAGAATTGCCGCATTTGGGCGAATGATAATCCAAGAGTGATTGTCGAAAAACCAATGCACCCACAAAGAGTGACTGTTTGGTGCGGTTTATGGGCTGGCGGCATCATCGGGCCATATTTTTTTCCAAAATGAGGCCGGTCAGGCAGTTACTGTAAATGGTGTTCGCTATCGTGAGACGATAACGAGCTTTTTATGGCCCGAATCGGAAGATATGGATGTGGACGATATGTGGTTTCAACAGGACGGTGCCACTTGCCACACAGCTAACGAAACAATGGCTCTCTTGCGCGATAAATTCAATGGCCGTTTAATCTCACGTGGTGGCGATGCCCATTGGCCGCCAAGATCATGTGATTTGACACCGTTGGACTTCGTTCTTTGGGGTTATTTGAAAGCGAAGGTGTACGTCGATAAGCTAGCAACAATTCAAGAGTTGAAGTATGAGATAATTCGGCACATTAACGGCATAGAACCTCAATTATGCCTCAGCGTCATCGAAAATTTGGACCATCGGATGAAGGTGTGCCGCCGATGTCGCGGCGGCCATTTGGCCGATATTTTATTCCATTCATAATTAAACCATACCAATATTTTCATAATAAAAAAGAAATGACAATAATTTCCTAAATAATTTGTGTTTTATTCAAAACCAACATCGGCCCTTAAAACTTAACCACAGTTTATTTTCTTTCAATATTACTTCTTGCGTAATAGAGATTTTGAAAGTTTTGCAACAAACACCAAAAGCGAACGGAAGAAAAATTGATGAAGGGGCGTGAATTGGTTGCGAACTTTGCCGATTGTTTGAATAATGGACTTCTGAGCAACAAATGACCTTCGACTTTGAGTGTCAACTTAAGTCGCTTCATGATTATTGGCCAAAGAGTATACTGAGCCACTTTAACCGCTCACATTTGACAGGGAATCCCAGTGAGACTCTGCAAACACTTCAAGTATTAGGTAAACTACCTACCACTACCACCCCTCTCCAGAGGCACTAAATTACATTCCAATCCTCATCAGGGATGCACAATTGTTTCGAAAATCCCCAGACACATCTCCACCAATTAGGCAAATGCACTTAGCGTAAATCCTTACACAGGCATTTAACAAAATTAATGCCAACGCTTAGCATATCCGCATTTAAACAGAAATCCGCTCCGAGTAATCCCCTTAACAGAAAATTCCATCAGCCAACGCAGAGAATGCAACAGTTAAGCGAGTAAAGACGCGTCTCGCGAGGCTTCTCAATTTACCGTGTAATATAATAAATTTTCCCACGTGCCACTAATTCCTCAAGGTGCCCCCCCTAAGCCATTTGTGTTCATTCAATTCCAATCTCATGCATCATGACTGCCCTCCTCTCGCACAGACCAAATAATGAGGTCGAGTGCCTCCTTCTGTTTTCCGTATTCAAACAAGGGGCGCTACCCTTCAATTGGACACCAATAATCCCCTACCCCTTGTACAAAGTATACGAACACCGCTTGTCGACGTTGAGATGTTTCTCTATCCAAATGACTAATTTATGGTGCCTCCGGCCATTGCCTTTCAGCCGAAATCAGTTCGAATTAATGCCAGTCATTCCCTGTTGAGGATTCTTCAACATTTTTGTACAATTCACGGCGTCTATTGGTACAGGGATTACGCTCATCAATTTGCTTGTTATCATCAGCCATTCCAGGGAAATCCATCAGCGGAAGTGGACCGAGCATAGAAACTGGAGGGAAAATGTTTTTCTCAGCTTTCATTGAATTTATTCAATTCCGCTTGTTCGAATCGGACAAGCGATGGCGATATACCGAAGCGAGACGACTTCGAAAAGAAAATCAGCCAATCAATCATCCAATCACGTCGCCGCCACTTCGCTTACTCGCCGCCTTGTGTCCGCCTGTCTGGTCTTTGTCAAGCGAGAAGAAGTAAACTTTAGCTGGGAAGTTACCTTTCCTTAACTTTATCCCTCAATGCCAAATGGTAAGTGAATTGTACTTTTCCATTGGGACCGCATTACATCAGCAGCAGCAGCCAGAAGAAATACGGGCGGGTATAGTGGAGGCAACTACTGCTATCCTTCGACGTCCTTGTTAAACTTCGATATCATTGAATCCAATTGGGAATTGGACGAGAGCTTGTCTTCCTGTCTTTCGGAGGAGGGCGAACTATCCGATGGCAGAGAGATATAGAAAAATTACGTGGCTGTTGGGTTGTCCTCGGTTTGGTGATTGATCTTCAGCAGGCGGATGCTGTCGGATTTGATTGTCTGCCTGCCTGGCTGTATACATGAATAACGGAGAGTTTGATTTCGTTTCGCTTCATGAACTACGAGTATACTCTTGTGAATGGTGGCGCAACAAATAGGCGACGAAGCTCTCTACCTACACGGGTAATCTGTTTCGTGCCGATGACATTTTTCATGTAAATCAGGATTCTTCAAGAGGACTTGTATTGATGTTTCCTTCCGGCATGACATAGCCAAGGATTTGGGAATGGCTTCGGATTTATGTCTGCAGTTATGTGTGCGTTGTATGATGCCGACTGGAGCGCAAATGGTTCGACTTTTGTGAGTAACGGTAATTTATTGGCAGATTCGATTTTTCTTGTCTTTTTCTACTTTTTTTTTTTGACTAGGTACAAATGAACTAAACGAATGGCTGTTGGATTTTGCCCCACCTCTGATGATAACTACAAAAAGTAGGCACGCCGTTTGCTTTGGAATACCGCAACATTTTTCTCTTTCACGCGGCTCTCAATTCACAACATTACCTCCACTGGTAATTGGCTATCTAGCTCTGATCGTTATCACTTTTTTGTAGTTCTATTTTTTTTTTTTTTTTTTATAACTAAATACTTGTGGTTCAAAGGTGATTTATATTTTAAGATTTTTGTACACAAGTCAACTTATAAAAAAGCGATCCTATCCTACGCCCTCTGTCGGGATATCATTTAAAATATCCCCTTCTCGGTAGCGGAGAACGATTAAGCATATTCGTTCTTTAAATCACGACATTTTATAATGCAAATGTGAAAACCAGAGTCAGTTTACAAGTACTACCACTATCACTACCTTACAGTAGGAAAAAGTAATAGTTCTGATATATTAAGGAATAGGGATGCTTCTGAAATAAATTTGGTGCTATAAAAGCTCAGCGGAACTACTTTGTTTTACTGGCGGAACATGCGTATATACAGTGACAGAATTATTTATTATGAGTAGGACATTGTGAACGCATGAACATTTTTTAACAAAACAATTTTACGCAAAAATGTGTCTTTAAAAAAATTAGAAATTGTATCCCGCTTTTTAAAGGGTTAAAGCTTATATGCTGGCGAAAATCTGACAGCCTTCGGACTTGATGTATCGGAGTTGATTGATTGTCGATTGTTTCAGTTGACGTTTATGAAGGAATGGCCGACGAATCTGGTCAAGAAATTCGTGACGGAGTACTAAGCTGTCAACTTCGCATATGTGGCTGACGTAGAAAAAGTGACGTTTCCGACTAATCTAGTTTTTGCGTTCAGTTTACACTCTAGATTCTTGAATGTGCCCTATATGATCGCAACGAACGATATGTCTTGTCAAATTTAAACCGAATGTCATTAGCGTTATCAGACATTCCCGATTTTGACTATGACTTCGGCTTTTTCCGCGGGATAGCTTTTGTCCCGATATACCTACACTGATTCAAAAAAATATAATGAATTTATCAGAGATTTTGAGACTTTTCTTTCATACTGTAATTTTTGCCAAAACTATAGGTCTGTTCCCTTACTTTCTGGTTCAGTATTGATAATAAGTCACATTTCTCTCTGTGCGAGAGAATTCGCTCACCGAAATGAAATATAACCAAAAAGAAAAGGAACGAGTTGAACCAGAAATTTGAAAATGCCATTTTTTTCTAGGAGCATATAAATTCAATCAGTAGAACAAAGAACAAATATAAAGAACAAATTTGAATTGTTTTTTATTGTAGAAATTTAGAAGTTCAATTTTAAAATGTTATACAAGCACAAAATATAAATGAAATCAAATAAAAAAGTCAGTTATAAATTGGTATTTCAACGATTTGACAACCAGCAGTAAAAAAAACAACTAGCCCAAAGAAATTTCTAGGGTTAATATTTGCAGGTTTTTTATGGAGAGTTTTTTTGGTTTTTGGCTCTCTTCTGCCGAACTTTTGCATTAGGGAACGAAGTTTGACAAAATTTGGCTAAAGTGTTTAAATGCATTATCGTTAGGAAACAGACCTACAGTATATCAAACTAATGCAGCCTAGCGAAGTAATGTAATTGATATTGACCCTTTAGTTTTAAAGTAACTCAGTAGTTCAGTAGGTATTCTAGTTCTTTGGGCGATTGACAGAAGCATTTGACAGCTGAAAAGTCAGCCAATTATTCAATCGGGAATAAAATGGAAATTTTACATATAACAAATAAATAAAGTAACATTTTTAATAGGGATTAAATTGATTGCCAACACACCGGAGTAATATTAATGCATCGTAGCTCAGGGAAATTACTTACTTACTTACTTAAGGTGGCGCTACAGTCCGGGGTGGACCTGAGCCTCAACCAATACGGCTCTCCAGTTAGCGCGATCTTTGGCTAACTGCCTCCAGTTGCGCACTCCAAGTTGGTTGAGGTCCCCTTCCACTTGCGCGCGCCACCTAAGTTGAGGTCTTCCTCTACTGCGTTGTCCCTCCGGGTTGGAATCGAAGACTCTCCGGGCCGGAGCGTTGATGTCCATTCGCTCTACATGTCCTAACCATCTTAGACGACTAAAGCGTACTTTTCTGACCAGGTCGATGTCGCTGTACAGCTCGTAGAGTTCGCTGTTAAATCTTCTCCTCCAAATCCCGTCAACGCAAACGGGACCAAAAATCACTCGAAGAATTTTGCGTTCGAAGCGACCAAGAAGATCCTCATCCGTTTTTGCTAGGGTCCATGCTTCTGCGCCATAGAGCAGGACAGGGATGATGAGAGTCTTATATAGAATCTCCTTAGTGCTTCTTGACAAGGCCTTACTAATCAATTGCCGTCTTAGGCCAAAGAAACAGCGGTTGGCAAGAGTGATTCTTCGTTTGATTTCTGAGGTGATGTCATTTTCAGAGTTAATAGCGGAGCCGAGGTAGACAAAGTCCCGAACTACCTCAGGGAGATTAGTGGAAAGAAAAACAAAACAGACCGTCATAAAAATAATAAAGTACAACACACGATAATTATAGTGGAAAAATGTTATAAAAAAACACTTTTATTTATTCCTTCTCAGTAATACCTATGCTCCTGCTCACATTGGTGCCTGCTGTAAGACTCAAGACTGAATATCGTCATACAATTATTAGAACCTTCTCGGTCTTTCGTTAAGTTTTATATCCTCGCTCAATACATCGACCGCCCGGTTGCAAGACTCATACAGTTCGATACAATTAAATTGTTATTCTGTAATACACCATTTAGCCAAAGCTGTTGACTTGATTTATTTTTGCTTGATGGAGTTTAGCATACTTTGCGTTTCGTTTCAACTTTCCTTCACAAATTTAGCCCCCCAACAGAGCCATTCACATTCCACAATAATCACATAAATACAGACCGCTTCTCTCCCTGTTGACGACAAAGTAAAGACAACAAATTTCAGTTTTTACTTTCCAAATAAGGACATAATTTGATTAGCTTACCCAAGTTGAGAACCCAGCGCAACCCCAAGATCAAAGGGCCTTGTCCCCTGCAACGCCGTAATCGCCATCGCAATCCGTCCCTTCTTCCCAATTTAATAATATTTACCTACTTTCATCTTTCCGGGAGAAGTTTCCGCATTTTCATATGCGCAGTGCATGGTCCATGCTGGTCCAGAAATATACGATAAAAAATCTCAGAATTTTCCTTAAGGAGGCAAAAAAAAACAAAAAAAAACAAACAGAAAACAGAATATCAAGTTTCCTTGTTGGCGATGCCAAACGACGGTACACAAGTTGGTGTGTCCCTCCTCCCTCGGCTCTGCTCCGTACACAAATTGAATCATACACCTTAATAAGATTCCGATGTCCTTGCATGAAATATTCCTCCTATGTGTGTATGTACTCGAGATCTGTATTAGCTTCGGCATAGTGGACGAGATAGCATTCTTGAAATGAAATGAAAATGCTTCAAGAGGTTTGCTCGGATTCCTATTGCATTGCATTGATGTGGAATGGAGTGAGCGAGAGGGAGAGACAGGGCGGTCCTGTTTTATTACGTGTGATTATGGTATTATTGAGTTAAGTTTTCTTGCAGTGCAAGGACAATCGAATTAAGTGTTTTTGAGTCAATCGGATTGTCTTTAGTTTTGGAGGACTCTTCTCGATCGAGGCTGGTATTTGGATTCTAACGTGGGAAGGAATGTGCTTTCTAACCGTACACCAGTATATCATCATTTTTCCAGACGGTTTTTGGTGAAACATGAACATCCTTGATTTGGCTATTCTTTGCGAAGCACGCCTTGGGTCGAAATAAATTTTGCCCCCCCATCCGGGGTAAGGAAAATTGAAAGCCGCACGCACACTGAATAAATAGACAGAAATGGACCCGAAATTTGTGAATATGAAATGAGTGTACTGTATGTATCGTGTAGAGGTTATGTAAAATACCAATCGACCATATATCAGTTACCCTTGTAAGTTATTTGACCTTTTAAGGGACTTTTGCTGAAGATGTGTGTGCGCACATCGCACATATTGTGCGAGTGCGTGTGAAGAGTTTGCTTAAGAGCAACCCAATTTGATCGCCTGTTTATTTTCGAAGGACCATTCAGAGGATAACGAATCGGGTCGTATGAACATTTTTTTTTTTTTTGCCTTCCTCGCAAGGTGAATGTTAGAAACTCGTATACTTTGCGGAGTGTGTGCGTATATACGTGATATTTATTAAAAGCGACAGGTTAACGCGTTTGCTCAAGATGAATTTTTGATTGCAGAGCAGAGATAAAAGCGAATGGGAAACGGAACTTCGGGTCGTGTGCTTTGGATTTATTAGATAAAATGTTTGTTTGTGCCGGATATGGATTTGCGACGTCAAATTTGTCGCTAAAGGGTCGGGTATTGTTTGATTTGAGAACACATTCTCAGAGTTCATGTGATAAATCTCATGTGTTCATCGATATAAACTCTCGGATTTGCCCCATATCCGCTGGCAAAAATCCAAATCCTTACCACAGAAAAGAATACAAAAATCACGTATGAACATTCAGCATCGCATTTCAATTTCAGATCATACTGAGGCAATAAGTCGCACCCGAGAAGCTGCTTTCGCTTACAAGTCCATTCAATTTAAGAGTTAACAAATGACTCTCGCCAACAAAGCTGTTGAGATATTGGAGTCACCTCACAATCTAGCATCGAACCATCTACCAACTACCATCCAAAATGAAAATGATAGGAAGCCGCAAGGATAACATACAGTTGAGCGAGAAGATTTAATATCGCAATTTACCACAAAAAAAAAAAAATACGTGTTTAGCATTACAAATGATTTGCCATTCACGCTATGCCGGCGGGGTGGCTGTGTAAAATGTTGCACCCTTTGTACCCACCTGTGCATGTGCACTCTATAAATAAACGTACAGAACATCAGGTGGGATTCCATTGACAGGAACTAAGCATCTACCGCCATCAGCAACTGCATAGCATAGTCACTTCAACAAGGCATTTCTTGTGTGTTGGATGTTGGATCTCTGCACGAATGTTGGAGCATCGCAAATGTGCCGCAAGACAAATTCGTGTGTAACCCGACTGTCTGAAAGGAAGCTTACTGGTGTGTCGTCATTGGGATGATGATTAATGATGACTTCGATTCGAAGGGATTTCGAACAGTTTTGTGCATTTGAAATATTTAATCGCGTCTCTAACTCGGTGGAAGCATTTAACCCCGAAAGTATGTTGCAAAGGTGGGAGGTACCCAAAAGTATGCAACTAAAAGTCAGATAATCAAATATTCAACTGATGAACGTTCTCATATCGTAGATTGCTTTAAGATTTACTATACGACTTCCCAACTAAACCTACCCATTCGGGGTCTTTTTTTCTTGTCCGTATAGTCAGTCAATGTATCATGTAACTCCAGGTGAGGGAGATTTTGTAATCTTTTAGTGGATGAGCAGCGTTAGGAAAGGCCATCAGGCACTAGGAGTGATGTGTAATAAATCATTGGACACTTTGTCGAATGCGAAGAAATTTATAACTGACGGGCGGCTATTTATCTGTCCCGAGGTGGAAGCACAATAACTTGGAAAGGAATATCGAGAAAAGCGGGTTATTCAGGAGGGAATTTTGTTATATATGTTTTTTCTTGCAATGTACTTAATTTTATTCCCATCAGAGAGGGGTTTCATGTACATACTGTGGTGAATCAAGCACATAGGAATTGTGGTGAATCGGGCACTTATTCACCCTCCAAGTTCAACTTCCAATTGTAGACTGGAATCTGTCAAGTTAGCTAATTCTAGAACCATCTAGAGAAGAGTTGGAATATACTACTGGAATATTCGCTGATAGGTGGCAGAGCGGATATAAAAGGGGCGCGTTGAGAACAGAGATTGACAGTTGATTTTTAACCAGTGATTGTTAAAGTTCGAAAGAGTAATCAGTTGTGAGATAAATAAGTGTAAAGGAATACAGTGAATAAAGCGATTGGATTGAAACGTGTAAGAATTTATTTAAGTGATATTGTTTTGGTACTTAATAAGTGAATAATTAGAAATTGTGAATAAAGTGATTTTATTTGAAAAGTTGAACAGAATAGTGTTTTATCTTTTCGAATCACAGCCTGAATGTAACACTACCTTCGTGCAGCAAGCGCTATTGGTGCATTATTTCAAACGAAATTCAATCACTTTGGCAAACGTTTTCTAGACTTACCAATGCTCACAGGAAGCAGACTTGAGCGGGTTGGTAAGACTGGTAAATAAAGACATATGTAGGTGGTGTTGTGGTGGTTTAAAAACTTTGGAGCTTGCAGATAGGTGCAAACTCTCTATTTAAGGAGTGGCATCTTCAATAAATGCTAAGGCAGAAGTGGGATACTGGCAAGTTCCGGCCAGGGACTGTTATAAATTTCAAAGCTAACAACGTAATGATTAAGGTCAAATCCAAATGCAGTCAAGATGCGTATGCAATGGATCGTTAGTTCAAGTTTTGAGTGGTTTGTTAGAACAATTTAATGCAGCGTTGTTAGAACAATAAAAGATTGCAGAGGTTTACGTACGTCCCGATTTGTGAACTCAGTACCTAATCATAAAAATTAACTGTAGGGCTTGAAATACCTGAAGCCAAAAGAGAGAAGAAGAGTGCGATAAAGGCTTCAGTTGGTAGTAAACTCGACTTCTTTGTGAAGCTTGTAAATGGATTAGATTTCAAAGATGACAGTGGCTCAAAGTAGATCGAAATCTATCCACGTATTTGGTCGTATATTTTCAACTCCCTGAGAGAGTCTCGCTCAATTTTTTGAGTTTAACAGATTTTTAGTTTTTGGCTCGGAAAACGAAAAGTATGCGAATAGACCTATTCTCTGAACTGTTTCGAGCCAAGAGAGGAACTCGAACTACTCGTTACTAGTTATTTTGATAATTTTCTATTTTTCTGTCATTTTTGATGAGAACGTGTATAAACTTTGTGCGATTGCGATCGATTTATATCGATTGGGTTCGATTTAAACCGCGTACCCGAATGAACCTAATGTACCTACCTATGTATTATGTATTTGGAACAGGTTTCGGACTTTACTGCAGTAGATTTACTGCAATTTTAAGAAAAAAAAATCTACTACACCACTGCCCTCGACTGGAAATCTACTGCAATTTATGTGAATTGCGGAAATCTAAAATAAAAATTGAAATTATTTATACATTTTCGTTTCTTAGTATATTTTTATAAGCCCATTGCAAATAATTAGTTACATATAATCTATTACAATATATTTTAAAAGAAAATGCTGCATGAACTGATACCTACTGAAGTCAAGTCTCAAGTGTGTCTTTCTCTCTCTCTCTCTCTCTCTCTCTGTTTCTAAATTTATTGTTGTTGTTGTTCTGCTCTGTTTTCGCTTTTTTTATTATTATTTATTTTTATGTTTAAACTAATACCTACGTTTTTAAAAAAATATTTGAAAACTTCATTTTTATCGCATTTTTTTCTAAATTCAAAATCTACTGCAAAAAAGTGAATCTATTGCACTTGTTTTTTAAGATCTACTGCGAAATTTTATAACTGAAGTCCGAACCGTGATTTGGAACCATTAAAAACATTACGAAGTCAATTGTTCACAATAAAATTTATAAAAAAAAATTCAATAATCTGCAAAGTAAACAAATCATTGCAAGACCTCTTTAGTTATCGTCCAAACGCTATCGTCTGGCTGGACGATAATAGTCAGTTGTCAGTCTATTATTGAGTTATGGGAAGTAAATGTTGTATTGTCAAAATTATGTCGTCCAGACGATAGTAATTTTCAATGTTTCGTGATGCCAATGCAAGGCTATCGTCGGAAAGAGTGCCCAGCCTATACGTTAGACGATATATCGTTTTTGAAATGTTGATGATCAAAATATCTACGATTTCTTGGATTATCGTAAGTTTTCAATACTGGATGTACTGGGTGAAGGTCTTAAACTCGTAATTTGTGTACTTAGTTGCTACATTTGCAGGTCTCTTAAGTCGTGTCAAAAGTTACTTGGTTCCTTGAAGCCATACAAATTTCAGATAGTGAGTTAAATGCTTATTTTAATACTGAAGTTCTTGGGGATTAGCTTAGTTCCCAATTTACAGTTCGGCGTTGAACGCGTGTGTGCGTCGGCATCGGCATTGACGCACGTTTTTTCCGAAACCTTACGATATAAAATGCCAAATGCCGTAGAGTATGACAGATTAAAAGTTTGGAGTGGGATTGTTTTTTTTTTTTTTTTTTAGCTAATAGACACAAATTCAGAGCAAAATTTCAATTTCAAGTCTAGCCCTTTTTTCTTTTAGCTGTAATTGAAGAAGAACTAATTGAAAATTAACTCTCCAAAATACAACAAAATTATAAATAACAATAGGTATATTAAAGCAAAAAAACAACCTTAATACGGATACAAGACCCTGAATTCATATTTTTTCTCCAAAAAATTCAAAGAAATCAGTGTTACTTCACAAAAAAAAAAAAAAGGATTAGTGGATCGGTGTCATTCTCTTAACATGCGACAGCATATGTAAGCCTACAATTCATAAACTGGCATTAGCTAAACATTCAAGATGGTGGTCAGAAATGAATTAAAAAGGTAAGAAAGGCGTAAAAGTTCCTCTCAAGTGGATAGTTCTAGCCGTGAAGTCACAAATATGGGTCGTAGGGATACTGAATACTGATACTGGATGAATGTGCTAACCTCAGGTATCATCTTTAAAATATGAGATTTATTGAGGATGACTCCTGTAGAGTATGCTTGTCTTGTAAGAGGAGGAGCAATTTTTCCGTTGCCTAGAGCAGTGCTAGATTTCAACTCTTAATGAGTCAGAATCTTTATGCCCAAATCATAATGTCACGTTGAGGGGCTTTCATTTGCTGAAAAACCAATTACAACTTCAGGCTTTGAATCGACTTTAGATCATAAATATCGTTCGTAAAGTTCAACGCGACACTTGATTAGACCTACTTTCTGCTATTACGCGCGTTTGACAACTTTAGAATTTCGAATTGTTCGATTTGAAGTCACATTCCTTTGACAAAGGCATTCACTGGTTCCTGGTGAAGGTTGATATCAATGTCAGAACATACTGGGCTGTACAATGTACATTTGGTTAAACTATTGTACAAACTTCAAGGCTATATACAAGGTTGGCCAAACGAGATCACCCTATTGGAAGATGCTCTTATTTTTGCAAATGGCCGCCAATGTCAATTCTGTTTTGACATTTGTGGACTAGATAGATGCAGATTATAAGTGAACAAGCCATGGAACGATGCACTTCCCAAAACGCGGAATAATTTCGAATTTTCGATTTTTCGAACAAAATCATAATAACTGATGAGGCTCATTTTCACCTCAGCGGGTACGTGAACAAGCAAAACTATCGCTTCTGGGGCACCGAAAATCCACGAGTAATGCACGAGGAGCCATAGCATCCGCTCAAAGTTACTGCATGGTGCGCTGTTCATGCTGGAGGAGTCATCAGGCCATTTTTTTCGAGAACGCTGCTGGGCAAACGACAACAGTGAACGGTGCGCGCTATAGGGCCATGTTAACCGAGTTTTTTCTGCCGCAATTGGACGAATTAGGACGGGAGGACATGTGGCTCCAACAGGACGGAGCTACGGCACACACTGCGCGAGCCACAACCGATATTCTGAAGGCGGTGTTCCCGGGTCGCCTCATCTCTCGTTTTGGCGATTTGCACTGGCCCGCAAGATCGCACGATCTAACCGTTCCAGACTTTTTTTGTGGGGTTTTTTCAAGTCCCGTGTTTACGTGAACAAGCCCGAGACCCTAGAAGCCCTCAAGGACAACATTCGACACGAGTGCGAGAATCTGTCGCCCGAAGCTCTCGCCGAAGTGATGAAAAATAAAACGAGCCCGTATGGCAATCAATTGTGACGGCCGATATCATCTTCTCGACTTGACCAATAAAATTCTAAAGGTTCAGATAAACATCAAAAAACAGAATCGAAGTTTTTCATTTAGAAAAAAAATGAGAGCCAAACAACATCGGATGACTTTTTAAATCTTGCTGTTTATATGCGTCATACACTCACACCTCATACGTCTCATTGTCAATAGCGCAATGTCTGCTCCTTTTCTAGCAATATTCATTTGGTATTGTCCCTAGAGTATACATTTTCTCAGCCCCGAGTTATTATTTTCAACTGTAAATTACATTCGTAATCGCCACCCCTTTTAGGACAATTCAAAGGTGAACAGGTTAGCCTTTAACGTATAGGCGAGCATTTCTTCCTGCTGTCATCCCCCACTGCATCCTGCCAAAGGACTATCTCAAAAGATACCTTACGACCTTTATTCTCAGCAAATTGGTTACTTATTCAATTTTCTAGTTATTCTCCCATTCAAGTATATGCTATTGCTCTATACCTATGCTATAGATATTTCGTTACAACATAAACCACCCTTAATATATTGCTATCTAACAACTATCTTCCATTTGTCAGGGAAAAGTTCAACACGACAAATTGCTACTTAATGGCATTATGTAAATTTGAAAGTGCATCTCACAATAAATTCAGAAAACTCGTAAGTGTCTTCCCTGTAAGTTCACCGGGGCACACAAAACGCACACACAATAGATTTTCGTAAAAGTCTCCTTTATGCATGAGAGACAAATGAAAACTACAATAACAAAACAAAAAAAAAAGGAATGAAAGAAAACTTAAACCGAAAAGAAACCAGAAGAGGAAGCAGCAGCAGTGAGTCAGGGAACAGGGACTCTTAAGAGTCGTCTGGCAAGTGGATAAGTTTCTCGTTCTAGGAGTGAATCCACCTCCACCATAAGGTTGACAACGACGACAATAACGATGATTGCGACTTAGAGCGATGCATCAACGAGAGACAAATGCATACGTTTGAGTCATAACAAATTTGCATGCTACGCTGATAGTGATGGATAATAGGGCGCCTTGGCGTTTGGAACAGAATATTCCATTCCAGCAATGCGCGATTGCGATTCCCTCAAGCGGCAACTGAATGATGTTAACTCGTTGAATGTTTTTAAGTTCATTTCTCATTGCAAGGGATGTCTGGTGGGGTTTTTTTTTTCATAGCTTAGGTTGAGGAAGCACACGCTTGTTGAAGTAGTTTGGAGGGGAAATGGTGTTTTGTTCGTTGCTTTAAAAGTGTGTCAAACGAGGAAAAACGTTTAAAAATAAGATTCCCCGTATTTGCATTGCGGGCTTTCTATTGAAAGAATCAGTTTATAAATAGGTTACGCACTTTTGCTGGCATACCTACTGATTGGGGTTTTGTATGAACTATGAAACATTGACACAATGAATGGTGGAATTGCGTGGGTGAATTCCAAGTGTTGTTTTGTCAGAAATGGTAAAATTATTAACAAAACGCAGAGGGACTTAGTAATAATTTTCAACCCTAACACTTAATATTTCGTGGGTCACAAATGGGTAATTTATATGGAAAATTGATTGAAAATTTGAGTTCCTAAAATCTAACCTGATGTAGGGATGCCAGACGTGCCCCTTTAGGGAGGAGAGTCCCCCTTTTTCATCCTTAAATGCTGTGTGTCCCCCCTAATACAAACCACTGCCCCCCTTATTAAGTCAAAATTCAACATTCAATTGAAAACTTTCTTGTTAGGTATATTTTTAACAAGATACTCTGTAAACACATCCATTTGAAGTGTAAGAAAACTTTCAAAGCTGAATGCTTTGCTTTGGTAAAATGTACGAACCCAAAGAAAAAAAACAGCAAAAAAAGAATTTGTTCATATAACCAGTACCCCCCTAGAAAACTCACAATGTCCCAGTTTTCATATTTTTGTATCTGGCAACACTCGCCTGATGGGACAATCTATACTTATACTAGCTGGCCCGGCGAACTTCGTTCCGCCCAAATTCATTAATGTAGGTAATGAAGTTAATAATTCCGAGCTTTCGCTTCATTCTATTCAAGAGGTATATTAAAATTAAGTAAATAAATAAAATAAAATCCTTGTCGGCCAACCTACCGCTTTTTGACTGAAATGATTAATGGTACACAACATTTTTTGTTCTATTTCTATTATCGGGTGTGTACACGTACAAAGCGAGAGCTTTGCCGACACGTGAAATTCAAGATTTATGCCAAACACATCCAGCGATTGTCCTTGCGACTTATTAATTGTCTTAGCAAAAGCGAGACGTACGGGAAATTGAAGACGCTTACATAAATACGAACGGCAAATCGTTCTGAATAAGTGGAATCCGCGAAATAACAACACCTTCGCCTATGAATTTTCCAATCAAAATCGTTGCTTGAATTATATTTGATATTAAATTCTTCACAATCAAACGCGTACCGCTACAAAGTTTTGGTTCATTTAGGTTGCGCAACAAAATTATTACTGAGACGATTTTAAGTTTCAAATTGTGTGGAGGCAAGCCCGAAGCATCCAAAGAATTTAAAAATTCTGTGGGATAGTAGGTGGCTTCGTTTTCATCCATCACGGAGTCGACTGATTTGTATGAAGGCAACTCACCAGCGATTTGGTTTTGAATGGCGAAATTCAAATGTTCGACGTTCTTGTTTTTTGCAGCCAAAATCACTCTCCTCTTACACTCAGCCAATCATGGCCAATATTATTCTGAGCGATATTTGGGAAAACATTCATGATTAGTTCTTCCGGTGTCGTTGTAAGGTTGCAAAAATTTTGTGGAAACTCAATCAGGTCGGTGATCATTGCTCCACCGAAAGGTCATTACGTAAACGATTCAGGGCCTCCAATGCGCGTTTGTAAGCCATTGTGCAATCGTCCCATATAATAATCTTACATTGCTGCAGTACTTTCGCCATCGCAGTGTTCTTTGAAATGTTGCATGTAGGTTCTTCTTCCACTTGCAGATTCAATGGCAATTTCAATGCAGGATGAGCTTTTCGACCGCCTTCTAACAAAGTAGCCGCTATCCCAGAAGAGGCTAGGGCCAAGGCGATCTCAGATCTCGAACGAATTGTAGCCAAAATAAGTGAAATCATGAATGTATTTCCAGTTCCGCAATTTTCATTATCGACTGCTTGTATCAATTCATCGTACACATTCTTTTATTCTTGATTCAACATTGGCACATTTGTTCGAACAGCTTAACTCGATGCGATTCGACCGAAGTCCATTTCTCGCTCCAATTCTGCATTAAATGCATCTTGGCTGTGGCATCCCCAATTTGCACAACAAATTGCCACTCATGAGCAGACACATATCCTCGATCAAAATCAAAGCTTTGTTGCGCATTCCATCTGACATCTCCAGTTCATTATCCGATGTCACAGTACGAATTCGATGCAACTGACATCTCCAGTTCATTATCCGATATCACAGTACGAATTCGATGCAAAATATCGTCGGCCATATCATCTTTGTATAATCAAAGTATCTACTTCATTTCAAAAAGTTACTTAATGTAACATAGTAAACATAATTTATTAGAACGAACTTTTTAGGTACCTATAGGTAGGTATTTAAAAAAAAAAAAACTTTCAAAATTGTTGACAACAACAATTTGGTTGGAAAATAATTAAAATAATTGACAACAACAATTGCTTTTAGAATTTCAAATATTTTTTTTTGTATTTGAGGTGTCACTACTCGATTTCTATCCAGTTTCTTTTTTTCTTTTTTTTTTCAAAGTGTACGAAAATGAATTTATTGGAATAAAAAAATCAGCGACTATAAATTGAGGTATAAACTATCCTATCTCTCAAGTGGGACAAAACTGCACACAATGTGCAAAATTAGTTAAAATCGGTTCAGTAGTTTAGGATTCCATCGCGGAGCAACCTGTGACACGTGATTTTTATATATAAGATTAAAACTGTAGGCAATTTTTTTGTTACATAATGGCGTGAAAACTACTGCACAGATTTCGATGAAACTTTTTTTGAAATGTTCCTTAAGATTTTGTGCAACACATTGGCTATTCCCTTTCATTGCCATGCCTATTTTTTGGAGCGTTTTTGAGCAAAATGTGTTTTTTTTTTCTGACTTTACTGCCTTTAACTCGCCATTACTCAAATAATTCTTAATCAATGCAAAAAAAAATACTTAGGAGAGCCAACACATTTATAGTTATTTCAAGTCATCAATCAGCTTTCTATGTCCTCTAGAAGCTGAGCTGCAACCTAAAATCTACCACCAAAAAAATAAATTTATTTTCGCAGATCGAATATTATCAGCAGCCGCGGTTCTTGATCGTTGTTCTGCTTTGGGGTGGTTTGCTGGTGCACATCGCACAAGCACGTTCATATGAAAAAAAAAAACAGGGACAATGTGTTTCTGAGGAAATGCGCAGATGGCTGATGACGTGTGGTGTGGTGATGGACGTATGGTGGAGTTGGTGTATATAGAAATTGAGTTCATGGTTCTTGTTTTAATGGTTGTTATAGTACCTACGTTGATACCTACAGTAAAGAATTGAAGAATTCAAGAAGTAAAGACGATATAGATGAATTAAGTTGTTGGATTTATTTATTGTTGGTGTAGATACAAATTTCCGTTAAGGCTTTTGTTTTAGTGGTTGTTTTGATATTACCTACGTTGATACCAGTGGCGTCTCGTCAGGGTGTGCAAGGTGTGCATTGCACACCCTGATCTAACGAAAATAAGTCCCTCATCAAACACTGTGTAATAATAATTACACACAAATAATGATATGCACAATTCCATAACCCATAAAACCTCCATAACACAGCCAATAGCTACAGCCTACACCATACCTATTCATATTCATCCTTTATAAATTATAAATCTTCTTTCAAAATTCCTTCACCTCTGAGAAAAAAAAAAATTAACTCGTACAAAAACTCGCTGTGCACCATTCTGTTGATTTCATCAAATAAATTCATCCAACTCCAAACTATATCCCTCTACAAGATTTCTCCAGTATTCATCCCCATCGTCATTCGTCACCCGCACGCCGCCGTACTTAAATCGCTTTAATTTGATGAACTTGTAGTGAGCTCGTGCGAAGGTTTTCTGTGCACGGGCTGTATTCATTTTCTCTTCTTTTGCATCTGTTCTGTTCTGTTTCCGTAAAGCGTCATAGGTCAAATACACAATATATTACATCGATACTCGTGCAAATAAAAGCTGTGCACGAAAGCCGATGAATGTGAATGCATGGTTGAACTTAGCTTTTCGTTTAAGTGTTTGAGGATTGGGGTTGCAGTTTCGTGCGGTGCTTTTGATTTTATATGCGAAAGTTTTATTTTTCTATATTTTATTTTGAAAACAAAATAAGATATCAAAAACAGCAAAACAATGATTGAGAAAACAATAAATGGGACGTGTTTTCAGGCAATTAATTGATATTTCTAAAAAATGTATAATTTTAAAGAATTTGCACACCCATCTAAATAATTCACGCGACGCTGCTGGTTGATACCTAAAGAAAGGAAGTGGGAATTTAGTAGTTACGCTGTTGAGTTTAATTATCTTAAATTGGTGTTTTAAATAAATAGATTTGTTTGATTTATTGTTTCAGATTGACAATGTTCACCGCTTTTATTGGCAATTACACAGTCTCACGCCGCGTACGAAGTTGCGGGCACAGCTAGTAATTAATATTTGTACCGATGCTATTAAAGATCTTTCTATACGAGCAATGTCCTAAGTACCACCATAAATTTGTCTTAAATAATTTGAATGCCAAAAATTGGAAATGAGAACATATTTCGTAGCACAATCGGGAAGCACAGCCTAGGCTAATGGACTTTTCTGCTGGACCATATCCACAAAGAAACATGGCGGTCACCAGATCAATAAACCGTCAATCAGATTCACCATGTCGGCATCGACGCAAGGCACCCCTCCAGTATTCTAGATGCCCGAGCTTTCCGAGCGGCCAACACAGACCCGGACTTCTACCTTGTTTTAGCCAAGGTACGAATGCGGATATAACAGCCGTCACAACAGCGAGGAAATACTGCGATTCAACGTTGAACGGCTACAAAGGCGACAAACCGCCAGAATTTATGTCGACCGCATACCGCTCAACCTCTCGAGAAGTCCTATTCAGCCAGCATCAAGTGCTCAAGACCAGTTTCATCGATGCCAAGAAGCCATCAGAAATGCTGCAAGTGATGTGCTCGGTTTCATCGAACCGCCCTCTCGTCTCTCGATGAAGAGTGCCGGCAATCAAATGCAGCAAAACAACGTGCCTACGAAGCGGCGCTGCACAGAAGGACGAAAGCAGGGGCCTACGTCACTGTGGATTTTACAAGCAAAACAATACTCGATCACGGACGTATAATGGTATAACAAGACCCGATCAGAAACCTGTAGAAAACCTTGTAGTGGAATCACAGTCGGTGCTGAGGACATGGAAAAACCATTTCTGCAGACTCTTAAACGGCGATGACGACAAAAATTCCTCAGGCAGAATGAACCATTCAACCTGGGCGATAAAAGCCAAGACCTCCGTCCACCTGAACAACGATGAAGAATGCCCGCTGCACCATAAAGGTCTTAAACAATCTCAACGAGACCTTTAATGTCAAGTTTTTTTTAGACAAGTTGACGCGTAGTCATGTGACCTTTTCAACATCATTCTTGAGAAAATTATGCGAAACTCTCAAGCCAAAACCAGGGACACAATTTTCCAAAAGTCTGTGCAAAGACCTGCCTACGCTGACGACATCACATCATGAGAAGCACAAAGCGAGCTGTCACTGAGGTGTCTGCAAGTATCAGTATAGAATCGGCAAAAATAGGTTAAGTGGTGAATGAGGGCAAAATAAAATATTATGCTATCAACAAGAAGGGACACGCAACAACGACGAATCGTAGAGAACGTCACGATAGGCAGCTATAACTTTGAGGTAGCTCGGGACTTTGTCTACCCCGGCTCCGCTTTTAACCCTAAAAATTACATCACCTCAGAAATCTATCGAAGAAATACACTTGTCAACCGCTGTAACTTCGGCCTAAGAAGGCAGTTGATTGTTAAGGCCTTGTCGAGAAGCACTAAGGAGGCTCTATAGAAGACCCTCATCATCCCAGTCCTGCTATATGGTGCAGAGGCATGGACGTTATCAAATGCGGATGAAGATCTCCTTGATCGACTCGAACGCAAAATTATTGGAGTGATTTTCGGTGCCGTTTAGATTGACGGGTTTTGAAAGACGACATTCAACGGCGAACTCTACGAGCTGTACAGCGGCATCGACCTGGTTGGAAAAGTACGCATCATTCGTCTTAGATAGCTGGGACATGTAGAGCGAATGGGTACCAGCGCTCCCGCCCGAAGAGGCTTCGAGATCGATCTTTCCTTAGGTGACGCGCGTAAGAGGAAGAGGAAGACCCATCAGTAAAACTACTGCGTAACTGTGTTTACGCTTACTACTTGTGGATGACTACAAGGCTTCGCTTTCTTTCAGACAATGTTCCACCAAAATGCCACCAATTTCAGAACCACTATCGGATATGTTCAAATCGCGGTTAACATGCTCAGCTAAATTCGGATTTCCCGCCAAAGGCCGTCAATAACAAAATTAAGTCCCGTCCTGTAATTACTTACTGAGATAAGAATTTCCTTATCTAGACATAACCTCAATCGCTACGAGAAATTTGAACACGCTACTTCGTAAAACAATTAAGATTATAGCGATCTTCTACCCCAACGATTACCTGGTGCGAAGACCTGCCTATATATTCCTGTATCATAGTCGGTTCTAGGTTAGTTTTTCACTTGAATTTTCAGACCGTTATACAATAATATGGGTAACACCAGCGCCCGTCTATTACTTACTAGTTGAGTCTCTCAATACCGTCCTTCGATTACAGGTCAAATCAACATAATCGCGATCCTCGGAGTTTTCGCAGTGGGAATCGCTGCCGCCCAAACACCATGCTCCTACACCGGAGAGCTTTGGGGCGGCAAAAATCCAAACTTGGTCTACTTCTGCAATACAGCTACCAACCAAGCCGTCGAGATTCCATGTCCCGCCGGTAGTGGCTTCATACGCAACGGCACCGTTTCGGGATGTGTTCCATTTTCCCAATGGCCGACGACTTGTGTTGACCAAACAGCAGCAGCCCCGACTTGTACCGGAATCAACGTCAAGCAACCATCATCGTCGGTAAATCCCAATCAATACTACCTGTGTCCCGGAGAAGGACAACAACCACTGCTCTTGTCGTGCGACACCGGAAGAGGCTTTTTGGACGGCACCACCGGCTTTTTAGGTTGCGCTGAATGGGGTCTGTGGAGGAAGGCTAAATATAACTGTAACACGTATTAAATTAAGAAGATATTCACTTTGACAGCTTACAACTTGCAGTTTTTTTATTTTTTATTTTATTTATTTTTCAAACAACACTTTTCGTTAGTTAGTAGGGGCAGGTCTTCCACCAAACACTCCAAGACTTGCACCCATTGTTGGGGCCAGAAGGTATGAACGCTGTTCCATCGGGACAGGACAATGCTTGGGTAATGTTGATTCCCTGACAAACCCAATACAAGTTCGGCTGAACGTTGGGGTATTTCAGTTGTTGTTGGTCCTCAGTGCAGCTTGGAGCACCTGTCTTGCTGGTGCACGTCCACAGCAGCCAGGGTACGCATCCGGTTAGGGTTCCATTCTTAATGTATCCGGCAGTGGGTGGACAGTCCAACAGTAGTGGAGTATTGGGGTCCTTGCACGTGTAATACGAGATTGGTGTTGACGACGGATAGGTTAGTCCAACCTTGGCTTTAGTGCAAACGAAGGGTTCTTCTACAGTCTGTCCATAGGAGAGTGTCAGTGCCAAGTACAAGCCCACAATGGTCGCTAAAATTATTCCTTAAGACGAAAGTTGTTAGTTTGTACAATTTTTGCTCGTCAAGTGTCAACTTACTGAACATCATGGTTGGGTCTTGCAAACTGAGTACAATAATTCCAACTGCGATTAGGGGCGCTCTTTTATGAAATTTCCCAGACTAACTACTTTCTGATAAACCTATTTATCTCTGCGTGTACCATTCAATCTGTGATTATCTTCATTTGGAAAAGAAGCCTCGTTAAACTGACAGTTGATAAATTTAATTACTTTCCAGGTACGACGCAAAAAAACGAAACTCATTTAATCAAACCTTGTGAGCCCCGAGGAATTTCTACGCGCTGATTATTAGCTGATGAATTAGCGTAGTGCTGCGGCTTAATTTAGTCGGTGACATTAATAGACAAGCTCGTTGTTTTTATTATCAGCGCTATCCGGTGTCAGTTAATTTTCGAGTGTGGTGACAGGATAGATAACGTGTTTTGATTGTAATGCGAAGGAGACTCGGGTCTTTACCTGAATCGATCAGATCAATTGGAGATATCAGCTCGACCGTAGCCCTGTCCTCGGGAATATATTTTCATCAACATTTGCTTGTCTATTGGATGCATGCAAACTACCAAAATCCACATCCACTTTGTACAGCTCCTCTGGCAAACCATAAGGACCGCCTGAACTTTTTTTTTTTAAGCAGAGCCAACCTTCCAGCTATTGGGAGGTTAACTGGTTCTTCATTATATAGAACTGGGTTTTATTTTGGCCCTACATCACCCTTTCTGCGTCGTGCCTATTTATCGGATGTCAAATGTGTGCTATCTGCTTAACCGTCATCATTATCATATTACGAGACTGCACTTCTTTTTTTATTTTTTTTTGTACCGATTGCGGCGGTATTTCTAAAGTGATATTTATGAAATATGGAACAGATAAAAGATGAATTTTCAGAGGGTAATGCCCTAATGCTTTAGTTTGTTGGAACTTTTCCCTAGAAAGCTGTCAAAACTTGTCGAATGTAAGAGCCGTCTTCGGGCCATAAAGAGTCCATCTGCCACTATTTCTTTGCCGCACACTGAATAGTTAATTTAAAATTATTACTGACTTTCAAATGAAGTTCAGGAAGTCCTGATGGAGAAGACCATAGTCACCCGGTGACTCTAACGGGGTAAAATAAGACAGATGTGGATGCGATCGTTTCGAGACAGCCTATACATTTAAACACCGCTGCCGTTTGGACCCTTTTTGAGCCTCGAGCCCCGTGGCCCCATTTTTTTTTTTTTTTTAATAAGATTTTATTCTTTAGTCTTTGCTAGCTGAACCCCGCCGGCTTCGCCAGGCACTGGTATGCATAGCAATGGCTGGTTATTTCTTCAAATTTTAGCGCGTTTTAATGGTGGCACCTGGCACACAATTATATTCATTGCTTCAATATTGAAAATTGCATCAACGCCATAGTTTTCTGTTTGTTTATATCATACTGGAAATGAAATGCCAGTCGTTCGAATGTCGGCTCGACGCGCGTCTTGCCACTCTTCGATTTGAACTTGTTCTCAGCAGCTGTCCACAATTTGACGGAGTTCTCATTACTTGCACTCTCAAGTTGCTTGCCTGTTGATCTGGTGTTATGCCATGCGATGATGCGATGTTCCATTCTTCGCGTTCTTCTTCAGTTTGGCTTTGTTGATATATTTTTTGTTGACTTACTTACCTTGTTCGTCGGCCAATATATACGCTCGTTCGTCTTGGCATTTTCGAAAAATCACTGAAATTTACTTTTCAAATATTATTTTATCCGCGTTTAAACTTTTTGCATTTACTTTTTACCTTATCAACTGTAAAAATAGAAATGAATCTGTTGGAGCGATGCACAAAATCAAAAACAAACCATCAATAACTGTGGACCAACGTATAAAACATTAATTTTACCTCGATTTTATCAATCTACTTTTTGAAAACAAAAAAATCCGCACATAGTACGTAGTTTTTTAATTAATTTTTGAGATAGAAAAGTCAAAATAAATATTTAACATATGATTCTAGGATGCCAACTCAGGACCACACGGCGGTTTTCCGGAATTTTCTCTCTTTTTAAACCTGATATACAGCAATACGAATAAAACTAATAACGAATCATGAAAATCGTCCCAGCGGTTATTGAGTTATAACATCATCGAGTTTCACCCCGAAAGAATTATATATACAAAAAGTAATGAATATATATATATTTTTTTTGGAAATAAATGTCTTTGTTTTTTGGTTTTAGTTTTTTATAAGTAAAGTAAATAAGTAAATAAGTTATTCATATACATATTTACATTTCAATATGCACATATACTTATGTAGGTACTTAGTTTCTTATATGGAGGCTCCTTTTTCTTTCCCTTTTTTAAATTGTTCTTCCGCAGCAACGCTGCCTCTAAGTTGACCCCGAATAAAACTTATGCTGAAGGGATACACTTACCTACCTGGAAAGTTTTTTTTATTATTTTATGGTGGAACTGTGGATTTTAAGATTTAGGTTTATAGATTTGGGCCCAAGTCTACCCCAGACCGGACTGTAGCACCACCTAAGTAAGTAAGTAATGCTACGTTTCCACCGGACATGGATCCCGACATTAAGTACAAGAGGTTTTAAATTAATCCTGAAGTGTTTCCACCAAATAAAAGAAGAGAGGATGACGTTTCACGAGTTAATCTCCGGTAGAAACATAACATAACATAAGTTTCGGTTTCGAAAAAGCATGCCATTCGCTACTGCAAGCTCATGTGATCTAGTTCTTAACTAGTCTACATCCATCAAAGTTGGTCCCCTATATTGCTGTTATTTCGGCAATATTAAAAAGGCGGGTTATTTTTTCCTTGATGCAGTTTGCCCACGTCCTTCTAGATATGGTCTTCTCCATCCGAGGTTGACCTGAGGAATTCTGAGAAGATTTTTTTTTTTGATATAATTGAACAGTGGACGGCTGAGCTTTGCTTGGCCAGCTTATTAACATGTATCACGGAAAAATATATTTTCTAAACAGGAAGTTGAAGTTTCTTATAACAAGAACAAGAAGTACGTTTTTTATGGTCCAAGTCAATTATTTTTTTTTTTTTAACATTTTCATTTTATGAGTGAAGAACGTGAAAAAAAATACTAAATAGAGTTTAGTTTATTTTATATATATAGAGAGATTTAAAAATATTCTTGAAATATGAATATGAAGTTCATTTTTATTGCTTAATTCCTTGGTTTTTCATAGAAATCATTTTCTACAGTCAATGTAGAATTGAAAACTAAATGGAAATAAATTAAGAAGGACTTTTTTTTTTGTAATTATTTTTGTTTAGAAAAGCAAAACACAGATTTGCAAAATTCAGCAAATTCAGTAGAACAGCTGACCGAACACTTAAATGGTGGGCTTATATTATTTTTAAATGATCTGAATTAATTTTATTTGTTTATTAATGCGATCGAAATTTGTAACCAAAATAGTTTCCGCAGAAGTTTCACGACTAGCGTCTCACAGCTGATTGAAACGTCAAACGAAAACTAGTTGGTATTCGGTGCGAATGCATTTTCGAGTTTTCGACGAAAACATGGTTTTCGGTGTGGTGTGAATAGGGTATTAAAGGGTTTTTCAAGAGCGACAGGGACAGCAAACGACGCTGAATTTCGTGCCGCTCTTTTGACATTTCTCTTCAGTAAGGTTTGCCATTTCATGATGGAAAGAAATACGAGCCAACAAAGAGTCGAAGTTATTAAAATTTACTACCGAAATTCGGAGTCAGTGGCCTCAACGTTAAGAGCGCTACAAGCAGACCAACAATTGAGCGCCTAGTGGAAAAATTTGAATCCACAGGCACAGTACAAATTGTTCCCGTGCCGTAGTGTCGAGGATATTGCTGCCGCTGAGGCTTCAGTTGAAGAAAGCCCAAGTGTGTCTCTCACATGTCGTTCTCAAGCGTTGGGCATCTCTGTGACGTCGTTGTGGCGAATTTTGCGAAAAGATCTTGGCTTACATCCTTACAAGATTAAACTGACGCAAGAACTGAAGCCGCTTGACCACCAAAAGCGTCGTATGTTCGTGAATTGGGCTGAGCAACAACTTGAAAATGATTCGGATTTTCATCGAAAAATCATCTTCAGCGATGAGGCTCATTTCTGGCTGAATACTTACTTAGGTGGCGCTACAGTCCGGGGTGGACCTGGGCCTCAACCAATACGCCTCTCCAGTTAGCGCGATCTTTGGCTAACTGCCTCCAGTTGCGCACTCCAAGTTGGTTGAGGTCCCCTTCCACTTGCGCGCGCCACCTAAGGCGAGGTATCCTCTACTGCGTTGTCCCTCCGGGTTAGAATCGAAAACTCTTCGGGCCGGAGCGTTGGTGTCCATTCGCTCTACATGTCCCAGCCATCTTAGACGACTGATGCGTACTTTTCTGACTAGGTCGATGTCGCTGTACAGCTCGTAGAGTTCGCTGTTAAATCTTCTCCTCCAAAGCCCGTCAACGCAAACGGGACCAAAAATCACTCGAAGAATTTTGCGTTCGAAACGACCAAGGAGATCTTCATCCGCCTTTGATAGCGCCCATGCTTCTGCACCATAAAGCAGGACTGGGATGATGAGGGTCTTATACAGAGTTTCCTTAGTATTTCTCGACAAGACCTTACTTATCAGTTGCCGTCTTAGGCCAAAGAAACAGCGGTTGGCAAGTGTGATTCTTCGTTTGATTTCTGATGTGATGTCGTTATCAGAGTTTATAGCGGAGCAGAGGTAGACAAAGTCCCTAACTACCTCAAAGTTATAGCTGTCTATCGTGACGTTCTGGCTGAATGGCTTCGTCAATAAACAAAATATGCGGTATTGGTCACGAATATCGAATATCGAACGTGAAATTGCAGCAGTATCGGCCGATTTATGCTTGAAAACCGTCGAAAATTGGGTTCGGCGTCTGGACTTCTACAAGCGTGCCCGTGGTGGCCATGCAACATAATGGCATCGAACGTACTTTCAGAAAAGAATTTCATTGATATCCATTTTTGTTTTATTTAAAAAAACTTTTGTACGCTCTTATTGAAAAACTCTTTAAAACCTACGATTCGATTGGTTCCAAGTGACGTTAGAAGTTAGACACACTGACAGGAAATTAAGTAAACGCAGATAAGATCTATTCTTAGCAGCCAGCCATTTTGGTATGCGATCACTTAAAATTATAAAACTCTTCCTATTGGCATTTGAAAATCAATGTCAATCAAAACAAATATGTATACACCACCTACCTCAAACAGCTCTCAAGTAGACAGGCGCGAAATGTGTCTAACTTTGTGTACGAAGCCTTTCAGAATATCTACAGATAACACCGACGAGCGACGACAACAGTTTCCATAATATCACTGTTCACTGGTTGTTTAAATTAATTAGAGACGATGTCAAGCAGATGGGTGTAGTGCGGCTGCACTTGTTGAAAATCTATAAAATTATAAACACTGATAGCATCGATCCGACAAACGACAATATATCCGATTGAAGGCAGCGCAGATGTGTGCGATAGTGGATATAGTTCGGCGTTTCCGGTCTCAAAATTGAATTCTTAAGTGGATTCATAGCCACACGCTATCGCCGCCAGTGGGAGGTAATGTTGCTCTATCCACATCTGGGTCTTTTTATTGGGAACTTTGAATATTCTGTGGCGTCCCGTAGACTCGCACAAAGGTAGTTATCTTTCGGCTGAAAAGGTTTAAATTTGCATTTAAATTGTATTCTTTTGTGGGCATCCCACCGTCGCATATTTGAATAATTCTTCGCAGTTCTGCTGCAAGTGATAACACACAAGAAATCGCTTAAATTTTATCCACCGCAGAGGACATCATGCTCTGAATTGGTAATAGTTTTTTTTTTTTACTTTTCCGCCTAAAGGTGATTTCATCGCACCGCAGTATGATAGTCTTATCTGTGGTATGGAACTAAATCAATTGGTTTTTGTTTTTCAGCAAGTGTTTTTCTGCGACCGGAAATTAAACTGATAACGGAAATATGTATAGACTGTGCTTCAAATGACTTCATGTTAAGGCGTAGATTTCATTCAATGGAAACAAATGTAAAACCGATAGAAAGGTAGTCGATTCGAAGTGGCATCAGTTGATTGATAGTGGGTCGCATTTCACAGCGGCGGAGTTTGGGGGGCTTCGACAGCACTTTTATTTGGTTTGTAGCATGGTCAGACTCTTAGGAGTTTTATGACGATTGGTCTGTACCTAAATAAAATGTAAGTTAGGTCAGAAAAGGGCGAGATTTTTGTTTCGTTAGGTTACATTTTTTTTTGTGATGAATTTTGTAATGCAATTTTGATCTGTCACCTACAACAATACTTTGTAGACAGCGATAGCTATTTGTGCACATATCATTTGAAAATTAGTCCACGCAGATAGAAGTCAAATTTCGACCTACGTGTATATTTGAAGAGGGTGTAAAGGAAGGATTCGAATAAAAAACAACGATACCTACCTTTCATGTAGATAACACTAACATAAACATTATAAATGGCAAACTTGGGCATACATTTTCTTCTGTTCCACCAACAATTCCATTTTACTCTGACTTCTCTGCAAATGTCCGGCACCAGCAAGCAACACTGAACCAACCTTTTTTCGACGACCTTAGCGGCATTTCGGGTAAAGGTATATTAGACATAATCCGTTTCCTCAACTCCACAGGTTGGATACAGGCACCGAATGCATCACACCCTTAACAGTCATCACAAACTGTGTCATACCAGTCGTGGTAACAAAAAGGCACCTCATAGTGCTACTTGGGTTTGACCTAACACTTGACTTAACATGAAGTGAGCCATTAACTTCACGGTTAATTAACAGAATGACAAGCTCTGATGTACTGAGGGTACTGGAAGAGAGCAAGGCAGTGAGAGAAAAAAAAACTTAGTAGTAAACAAATGATGATGCAGTTATCCCAGATTGAGGCAAAAAGCACCGATTTTGTCACTTTTTGAGTTATAAGAGGGAAAACGAGTTACAAGCTTAAAAAAGGGGAAAAATCAAAAATGTTCTTTAAACGAATATTGCTTAAAAATAAAATTAAAACGTATTTTGCAATAAAAAATAGAAATATTCATAAAAATGTTCATTTTAACATGAAAGAAAAATGCCCATCGAATGGCTACGTAAGAAATTTTGTGTATCTGAATTAAATATATAATATTGTATATTTTTATGTTGTATGCCTCTTTTAGCTTGCTAATATAAACGGATTTCCTATTTTTTTTTTTTTTCATAGGAAAACAAGTGAAAGCTTCATTTAGGGGAAAAAGGGGGATTTTTCCGAATTTATGGGAAATCTAATACTTTTGTTAATAAAAAATAGGAAAACAGTCTTTATAGTCTAGGAACACAGGAGATGGAGGGGTATTATATTAAATTATGTGGTTAACGTGAAACCAATCGAATTTGATTAATTGCAATTGGTAGTTAAATAAAAATAATTAAAATGTAATTTGAAGTTTACCGGATTGCGATTTACAAGCAATTTAATCAATGATGTTTGAAAAGTTCCCTGACAGCATATAACTAATTTTAAACTTTCCCGATTGTAACAAAAACAAAAATTAATTTCTAAGGTTATATGGTCATTTCCAACTTATTGGCAAACTCAGTTTTTCTCGGGATTATCGTAAAATCGATTTTTGAAAAAAGTATTTTTTTTTTTTAAATTTAGTTTTTCTTAGCTTACCAGAAAACGGAAATAACGATTTTGACCAAAATGCAAACTTAGAGTAATACTTATGTTCTTAAAATTGCTGCGTCCTTAATTTTCATTTCGAATCACCGAAACCGATAATTTAAGAAACCGCTCATATCTTGAAAACCCCATTTTTGACTTCGATAAAACTTTACAAAACCAAGTAATTTTTATATCGCGAATAATAACCTATAATCGGTTTTTAGCGATATAGTTTACAAATAGTATTTTTCAAACTAAGCATTGCAATATTTTGTACTGTTTTTTCTGCCAAATTTTGCAAAAATCGCTCTAACGATTTTGACCAAATTACATATTAACGACAATATCAGTATTCTAAATAAGATCCCGTACTTAGTTTTTCTCAAAAAATTCGAAGAAATGTGTTTTTTAATTATTTCTCAAAAATGGGTACCCAAAAGCCGATCTCTGTTCATATATAGGTATTTTTAAGACTCAATACCGCACTTTAAAATTCAAATTTGCAACAGCCATTAGAAATGCAATAACAGCAACGCAAAACTTATTTTCAGCAAATATTACCTACTTCTAATTTTGTTCAACCATTTTGAATATGCACCCTAAAATAATTCCAATTCCAACCTCTTGGAGTTTACAATCAGAATATCCCAATTTGCACCCCACACACGTTCATCGTGATATTCAGTTTAAAACTGCTAATGCAAATACAAAAACAAATCTCTGAATACTTGCATATACATACATATATTTATATGGAAAAATATCTATCTATAACGAACAATACTTCCAATCATAGACAACTTAAGCCACCGTCATTAATATATTCCAGTCAAAAAAAAAATCATTCCCTAACAGATCGAAAATGAGAAACTCCTACTATGCTTGTTTAATGTTTATATAGCATTGATTTTCAGATCCTCAGATCTTTACCTACCTATCTAATAAAATAAAAAAAAACAACCAACAAAACTTTGAATAAAGGAGAAAGTTTTGTTCGACCCAGTCGTGCACTATATTTTTCTTACGCCATTATACGTAGTAAGAGAAATTTATTGTTTTCGTACAAAATTTCGAACTCGAGGCAAAATTCTGTCCGTCTGTAGCGAGCCTAAAGCCTAAGCTGCCCGGGTTTTTTTCAAACTTCGGATTTGGATTTTAGGGGCTTACACTTCGGAGCCATTTCGTTTTTTGCAATGTAACCTCAATATTAATGGTACTTCCCATATAACATATTCATATTCATACCAGTTTGATTTGTTCGAAAACAGCTCTAACGATTTCAACCAAAATTTATATTTAAGCTGAAGATGAGGTTAACATGACTGCATAGACAAAAATCGCTTTCTAAGGTAATATTGTCATTTATAACTTAATAGCAAACTGAGTTATTCTCTATACTAAGGCAAAAATGGATTTTTGAAAAAAGTCTTTTTTTTTAAATATGTTTCAAATATTCCTTAATTTTTAATTCGAATCACCGGAACGTTAATTAGAAAAACTACTCATATGTATATTGAAAACCCTCTTCTTCGATTTCGATAAGACTCTAATTAAACCAATTAATGCTTACGTCCCGAACAATAACTTGTACTCAGTTTCCAGCTGAATAGTTAAGTTATAGTATTTTTTAAATTAAGCATTGCAATATTTGGTACCGTTTTGTCTGCCCAATTTTACAAAAACCGCTATAGCGATTTTGATGGAATACATATGAACAAATTTCTTTTATTTTTTCGAAATATTATGTAGCCAGGCAGATTTGTAGGGAAATCTTACGTCGGTAGGGAGTTTTTGGAGCCTGGTAGGTTTTTTTTTATTTGTTTAATGTACTATTACTGCTCCCAGCCTTAATGTGAACGATCGACGCTATTCACACCGAGCCGAAAACCTGGTTTTCGCGAAAACACTCGAAAACTTTATCGGAAACAAAAGTTTTCCCATACATATTTAAGTTTTCAAAGCGAGTCGTTTGGAGTTGTTTTCCACGAAAACACCACAAAAAAGACTTCCAATCGTTGCGTTGTTGAAACAAACACACCTTTTGCAACATTCAGCAGAGCAGCTGAGCGAACAAATGTCACAACTCACAACTTAAAATCATTTTCCACACTAATTGATGGGTTAATATTATTTTTAAATGCTCTGAATTAATATTATTTGTTAATTAATGCGATCCAATTTGTAAACAAAATAGTTTACACAGAAGTTTCACGATTAGTGTCTCACAGCTGATTGAAACGTCAAACGAAAACTAGTTTTTGTTCGGTGTGAATGTGAATGCAATTTCGAGTTTTCCCTGCAGTGTGAAAAGGGTATTACTGACCTTACGTCTTCAAAGAACCACTGACCCAAACAAACAAAATAATTCATATAAATTATGCACAATATAATATATAAATTGATATAAACCTGAATACACTAATAACACTTATAACCACAAACACCACAGTCAGCACGTGGCACATATCTTTATTTAATTATGCTTGCCATCTGTTTAAACTAAACCGTGCATCCGGTTAAGATCCTCCAAAGGATCCACGGGATACAGCCCAAGTACCTATGGCCCGAATAAAAGCCTCTATCCGGATCGCACCACAGTTGCACTGGCGCGGTATCCTGTCTAGTGCAGAGTAAGAATTTTTGAGGATTACCCGCACTTTTCGGTTGCAAATAACTAGTCTGTCCACAGTTGATAGTGGTCACGTTCACCTTACTAACACACGCAGTATTCCAAGAATCCCATGGAACACATCCGGTAACAGTAGCGTTCCTAACAAAGCCAGTATTGGGCATACAATTGCCAATAGCTCTTGTATTTGTTACCGGATTGCAGAAGCAGAACTGTGTTGGATTCAGAGCGGCCCAAAGCTCCATTTTGTATAGGCATTCCTCGCCAATGACAGCACTGATCCATAGTACAGCCAACACCGACAGTACTGGAACGAGAACGAAAACGTTATTCAAATGTGACACATGCTGGTAGTTGGGTATAAGTTACTTTTAAGCATTTTTTTTTTCCTTAAATATTATCCACAGGATTCGATTGTCGTTCGAGTGTATTGACGAACGGTAGTCTGGACGGCGATTGGCTTTATATAAAGACAAGCACGTGGTATGAAGCAGACCTAGCTCGTTTAGCAATCTCACTCATAACATGTTTTTTTTTTTTTTGTCACAGCAATCAGCTGTCAAATCAGTTCATCTATGGACCCCCGCCGTAATTATGAGACTTTTGGTGAGTGTTTTACATGTGATCGTCGTGTGATCACTGATTGCCGGTGGCGCCGAATTTGTTTCTTTTTTTGCTGTGGAATTGATAAAAACGATTCAGCGGTTTATTTTGTTTCCATTCGGCAATGTTTGCATTTTCTCCATAACACCGATGAGTACCTAATGTTGCATGTATAGGTCAACTCCAAAGGGATTTATGAGCCCAAGCTAAAGCTAAAGCCAGGACTTCCTTGGGTTTTTGATTTATAATTCTGACCAACGTTCTCCGAAGGTGCAGTCGGTTCTTAGTAGGTAGTGCGAAACGGGCTTGTTTGGCAACTGGTGCACGAAAAGGTTGCATACGTAGTCCTATACTCTTTTCGAATGTTGGAAAACTTACGATAAGAGTGACAGTAGTTTCCCACGTGCTGCCCTCAAAACAGCACCACTTCAACCTTGTTATTAAAGTCAATTGCACTGCTTTGCCATAGTTGGGAAAATTTTTCATTTTCCAAACCCAGATTTGTTTTGTCGGTTGTGATTGATTCAGCCGTCGCGTCGGTCTTATCGCAATCGCAGCTCGCTGAGAGCTTTCATAATAGTGAGGTTTGACTGAACTATGTGCCCCACTGTTGTGACTTGTGACTTTAATATACTAGCAGAGACAATACTGAGACCCCCATCTTCGGCAGATTTTCCGTTACTTGCCTACAAGCTATATTTTTATGGGGTGGTACATGCTAAGTGCGTTAGTATTGTTACATAGAAATACGTATTGAGTAATATCACGTAACTTCAAATATTCCGGCTCACCAGCACACTCGCACCTTGCGTGTACCACTTCCGCTTTCGGCAAAGTTGCTGCCAACGTTCATAAAATTTTGTCCGTTAAATTTGAAATTATTCGTTACGTGTGAATAATATTTTATTTGAGGAATGAGTGGACTTTTGCTGAAAATATTTATGAAAAAGGAAAAACTTACCCCCGTATTAATAAAAACTGTGTTAGAATTATCAACTTGTTACTCAGCAGTTATATCCAATTTTTGTATGCTATCTGACGTTTGCTAGCTAACTAACTAACACATTTTCTTATTAATAAGGGGGCTAGAAACAAATTATATTATTCGCCTTTTAAAAATAAATAATAACTAACCAATAGCTTTCAGTTATGTTAGAATGTTCCCCCATGGTTGGTAGCGGTTGGCAGCATTGATTTTATATTTTTTGTATGTTTTTGCATATCACACGGATTCTAAATTGACAGAACACTGAAAGGTAAACAAAATGGCGAATTTGAAAAAAAAAATTGAGGGGGCCAGCGGCAAGAGGATTGCGAGTTGGGGGTCTCAGTATGGTTTGTCTCTGATATCAGGTCCTCTCTATACACAGAATGCCATTGGGAAGCACAGATTCTTCCATATGTTAGCTTAGCTTTAAGTTTATAGATTTAAAAAAAGAAAACAAAGAAAATCAACCAGTATAGGTAGCCTGCTTATTCACCTCACAATTTGCTAAAGAAAGGTGTCCTATATAACCTCGTCTTGGATTCTTATTGTTAAAAAAAAAGAAGCATTCCTTCATAGGGGCTGTCAACAGAAAATATGTCCGCTTATTTACAAACGTAGGTATATGAAATATTAAAAAGTAAACCTCTTATGGGAAAACATACGGCAAAACTTTATAAGACAACAAGACGAACAAACAAAAATACGACCGACAACCACTACAGCAGTACCTCCTTCGAAAAAGAACAACTTCCGGAAAAAAAAGGAAAAATAAAAAATACGACAAAACTCACATACGCCATGAAAATTCCATGATAAGAATAAGAAAACTTAAGCTGGTTCTGCCTTCTGCCTTCTGCTGCTGCTGCTGCTGCACTCCTTCTCCTTGTTGTTGGAATTTTTCTCATGAAAATATTTGAGGAAAACTTTGATATTTGCTTTCTTCTGCGTTTATCTTGGTTGGTTGTTATTATTTTTATTGATTTTGTGGATGGGGCGACGGTTAAGCGTGCTTGTTGGTGGTTTTACAAGCATATGTCGACTGTCGAGTTTTGTTTTTAGTGTTTTAACTTTCTGCCAGAATCGACACTAGGGGCGTTCAAATAACTTATCATAAGTACTAACTTGCCAGCAAACATTCTTGCAGAGAATTCAGATTGATGTAAGAAAAGTTTTGTGTCGTACGCTCGTACATTTATAGTAGAGGTATCCATCAGATCAGATACTTTCAGTTTTGTCGTATGGTTATAAAATGTATTTACGTGCTAAACGTTTTGACTTTATTGCAGGAAGTAATTTTAATAAGTCCCGGGTAGGAGATGTGAAAGCGATGGTGATGATGATTATAAAGGGTTTTTCAATAAGAGGTGTTATTGTGAATGAGCCGCTCGTGGGTGACGTGCTCGTGGCGGCCATTTGGCTGATGTTGTTTTTCATTATTAACGGCATACCTTCCTCTTTATAACAGTTGCCGCAACAGGTCCGTAGAAACTCTGGTCCAAGCTTCTTACCAATTGTTTTGTGTAAGTTTTCATTTTTGGAACGAAAGGAAGGGATCTACAATTTTAAGCCGAGTCCAAACGGCCATTTGAAAAGCTCCGACAGTTATACATACTTTCGGATGTTAGTTTGGTTTTCCGAATGCTGAAGTATGTTTTAAATAAATACACAGCCTTTACGCAAGACGCAACTTTGATGAAATTGTTATTCATAAAATTTAGAGATGAGGTTGGTGCCTAAATACTGAAAAATATTTGAAGAACTTTTACAAAAACTTTTTTCTAATAAAACTGGCATTAGCTTTTTTTGAAACGATTGTTTTGTAAATGAAAATAGTTATTTTTTTCATCCTCGATTGTCATGCTCAACTTTGAATCATTTATTTGGGAACATAACGGAGAATTTACTCGCTAGCTACCTCATTCTTAAGTATAGAAGTTACTCAGCGTTTCTTACGTTCACAGAATGCCTATAAATTTAATTTTTCTGCGGAAGCTTATTTTAAGGTTACCAAAAAAGATATTGTAACTAAATGCATAAAAAAAAAAAATAAATAGTTGGCGCAACAGGTCCGGAGAGACCCTAGGCCTAGCTTCTCACAACCATTCGTTTTGTGTGAGTTTCTCATTTTCGGAACGAATGGAAGGGATCTACAATTTTATGCCGACTCCAAACGGCTAATTGAGAAGCTCTTTCAAGACATTTATACTCTCGGATGTTTGTCAGACGTTCGCGAGAGGTAGCGCAGCGGAAAAAAACCCTAAGTCGGAATTGGGTTTTTGCGGGATTCGAACCTGGGACCCCCGCATAGCAGTCCAACACACTAACCACTAAGCTACTGCGACTACAAAATGCATATAAAATAGAATTTTGAAAAACCCCAGATTTCCCATAAACAAAATCTCCTCCCAGATTTCCCCCGTCGTCGACAAAAAAAAAAACCCTAAATCTGGGGAGAAACCCCTAACTGGCAACGCTGTTCTAAATTGACATAACACTACACCGATACGAAAACAAAATGGCGAATTTGAAAAAAAATTGAGGGGGACAGCGGCAAGAGGATTGCGCGTTGGGGGTCTCAATATTGTCTCTGATCGCAATCGCACACGTTTTCATAAAGAATGACAGAAAATGAAAAAATTAGTAAAATAACGAGTAACGGTAACGAGTATATAGTTCCTCTCTTGGTTCGAAACATCTCAGAGAATTTAAACCGTCAATACTGATAAAATTATGTCAAATGCACAAAGTTGACAAGAAACTTAATTCTTCATGTTTAAAAAAAGACAACTAAAGAGAACTTTCTAAAACCCGAAACCCAAAAGAAGTCACACATAAAACCCGTGAAAAAAACAAATTTTAAATTTTGTGTCTAAAACAACTCCCGCTCACAAGTAAAACTAAAATTGACTACTAAAGGGTTTTCCAATAAGAGGTGTTATTTTGGTATTCAAAGAAAAATGCCACATACGACGGATTCTGTAACAGTTCTTTCGGGGTTCGTAGCAAAATTTCGAGTACGACGGATTCTGTGATAAGCCCGATTATATATTTTTTTAAAAGGCGAATAATATAATTTCTTAATAAAACAATCTAAATGAGATGTTTTATATAAATACTAGAAACATTTTAGGACTAATAATATGGTTCTGTATTTTCCGCTTTTGGATATCATTGACTTAAATTTCATGAGTGAATTTTTCTTAAATATCAGTTATTTGGAAAATTGCTCAAAATGTTTTTATTATCCTTCATACAATCCACAATTTTCATTTTTCATAACCATTTTCAGCAAAAGTGCACTTATTCCTAAAATAAAATACCATTCACAAGTAACGAATAATTTCAAATTTAACGGACAAAATTCTGGCAGTAGAGTAGTAGTAAGTGCAGTTACGTGACATTTGTGAATACTAATTTATATGTAACAATACTAACGCACTTAGCATTCACCACCCCGTAAAAATATAGCTTGTGGGCAAGTAACGGAAAATCGGGCGCAGTTGGGGGTCTCCGTATTGCCTCTGACTGCGATCGAACCCGAATTAATCTATTTAGTCGTATACAAAAGGAAATCAATGTCATTTTTATATTATATGCTTATTTTAAGCTTTTTAATACGAACTGAAAAAAATAATATAATAAAAAAATATGATAAAAAAAAAGTATTATTTTATCCGGGTGAAAAGGGATTTTTTTATTTCGAATTCAGGGGAAAACTCATGCTTTTACTGACAAAGAAAGAAGTCTTCAAAATCTGGAAACACTAGACGGACGAGTGACATTTGCCACTTCCAAGAGACCATACACGACACAGACGTGTCTATCAGTGTCGTGTGTCTGTGTATCTATGTTTATCCTTTGCAGCGACCGTCTGCGCGAATTTAAAACTTTTTGAATTTTCCTTGGTCTGCAACGACATGTCTGTGTCTTGTATGGCCCCTATAGGAGATAAATATTATTCATATAGTAGAAACACAGCCATTCAAAAGCAAGGCATTAAATCCATCCAAGGATACAATTCCCGAATTAACCCTATCCATTACAATTTAAATCAATTGCCAATTCCTTACTTGGAATTGTTTAAATATTCATGATCTTTAGGTTATAACCCATATCAATTGCCGACAAGGACATATGTAATATATTCTGTACACATACACAAATGCACATTAGCCAAGAGTGTGTATCTTCCTTTCGGTGCGGGATATATCACACGCCACACCACACCATCCGCATTAAATCTGAATCTATGCTCTCGAATGTTGTAAGGCTGTTCTTATCTGTTCAACGAAGATGCCCACTAAATTTAAGGATATTTATTAGCCCCGGATATAAAATACATAATTCACTACATGAATCATCAATTATGTAGGCAAAGTGGCAACCTTTTGCCCACTTTACGGCAGATTCCACTTGAAGCTTTCTCCGCCTCTCTGCCTCTCTGTTATCAGCAAGTATTTAACATAACATCCTGCCTGATGTGGTGGACTGGTGGTGGCCAGACGAGCCCACCGACCGACAACGCCGGAATAGTTGGTGTGCGGAGTTGGGCTTGTATGCTACACTATAATTTGTAGAGACGTATAAAGTATAGATAGAACAAAATGTGCATGATATATTCGCTCGTACATGTGTGTCTAGGCAGTGAACAAATTTTGTGGTCACTTTAGCTTTAAACAACTAATTAATTCAGCATACAGATGGAGGCATGCAGAGAGAGATTTTGAGCACAGATACACCCATGTCTTGCTTAAAGGAATTTCCGAAAAACTGCTCATTCATTTTCAACCTATAATGTCTAGGTATAGGTACATAACCGGGGCTGAGGGTGTGTATATGTTACCTAATAAATTATTCACCAGGTCTATGATCCCAAAGGATATTAGGAGGATATGTGTGTGGACCCTAAAATGGAGAGATAATATTTTCTAAAACGTTTAGCACTAAGTTAGAGGATATATTTAAAGATGCATGCCGACTCGAGAGGAGTGTTTGTGTGTTTTTTGCCAGCAGGATAATGGTCAGTTGGAGATTTATGTCATATTTGCAGAAAGGTTAATTATTGCGGAGAGTTATGACCATAACATTGAACGTACAACAATCTCAGGCAGACTGGCATTGGAAATTGGGATAATGTGCTTGGTTAGAATTGGTTTTTAGGCTGTTTTACGAGATTCCTCGATAGGATCGATGGCTAAAGTGTGGACGCAAATGTCTTTCACGCAAAAGACGAATAAGCAAAAAGATTTATTTAAGATAGTGTCGTGAGACACTATCCTTAGGGACGTCAAAACGTTTGCGGAGCTCGTTCAACCCCATAGCAGACACATTTCCAGCGCCTAAATGCCAACGCTCATCCATAACGAACTGAGCCAGTTACCGAAACTCCTGGCTTCTATGAAGAGTGCCAGTTGACGTAAGCAACCAAGAATGAAGCCTATCATACCCAAAACTAGACCTAATAAGAGGGATGCCCTAAGGAAGACTTCTCAGAAGAAAGGAACGAGGCACGAGGAGCGAGCGGTCTAATTTACTTTTGTGGCGATATGCGGAAGCTCTTAAAAGACGAATGAAGGTTCCAAAGACACGAAGCTTAGACAGATGTCGGTACAGATGAGCATGAGGCTGTGCTATAGTAGGTTCTCAGTCGGTGCTTAGAATTTGGAAAGACCATTCGGCGAAAAGTAGGCGCAGTGGCCTAGTTGTTAGTGTGTTGAACTACTAAGCGAGGGGTCGATGTTCGAATCCGGAAAAACCCAAATTCCAACTAAGGGATTTTGCCACAGCGCCACCTCTCGCGAACGTCTGACAAACATTCGAGAGTGGAACTGTCTAGAAAGAGCTTCTCAATTAGCCGTTTGGAGTCGGCATCAAATTGTAGATCCCTTCCATTCGTTCCAAAAATGAAAAACTCACACAAAACGAATGGTGGTGAGAAGCTAGGCCTAGGGTCCCTCCGGACCTGTTGCGCCATCAATTTATTTTTTTTTTTACTTCTGCGGAAATAGAAAGTCAACCATCGATCTAGAAAAATTCCAGCAGCACTATAGACCTGCATCTTTCTTGACTCGATATGCTCTAGCCAGCCTTATTAAGCAATGGGCTTCGTCTTCATTGTGGCCAAGTCTAGCCTTCAGTCCGATTAGTTCAGCTGAAAATAGTAACGGATACAAACCCCCAAAACATGTCACCTCTTTGAGTCATACATTCGTACAACTAAACCCAATACCAACAGAATTGCCTATATCTCGTCATTCCTTTGTGGAAAGTGTGTGTGCGCCAAAGTCAATATTTAAAGTATGCCTCCCCGTTTACGCCTCCAACAAGGATTTCGCATTAAATATATTTGGCGAACAGAATCCTCCATAAGCCTTAATATCGCACCATTACAATCTTCTTGTGTAAAATGAAGCTCAACACGAATATGACGGCTCCTCGAAGTCAAGGAAAAACAATACCAGCCCACTGGAATATGCAAAGGAGAGATGTTGGCAAACTTTGCAAAAGAAAACAACAAAGGGCCAGGACTACAGAAAAAAAATCACCAATAAAGGGAAGATAGGGAGAAAAACATTGAATAAAACATGGAATTTGATTTTCGCAGGGAATTTTATTGAATTGTGGATGCGGGATGGTGCGCAAACAAGTGCTACAATGTTAACAGTGAACACAGGTGAGGGTTTTTCCTTCTTTTTTCTTTTTTTTGGTTACATGCCCTGCGGAAGTCTGGAGTTTTGGTTAAAGGATTCGCAAGCAAAGAACACACTCGTATTCAAGCTGCTGCTAAAAAAAAAGTTTAAGGATTAAAAACCAAGGATGAGTTCGGAAGGTAGTCCGTATAGAAACCGCTCGCTTGACATCAACACAGGGTACATTGTTATTGATTTGAATAATACCCATGAAATTCACCTGATTCGTTTTGCAAAGGCTGTATTACAAATTTGTTCAGGCCTCTTAGGCATACATGCTGAACAGGGATACCTGTATGGTAGTACGAGTTGAATGGATAAGCAAACAAGGGAATGAACAAAAAAAAAATTGTCCAAACAATCGAAATGGATTTCGTTATAAGCTGAAGTTTTAGCAAGGCTTACACTATGCCTGTTGTTTCGCAGCTAAGATTACTTTCCCTTTTAACCGTTGTTGCTGTATGCTAATATTGGGATAAGAAAATAAATTCTTCTATTGACGCAAGTGAATGTAAAAGGTGGTATCTGAAAATCGGTTTTGCGTTAGTTTTTTTTTTTTTTTTTTTCTTCTTCTTTTGTCGAATGCAAGGAGCTCATGGGCATTTTGTGTAAAAGTGGTTTTGTAAAGTAATATTTGGGAATTGAGGTTGTGCCATGAATTTGACTTCCACTTTTGAGTTTGATTTTTGTTTCACTTGAGGGAAACAGACTCCTCTCTATTGAAGAGTGGTAGTCTGTTTTGGAATGCATGAGTAGCTTTTACAAGAAAATGTTATCGCAAGGGGACTCACTTAAGGTTTGATTTTTTATTTTTTGCGGAGGGTAGTCGAAAATCTTCCAAAGACACTATGAGAATAGCAAGCGCCTGCTCATAGTAGTGTCAGATTTTTACTGACTAAAAACACCACCCTTCGAAGAATTGTTAGATACTGCAACTAAGATATAACGAAATAACAACTTTTGACAGGCTACTTTCCAATGAAAGATCCTGCATGTTCCGCAATTTAGACGCGCTTAATCCCATCTTGCCAAGTCGAACGGTTTCGTTCTTTGTAGTCGGCGCAATAAATTGTTCTCGTCCAAAATTTGTCGGACTGAATTGTTGACATGCCCGATTAGTCGGTTTCTATGCTTTCTTGCGTAGCTTCTATTTTCAGCTTCAATTGTTGGAATTCCGAGATCCCTGTGGATATCGTCGTTTCTGCTTGTACAATTTTTCTTAGCACTTTATTTTGAAAAGTTTGTAGAATATTGACATTTGTTTTCTTGGTACAACCCCAGAGTTGTATACCGTAGGTCCACACCGGCTTTAGCACTTGCTTGCACTTACTTGCAGTTTGTTTTCGGTACTGAGCTGGGAATGTTTTCCGAGTAACCAGTACATTTCTCTATATTTGATATCGAGTTCTTTACGCTTCATTTTCACGTGTGAATTCCATTTCAGCTGTGCGTGGAGTGTCATTCCCAGGTATTTGGCCTCGTTTGCAAAGGGTATTCGAGCCAAGTTTAGGAAAATTGGCAACTCATTAGTTTTCTTATACGTGAAATTCACGTGAACAGATTTAGTTTCGTTGAGGGTGATCCGCCAGTCCCTCGTCCATTGATTTACCCTATTCAGTGCGATTTGCAGTCTTGCGGTCGTTTCTTCAATTGTATTACCTACTCCTAGGATAGCGGTGTCGTCGGCGAACGTAGCAAGAGTGGTGCCATCTTCTCTTGGAATATCGCGAGTGTATAACAGATAGAGAAGCGGGCCAAGGACACTTCATTGCGGTACGCCGGCCGAAATTTCCTTTAGCTCAGAGAATTCGTTTCCATGTCTAACACGGAAGAGTCTATTCCCGAGATATGATTCTAGAATGTCATATAGGCGTACGGGAAAAAATTGTCGTAATTTAAATTTTAAGCCGTCATGCCACACCTTATCAAAGGCTTGTGAGACGTCAAATAATACGCCTGAGCAAAGCACACCCCCTTCTGGGCAGCATGGCTCGGATCCATCGGTTTGTCGAGTCTTTACTTCTAATTGCCCTAACAATGGAGTCGTAACCGGTATTGTCGAAAGCACCCTCAACGTCTAGAAATGCGCCCAGGGCAATTTCCTTATGGTGAAAGGCGTTTTCTACCTTTTTGACGAGGTGGTGAAGAGCACCCTCAATGGATCAGGGCTGTCATTGTCAAGCCCAGAAAGAAAGAAAAAAAAAACAAATTTATATAAAAAAATTAGAAAAAAATCATATTCAGAACGAAAACCTAACAATGACTAGTTTTTCGTTTAACAGTTACAGCTTTTAAAAATAAGTTTCCCATTACATTAGTATATTTTAAAAAATATAGGAACTTTTTCTTTCATTCAACTCAATTCAATTCAAGTGAATTCTCCTCCTCATGAAAAGCAGTATGGAAAACTGAAGGCAAATTGTAGTAGATTTTTGATATGAGTGCGTTCAGACCAAGTAAATGACTTTTTACCCAACTGGACACGGGGAGGGTTATGTGTTTCGCGCGTATCCTATGTACGTTCCTACGTGACGCCCTGTAGCCCAAACGGCTTGACCGATTTTGAAGAGTGAGGTGTCATTAAATTGGTATCCTTTTCCGGAGTGTCATAGGCTATAAATATAAAAATATAAATTAAAAAAAAAAGCTAATTTAGATAAAGAACCAAAAAACCCGACTGAAAATATTTAAAAAGATTAAAACAAGACACTGAAGTAAATATAACTAATTGACAATCGGAGACTCCTACACAATTTGATAAATATATGCACAGCCTCCTACTGTCAATAATTAGTTCGTGGTATTTTTATAAAAAATAATTTTCGCAGTGTAAATACGCAATGGCAACCACAACTGAAATTCGTAGTCTCTTTGTGGGTGTGTTTTTCCACATCATCTGATGTTGATAATGTTTTTGGGTACAACGTAGGTCGGACAAAGACGCGGCGCGAAATATGGAACTAGTTACAATATACACGAAACGTTGCATTGTATGCCTCAAAATATGTCTTTCAAAATTGAAACCTTCCCTGCTGAAAGTTACACAAGCATATTCACAAGTTCAATCCCAAGTTGTAACCTTTACATACACTTTGCATTCAAATAAAATTCAAACCACGATAATAGGACCAAGACCAATGCTGCAATACTCAGTTACCATTTCCTTCCATGCCCTGTTAAGGATCTCCTTAATGTAAGAGCGAATTTTCTCAATATTGGGGGGTGGTATAGAGTAACAAAAACCCGCTCGAAAGCAATGACAGAAGTTGAAAAAGCTTACATCCAAGGATTTAACTTTACCTTTCCCCCTTGTGTGAGCACATTCCCTACGGCGTCACAACGATTCTGTTTGTGTTGGATTTATTTCTAAGAACGAGTTTGCATCATCATCGTCCGCAAGTCGAAAGGTTTCCATTCAACACTTTTCTTTTTTCTTCAATTTATTTCGTTATATGTAACGAAACGGTCGTCGGTATTTATATGCTATACTTGTAAGCACACATAGTCACAGTGGCTGGGAACGATTTATTTCAATAGGCGAATGAATTATTACTTAACTCCAAAGGAATTCGGAATCGGTTCAGTCTTCAGTGGTTGTGGATTACGTATCCTTTGAATATAGGGTTCGTTCGTATTCAAACTTCGGCACCGGCTTGCGGGTTGGGTATGATTGTGAAATTAATATACCTAATTGAGGTGTTATGTGCAGGTCGCCCTTTTAGGTGAATGCATCTGAATATTTTAAGCAGCTTGCAATATTAATGGTAGTACTTTAGGTACTTGGGCTCAAATGCATCTGACGATTTTTCTTTCCTTTCATAAAATTTGTTATAAGTATCAATGTGCATAAGGACATTACGAGATTTATTTCGAGCGACTTTATGCTGTATGCATTACTACTTGTATTTTATTTACGAAGCTTCTTTTGAATTTGGAATTACAATGTGTCAAAATGAGGTACGGAATTAATTACTCTTCAGTTGAAAAGGATCTCATTTTTTTAAATTGTGTTCTATTTGACCTTTGTTCGATTTGCGTAAAGCTTGGATCAGTCTTCCTTCAGATACATCTCAAAAACGCCCAAAGATATGCAGAGAACATATACAACAGATGCCACTCTAGCTGGTTCTTGGTATAATTATGAATTGCGTGCTCTTTCCCTAATGCCCAAAACACATGTGCAGAATTTCTGGACGCAGTGAAGCATGCAGTACTGCAAGCAAAACACATGTGCAGAAAATTGTTTGACATGCTTGCATCAGCTACTGTCATTCGCCGACTAAGCAGCTGATTTGTTTTTGTTTGTAAATAAATTCGTTGAAAATGAAAATTAAGAAATTCAATAAAATTCGCTTAATTGTATTGCTTTTATCGGCTTACCAGTCGTACAAAAAGTTGTTATACCTTAGCCAATAAGCTGAAATAATGTTTTCGTTGAAAATTCTATTTTCCATTTTTGTGTGAGCCGCAAAATATTTGAATAAACGGCAAACGCAATGATGCCAAATCCGTTCAAATTTAGTTTTTAATTTTTCTGTGTTTGGTGGCATTGTCGTTTGCAGTGGATTAAGAAATAGCGACAACTTGCAGTTCTGCAACGCATGCTGAATTTACATGTGTTCACTTCACTCCCATTTAAACGTGTGGGTTCTATTTCCACTGCATGCAAAATTCTGCACATGTGTTTTGGGCATAAGAAGAGGTATAGGTCACCGCAACCCCTATATTTTCGAAGCCAAAGAAAAAGCGTAGGGTTTGTTGTCTTCCTTCGAATGTGTATGTGTATGTGTTTTTTTTTTTTTTAATTAAACTTGTAACAATACAGTACACTTTCTGAACAGAAGACTGGTGCTATGATTTATCCCGATCTATCTACATCAGTGTGGTACACAGTTTGAACAGTTTTCCTTTGAATGCTCTGCGTGCCTGTCATTCTCAATGAAATATGCTTTTAGTTCTATGGCCAATTGAAGGTGGTCGGCGAATGATATAACAAATCTCTCCCTGCAAACGTCGTAAAGGAAAAACACGTTTGCATAAATTCTAAAAAAAAACTTATGAATTATTGGCCTCAATCGAAAAATTGCTACGGATACCAATGATGGATAACTTGCAGTTGCATATAAACAGAAGCGAATGAAGTTATGCAGCAAATTTGATTTAAATTGCTGGAGATATTTGTCTAGCATAGTAACCAGGGTTGCCATAATTTAGTTCGCTTTAAGCGCCCAAACCTTTAAAAAATGTAGCCCAATATCGTTGCTCAGAAAGAAGCCCAAAAATCGTTGAAAATTTTGGTATTTTTCAGACTTATTCTCACCGCGGTTCTTTTTTAGGGTTCCGTAGCCAAATGGCAAAAATCGGAACCCTATTAGATTCGTCATGTCTGTCTGTCTGTCTGTCTGTCCGTCCGTATGTCACAGCCACTTTTCTCCGAAACTATAAGAGCTATACCGTTGAAACTTGGTAAGTAGATGTATTCTGTGAACCGCATTAAGATTTTACACAAAAATAAAAAAAAAAAACGGTAAATTTTGGGGGTCCCCATACATAGAACTGAAACTCAAAAAAATTTTTTTCATCAAACCCATACGTGTGGGGTATCTATGGATAGGTCTTCAAAAATGATATTTAGGTTTCTAATATCATTTTTTTCTAAAGTTAATAGTTTGCGCGAGAGACACTTCCAAAGTGGTAAAATGTTGGCCCCCCCCCCCCCCCCTAACTTCTAAAATAAGCGAACGATAAAACTTAAAAAAATATATGATATACATTACCATGTAAACTACAAACGATAATTTTTTGAACGAGATCTAGCGAGTAGTTTTTAAAATATCGATCAAAGTTACAACGAACTACAAGAACTTTTATGTTATGTTACTTGCTGTTTCGGAACCCTTCATGAGCGAGTCCGACTCGCACTTGTCTTACTTTTTTTTTTTTTACTTCTACGCCTTGGATTTTATTTGACTTTTTTTTTCTGCTATTGGCTTTTGTGGCTTGTGTCAAACCAAAAGGCCTGCAAAATGAAATGATGTGCGTGCAATTTGACGACTGTTCGATGTCACTTGACTGCAAGAGTGCTGCCAAGTTTTAAAACTGCGGGTTTGTTCGAAAGTATTTCTTTTTTAGTTTTGTGAAAGAATAAAACAAACAAAATTAACACACAATTTGTAAAACGATATGTAGCCCAAAATTGTGTTGGGCGCTCATGGAAGAAATTTCTATGGTTTTCTTAGTAAAAAGATAGCCCAAAATACGACAAAGCGCCCAATCTGGCAACAGTGATAGTAACTCTCGTGCCACCCCAGTGTTGGTGCCAGTTCAATGTTATTGCGGGTGGTTGGAATTGTGATTATAACCTATTCATTGTTTTAAGTTTGATAACGCCTAGGACGTCTGCCTTTTTCTTCGCACTTTCTTTGTAGATCAACACAGTCTTACAGGGCACCTTAAATTTATCGATAACGTAGTCCATAAAAATTAATTCTTCTGCACCATAAAACATTTTCCAATAACAAGAGTGCACAAAATATGAACGTTAAGCCACAATTTACTACATCTACTTTAACTAGTACACAATGTACTTCATCAGAGTGGTGGAAGGAGTCAGAAAACAAGACGATTTCAATCCCCCAACCACTTGAGAACATTTAAGTTGGCTTTTCAATCGGCGATAAGTCTGTACACATTATAATCACAAAAGAGGATTAAAAGCTCTCGCCCATATGATGATAAAATAATTACACCCACTATAAATAAGGACTCAGTCAACCCACACAATATTAGTATTGTTTTGTGAGCTAATTAGCGCAGAAATGAAATTATTTGGTACGATTCTGTTCTGCTTCATTTCACATAAAATAATCTAACGCGCACTTTTTCATAGGATTTTCAATTTTATTAATAACTTTGGCTGTAGCCGAGGCCGGCTATGTGCATCATGATGGGCAACCCGGCTGCAAAACTGATGAGGAGCTGCGTATACAAAAATACCGCAACAATTGGGATCCTACCGCCTATTGGGTTTGTAGTGTCAAAAATACAGCAGCTTTGGCAGCAAGATGCTCACCGTCAACACTTTTCTTGGATGAGGAAAAACTATGCATCGGTTCAATGGACTGGTATTGGACGGAACCGCAAGAGCCACCGAGTCGTCCTTAGAAGTTTACAAATTGTAATGCGAGAAACAGATTAACACAGCAACATCAACAGCAACTTTGACAACTTTTTAGAACCACTGTATTTTAATTACTTTGAGCACATTAGCACAGCAACATCGACAGCGACGTCAACGTTAGAGCTAATCCTAAATTCGCTGTTGCTGTTGCTGTCGCTGTGTTAATCTGTTTCTCGCATAATGGTAGCTGCTGTTTCTCTGTTTATGCTTTGTTACATTCTGTAAATAGAAAAATAGATGGAACGTCGATACGGCAGCACTGTCGTTTTAAATTTGACAGCAGACAGCTGATTTGTGCTCACTTTACGTCCTACGATTGCCATTTCAAAGCTGCTCGAATTTATTATTATGTCGTTCTCCTTTGGGACAAAAAATCAATCTTTTTTTTATTCGGATCACTTTTTACAGATCTCGAAATTTTTGGGAATGGCGTTCTACGCTCGGCAACATTCGAAAATGCAGTTCGTTCCGTTGTCGCTTCGATCAATTTGAAACGAATAGTGTGAGCAATACGTTCCAGTTAGATAATCCCAAAAAATATTCCAATTTACAAGAAACTAATCGTAGGCCTTCAAAATCAGTACCACACAAATGAATTTAAATATTTAATTAAAGAATTAAATTAAAAATTTTAAACAACTTGCCAGTTGATAAGAAAAATTCCTTCATTCTTGGGTTTATAGGTATCGTTTAATAAACCACTTTTTAACCTCTTTGAAAACGCTGAAAAGTATATCAGTATATCCCCAAAGTCATTTCCTTTCAAATTCCCTAAGGAAGTCTCAAAGCATAAAGCACTCGCAAATTCAATATTATTCCTCACTATGAACTTTCTGCCGGAAACGAGAGACCATAATGGTCGTTAGTTCCTTAAGATGTGTCCGATGCACTGTTAGAAATTTAATTATGCCCTCTCCTTCGAGAGAGCACATAGTCATACGACTCCGGGTGTAATTTAGTTTTTACCAACTTTAATTAAGTTCCCTGTTTTATACTGCCACTGACACAACGGTCGTCATTGCATTCCTCTTCCGCTGTAATTGGAAATTTTGAAAAAAAAAAAAAAAAAAATCAAACATCTCCAAGCTATAATCCCAAGTTTAGACATTATTAACAACACTGAGTTTTGACCCTTTTATTCTTAATCCACAGGCATCTTTGATAGCCCGGGAAACTTTATTCTCATAGATCTTAAGAATAAGAGAAAAATTAAATGCATGGTAAAAGAAAACAAATTGTCCTAATTGGCAGCCATTAAAAGCGTCTTGCACTTGATGTCAGCTCGTTAAAAGTAATTGGCTCTGTGGGTGAAAAAAAAAAGTATATAACCTCTCAGGTGATTTTTACACCGTTGATGCGGCCACCCTCTCTGGGGAAAGTGCAACAGTATAAGTAATTGAATTGTTGGGACATCCAAATGGTGCTGTAACTGTAACTGAAGGCTTTATCTTTTAAATAGCTCTGGCGACAGCGAAGTCTGTAACTTAACTTAAGGAATTCCGGAATTTTGTCGTGTAAGAATAAGTTTTATCGTGTACGACACAAACTGAAACATTTTGGTTTAATATTTTTTTTATTTTTTTTTAAATATCTATAATGATGTTGTTAGTTTTCGTAGCCCCATTCATTTTTATTGTGTTTGTTGCTTGCAATATCAGGGAAAACGTCGGCTACTTCTACAGACCGCAACGGACGTGAAGATGTACCTAATATTGAAAATGTTAGCATTTCAATCACAGTTTGTGTGTGTGTTTAGTTCGCCCAATGGTGCTTAGAAAATATGCACAGATAGAGATGAATGTACTATTAAGTGCAAGGCACAGTGATTTCAGTATTTTTGTTGTAGGGATGTACCAAAGTTCTATGGCGGTGGAAACGTATGAACGACAATTTTCAGTTTTATGCATAGTCCAAGATAATGGGAAAAGTGTTTTTGACGGGTGTTGCTGCCACCCGGTAGTCCAATGAACAACAATAGCGACACCTACTCGCGAGAGGGCTAGCAGGCACGGCTACGTCAAACAAAAAAAACCACATGGAAAAATTGAATTCTTTTTCGACTGTCACTTTCGGCAGTATTCGGCCATCTTTTTTTTTACTGAATAAAAACTTAAATTTTTAAAGCACTTTGCTAAGAAAAGAGTTTTTTTATTTTATATATTGGAATAGGCCTTCGAATACACAGAGCCGGTGGTAACAATTCTTTAAAAATTTAATACTAAAACAATATTCCCTTAGCTCTTTCTCATACGAAAATGCCGACGACGAGGAGCAAAAATCCCCCCGCCGATAAGTTCAATTGTCAAGACTGCTCCGCACCGGACAACGAGGAGATGGTTCAATGCGATGCATGCGATCTTTGGCACCATTATGCATGTGTCGGAGTCGATCCATCTGTAGCAGAAAGGGAATGGCAGTGCAACGGGTGCTTACAACCAGGTCCCAGTCGACAACAGGAGGCGCCACCGCAAACCTCATCGGTAGCAGCAGGAAATCCTATCGACGACGATGCAATGTCTTCAGTATCATCAGCATCCGCAACTAAGAAGAAGCAGTTGCTTTTGCAGCGTCTGGAGGAAGAGAAGCAGCTGAGAGATCAAAGCAACCAGCTGTACCTTCAACAAAAGTACCACATTCTTGCTCAGGATTCGGATGACGAAGAAGTTGAGATCAATAGCTGCAAGCCGCAACAACGAGTGAATAGTATTGTCGACGCCGAAACCCAACAACAACCTCAGCCCGGCTGTAGCAATGCAGTACGACAAAGCCAGGTAAAATTCACCGAAAGTGCAGCGAAACCTCCTCTTGAGAATAGTATGTCACTTTCCTCTAGTCAATTGGCAGCAAGAAATGCTCTACCGAAGGATTTACCCAAATTTAGCGGTAATCCTGATGAATGGCCAGTCTTTATCAGCTCTTTTGAGCAGAGCACCGAGTTAGCCGCGTTTTCAAATGGCGAAAACTTAGTTCGCTTACAAAAGTGTCTCTGTGGAAGAGCACTGGAGGCTGTCAAACATCGGCTTATGCTTCCAGCCATGGTACCCGACGTCATTCGAACACTACGAATGCTTTTTGGGCGGCCAGAACAGATCATTCACACATTGATCGAAAGGGCTAAGAACGTAACACCTCCGAAGGCCGAAAGGCTGGAATCGTTAATTGATTATGCTCTTGCGATCAAAAACGTATGTGCAACTATGGAAGCAACAAACTCAACCGCTCACCTCAACAACCCAACGCTTTTAAAGGAATTCGTCGATAAGCTGTCGCCGCATCTCCTGCTAAATTGGGCAATCTTCTCAAGGAATCTGCAATCTGCTTCGCTGTTGGATTTCAGTGACTGGCTGAATGAACTGAACTGGGTAAACATGCATATTCGCGATGCAGAGTGGCAAGAGTATGCGGTATTAGTGGATGTCAGGCCAAGCATCATTTTCTTCTTCACAATTACGCAAAGCATGCGCCTATAACTAGCGGTTCAACGACATCCGTTCTTACTCATCAGACGCACAAATTTGCCAAGGTTCTTTTCAGGGTTCTGCCAGTAACCTTGTATGCTAATAGTAGGACAATCGAAACATTTGCTTTTCTGGACGGAGGATCATCGCTAACGCTTCTGGACGAGGAACTCGCTGGCCTGTTAGGACTATCTGGAAGAGCTGAAGAACTATGTCTGCGGTGGACCTCCGACACAACACGCGTCGAAAGCAATTCGCAAGTAGTGTCTCTTGGAATCGCCGGAAAAGGCGTTGGTAGCCGCAAGTATCAACTAAATAACGTACGCACAGTTCGCAGCCTTAACTTACCGACGCAGACGAGTTCCGGACAAACGCTAGCTAAGCGTTTTCCACATCTGGCTGGTCTCCCTATACCGTCATACCATCAAGCGCGTCCAAGAATCTTAATTGGCATGGATAATTGGAAATTGGGCGTCCCACTAAAAGTCTCTGAGGGTAGTTGGTCGCAACCAATTGCCACTAAAACAAGGCTTGGGTGGTCCGTACATGGACCTGATGGAAGTGGCAAAGTGGAAAGTACAAGTAATTCGTTTAACCTCCACATGTGTGAGTGCAATGCAGACAGAGAACTTCACCAACTTGTGAATGGGTTTTTCTCTATCGAGAATGTTGGTATACGCATTCCTACGCAGCAGATCATTTCGGCAGAGGAGAAACGAGCCACACAAATTATGGATGACACCTGTGTCCACCGCAATGGGCACTTCGAAGTGGGACTTTTATGGAAATTCGACGACATTTCCCTACCAAATAGTCTGGCTATGGCCCTTCGTCGGTATCATCGTCTACAGAAGGGAATCGATAGGGACAAGGAACTTCGCAGCATTCTGGACCAGCAGATAGCAAATCTGGTAACAAAAGGCTACGCAAAAAAGTTATCTCCGGACGAGTTGAGTATCACACACAAGCGGATTTGGTATCTGCCGATATTTATTGTGCGAAACCCCAACAAACCGGCAAAGGTTAGACTTGTTTGGGATGCAGCAGCAAAGTGCAATGGGACCTCACTAAACGATTTTCTTCTGAAGGGCCCTGACCAGCTGGTACCCTTGGTGAAAGTTTTATTTGGATTTCGTTGCGGTAAGATTGGTGTGTGTGGAGACATCGCTGAAATGTTCCATCAAGTACGAGTTCGAGAAGAGGACAGACATGTACAACGATTCTTGTGGAACGATACTCAGGACCTGCAGAGACCCAGTGTGTTTGAGATGAACGTCATGACTTTCGGCGCAACGTGCTCCCCGTGCATAGCCCACTATGTTAAGAACAAAAATGCAATGCTCTTCGCGAGTAGTATGCCGAGGGCTGTGGAAGGTGTGCTGGAGCATCATTATGTTGATGACTTCATTGATAGCGTCAATACAGAAGCTGAAGCAATCAAACTGATTAATGATGTAAAGTTCATACATCAGCACGCTGGATTTCATATTCGGAATTGGGTTTCCAACTCATCAGTGGTTCTAGAGGCGTTAAAAGAAAGCAGCGGCGGATCAACCAAAGATTTCGGCGCAAATGAGGCACCCGCAGCAGAGAAGATCTTGGGGCTTTACTGGTGTACCTCATCTGATGCGTTCATCTACCTCCTCAAATTCAGCCGACTCAAACGGGATGTGCTCACCAACAGAACAGTGCCTACCAAACGTGAGGTCCTCAAAATCCTCATGTCTGTTTTTGACCCGATGGGATTCCTGTCACATTTCCTAATTTGCATCAAAATCCTACTGCAAGAGATCTGGAGAATTTCCATTGGATGGGATGATGAGCTGCCTGCACATATGTTCGAGAAATGGCTGCGATGGAAAGCACTGTTACACAACGTGACGACGATAAAGGTTCCGAGGTGCTATTCGCACTTGCTGTATGAAGCTGGTTCGAGAGTACAGCTGCACACTTTCGTGGATGCCAGCGAGAACGCATACGCAGCTGTATCTTACTTCCGCATCGAATTTCAAGAAAAAATAGATGTCACGATTGTGTGTGCTAAAGCGAAGGTATCCCCGCAGCGTCCGATCTCTATTCCACGTCTGGAACTGCAGGCAGCAGTCCTCGGCGTAAGGCTTGCGGCTTTCGTTTGCAGTTCACACAAGTTTCCCATAAGCCAACGATTCTTTTGGTCTGACTCGAGGACGGTGCTGTCATGGCTGAACGGAGAACCTCGTAAGTTCCAGCAGTTTGTTATGTTCCGAGTGGGCGAAATTTTGGAAACATCTCACATCTCTGAGTGGCGATGGATTCCAACGAAACTAAACATAGCCGACAAGGCTACCAAATGGAATGCGGAGGCCGACTACCAGGCTACAAGTGAGTGGTTCAGCGGTCCTACCTTTCTAAGGATGTCGGATGCCGAATGGCCTCAAACTCCGCTAATCGCTACCAGCAACGAAGAAGTAAGGCCATACCTTCTACACACCAGTGCAGTTTCAAGATGTTGCCTTGTGGATGCAAACCGTTTCAGCAGATGGACACGTATGTACCGTTCTCTAGCATATTCTATTTTATTTATAGATATGAAGGCAAAAAAGAAGCCCTTTGTTAACATTGCTGGACCAACATCGGATGCTATCAGGCGATCGCAGGCGGCGCTCTATCGACAAGCACAGTTTGCAGCGTATCCAGACGAAATCGATACCTTGAAGAAGAACCAGTCTCGGAAGACACCAAGTCAGCTGTCGAAGAGCAGTCCGCTAGCGAAGCTTTCACCGTTTCTAGATCAAGACGATGTCCTAAGGATGAACGGGCGTATATTGTTCTCAGAGTATGTCGATCAAGACTGTAAAACGCCTATCATTCTTCCGAAGCTTCACCGAATCACGTTCCTCATAGTCGACTCATACCATCGAAAGTTCCATCATTGTAACCATGAGACAACGCTCAACGAGATCAAGCAAACGTATTATATAGCCAATCTCCGATCAATTCTTAAGGCTGTTAGGCGAAGCTGTCAACTATGTAAAGTCAAAGGCGCCCGTCCTATCGTTCCAGAAATGGCCAATCTACCTGTTGCGCGGATGAGTGCATTTAGTCGTCCTTTCTCCTTCGTTGGCCTGGATTATTTTGGGCCTATCGTGGTAACCGTCGGCAGACGAAACGAGAAGAGATGGGGTGCGCTCTTTACGTGCCTTACCATTAGAGCGGTGCACATTGAGCTGGCCCACAGCTTATCGTCGGACTCATGCATCATGTGTCTAAGGAGCTTCATAGCGCGTCGAGGAACTCCACTGCAGATATTTTGTGACAACGGAACCAATTTCCGAGGCACCGAGAAGGAACTACGTGAAGAACTAGCGAAACTGGACTTGGGAAAAGTGGCTGCGCAATTCACCACGGCTGAAACAACCTGGCATTTCAACCCGCCGTCTGCACCTCACATGGGCGGTGCATGGGAGCGACTTGTACGGTCGGTGAAGCATGTGTTATACAACATCCTTCCATCCAACAAAGTCAGCGACGAAACCCTACGAAGTGCGCTCGCCGAAGTTGAGAACACCATTAACTCAAGGCCTCTCACATTTGTTTCCTTGGAAGCCGCTGACGATGAAGCTCTGACACCTAATCATTTCCTTCTTGGAGCCTCTAATGGAACCAAACCTAGTTGCAATCTGGAGGTAACCGACCTGAGGAAGAACTGGAAGCGCTCACAGATTATAGCCGACCTTTTCTGGAAGAAATGGGTGAAAGCATATTTACCGAATATCAGCAGGCGGGCGAAATGGTTCGCAAAGGTAAAGCCAATTGAGAAGGGTGATTTGGTGATAATTGTGGACGAACATCTGCCAAGAAACTGTTGGCCAAGAGGCATTGTGATTGATACGGTGATAGCTGTCGATGGCCAGGTGAGAAGAGCGACTATACAAACATCGGGAGGAGTTTTCGAGCGCCCTGCTGCTAAGCTCGCTGTCCTGGACGTAGGAGCGAGTGGTGACAAAGGGAGTAATGCGGAGATGAAGGGGACTTCAGCCCCACTTACTGGGAGGAGTATGTTGCTGCCACCCGGTAGTCCAATGAACAACAATAGCGACACCTACTCGCGAGAGGGCTAGCAGGCACGGCTACGTCAAACAAAAAAAACCACATGGAAAAATTGAATTCTTTTTCGACTGTCACTTTCGGCAGTATTCGGCCATCTTTTTTTTTACTGAATAAAAACTTAAATTTTTAAAGCACTTTGCTAAGAAAAGAGTTTTTTTATTTTATATATTGGAATAGGCCTTCGAATACACAGAGCCGGTGGTAACAACGGGCCTATCCTAGTAATGTTTACTACATTTTAAGGGTGCAAATTCTTCAAGTTTCCGTCCGTTTTCGAAGGAGAAATGGATTTCTCTCGAAATAATTTGAAGGACTCAAACGAATGGATTTAGTGAGTGAGTGAGTCCCAGATTTAATCTCCAAAAAGCAACTTTCTTTAAATTCCATTCACCAACGGAACAAGTTAAAAAGTTATAACTTTATGTAATGTAGGCAATATTATAGAAACAAACCAGTTTTATTTTATAATGCTGATGAGTATATAATTAGGTACTTCTGCATATTAACAAAACATTTGTATGAATAAAGGAAAATAATTATTTAAGGCCTGCTTGGTGGTTCAACTGCTTCCTCCCAGTCCCATAGCTCCCAGTCAATACACTGTTTCTTGCTGTCTACCCACGCCTGACCATCGGGGCACCTTGCAATACTGGCAGGAGTTCCCAGTGTTTCGCAGACCCAGATGGCAGTTGGGTCCCAAATGTTTCTGAAATTCTTCACTTGAATTTCAGTAACGGTCTTGCATCCAGGTCGGCCGTTGTCATTAATGATACGGGCGCAGGAAACCCCAAGGGTGATGAGAAGGATAGCAACTATGAGAAAGTAATAGTTTGGCTAAAGGACGAAAATTTTGGTTTCTGCTCAATATTTACCGCAAAGTTTCATTTTGTAGTTTAATAGAGAAGAACGAACTTTTTACTGTGATGGGGAAATAGATCAGCGGACATATTTATAGTTCAGAAGATCCACTGTCGTACAAACGATTATGCACCGATAAGGCTCAAGAGCTTTTCAGCTAACTACTGACCAGTCATCGGGCAAAACTGCATTTGCTCAACTGAAATGACACTCGAACGTGATGTTTCTTTTGATTACTTACAAAATGTACAAATATAAGTTGTTGGACTCCGGAACATTCGATTTTAATAATTAATTTCAGTAGTATTTGCTTTTGATAAATTAAAGTGTCAAGTGTTCGAACTAGACACTGACAATGTTTTAAGTTTTGTGGTTAGGTATAGTTTGTTTACTGTAAAAGTGTAAAGCAAGAAAATGCCTAATTTAATTGGTAGATATTTGTAAAAATTTCGGTAGGCAATTATATAAAAAAAAACTGAAGCACTTCAAGACTGTTATCTCTAATTTAACTAGAGCAAGTTGTCGACCAATTTTTAGGAGCCTCAACCTACCTGATTATTTATTTTTTTAACTTTTTTCATTTCGTAGTAAGAGAAAGATATTGTTTTCGTACAAAACAAAACATCTATAACGTTTTTAACCAAAATTGATATTTAAGCTAAAGTTGGTGAGGTTACCATGACTGCATACCCAGTTTTTCACTAAAAATTCGAGTAGGTAACGGAACTTTTGAAATTTAGACATATCTCGAAAACGGTCCATACGATTGTAACAAAAATCAATTTCTAAGGTAATATGGTCATTTCCAACTTAATGGCAAACTCAGTTTTTGTAGGTACTATCGTAAAATGGATTTTTGAAAAAAGTCATTTTTTTTTAATTTAGTTTTCCTTAGTTTACCAGAAAACGGCAAAAACAATTTTGATCAAAATGCAAACTAAGAGTAATATTGATGTTCTTAAAATTGTTGCATCCTTAATATTCAATTCGAATCACCGTAAACGCTAATTTTAAAAACTGCTCATATCTCAAAAACGCCATTTTTGACTTGAAGATACTTTAAGAACCAAGCAATGATTCTATCCCGAACCATAACTTTTAATCGGTTTTCAGCTATATAGTTAACAAATAGTATTTTTCAAACTAAACATTGCAATATTTGGTACTGTTTTGTCTGCCAAATTTTACAAAAGCGCTCTAAAGATTTTGATCAAAATACATATTAACGATAATATCAGTATTCTAAATAAGATCCCGTACTTAGTTTTTCTCAAAAAATTCGAGTAAATCCGTTAATCCGTTTTAATTATTTCTCAAAAATGACTACCCAAAAGCCGATCTCTGTTCATACACATTTTAAAACTCAATACCGCACTTTAAAATTCAAATTGCAACAGCCATTAAAAATGCAATAACAGCAACGCAAAACTTACTTTCAGCAAATATTACCAACTTCAACGTTTTTCAACCTTTTTTAATATGCACCTTAAAATAATTCCAACAATCAGAATAAGCCCACTTCATTTATTTATAACTAATGCAAATTTAAAAACAAATCTCTGAATTCTTGCATATACATATATTTGTATATGTATGTAAAGATATCGATCTATCACGAACAATACTTCCAATTATTGACAACTTAAACCAGCATCATTAATCTATTCCAGTCAAAAAGAAAATCATTTCCAAACAAATCAAAAACCAAAAACTCCCACTACACTTGTTCTCGTACTCAAAAACTTGTAAAGTGTAAAAGCTATAAAATAGTTCAGTAGGCACTTATAACTCTTTAACAAGAACTTGCGAGAATTGTCTGTTTCTAGAGCTTCAACGTTTAAAAACGAAAAGTGAATTTTATTTAACACTATGTATTCTTTTTTCTATATTTCATGAACCGTTTCTTTTACCTAGCATTGGTTCTCAAGTCTTTACCTACTTAGCTAATAAAAATAAGAAAACAACCAACAAAACTTTTGACGAACGATAAAGTTTTGTTCGACCCAGTCGTGCACTTTGTTTTTATTTGCGTTTAACGGCTTTTCATAATTTAACCAAAACTTTCCTAAAGCGGAAACTGAAGAGCAACTGTATTAAATGTCAAGGCCTATGGAAAACTTACAAGGCGACTTAATTAAAATAGTTGGCGCAACAGGTCCGGAGGGACACTAGGCCTAGCTTCTCACCACCATTCGTTTTGTGTGAGTTTTTCATTTTTGGAACGAATGGAAGGGATCTACAATTTTATGCCGACTCCAAACGGCTAATGGAAGCTATTTCGCGAGAGGTAGCGCAGTGGAAAAAAACCCTAAGTTGGAATTTGGGTTTTTGCGGGACTCGAACCTGAGACCCCTCGCTTAGTAGTCCAATACACTAACACTAAGTCACTGCGACTACAAAGGCGACTCCATTATACGATTTAAAAGATTATACCTTTCCGGTGTTCAATCAGATAGCAAACTGCGCTCGAAGAATCAATGACGTTGGTTAAAGTAAAACGCTTGTACCAAAACTAATGACATCCAGTCCACTTTTAGTATTTCGGTCAACACAACAATGTTAGCTTTAGGGTAGGTTATTAATGCTTGATTTAAATCTGATAGTTAGACTTTTGTTAGTTATAAAATGTGTTCATTTGAGAGGTTTGTTATTCGAATTGGCAACACCATTTAAATCGCCAAATGTTCACATCAATGCTGATTTTTAAAACTAACCGTTGTGTTTGTAAGTCCATACCTGTACCTAAATCCAAGCATATTTTAAAGCAGTGTCAGTGTGTATTACTGGAATTGAAGGTTTGGTTAAACAGGATATGAGAACTCTTATAAAACACTATTCACCATAATGGACCCATCGCGACTAAAACACTTGACACTTTAATTTCAAAAGTAAATACTACTGAAATTAATTAAAATCGAATGTCCCGTAGTCCAACAATTCAATTGTACATTTTGTAAGTAATCAAAAGAAACATCACATTCGAGTGTCATTTCAGTTGCGCAAATGCAGTTTTGCCCGATGACTGGTCAGTAGTTAGCTGAAAAGCTCTCGAGTCTTATCGGTGCATAATCGTTTGTACGACAGTGGATCTTCTGAACTATAAATACGTCCGCTGATCTATTTCCTCATCACAGTAGATATTACGTTCTTCTCTATTAAACTAAAAAAATGAAACTTTGCGGTAAATATTGAGCAGGAACAAAAACGTTCGTCCTTTAATCAAACTATTACTTTCTCATAGTTGCTATCCTTCTCATCACCCTTGGGGTTTCCTGCGCCCGTACCATTAATGACAACGGCCGACCTGGATGCAAGACCGACACTGAAATTCAAATAAAGAATTTCAGAAACATTTGGGACCCAACTGCCATCTGGGTCTGCGAAACACTGGGAACTGCTGCCAGCATTGCAAGGTGCCCCGATGGTCAGGCGTGGGTAGACAGCAAGAAAGAGTGCGTTGACTGGGAGCTATGGGACTGGGAGGAAGCAGTTGAACCACCAAGCAGGCCTTAAGCTTCTGTCATTTATTATTCTGATACATAAGTGTGTTGTAAAACGTCAGAAAAATAAATTAAAATGCATGAATAAAAAACAGATTTCTAAAATTTCGCCATTGTAAGTTCGAAAAATTTAAGCTGTACGTACACTAAAAAAGTAAAAATGATTATTAGCATCGCGGATGGAATTCGAGCCTGGTTATAAAAATCGTCTGTGTGTGTAGGGCTAAATTTAAGTATATTTTTCACTTTTCTATTCTCACGAAAAAGAACCTAACCTATATTAAAATTCGAATAATTGCCTTTAAGGAATAAAAATAGTATACCATTCAGGCGCTAAATTAAATTCGACCGTGCTATAGTGACCAACCAGGGGCTGAATTAACAAAAGAGTAGTAAACGACTATACGCAAGTAGGTATGCAGAAACAAAAACAGTGACCGTGTCCGTCCAGCTTGCATTCTAGTTGCCACGGCACGTCTCAATTTCTGTTGAAACCAAGTATTTTATTTAGGAAGTCCTTGAAATTTTACAAGTACAATAATAAGAACGGATGTAGAAAAAATCGTTTTATTAAATTTACTATCAGAAATTGTAATAAAACAATTTACAAAAAAAAAATATAAAAATGTAGATATTATGTTTATTTCTCAGACTCGTCTATTTTCTTTAATCACTAATAAAAGTTCATGTGAAATGCATTTGTCGCTCCGCATTACTTTTCTGGTCATTTATTCATAACGTTATTCCCTCTTCATTATGTGAGTAGGAATAAATAATTTAAATTTAGGGGATAATATTCTATGAACGCAACCGGAAATTTTACTTACAGTCGGCCATTTTGAAATCGAAAATTATTAATACAACTTAACTGTTATAGATTAGCAGCCGTATTAATAAAAAACCCATAACAACTCTCTAACTCATAAGTTACCTAGCACCTAGTTAAATAAATAACACATTAGTTAAATTTTCTTATCAATAAATGAAAATAACTCATATAATAACTAACTGATGTTTTCTCTACAAAAGCTACTTAGAGCTGGCATCACCTAACCAAATTGTACTAAAAACTATTACATTATGTCATCACGGCTGGCTAATACATTTCAATTGTGACAAGTGAAAAAAAAAAAAAAAACAAGAAAATAAAATCAAATCGAGCAAAAAAAAAATCAAAACAAATGTAATTTGTAAACATTTTCATAGGGTTTTCTCGTTTTTTGTACACTTTTTTTTTTTTGAGTTGGAGCGATGGTAACCGAATCCTCCCCTAAAATATTTATATTATTCAAAAACACTGAATAACGGTGAGCCATTTTGTTCCCCAATTTTTTCAAATTTAAATTTAATTTATTTTGTCATTTTGACAGGAACAATGTTTCTTATACCCTTTTCACACCGCAGCGAAAACCGTGTTTTCGTCGAAAAATCATTAATAAATAAAATTAATTCAGAGCATTTCAAAACAATTAGGCCTATTCGGCAAAATCTTTTATCCATTTATTCTGTTATTCTGTTATGAATTTCCATACAAAATTTCGAACTGTCAAAAAATCTTTTACGGGCTCTAGAATTGGTATTCTGTGTGGAAAAATCTGTTATGAATTCTTTTAAAAATCATAACAGAATAAAAGAAATAATTTTGTGACTTTTATTATAAAAGATTTTTGATAAATAGAAAGATTTGGATTGAAATGGATGTGGATCTCTACATAATTCTTCATCAACGAAATGCTTACAAAAGGAGACAAATGTAATAAATGTGTTTAAAAAAGTTTAATAATTGGAATTATTTATAAAAGTTGACGTTAATGGAGGGGCGGCCTCCTTTAACTTATTTTCCGGCACTATATACCTTTGTAGCTTATAAGTGTGATGTGTGATCCCATGCAAAAATAGTTTCGAAAATAAACAATCCGAATTTAATCAAAAGACAAATGACAAAAGACAGCAATGACAGGGTACAATCACCACATTTTAGTTCATCGAAAATCCATACTAACCAATTTATAACAACTGTCAAAACACTGATAAAGTCAAAACAGAAGAACACAGTTAAAATAGCTTATTTTTTTTACATCTTCACATGTCGAAGAATGCAGGCAAGTCGAGGAAATTTGATTCTTTTGACAAGTGCAACGGCTTACGTTCTAATTACAGAATTAATTTGTAAGGGGAAAGCGGGAGACTTGAGCCACTTTTTGTTAAATCGTTCACTACAACTTTTCTATTAATCTTAGCCACTAAGCCACATGTTAAATACATTTTTTTAAATATAGGTACATTTATCTATTTTAAAGTTAGTCACATTAACTTTATATACACGCATACGATTTTTGCCACGTGCAAAATGTTTGGGAACAGACTTTTGGCTCAAGTCTCCTGCTCAGCAGGGTTTTTGAGAGTGGTTCAAGTCTCCCATATGTTCAAGTCTCCCGCTTTCCCCCTACTTGTCGGACAAGCATAGAAACATGTGAATTTAGGCTTGTCGACTTGTCATGTTGTGTAATAGGCCCCAGGACACCTGCGACAAGTGACACACAGTTGTTGACATATCCAGAAGCGAGTCAGATCACCGCAGGTGTCTCTGTAATTTTTAAAGTGCAGCTCGATTTGTGTTTTGCATCCAAGTTGGTCATTGTCATTAAATTGAGCTGCCCAAGTAACTCCAATGAGCATGATTAGAATGCCAAATTGCCAACTGAAAAAAAATAAATTAATTAAATAGAATCGATACAAGGATTGTTTATGTAGAGTTGCATTTTGTGTTTTCTTTTGTCTCCTTTAAATTAAATGCACAATTACACTAGGAAATTGGACAGGTAGGTAGGTAAGTAGGATAAATTAAAAGTTCTTTTAATCTCCGACGGTTATCAAGCGACAAGACGAGCTCTTGCGATAAGGGGGATTTATTCAACTAGATAAAAAAAATATGTCGGCGGTGGATGTGTGGAAGAAAAACCTTAAATTAATTGCGCTAAACTATAGTGAATGATAATGCCATATCTGCTATGAGATTATTTACGGTTCTTTTTCTTGGAACTATGTCAATCGATTATTATCGGGGCCAATTTGTTGTTTTAGTAAACAACCATTTTATTAACCTGTAAATGCAGGGATGTTTGCAGAACAGTTGCTTTTCTGTTTTCTACCGCACAAAATTTGCTACAAATTGTACACAGAAGAAGTGAAACGGAGAAAACTCACTTTCTTACAATTTTTGACATAATTTGGCTACAAGACTCGAATTTATATTTCAGGTACCATTCCTTGTGTAGAATTGAATGGTTTTTCTTCAAAAGAATCATTTTTCATTTCTGTTGATTTCGCGATTTTCTGCAAATTTTATTTATTTACAAGCACCGCAAAAAATTGTTTAAGTTACATTTGTTCAAAGTAACGATACGAACTAGGATAACTTTTTTATATATAATTTCTGTTGCAACAAAGAAAAACCGCTATAGTCGAATTTGATCAGTTTTCAGGAGAGAATATGAAAGTTTTGCTAAAATGTATAAAATTACAAATGGTTCTGGACTATCTTTTAATAAAAGTCGGCTTTGCTCCAATTTTGAGAATAAAATGCTAGAAAAAAAAAATATTTTGAAGATTTGGACATGCTGAATCAAATGGTATCAAAAGCTCAGTTTCGTCTAAACTCGACTTTAGCGGTTTTTCCTTGTTCCATCAGATTTGTAGAAATGGTTTTTCCATCGGCTTTTTTGGTCATATCCGTTTGAATGAAACTAGATTACACGAGAAAAGCCGACGGAAAAACCATTTCCACAAATTACCTACCATATAACCATCAAATTGGCCAAGAACCTTATCTACAATAATTTTTTGTTTTTTCAGGCTCAGTGACATATCTCAGAAAATTTCGACAAACGTTTCAGTAAATGAAATTACAAAGCTTCAAAAATGATATGGCCAATAGTTTAAGCTCAATCGGATTTACTTTCGTGTAGCCACCGGTTTACTAAGTCTTGAACAAATCGTCGGCTGAGTTCTATCTTGTCCAATAGACCATTTTTTGTGAAATTGAGTTAAGTACGCAGTCTTACTAATTTGGGGACCCTCTTTCGTTTGGTGAAATCCATTTTGTTCTATTTATTTTAGTTTTCAAGTTATAGAGATCTATTTTGTTCAATAAACCACTTTTCTTAGAACTTTGAATGTATTGATTGTTCAATAAACCTTTAAAAATATTTTTTGTAGTATATTGGACAAGATTTAATACGCGATAAAGAGAAACGCTTTATTTTTTATATTTTGTTCAATATCAACTAAAGTGGATATTCTGTCCAGTAGGCTTGAATAATCAATTATTTCTATTTTGGCGGATATCCAATTTCCTGTATTTTTTGTTGAATACCTATCCAATACTAAGTTGCCGTTCTATCTGGTTCAATATCAAATGCAATAAATCAGATAGTAGTTGGTATCAATCATTCAGTTTTGATCTCTTCGGCATCGGGAAAACGCGCGTCACGTCGGTAATTTTAAAATGGATCCCAAAGAGAGTGCTCCTCAAATATGTCTTTAGTTTAAAGTCTGGTTTTATTTTGATCATAATTTTGTTATCCATACTTACATAACTTTTCTAACAGTTTAATGGAAGGAATTGAGTACTTATCGCCTCCCGAGCCCGAATTAGCAGAGGAAAGATCAGATCAACAGGCAAGAAAATTGAGAGTGCAAGTAATGAGAACTGCTTTTCGATATTGCAGCGATGTTAATTGTGTGCCACCATTATTCGGATTAACAGATTTACTATCGGATGGGTAGCTTCTTACCAGTAAATGAGGACGTACACCAATATTAGCAGGTGTACTTCATTTTGTCGGGGGATGATCAACTCAATAGGCGTTACAGAGGGCAAACAGGAGTGACAAAAAACATCATTCGAAAATTGCAACCATTATAATGCAATCAACGCTTTCATTACAATGTTTAAAACGGCATTAGAGAAAATGAACTTAGAAGATCGCACATTTGTCTTCAATCCTGATTAAGGAACCGCACTTTGGAAAAAATAGAATGGATAGGAAACGGGTAGTAGTGTCACTTCCAATACAAGAAAAATTATTTAAATTTTTAATTTTCTAATTCGGATGTTCCGGACCTACCGCTTCACAATTTGAAATTAAAAGTCGACTCAATTATAATTTTGTTGAGCAATCTAAATGCATCGACATTTTGTATCGGATCGCGTTTGACATGATTGTCAAGAATCTCAAATCAAATGTCATGCAAGGACGATTTTGAGGGGAAAATTAAAAGGTAAACATTGTCATATCGCGGACTCCGCTTATTCAGAACGATTTGTCATTGGTATTTAAGCGTCTATGACAAAAAATAAGTCGGAAGAATAATCGCTGGATATTTGTAGCATCAATTTTGAATTCCCATGTTTTCCACATGGTCAATTGTATGTGACATCTCACGTGTGAGCAAACCAATTTATTGCAAAAGTGTAAGGGTGGCCGACACGTCAATGATTGCGGTTTGATTGAAATACATCGTCATTGCTATACTTCAGTTATTTGTATTGTATTTAATATAACTTTTGAATAAAGAATTTAAATTGATGGAATTACATAAAGTAGCATGCGCTGTGCATGCTCGGAAATATTATTTTCATTACATTATAACGAATTTGGGCGGAACGGAGTTCGCCGGGTCAGCTAGTTTCTTATAAAGAAATGAATGTCTTGAATTGAATTTGTTTTAATAAAAGCATTATACATAAAAACAATGTTTGTATTTTTTTTAATAAAAGAATAATAAAAGAAAAGTCTTTAATTTAACTTTTTTTAAAGTTAAGTTGGAAAAATTTTTGTTCAATATTATACTATTTGCAACAGTGGTTTCTTTATTACGTTTTCTTTATTTTCTATCTTGTTGAATTTAACTTCTTTTTGTTCAATATCCAACATTTTAACTAACTTTTACTCATCCCATACATCTTTGTCCAATATCCAAAATGACTTGGTGATACATTTTTATTTTTAATTAATTAGAAGAAACTTTAAATACAAAAATATTTTAACTATTAAATATAAAATTGTTTGAGCTTTCATAAAAAAATTACTTCAGAACAGAGATCTAGTTAATTGAATAAAAGCTTTGAACCTAAACTTTGAAAATCGATTTCCCAAAAATTTGAAAAATGGACATTGGACAAGATAGAACACAGCCGACGAAATATTTTGATCATCATCATCATCATCATCATCAATTTTTTTTTTATTTATGAAACCAGTGCTACGTCAATGAGGTGGAACGTAAATTCCTGCGGTGGGACAAAGTGTAAACGACAATAAAAAAAACTGTCTCAATTTTTCATGGTTCTCTAGAAGTTGACCACTGGCCATTATAGCCGAGTGTTTTTGAGCCACACGTGGACCGAAATACAGGAGATATGAAGGCCAAGTTTCATGAAGTACGTTTGACGTTTAAATTCAGTTCTATGCCAAGCAATAAATGCGGAAAATTTTATTCGCATCATTGTTGCGATTCAGGCGTATTAAATATTATGAAATATCCACATAAGTGCCGAATTTATCTCTCGGATGGAATATAGTGCATTAAAGACATAATGGTTCCAAATATCCCTAAGTAGATAAGTTAGATACAAACTTCAAATACGACTTAACTTAGGTAGGTACTTGCCTAGAAATTCAAAGATGTACCGCGCTTCAAATAAAGAACTAGGTAGTGTACGTGAATGACATCTAACAATTGCAATGCAAAATAAAGTTTTAGACTTATAGCGACAGGGGAAAAACAATTAAGTCTAATGTATTCATTATGACATTCCACCCTTTATCAGAAGTTGCTCAGTTCTTGATTGTTGGTGTGCTGGCCTAGTGAGCAACCCCTGGTGATACATAAATTACATATTTAAACGTTTTTTTCACTGCGCCACTTCTCGCAAACGTCTGACAAATATGAATGAAGCATAATTGTCTTATTGGGGAAGCTTAATTCAGACGGACAAATTCGCGATAAAATGGTAGGTTAGGGAAAACCTCACACAATCGAATATGATTTATGAGAAGTTAGTATTAAGACCCCTACAAAAGTGAGTTTGTTGAATGTACAAAGTCAACGAATCCAATAATTTTAGGTATTTCGCTAAAACAACGAATATTTGTTGTACCAACAATTCGTGCATTTACAAACTCTCGGCGTTCGTATTTCAACAAAGATTTCATTTGTATTTTTATACTAACTATTTTTTGAGTGTAGGATCTATTGACGTGTATCTTAGTTAGTTTCTCAAGACCTGATATTGAACCCGGGGAAAACAAATGCAAAGTCTCCCAAGAAGGTCATCCAACTTAGTTGTCAGAGACTCTGAAAACTTTAAAAATTTTCTCTCATTTCCAAATAAAAACCTTTAAAATGTACCGCAGTTGCCTATCTCAACACTATTATAGTGTTTAGCGAGCCAATGCTTGTTAAATATGGTTCAATAATTCTAAATTTTAAGAATAGCTTTAAAATTGTCACCTTTTGATGTGAAACAATTGTCACACAAATGTCTGTGAGATCTTTTATACAATCAGTCGGGATCTTTTTATGTTGATATTCGTGCAATTCGGATAGCCTACTATATCTACTTTTCTACGCCTTTTCCTTACTGGTAAAATTTTATATTAAAACATTCGAAATTTGCATCCCGATTGACTTCTAAATATTTTTACACTAGGGGTCGCCCCGTGGTCGAAATTCGACCAATTTATTCTATAAGTTAATTTTTGAAGGGGAAGTGAAGGGGAAATATCGGAGGGCTTATAAATAGGCAATCGAAACCATTTTAGGTTTTCCTTAAATTGCGAATAAAAAGTGTCCAGTAATGCGGGCTGTCTTCTATTTTATATTACAGGTAGAAAAGGGTGCATAGAATAGATATGCAAAGTTTCATCGTTTGTTGTTCAACAGTTTTAGAGTTATGGGGACCTTAAGTTAGAAGCCAACATTTTGCTTAAATTTCATATAAATCATAAACCGTTAGGCCGATTGGTACGATTTGAATTTTATTAGATTAGTATTGTCGAACACTTTCGAAAATAGATTTTAGAAATTTTATCACTTTGCTAGCTGCGGTTTCAGAAATAACACGGTTTTAAGGGATTGGGATTTTGTTTTTTCAAATGGTTCTAACTTTCAAACGGTTGAACTACAAACGAAAAGAATTTCACTACAAACAGCTACAAACGATTGTCTATCGAACTGCATTTCACGTTTTTCATTCTAGAAAAAGTGCGAATTAACTTTACGCGGGTGCCATGTTGTTGTTGTTGTAATTTCATGCAATTCGCTTAAATTTACCTGCTTAAATTCATAATTTGTGGATAATTTTTGTATTGTGCACTTCTATGTATTGTCCCCTACCCAAATATACAAATATATATAGTGTTGGCATATTTATGTGACTTATAATAGGAAAAAAGGGGGGAAACACGTTTTAGGCAACTCCGTATTAATATATAGATTAGTAATTTACAAAAATTTATTCAACCGATGCAATGCCTTTGTTTGCTGTAAACAAAAAAAAAATCACGGAAACCTTAACAAACTCCACCAGTTGTCAAATGAAAAAGATTGCTTTTGTGTACCAAGCGAACATAAAAGTATAGGCGCAGTGGCTTAGTGGTTAGTGTGTTGGACTACTGAGCGAGGGGTGGAGGTTCGAATCCCGCAAAAACCCAAATTCCAACTTAGGGTTTTTTCCACTGCGCCACCTCTCGTGAACGTCTGACAAACATCCGAGAGTGTAACTGCCTTGAAAGAGCTTCTCAATTAGCCGTTTGGAGTCGGCATAAAATTGTAGATCCCTTCCATGCGTTCCAAAAATGAAAAACTCACACAAAACGAATGGTTGTGAGAAGCTAAGCCCAGGGTCCCTCCGGACCTGTTGCGCCAACCATTTATTTTTTTTATAACATAAAAAGTACTCGAATACCAAATTAATGGAGCTAGTTGCAGTAAATATGTAAAAGAACTGTTCTACAAATTTGTTAGATAAATATAGTTAATACAAAGTCTTCCTCATTCAGTAGACACAATTAGTCCCGATAATAACCAAATGGCATAATTGAATTATGATAATTCCAAGGAGAAGATCCAAATAATTGCACAACAAATGTGGTACTATATCATTCACTAGTTTGATGCAACTGAATAACTTGGTTTTATTCTAGTTACACACCCAGTATTCCATTTTATCGTGTGTTATATAGTAAATCCCCCTTATCGCAATATTGCAATTTTGTTTCTTGAACTAAAAAGCTCGTCTTATCTCATCATAATCGTCGTAGATGCCCGAGCGAACTATAAATATTGCACCTGACCACGTTCCTAAGTTTAGTTCTGCATTTAATTTGGAAGAGAGAAAAAAAAAATACCCAAGACGATGAAACTCTACTGTAATTTCAAATATATACATACTCGTATATCGCACCTAATCCTTGCATTTATAAACTTTTATTTACTTAATTTTTTCAGTTGCCATCTTACTTATGCTCATCGGAGTTGCTTGGGCAGCTCAAGTTAATGACAATGGTCAACCTGGATGCAAAACAGAAATCGAGCTGCAAGTTAGGAGTTATAGAAACACCTGGGATCCGACTCGCTACTGGTTATGTGAACAACTGGGCCAGCCAGCAGTTGCCACAGAGTGTCCTGGTGGCACAGGGTGGCTTGATAGCCAGAAATCTTGTGTCGATTGGGCTGAATGGGAGTGGGAAGTACCTGAACACCCACCAAGCAAACCCTGAACAAACCTTTTTTTTCTAGTAAATATGTAGCTAGTATACGAAAAATGTAAAAAAATATATAAAAATACCTGCCTATTGGTGTGGAATTGTAAAAGTTCTGTTTAGTGAGTATATTACATAATGAATTTCGTATCAGTAACAAAAACAACAAAAGTCTTTCCTAAACCTTATACAAATTAGCATAGTGTGAAATTACGACCCCGGATAAGATCACTTCGCTGCACAAATCTTTTATTGGCACAATAATGTGAAGCGAGTTTGTTTTTACTTTTAGTTTGTATTTACACAAAACCTCTGATAACCATTTTGCATTTTACGACCAGGAAATGATGCAAAGAATAATTGAGTTGTTTCGCAGGCATGTTGCACTTGCCGGGCCATTTTTTTTTTAAACCGCCGTCAATATCCATTTCTTGCAATTTTAACAGAGGAAAATGTATTATCGTGACTAGAGTAAGTCTGTTTTTGCGTCATTTATGATACTAAACATTATTTACACAGTAACCGGACGGATGGATTTGAATTTTGAAAAGTTTTCTTATTTCAAAATTCAAAATATCCGCCCAAGTCGCTCCCTTGAAGCCTTGGCATTACTTTGTAAAATAAGTCGTAGAAGTATGTGTCTGTAAATAATTGAGTTAATTGAAATAGGAAGACAGACTCTGCTACGTCTGAACAGAGTGATGAACTGTCTCTGTGAGTACATGTCGGACAACCAGCAGCCCATCATCTTTAAGGACGCTGGTTGGCATCAGGGATCCGTCAAATTGATCGCCTGCTACGATCAACGTTCGGTAGACTTCATCCGGGCAGCCATCGGTAGCCTCGGTGAGGTAATCAGACCGATTATTCTTTACGGCATAATCGTATGGTGGCCGGCCTTGGACAAGATCTGCAATCCGAAGGCCCTTGAGAAGACTCAACGCCCAGCATGCATTAGCATCACGGGTGCACTGAGGACATCCTTTACCGCCGCTCTACAAATAATGCTCAATCTTCTTTCTCTTGACATCGTCAGCAAGGAATACGCCGCAATCAGACTAAGGGAGGGTAAGCACTGGATAGGACAACCAACTGGACATGCCAGCATCCTTCTGCAGACAAGCCCCTTACCTTTTTACTTACTTACTTAAGGTGGCGCTACAGTCTGGGGTGGACTTGGGCCTCAACCAACAAGCGTCTCCAGCCAGCACGATCTTTGGCCAGCTGTCTCCAGTTTCGCACGCTAAGTTGGTAAAGGTCCCCTTCCACTTGCGTGCGCCACCTGAGTCGCGCTCTTCCTCTACTGCGCCGTCCCTCGGGTGTGATCTCGAAGATCTTCCGGGCTGGAGCATTTACGTCCATTCGCTCTACATGACCCAGCCACCTCAGTCGTTGGACCTTCACTCTTCTGGCTACACTGAAAAAAAAAGGTACACCATAGTAGTGAAAAAGTTCATCAATGTGATGAAAAAATCAACAATTTTAGTCCAGTGAACTTTTTCATTAGTTTGATGAAACCGATTTCGTCAATATGATGTTGTTCATCATTCATCAACTTTGTTCATCAATATTATAAAAAATTCATCAATATGATGAACCCAAATTCCCCTTTAATTTCATAATGTGATGAATGTATTCATTATATTGACAAATTTGTTCATCAATATGAAGCACACTTTCTGTGCTGGCAAATTTGTTTTCATGTAGTTGTAAGATTATTCACACAAATAAAAACATGAAATAAAAATACTGACACCAATATAAATCGTAAAGATATAGCCTTCCCATTTTCATGGGGATGCTAAAATACTTAAACGATCATAATGTCATGAAAATGGTAATGGTAATATTATGTGAATTTAACTATTGAATTTCTTCGCATCCGAAAGGAAAATATTCAAACGAAAATCAGTTTCACCACGAAAGTCAATAAAGTGTAGTGGCAAAAACTCACGCGCTCAAGAAATATTGAAGATTTATATAAATAAATTTTATTTCTGAGTTACTTTTATCACTCCTGGGACAGTTTTTTTTTTTTTTCACAATGGATCCCAATGAGAATCAGAGAACGGCCATTTGCCTGCCATATGCATAGAGTTACAGGGTGCATGTGCATACATTTGTGTTTGAAATGTGTTTTTGCGTTTTTTGTTATTTAGTTATAATTTTATTGATCCATTCTGTTGAATTTTATAATGTTGAGGCGTGAGAGAACAATGTACGAGAAAAGTTTGGTTAAATAACACTATTACATTGATTTTGAAAATATTTTTAAAAAGTAAATATTTATTTACATTTATGTGTGTAATGAAATCACAACGTTATAATTATATAGCGAGCTCTTTTTTTTACCAAAGGAAAATCGTTGTAGAAAATTCATGATAATTGTAGTTTTATTTTAATGACATATTTATTTAACGTCAAAAATCGACCCTACTGTTAAGTTTCCACCGGAGAATAATTGCGAGATTTAGAAAAATTTCCGTAAATCCCGCATAAATCTATCAAACGAAAGTAATTTCATAAAAAGGGAGATTAGAAATAAAACAAACACACTTTTCACAGCTCGATATGTCAAAAGTGAAAAAAAAAAAAAAAATGAAAGAAAAGACATCAAAAATGGAAAAATGTCTCTCTCTCTCTCTTTCTCTCAAATGGACAGAGCCAGAGAGAATATGTCAAGTTAATCTTCTTTTATTTGGTGGAAATACTTCGGGATTAATTCTAAACCTCTTGTACTTAATCTTGGTATTTGTGTTCGGTGGAAACGTAGCTTAACCTACCTTTTAGAAGTATGTATTCTAAGACACGTACAACAATATTTTTCGATATTTACGTTTTACTTTTTACAAATGAAAAAGCTATATCAAGATATCGGAAAAATAAGCCCCTTTGAAAATTAGATAGTCTTACTCATGATTTAGCTTTTAAAACGTCGCTATGAACATTTAGAGCAAACAATTTATGCCGAAAAACGTTCGTTTACATAGTAAAATCATTGAAACGAAATCACTTGGTCAACACCTCCCAGATATATCTATGCAACTGAATTAAAGTTATACATTAATTGCATACCTTTAATAAAGGCTAGGTAAATTGCATTCTTTTTAGGGTAAATGAGGAGCTCCATCGAAGATATAGGTTCTAATTATATAAGTTTCATTATACTGATAACATAATAAATACTTAAAATATATTAATGTATTAAAGCTATTTATGCAAAGTTTATAACATTTTATATAATGTGAATAATCGAAGTTAGACTATAGCTTTTTTATATTTCCACCATTCTTACACTAATATTGAATTTTTCACACTTCATTAATTGTTTTAAATTGTATATACTGCAGTTTATTTAGCAAAACCAGTCGCCCGTAGTAAAAGAAAATATAAAAAAGTTTGTTCATCGGCAAGCAATTGTCAATACATTGCTTAAAATGCAAATGGATACTTTTGGGGGTACATTAATTAAAAGATAAACAAATAATTATGTGATGAAATTTCGTAATCACATATATCGAATCTTTTAAGATATTCATCGTTCATCGTGAAACCATTCACAATTTTCTTCTATGCCACCCTGTGTAGATACTTTACGCTTGATGAGCAATGACATATAATTATCTACGCATAAACACATTAAGAGATTCATCATGCGTGTGTGAGTATAAATGCTGTACCAACATCGCGTATGTACACCTACAGCATACATCATATTAACAATCTGTGCATCACATTGAAGCAACCGATGAAAAAAGTTCATCAATATGAGGATTCCATTCATTAATATGATGAATATAACGGTGAATTTAATTTTTTTCATCAATATAACGAATTAGTTCATCTATATTATGAAGGTTTACATCAACGTTCTCCTTAATAAAAATTAATGTCTGTTTTTTGACGAACGCTGTCATCAATATAATAAAAGCCGTCATCAAAACGATGAACGTCGTTATCAATATGATAAAAATTCAAAACTTGGCAATCGTACTTGAATATGATGATTCCATTCATCAATAAGACGAATAAATCATCAACTGGATGAACAAATGACTATATTCATCAAAATAAGTGTTTTCGTCATATTGATGAAATGTTTTGATGAAATAATGAACGTAGTTCATAAAAACATACGCTAAATTCTCTTCAGAATACTGTTGAAAAAATTGATGAATTCATTTTCATCATATTGAAAAACTGTTCATCAATTGTCAAAAAGTTTTCATGAATTTGTTCATCATATTTATGAAAATTACGTCATATCAATGAATAGCATGTTGATGAACGCCATTCATCAATACGACGCCGAATTTTTTTTTCAGTGTAGGGCGATGTCGCTGTATAGCCCGTACATTGTTATTTATATTGACAGTCAAGCTGCAAGCAGATCCTTAGTTTCCAGCGAAATAAGATCTAAGGCGGTGGAAGATTGCCGCGTATCCTCTTAACGAGATAGCTGGACAGTATAACCTTACTCTTTGCTGGGTTCCGGGACACTGTGACATCCCAGGGAACTTTAGCACAGCAACATCGACAGCGACATCACGTTAGAGCTAATCCTTAATTCGCTGTTGCTGTTGCTGTCAAATCACTGTGTTAATCTGTTTCTCGCATTAGTCTGTACAACGTGCATGCACCGCTGTCTTAGGGAGCTTCCACACTGGATTGAACAAAACACTCTTATATTGTTTTCCTGCTTTTTTTTGCCTTATTCATTGTGCACGCCTACTTAAATGTGTGTATTTAAATTTCAGAAACACACAGAAAAACAGTTTTGTTTGTCTAAGACGTTTTGTTCCATCCGGTGTGGAAGCAGCCTTACGCTAAACAAATAATTAATGCGAATGCAACAAGAATTGCAAACCATATACGGAAACATCTGGGATTTTGCGACGTTGGCAAGCTTACTTGGCCGACACTGGGCACTAAAAGATCCAAGGAGCTTCAGCGACTAAACAGACCTAGTATCTCGTTGGTTGCTACTGTCATTACTGGTCATTGTTTTCTGGGCAGACACTCGCAATGACTTGGATTGCTATACAAAGACTTTTGCAGAAGCTGCAGGGATGAGGAAGAGGATGAGTCCAATCACCCACCTTCTCTTCAGCTGCCCTGCCCTATCCAATCTAAGGATGACGTACTTAGGAAACTACTTCCTCAATGATGTTAGTGATATATGCTACACCAGCGCTGCTAACATTCTTAGCTTTATTAACGGAAGTAAATGGTTCCCATGAGTAACCAGCTAAGGAGCCCCTTAACACCAGTGGTACGCACAATGGGCCGATTAACAGTGTTTCTCTCATCGAGAGCCACTTATACCCTTTTCACACCGCAGCGAAAACCGTGTTTTTGACGAAATTGGATTCACACCGAACAATAACTAGTTTTCGTTTGACGTTTCAATCAGCTGTGAGACAGTAATCGTGAAACTTCTGTGTAAACTATTTTGTTTACAAATTTCGATCGCATTAATTAACAAATAAAATTAATTTAGAGCATTTAAAAATAATATTATGCGAGAAACAGATTAACACAGCGACAGCAACAGCAACAGCGAATTTAGGATTGGCTGTGCTTATGTGTTCAAAGTAATTAAAATACATTGGTTCTAAAGGTTCTGTCAAAGTTGCTGTTGCTGTGTTAATCTGTTTCTCGCATTAGCCCACCAATTAGTGTGGAAAATGATTTTAAGTTGTGAGTTTTGACATTTGTTCGGTCAGATGCTCCGCTGAATGTTGCATAAGGTGTGTTTGTTTCAACAACCCAACGATCGGAAGTCGTTTTCGTGGTGTTTTGGTGGAAAACGACTTTAAACAACTTGTTTTGAAAACTGAAAAATGTATGGGGAAACTTCTGTTTTCGATGAAGTTTTCAAGAGTTTTCGCGAAAACCCGATTTTCGGCTCTGTGTGAAAAGGATATTAAACATAACATAGTTGAGTAGTTACCTAATGTGTCTTTGAAAAGGGGTTTCCTTTAAAATAGACATATGCACGACAATTTTAGGACTCGGTTGTGCTGATTTTGGGGTGAACTCTTTCTATATCGACTTATTTGTAGACCTAGCTGAGATTTACCAATAAAATTAGGTATGTTTGAGATATTTCTGCTTTTGGTTCGACTTTCTTTTGTTAGCCATTATAGTTAGTAAGCAAATGTTCAAAAAATACATTTAAAACAAAATTCTTCCAGAGAGTACAAAAATCCAAAATAATGTAAGTGTTAAAAAGTTTGCCCAACATTTTCGAAAAAAAGTAGGCGGATATATTTTTGATGTGTAAACATCTAAGCGCGCGTTGTTGGAATCTGGTGGAGTAATTCCACACATTTAACTTGCGGGGATGGAAATGCGTCACTGTGTTTTATCATTGCATACGTTTTTAGCATTGCATACATTTATGAGATGGGGCATAATAATTTCAGCTTTTTGTTAATGTGAAATAAAGCATGTTTTTCATATATGATGGTCTCACATTTCTTCACTGTGACAGATATCTCGAGGAAATTCGGTGCCAAATCTTTCGTGAATTACCAGGCACGCAGAAATCACAGCCGGACAACAACTAACAAAAATGTCGTAGACCAGCACCTCCGAATGAAATTCCAATGACACTTTCATTTACTGTATAACAGTTGATGTCATTTAACTTGCGGGAATGGATTGCATACATTTATGAGCTGGGGCATATTAATTATTGTTATTTCATAATATATCAAGAATACGGTTATTACAATTCCCTCTTTTCTCAATGACGTGTATCAAGCCACACACATACCGCACGCACGGTGTTTACACATATTTCGGGACTGTCGCACCAATTTTTTTTTTTTTTTATATTGATTTATTTGAACCGCCTACAAAATTACTTAACCACAATTGGCATCTTAAATTCATTGATTAAGCCAAGCCAAAACTATGCATGTGCTTGGCAAATTTTAAAATTTTAACATTTTTCAACAGTTTGGCAAACCATTATACAACACCGACACCCACTATTTATAGCATAAACAATCCCCAAATATATTTGAAATACTTTTTGTTTAAGCTGTATTAACACACCCGGTTATGTGTCTCCACTTTACATAGGGGATGCAGCCCAAGAAGCCATATTTGTTCAGGAAACCTTTTCCAGGTTCACAACTTTCTTTTACTGGTGGCCAGCCCAGTTTAATACACAGATAAAACCATCCAGGATTATACGACGAAATTGGTTGTTTTGAGTTATTTTTGTCGCAAATAATAGTCGATCCATCGACTTCAGTAATGCAATTATTACTCCACTGGTCCCATGGAATACAACCAACAACAGTTTCGTTTTTAACGTATCCTCTGCCTGCTGGACAATCTACCGTGTCTGATGTATTTGTTGTCGGATCGCAGTAGCGAAACACATATGGGTTGTCGGCAACACCCCATGTCTGCGTTTGCGAAAGACATTCGTCGGAGGTGACTGCACCAATTATTACAGCCAACAAGAACGCTGGCAAAATCTGTGACACTGAAGGAAAATTAAATATTAAAAGTAGGTATAGTATTGAGGGTAGTCGTATTGTATAGGCACCTTTTGACATTTCTTTAATAATCCCGTTCACTTTCTTCGAACTCTGTCAACAGACAAACGACAAAGGTGGGTGTTGTGATCAGTTTTATATAAAACAGGAGCTACGGTTACTTGCGCCTTGAAAGCAATCACAAGAATGACATGTTCAACGATGAGGAACCAATTAGGTTATCAGTAGTAAGTTCGGTATGGCTCTTTCGACTGGGAACAGTGAAGGAAACGCAACTGTCTGTTGTCTTACATGGCCTCTGTATTGTTGTTATTGATGCGACATTGATCACATTTTTGTTCTGATTCCGATAAGGTGCCTTTGGGGAACGACAAATACCTGACAGCTACCAATCGGCACTACAACGTCGAGATAAAAGGTGTACAATGCCTTTGACATTGCCAACGATAAGGAGCGAAAAACATAGACCAATATTAAAAAGAATTGGTTGGGTTCATCCATCGACAAACAAAAACCTTTCAAATGCGTCAGTTATTAGGTTTTAGTCGCATCAGTTGCTATAAGTATTTTTTTTTTTTTTTTAAGCTGCTGTTGCTGTCCTGCTGTGTAGAGACCAGCAGAATATTCGTCCCTCAAGATACCTGAAAATGTTAAGCCAAGGAATGCCTCTGGACCAAGTAGTATAAAACTGTGATAAAAATAAATAAATAAATAGCTTCTAGTGAGTTTTAAATTTTTGGAACGAAGGGAAGGGATTTACAATTTCATGCCGACTCCAAACGGCTAATTGGAAAGCTCTTTCAAGACAGTTATACTCTCGGATGTTTATCAGAGGTTCGCGAGAGGTGGCCCAATGGAAAAAACCCTAAGTTGGAATTTGGTTTTTGCCGGATTCGAACCTCGACCCCTTGCTTATTAGTCCAACTACTACTACTACACTAACCACTAAGCCACTACGAGGAACTGCAATATACGACCTGGTAAATCAAAATGTCGAAACCTCTTTAAAAACGCGTCGAAAGCATGTTAAAAACATGCCCAAAACACTTCCAAATAAGGTTCAATGAAATCATAAAAAACGTGTCAGAAATTGAGTAGAAAGTTTTTTTTTTTTTTTTTTTTATAATAAACACGCGCTAAAGAGGTTGTGACTACTCTTATGGTGTAGTTTGAAGTACACAGCGCGGGCGTTAAGGAAATTGGGATAGAGAAGATAGGAGATTCCGATGCACATTGGTTTTAAATGTCTGTAAATTGCACCGAGGGGGAAAGACCGAGCTGGGCAAGGCATTCCACATTCGTGTTGTACGGCTTATGAAAGAATCTCTATATTTCAGAGTACGACCGAAAATAGGCTGAAGGGTAAACTGATGGGCATTCCTGGCTTGGCGAGTATTGCGGTTGAATTGTTGAAGGGGTGGAATGCAGCTGGCAATTTCATTTGAGCACTGTTTGTGGAAATAGCGATAAAACAATGAGAGACTTGTTACATTTCTGCGATGTTCGAGCGAATTTATAGAACTCGCTATATTTATGTCTCCAATGAGTTTTAAGGCACGATTTTGTATCCTATCCAGGAGGTGCAGTAAGGTTTTAGGGGCACCAGCCCAGATGTGAGAGTTGTACTCAAGTTTGGGGCGAATGAACGCCTTGTATATGGTAGCCAGATCAGAAGGGGTAAAATATTTCTTGCACCTTTTAAGGAAACCTAGACATTTCGCAGCGTTCTTGGCGACTTCGTGAATGTGGTCGTTCCAACGGAGTTTGTCATGGACACACATACCGAGAATGGAAAGTCTTTCGGTTTCGGCGATGCAAGTGCCATTCATGGATAATGGCTGAGAATTCTGGTTTCGCTTTAATGACAACAGACAGCATTGTGTTTTGGAAGCATTAAATTCCACTCTATTGGCTAAACCCCATTTTATAATGCTGTCGAGATCGGAATTTAATGAGCTTAACATACGTTGCCGTTCCAGTTCTACGGCCGAAGAGCAGGGACGTGAGTCCTGGAATGAATATGAGAAGCTGAGGGTGCTGTCATCGGCGAAGGAGTGGATTGGATTAGAGGTAGCAGACAGGAGATCATTTATGAAAATGAGAAAGAGAGTCGGAGAACACCAGCATTTATATGGTGAATTTCAGACTTGAAGCCATCCAATACAACTTGAATTGAACGGCCCGAGAGGTAGTTTCTAATCCATTGAAGAAGAGACGCATCGATCCCATATGCACGCATTTTCGATAAAAGAGCTTGGTGCCAAACTCTGTCAAATGCCTTTGAAATATCAAGCGCAACAATCTTTGTTTCACCAGAGTGATGTAGAGATTGGTTCCACTTTTCGGTGAGATAAGCCATCAAATCACCAGTGGATCTGTTGCCACGAAAACCATACTGCCGGTCATTAATGAGTTTTCGTGATTCAAGATATTTCATGAGCTTACGATTTATAAGCGTTTCCATGACCTTAGAAAGAACGGATGTAAGTGCTATGGGTCGGTAGTTGGAGGGGGAAGAAGATTCGCCTTTTTTGGGGACGGGCTGGACAAATGCTGTTTTCCACCTTCTCGGGAAGAGTCCAGAAGAATCGGACAGATGGAAAAGCTTACGCAGTGGTTTTGCCAGCGTGGAAGAACACCTCTTCAGAACAATTGGGGAAATGCAATCTGGACCAGCGGATTTGTTTATGTTGAGATCATTAAGTACTCTTGCCACTGTACGAGTGCGAAAATGGATTTGTCCCATGGTGTATTCGACGCTCTCAAGTATACAGAGTAGAAAGTTGCGTTGAAAAACTGAAGAAAAGATGCTTAAAAACTGTTTTAAAATGGTTCAAACTATTTAAAAAAAAACGCTTACAATTTTCATCGAAATACCTGTCCCAAAAAACACGTCAAAAGCACTTCAAAAATGGATAGAGAAAAAAAAGGAAACCGACAAAAATTGGTGCGACTGCATCCAACAGTCCCAAAATATGTGTATGTGTAAACACCGTGCGTGCGGTATGTGTGTGGCTTGATACACGTCATTGAGAAAAGAGGGAATTTCGGTAGCTGAAGTAAGATATGATCATTGGTAAAAAGATGATAATGTCCCGGCAGAATTCTTGAAATTTCTTCTGAGTACGGTGCAAGGACGAAATGGATAAATTTTATTTCACATCAACAAAAAGCTGAAATTAATATGCCCCAGCTCATAAATTTATGCAATGATAAAAACGTATGCAATGATAAAACACAGTGATGCATTATTCCCTGTCCCCGCAAGTTAAATGTGTGGAATTACTCCACCAGATTCCAAAAAATGTATGCAATGATAAAACGCAGTGACGCATTTCCGTCCCCGAAAGTTAAATGTGTGGAATTACTCCACCAGATGCCAACAACGCGCGCTTAGATGTTTACACAACAAAAATCCTGTCCAAAATGCATCCAAAAACGGTTCAACGAACTTATGAAAAACAGCGTCAAAAAGCACCTCGAAAATGGTGTCCAAATCGCTTAGAAAAATATATTGAAATCGCAAAGAAAGTCGCATCAAAAACTTATTTAAAACGCGTCAAAATAAGTCGAAAATCGCCTCCAATATGGCATCAACAAAACGTGTCAAAAACGCACTGAGAAAGCTTCAAAAAACATCTCCTCCATCTTCGATTATGATTTTCAGATTGCCCTGCAACCTGGTTTTGGTAAGTAATATATAAGCTTCCCTGTTTGGGAGTGCTATTTTGGGAAGAGGAACAAATATTTTATAAACAAACTGGATACAACTTCCAAAAAGAAATATGTATTTGTTTTTTGTACACTCCAAAAATAAACGACTTTCCCATCAGAAGATCAAAATTGAGCTCCTTGTGTACTTTTATATGATCGAATTACATTGACACCTATGTAATTATGTTTCCCTACCTTTCTAGCAGGTAATTTTGCACTACAATAAAAAAAATTACAATTCGCGGCAGAGCTCCATCCCAAATTATGAATTGTTAAATGAAAACCAGCCCAAATTATGTGATATGTATTATTTCCTACAAAATGTTCTGAAATTTATTTTTGGCAACGTAATAAACTTATATTTACTAAAGAAGACATATTTACAAATCAGTTAGTTCGTTTTTTCAGGTCAATATTTTCGATTGCATGTCGTTTCGTTTACCAATTTATTCAATTTTTGCTAGGGATGGTGGCTCCACGGCATCTTCCCATTCCCAGTCCTCCCAGTTGACACATTTTTTCAACTTATCCTGGAATGCGCCATCGTTACACCGCAGAAGAACAGCTGCAACATTTTTCGTTTGACAATGCCAGTATGCAGTCGGATCCCACAAGTTCCTGTAGTAGAGGACATTCATTTCGACATCGGTAGCACACCCAGGTCGGCCGTCACCAAGGTCCTTAAAGCCGGCATAAGCCACACCAAAAAACGCGAAGATAGCTGCCAAAACTACATAAATATGTTTTTGAGATTATTTCCAGCAAGATCGAATAGGTTTATATTTTTTTGTTACTTACCACAAAGCTTCATTGTGATTTGATTGATAATGATTGCATCGAATCGATTGACGGGATATTTATACCACAATGATGGATCACTTGAAGTTGAGTTCTTGGCAAATATTTGGATTCGTTATTGTATTCTGATAATGAATATTTACATAAGATGTGGTCTTTAAAGAGGGTTGGCTCTTGGTGCAGGTGCCGGTGCCTTTAGCGGTCTTGAACTCAATTCCGAAACGAGTAAGGGTAAGATACTATAATATTTATTTGGGAAACACAACTGAAACAAAAAGAGAAGCGGAAGAATGTTGATAAGACATTACTTAATGGAAATTGTTAAAAAAGTGGGCAACCCATTTTGACGCGTTTCCTTTTCCAAACCAACCGAGTCTGTTTTATATTAGGTATGGGAACAGGGTAACAGATGATTCGCTCCTGGAGCTTAGCGTGGATTTTGTTTAGCAAGCATTTTCAAAATTATGTGTATGATTTTAAGAAGTTTGTACAGAGGTCCCATGCTTGAACACCAAATTCCGTAATAATATATCTTTATGAGCTCTTTTGTACATTTACTGCCTTTGGTTAGTCGAATTTATTCCAGCAAAAAATTAACTGACTCCGCTCACAACCATAATCCACTTTTCGAGTTCGTCGAAGGCCGTCGACAACAAAATGATATAGAAAAAAATACTTCCACGGATGGCATCCACCACCAACCACAGGAGAAAGGACTCAATAAACGAAGAAATAAAAAAAAATTGAAATTCTCGATAGATTCCCTTGCAAGATTATCAGCGCATATTATCGCACAAGGTTGCCCTCAACGTCTGAAAACAATAAAGAATCAGGTTAAATGCACATCTCTATCGACAAATCGAAAGGTATTCCCACTTGACTCAATGCTCCCTGCTTCTGCTGTGATCACCGTAGCATGCTATTGCAAGGACACTTACCAGCCAGAAATGGCTTTTCAGGAGCAATCTGCTAAAGGTGCTCTGTTGGCTGTTGTTGGTACAGCAGCAGCAAGTGCACACCGCATCATAATATTGGGTGAATACAGTTGTATAGTAGGGTAGTTGGTAGGAGTACACGTATTCAGTGGGATGTCGTACAACTAAGAACCTCGTTTAAGTCCTATCATGCGCTTCCGATGGACAGTTTCGATATTTCCTGGCAGATGAATCAATTTCTCTATCTGCCAAGGGGCTGAGGGAGAAAGTTGCCGTTTCCTTTACCCCCTCCTGACAATGATTTCCATTGTTTTCCTTATTCCACTTTGGTTTCCGGACGAGGGCATAGTTTTTTCGCAATTTCATTTCTTTTTCTTAAATTGATTCGTGGCTATGTTTTCTCTCGGCTTTTCGCTGCCAATAGCGGAATTTCAGGATTTCTTAAACCAATTTTTTAGGTTTCCTGTGTTTTTGTCGTTTTGTTCAATACATTGTTTTTTTTTTATTATTATTGTTTTGTAAAATACAACGACCCCACATTGCGTGGCACATTGTCAGCAAAGAAAGTCACTGCAGGGGAAAGGGGTCTGAAATGAGGATGTAAAATTAAATGATATCGGTTATGCGATAATGAACAAGTAGATTTGTTCCCTTACTTTCGTAGTAAGAATGGAAAAGGCTGTCAAAAGGACATAGAGAGACACTTACGAAAAAGTTACGGAACGCTTTTGTAGTAATCTATGAACAATGGCAGATACATAATTCAAAAATTCAAAAAAGTATTACGAAAAGCCGTTTAAATATCTGATAAACTCGCAGAGTTTGCTGATTCATTAACAATGTTAGTTAATTCATCTCTAGCGATGAAGAATTTCGTCGCCACTTTCGAAAAGAATCTTTAATAATTATATTTTGCCGCCTGTTGATACCATTTAATTGATACGCAAGAAATCAAAGCAAATGCCGCATATTATGCCAAATATTACAACAAATTTCAAATCAACTGTTATTTGTAAGGAGACTGACAGCATTTCCACTTCTTAGTTCTTACACCAAGAAATTTGTTGAGTACAAATTCGTAAGATTCTCAGTGGAGGGGTAATATCTTGTTCTCTCAATGACGTTCTCTTTTACGAATTTTTCGAGTTAAGGAACGGCATTGACTAAAAATTCGTAAAAATTAGTAAAAATTCGAAGATCTAAAAGTAAAGGAACAGACCTTGAAAAGGTTCAAACAATTTGAGGCTGCATGAAAACGTTTGCCTTTACAATCAACAGTCCCCATTGACCGTTAGATTTCCATCGGCACATCAACGTTAAGCCAAACTCAAACTCCATAAACTGCTTCGCTTAAATTTTTCATTATATTTCAATTACTAGCAGTAGGCACTGGTAATTGATTAGGTTCTTCATTTTGGCCGATCATTTTGTTCTTGTATGGCCGAACTAGTGTCAAATAATGTGATAAATTTAGTGGAAACGGATAACTTTTTTTTGGGGGGGGGGGTTCGCTGTAAGGAAAAATCATCGAAAGACATTGCAGAGCAAGTACGCGAGGGATACTTCTGCAATAGTGAGGGACTCGAACAGCCTCTAAAAAACCTCCCGGGAGGGACTGACTTTCGTCATCCCGAATGGGATTGCACCTAGTCGTTCGACTAATCGGCAATTTATTTTTAAAATATTTGGAAAATTCAGAAGAAGAATCCGCCGTTTGTCGGATTTCGAAACTTTTTTGTTTGAAGATATTACCTAATCTCTTGGCCTTGGCTAACTCTTATAGATCAGGGGGTTTTACCCGCCTCAATCTTCTGATTACATTGTCAGTATTTAATAAGTTCAACGTTAACGTGGTTAAGAAGCCTACTTCTGTGCCTTTGGGCAACCATTTTAACTTCATCTTCAACCATTTCAATATTTAGATCTCTATGTAGATCAGCGTTCAACGGATAACTGACACAGCTGGTTCATATAGGACCGTGGGTCTAGCTTCGCGAAAATATTCCTTTGTAATTACCTAATTCAGTTTTTAGTCTATAATACAAATAGGTTAGGTTACGTTGGGCTTACGGGTTGGTAGAGCAGGGTAAAACAACACTCAGGGCCTTGTGGACCCATTGTGGTGATCTTTTTTGGGGGGTTAATCGTTGGTGTTGTAGATGGTTAGCTCATGTCTCTCCTCTTGAATTTACCTGGTATTGCCAACAATATGACACCACTCGGGCCGCTTCCGCGATTGCCAGAACCTCTGCTTGGAAGACACTGCAGCTATCGGGGAGCCTGATGGATCAGTGTATATTTAATTCCTCATAGTCATCAAGTTCATCTTTGATCCATTTTTGTAGATGGATACCGATTTCCCTTTTGTGGGTTCATCTGAGTTCCATTCATCACTGCTCGGATGAGAGTAGGAGAATGGTCTATCAAAGTTCAGATGAACGTTCCCAACGTAAAAAAAAAGTAAATAAATAAATAAATAAATAGTTGGCGCAACAGCCAACAGGTCCGCAGTGACCCTAGGCCTAACTCGCACCCATTCGTTTTGTGTGAGTTTTTTTCTTCTTAGAACGAATAGAAGGGATCTACAATTTTATGCCGACTCGAATAGGCTAATTGAGAAGCTCTTTCAAGACAGTTATACACTCGGATTTTTGTCAGACGTTCGCGAGAGGTGGCTCAGTGAAAAAAAAAAAACCGAAATTGGAATTTGGGGTTTTGCAGGATTCGAACCTCGACCCCTCGCTTAGTAGTCCAACACACTAACCACTAAGCCACGGCACCTACTCACGTTCCCAACGTATTTCCCTAAGATTTGTGCATGGCCAAAATTGCATGGATTCCAGGTATTAGTTTGGCTCATCTTTAGGGCACTTTTGGTAGCAGATTACTCCATGTATAGGTCCAGAGGAGTTAGATTGAGAATTGTACACGATTGTCGTGTACATCCACAGGATTATTTTGGGTTTGGTCCCCACCTCATGCCAAAGATGCGGTTACATGCTTAGAAAGCATTAGCTGCTTTCTTCACTCTTTCATTGACGTTTGGCTTCCAATTAAGTTTCCTATCGAGGATCATACCTAGGTATTTTGCCCTATCTGTCACCTTGAGTGGTATTCCCTCAAGAGTTAGTGGCTCGAATTGTGGTTTGAATTCTTTGTTTGTAAAAAGGACATGCTCAGTTTTTTGGGGATTAACCCCAATGTCGCATTGCTTTGTCCACGTACTGAGTGTACTTTGTTTGTAAGAATTTTCCTTTTGCAAGTAAGACTAGATAATCTGCGTATGCAGTTACCGTGTCCCCGATATTCTTGAATCTCATTAGTATCCTCCCTGCAGCTACTCTAAGTTCAGTGTCACCTATTTTCGCGTTGATATTCCCTTCGCTAAGTAGATTTAAAATGAGATTAGTGACAGATTGGTCAACATTTGAATTCTGTAGTGCTCTCTTTAACTGCGCACGTTTTAACATCATTGAAGGCACCTTCAATATCCAGGAACGCCGCCAGGGTAACATATAATACAAATAACATAATCAATACCTTGTATTGACCAATTGTGAAGTTTAGTTAGATTTTTTGTTTGTTGTAGTTCGTAGATTTAGATAGGTACCTACTCTTCAAATGCAGTTTTAATTATTGTTGAACTGAAACCCTGATCGTCTAAGACTTGAAAATAATTCGTTTAACGATAGAGCACTCAAGAATAGGAACATTATTTTACCTTGCACCTTTTACGTTGAATTTCATTCTTATCACTACCACTCAGATCAAATAAGTTTTGATCGTATTTGCTTGGTATACCTACGTATTGATATTGAACTTGTTTTTGATTTCAACTTGAATTCTGAAATGACGTCATTTGCCGAGGTAATTGTGAAGCCCAAGAGCTCTTCAAAGTTACATACATTTATATGTCCATTGTCAGTCATCGATGCTGGAAGTATACTTTCTCGATGACAGTACATATAACGTTTTATCGTCATCTTTATTACGAATCTTTGCCGACTTCTTTTTAATACTTGCAAATGCCCTCTCCCATTGTCATAAGTGTCATCACCATTAGGCAAGTAGTTGAACGGAAAAATTGTACCTCTCACGTGGAGCTAACAGCTCATTTAATTGCTTTCAGAACGACGTTAGAGAAGCCCCCCTGTAAAACTTTACAGAGCTGAACACTTCCTGAGTTCTATAGTGGTGGTTAATATTAAAGGACTCCTTTCGCTCTATACGACTTACCTGCTTAACTGAATTGCTAAAATTCATCTTGAAATACCATCGAGCAAGCACGTTCGAACCAATCTTGCTACCCCTCGTATCCAGTAAAAATTCTTATCATTTTTATTATTTTTGATGCCTTCTGATAGTTCATTTATTCATTTAAGCACATGTCTACCGCCCAGCGGCGACTATAAAAGAGGAATCCCTTATAACGATCCAATGCACCACCATCGTTGTAAAAACTTCACATTTGCAGTCTATACCATGAAGTCATCATCAAAATCGTGTCCTTAGAATGCATTTTGTATGCAAATTGTCCCTTTTGCTAGAGCAGCGCACAAAACTGTTGCCAAAAATCATATCAACGCCAATGTCGTCGTTACCGGTTCGTCTATCGTAGTCTGCATTCAAAATCGATTGCATTTTACCCACCTCTTGTGACATTCTTATTATACTCACGTCGTGTGTTGGAGGAGTCCCCTGCCATTTATGAAGTGTTATAGGAGAAAAAAGATAACGGGTAAAAGTATCACACTTTAGACTATAGCCCCAACCGTTCTGTCACAGCAGTAACGAGAACATTTTCCACATCGAACGTGGTCTATGGAACGATTTTGCATTAACAAAATTTACACCATCTGTCACGTTTAGTTATGCTTTTCAGCAGCTCCAACGTATATAATTTATTCTCGCTCTTCTTGAATGAAATTCAAACACTTATTGCTAGGAGGAGTTTATTTGTAATCATTGGTAGTAGACACATTGACAGTCGGATTAAGCAATTATTCGTGGCTGGTCGATGCGGAGGATTTAAAGGCATTAATTCCAGAGTAGTTCTCCACCAACATGGTTCTATAGCGTCTCAAGTGAACACTAATTGCTTCGTCCTTTTCCTTTGCAGCGATAATAATTACTCGAGATATGACTAAGTGCGAAGGATTGACGTTACTGAAACCTTTGATCACATCGACTTCATCGCCCACGTTCAGCTGAAAGGGATATAAAACAGATATGCAGTTACATAAGCAAGATTTGTTTTGAATAAGAATCAGGCAGCGAGACATGGATGCGCAGCTTAAATATAGAGGACCATTGTTTGCTCTAGCCATTTACCAGAATAAGTCAGAAACTAGGATCAAGTAACTTTTAGGGTCGATCAACCGATTCCTCTAAAGCCATGGAATACCTCCAACTATTGTCTCTGCCTCGAACTACCGATAGCTTCCAACATTTTCCGAAGCAGTCGTCTAATTATCGCACTGAGCGTTTAGCATGTCAATCTTGCACCGTATCATAGAACACAAAAGAGTCGCTATCATTAGATGCTGCTGATTCCCGGCTAATCCCATATTTATATACGGGTCTATCACAGAATCCGTCGTATTCGGAGTTTAGCTACGAACCCCGAAAGAACTGTTACAGAATCCGTCGTAGGGGAATTTTGAAATTCGTAGAAAGTGGTATCACTGAATATACCACGTTCTACGAATTTCAAAAGCAAAAAATGTACCCTACGACGGATTCTGTGATAGTTCTTTCGGGATTCGTAGCAAAATTCCGAATACGAAGGATTCTGTGATACACCAGATAGAGAGACTACTTCTATGAAGGTGACCGCGACAGTAGAAAACGGTTGATTGTACAGCAAAATAAACTATGTCTATCGCTCTTCGTCTGCTTAGAAGCGGTTGGGTCTTGTTAGAGTTTAACTGTCCCTACGAATACAGTGTTTCAAATATAAGCCGCCCAAGGACAAAAGGAACGCCAAAATACGTGGGGTACTCGAAGTGGCGCCGGCGCCGCTACGTCTCCGAACGAAGTATTCCATGCTTAGGTTAGTCACTCTAAAATCTAAATGCATGTCTGGACCTCGAATACTAAATCCATGTCATCAGACAGGACTTGTATTAAAGGGTTTGATGCTTCCGAACTACAGCTGATGGTTTAGAGTCGGTGGCGGAAGATCGATAGCTAAGTAGTGTTTACTTGGGACAGTCGGGAAAATTGCTTTTGTTTCTTAAATTTATAATGTAACATCTTCTTACATGAGAACTCTTCTTTGCGATTTTCTGTCCGTTAACGCGAATTTTACTTTCGTAAAAGATAACTTCAATTTTGCTGCAAAAATCAAAAACACAAAAATTAGCGCAACATATTCCATTTTCACATTAAATCATGTACTCACTTTCTAGCCATTGAGAGTCCCGCCTTCAATATGAGATCCGCACGCAGTGAGTTCACCTTGACTTTGACGACCTTCGAATCACGTTCATCTTTTAGATCTGGATCATTATCGTCATCGTCGCTATCCGAGTCCTTCAGAAGATAACAGATTCAGATAAAGCTTTGCTTAAGAAATTAGCCTTACCCTGTCGTTAGCCGATGATTTGTTATATTTATTCAACACTTTATTAGTGGTAATTGTTCTTAACGCTAAATGAACCACATTATTTGAACTTTCGTACTTCGAGTTATTTTTCTTACATGACGCTGGTAAATTTCTAGACGATACTAACAGCAATTTCCAATTACTTAAATATCTACAATTTAGTATAAACCTATTTCCTAACATATTAAAATATCTCTTTTATACACGGATATCATCGATATGGAAAAATTGTTATGAAAACATTTGAACTTAACCCCATTTAACAGCTGATTGAAAAATGACAGCAGCATCGTCGTAATTTTGGGCTGAAACAGATGGTGAGGCATTCGGGTATTTTTTTTTAGGGCCCGATTCTATAGTCCGGTGATAACTTAAAACGTTTATCCGGAATTTTCTTTTGCTGTTTTTATTTTTGTTGAACGACCAAAGATTCAAAGATGCCAACCTCTAACTCGACAGAAATAACAAATTTTATGTCATTTTCCATTGGTATTTTCAGATTTTGCTCTTAGATTTCAGATTTTTGGTGCCCAATGGAACATAAAACGAGATTTTTCTTCCTTCGCATTTGTGGTGCTGCGTGTTTTAAAAGTCAGCTGTTCTCAAAAAATTGTAATTTGTGGTTGATATCTGTTGCGGCGGTCAAATGTAATTTTTTTTACTTTTATTCTCGTCTACAAAACGTAAGTAAACACACTTAAAAGTTTGACAAAAAATGACAACTTTTTTGGTGTTAGTGCAGATAGGTAATAAATCTCGCTCAGATATCGAGATTCGTAAAATTGCTCTGACTCTTATAGTGCATTTACACGGTCACACATTCCTATCACGGAAAATTAAAGGGATGCCCAATACTAAACAGCCGTCTGACTGAAAGGGACAGCATTACCTAACACGCAAAAAAAACGTGATACGTTTTTTGGTCGGCCATGTTGTTTACGTGGTAGGAATTATGGGAAAGCTATGTATGTTGATATTTTTATAGCGATGGCTTACGAAATTTCGTTTTCCTATAAAACAAAATGGCCTCCGGAAGTTATGAACGTACAATTATTTATTTATTTCGTATAAATGATTGATGAATTGTTGATTTAACTTACTGAAACTAATTAACACTCTCATTTCACATATTTTAAATCGGAAATAGAAATGTTTTCATGTGATTGCAGAAATGTTGGTCGCCGGAACTTCCGCTTTACGTATCTATAATTATGGGTAGAGCATCCATGACACCTTAGGCGTCTGATTTGTGATCTCATTCCTTCGCCTTTATTAGCATTGATTGCGGACAAACGGATCTCTCTGTCCCGTCTCGTGCAAAAATGCGCGTGCGTGATAGTGTAAATGCGGTTTGATTCCGAATTGATTTCACATCGAAAATAGGTTTCACACAAACTTTCCTCCATTCGAGACTCTGAAAAATCGCTTTCGATCCAAAAAAAAAAAGATTTCGAAACAGTAATATTATCACATCCGCTTTCAGAAACGTATCCGTGGATAGAAAAAAAAACAAATAAAACTACATATTTGGTAATATAAAAAATTGTTTTATGTTCGTTAGGTATAATTACATTTATATGCTTTGCACGTTCAGGAGTTTTCTCTCATGTAATTTGATTTCAAGTGCTCTGAAACGGACTGTCAATCCTTTCCCCAATTTTAGTGTTACGGAAGTTTGACGAGTTTGCATCAATTCGCCTAACATTTTTGAGTGCGTTTTTGTACGGAAACATTCGTAATTATAGGGTTAATTGTTGGTATTTTGCGGTGGCTTCTTTGATTTTCTTTTCTTTTTTGGTTTCCGATTGGGGTTTCCTTGAATTTTATGCACTTTAAGTCCCACATATTTATCAGATATCGCATAGTTAGCATCCCATTCTTCGCGATCAACGTTTGGCAGTTTTGCTTCCTGTTTATGATGACTCGAAGTTTCTTGCTGTTGCAACACCTTCGTATCCTGATTCGTTTTCCCGGTTTTTATTTTACTAGACATTTTCTGCAAGGCAGTCAACACTTTATCCTTTTCCTCTTCGAAGACAGCTTCATCTACCTCCATTTCGAATGTGGCTGTATTTTTTTGCGAAAACGAAATGTAATCACCCGTCCAGTCCTTATTTGGAATCGTTTGCATTTTTTGGGGTTTTACTATCTTCTCTGGAACAAACGCGCGCTCATCATTCGACTTTTTCTTAAGGTAAATGTAGTTGAGGTCTATTTTATCCTCTGCCTCTACTTTTGGCGTTACACAATCGGCTATGTATTTAGTCTTTTTTGGAGGAACTTTCTTTTCTAAATTGGTGCGCGCCATGACCCATTTCGATAACTTTTCTGGTAGTTGTAGTGGCAGTGCTATCACCAATGCCCTTATTCCGAAACTTTGCTCGGATATTGTTTCCAAATCCTCCAGTACGTATACAGGCACAGTATAGTTCTTTTCTCTCGAGAGGTATCCGATTTGATTGATGATAAATTTGGGCTTGATTGACTGTGAGATGAGAACGCAGGATGTTTTCTTGTTGCCAATTGCCCGAAGAGAACTTGCAAGTCCCAAGCAAATTTTGTTTTCTCTTGCAAAATCTTTTCCGTTTAAATTCGACTTCGAAATTTCTTTTTGTATCAAATTTTTCAATGCCGATAACTCTAAATCTGTCAGGTGGGCACTGAAATATAAGCAAATATTTAGTAGTTCACAAATAAAGTTTGCTGTTTGAACTTTGTTTACTTTTCGGATTTGTATGGATTTGCGAGAATAACTTTTAATTTTGGCAAACTCTTCTGTTTTCCAACTGCGATTTTTGTATTGATAGCGTTCAAGCTCTTTTTTAACTTAACTTTCTTTGTAGTCATATTTAAATTAAATTTGTTCACCAATCAAATCACTAATAAATTGTGGAAAATATAAGCTTTTTTTGTTTTGGTTTCGATTTGACGTTTCTTTTCACATGTGCCTTTTCGGAAAACAGGTATGGCCGTGAATTATTGAGATTGTAGTAGAAAAGTGGATAAAATATCGTCACCTCAGTATTTGAGTGATACATTTGCATTTTTGCCATTTTTGAGTTAGGAATGATTTCTAAGAGACAAAAAGGAGATCTTTCTTTTGGTGTAATTAAATCTATCCTATGTCCATTATTGCCAAAGATATCAGTGTTACAAATGATCTAAACGCACTTTTGGGAATTAATTGTCAGTATTGGTCTGCCACATAAGCCTACATATGGGAAGGTCACATTTTTGTATGAACTTTTCTTAAATTTCTTAAACCTTTTAAATGACCTATACATACAATTGAACAAAAATTATGCTTCATTGACAAACAGCAATTCAGTGCTTAAATGATCTAAACATACAATTCTCCCTCAAAAGTGCTTCATATGCATAATAATTTTTCAGTGTTTAAGTGATCCATACAAACAAAGCTCCAAGTCAAATTTGTAATTCAGTGCATAATGGGGCATTTACACGGTCACACATTCCTATCACGGAAAATTAAAGGGATGCCCAATACTAAACAGCCGTCTGATTGAAAGGGACAGCATTACCTAACACGCAAAAAAACGTGATACGTTTTTTGGTCGGCCATCTTGTTTGCGTGGTAGGAATTATGGGAAAGCTATGCATGTTGATATTTTTATAGCGATGGCTTACGAATTTTCGTTTTCCTATAAAACAAAATGGCTTCCGGAAGGGATGAACGTACTATTATTTATTTATTTCGTATAAATGATTGATGAATTGTTGGTTTAATTTACTGAAACTAATTAACACTCTCATTTCACATATTTTAAATCGGAAATAGAAATGTTTTCATGTGATTGCAGAAATGTTGGTTGCCGGAACTTCCGCTTTACGTATCTATAATTATGGGTAGAACATCCATGACACCTTAGGCGTCTGATTTGTGATCTCATTCCTTCGCCTTTATTAGCATTGACTGCGGACAAACGGATCTCTCTGTCCCGTCTCGTGCAAAAATGCGCGTGCGTGATAGTGTAAATGCGGTTTAAGTGATACATACAATACAGTCGACTTCATAAATTCCTTATAGACAGTTACTGTTCAATTTATGTTTGGTTTTTCTGCATTATAATTATTTAATAATATATTATGTACAAGTATGATCTGAATTTAAAGTTGGATAAAATAGATATTTTATTTTATTGTTTTCCTTTTTTACCCTCTGAAGGCACTAAATTAATTTAAAAAAGAACTGAAATATTGGATTTTTAGATCCCCGATACAAACAAACGTTAGTATATTACAGAATTATTTTTCTTTGAAACGATAACTTACCTTGTTTTTTACATAAAAAAATAAGTTTGCCATAAAAAACGCCAAGAAAAATAAAATAACAGTAATTTAAAAAAATGCTTTTATTTCAACTTTTGTATGAATATATGCCACATACGCATTAAAAAGTCACAATGCCGCTCAGTATTTAAATGCCACATAGGTTGCTCAAAAAGTGCCTCATACCATACAAATACGCATTATTTCGAAAAAAAATCATGCCACATATGCAATTTCCTTTTTTTCAACTTGAGATTACAAAAAAAACAATTGTCCAATTGAAACAAGAACTAAAGTGTAAGTAGAACTCAATAGCCACTAAATTAACAAATTTAGTTAATGGTTGTCTTACTGAAGGTTTTTGTTTTATTCGTTTCCAAACTTAAAACGTCGTTTTCTCGAAACTATGTTTTTGTCGTTTAGATCACTCAAATACTGAGGTGACGATATGATGGGGAAATGGATATTTTTTTAGGTTTTCTTCACAGTCCAATATAGAACTAGAATAATATTATTGGTTTTCTCTGTATCGTTAGTAAGAATTATAAATATAGATATTTTCCTTTTTTTACATATCTCAGAAAAGCAAAGTACCTAAACTAAAGTAGAACTTTAAGCACGTAATTTCAACGACTACATTCCAGTTGGCCCTTCCGAGATACCCGACGTGTAAACGTAAAAAGTAGTGATGGTTGTCCAACCATTAAATTTTTTTGTATAGCTCTGATGAGCAAACTGGCATACGGGGACTACATTGGTCTCATCGCAAAAAGATTATACTTTCCTGTTTTTGTGAACTTCTTACATAACAGACTTATAACTTACAAGTTTATTTCAAAATACGTATTTATTTGCCTATGTTACAAATGCATTCACAATATTCAATTGAATAATCCGCTTGGTGGTTCAAAAATACTGTTCTATTACTGACTTTTCAGTTGTAATAGAATGTTTGGCTGTCCGGCATTTATCGAGTTCGAAAATGTTTAATTTGTCAGAACTGACAGCCGGCAAAGTGACAATTGCCAAAAATTGTGTTCGCTGTGCGACCAGTTTTTGTTAAATTTCTGAAATTCTTTCAATATAAAACATTAAACTATTACAAGCCCAAAAACGTTTCATTTTACCTAAAGCAATACATAGTTTCTTCAGTCACAAATCATCCTCGTTTTGAGTAAGTTAAAACTTGGTTATGTTTACATGCACGCGTGAAAACATTTACAAACGTTTTTTTCAGCGCAACGCCATGGACTCCGATTTATACGACGAATTCGGTAACTACATTGGTCCAGATTTGGACAGTGATGATGATGATGATCAAAGCATCTATGGTCAGCAGGATATACAAGATGATCAGGATGTGAGTCGTCTTTGACCACAAAAAAAAAAAAAAAAAAAATTTAACTTACAAAATATTCACTATTCCAGGATGACGCCATGGAGGAAGAAGAACCCGAAAATGACGAAGACAAGGAAATAACCGCGGTTGTCCTCCATGAAGACAAACGTTACTATCCCACGGCCGTCGAGGTGTACGGACCCGACGTGGAAACCATTGTTCAGGAAGAAGATGCGCAGCCTCTTGATAAGCCTCTTATTGAACCGGTTAAAAAGTTAAAATTCCAACTCAAAGAGCAGGAGCTACCAGAAACCACCTATGAAATGGAGTAAGGGCTACGAAATCTACGAAAAATTGATGTATTGATAAACTTTTTCCAGATTCATGGCTGACTTGATGGATACCCCTCCGCTGATTCGGAATGTTGCACTAATTGGTCATCTTCACCATGGGAAGACAACATTCGTAGACTGTCTTATTCGGCAGACACACCCCCAATTCGATACGACAGAGGAAAGGACACTTCGCTACACAGACACTTTGTTCACCGAACAAGAACGTGGCGTTAGCATCAAAGCCACTCCAATAACTTTAGTTCTACCCGATGTCAAACATAAGAGCTATCTGATGAATATTTTCGACACTCCTGGTAAGTATGTGAAAGAGAATTATTCCAGTTTTGTAACTTGCGTGTTTATTTGTAGGACACGTGAACTTTTCCGACGAAGCAACAGCAGCCATGCGGATGTGCGACGGTGTTGTTGTGTTTATCGATGCAGCCGAAGGTGTCATGTTGAACACCGAACGTCTGTTAAAACATGCAGTGCAAGAAAAAATGGGGATCACCATATGCGTCAATAAGGTGAGATTATTCAGAAATTTGTTTGAGTAGTTTTAAAACTGCCGATTGTTCCCAGATCGACCGCCTTATTCTAGAACTGAAGCTACCTCCTCAAGATGCGTACTTCAAGCTGAAACACATTGTGGAGGAAGTCAACAGTTTATTGAGGTAAGTTTGTCATCTTTTTAGATCACGCTCACTGTTTAAATCAACGCTCAATACAATTTAGTGTCTACTCTGATGGAGATGAGTCAATCGTGGTGTCACCGACTCTGGGAAACGTTTGTTTCGCCAGTTCCCTCTACGGCTTCTGTTTCACGCTGAAGTCGTTCGCCAAACTCTACGCCGACACATATGACGGCGTCAATTATGTGGAGTTTGCCAAGCGTCTTTGGGGCGACATGTATTTTCACAACAAATCGTGAGTAAGGAACACATTTCCTGGAACCGTTTAATTGAAGCTCTTTTAATTGCAGGCGAAAGTTCACCAAAAAGTCGCCGCACAGCTCAGCTCAGCGTAGTTTTGTAGAATTTATCCTCGAGCCAATGTACAAACTCATAGCCCAAGTTGTCGGAGATGTCGATACGACTCTCCTTGACACTTTAGCTGAACTGAATGTTCGAGTGACAAAGGAGGAGATGAAAACAAACATTCGTCCCCTGTTGCGTTTGGTGTGCAATCGGTTTATCAGCGACTTTAGCGGATTTGTCGACATGTGCGTTGAGCATATCAAGTCCCCTCTGGACAACGCGAAGAAAAAAGTCGATCACATCTACACCGGGCCGAAGGAGGGAGACATCTACAAGGACATGATCAATTGCAACCAGAATGGAACATTGATGGTGCATAGCTCCAAAATGTATCCCACCGATGATTGTACATTCTTTCAGGTAAGAATGCGACAGTAGTACGCAGGCTTAGTTCTTATCAAATCCTTTTCCAGGTCCTTGCTAGAGTGGTAAGTGGTACACTCCATGCTGGACAGGAAGTACGTGTCCTCGGGGAGAACTACACACTGCAAGACGAAGAGGATTCACGAATTCTACAAGTTGGACGCCTGTGGGTCTATGAAGCTCGTTACAAAGTCGAACTGAATCGAGTTCCAGCCGGCAATTGGGTGCTCATTGAGGGCATCGACCAGTGCATTGTGAAAACATCGACTATTGCTGATATCGGCGCCATTGAGGATCTATACATTTTTCGCCCACTCAAGTTCAACACCCAGAGCATCATTAAAATCGCTGTTGAGCCAGTCAACCCGTCTGAGTTGCCAAAAATGCTCGACGGTTTGAGAAAAGTGAACAAGTCCTATCCGCTCTTGTCGACCCGTGTCGAAGAATCCGGCGAACATGTAATTCTGGGCACCGGAGAGCTCTACTTGGACTGTGTGATGCATGACCTCCGAAAAATGTACTCTGAAATCGACATCAAAGTGGCCGATCCAGTGGTAGCTTTCTGTGAGACTGTGGTGGAGACTTCATCGTTGAAATGCTTCGCCGAGACACCGAATAAAAAGAACAAAATCACCATGATATCGGAGCCGCTGGAGAAAGGCCTCGCTGAGGATATCGAGAACGAAGTGGTCTCTATCAATTGGAACAAGAAACGCCTGGGAGAGTTCTTCCAAATCAACTACGATTGGGATTTATTGGCTGCGCGCTCAATTTGGGCCTTTGGACCTGATTCCACGGGCCCAAATATCCTCGTCGACGATACACTCCCATCGGAGGTCGACAAGAACTTGCTCACTTCAGTTAAAGACTCCATAGTTCAGGGCTTCCAGTGGGGAACAAGAGAAGGCCCTCTTTGTGAAGAGCCTATCAGGAATGTAAAATTTAAAATACTTGACGCGGTAATAGCCAGTGAAGCCTTGCATCGTGGAGGCGGACAAGTAATTCCCACTGCACGTCGTGTAGCCTATTCGGCTTTCTTGATGGCAACACCCAGACTGATGGAGCCATATCTTTTTGTTGAAGTACAAGCGCCAGCAGATTGTGTGTCCGCTGTGTACACCGTGTTGGCGCGTCGAAGGTATTTGAATTTTAGATTTTTTCATCATTTTTTATATAAGCAATACTTTTCAGAGGTCATGTGACCCAAGATGCACCAGTATCAGGCTCTCCAATTTACACAATCAAAGCGTTCATCCCCGCGATAGATTCATTCGGTTTTGAGACTGATTTGCGTACGCATACACAGGGGCAAGCTTTCTGTTTGTCGGTATTCCATCATTGGCAGATTGTGCCAGGTGATCCTTTGGACAAATCCATTATTATTCGACCTCTAGAACCACAAGCTGCTTCGCATCTAGCTCGCGAGTTCATGATTAAGACAAGGCGGAGGAAGGGACTCTCAGAAGATGTTTCGATTAACAAATTCTTCGATGATCCTATGTTGTTGGAATTGGCACGGCAAGATGTGCTGCTCAATTATCCAATGTGAATAAGCAAAATATTAATAAATGTCTTTTTTTAAACGTAACAGCTGTTTTAACTTAATTATTGGGGAGTAAGAAACAGCCAGCTAGGTACCGAGCTGGGCTGGAGGGACTTTTGGTTGTTGCTCAGGTCCACCCCGGACTGTAAGCGCCACCAAAAGTAAAGTAAATGGGGAAGAATTGACCTTTTGTACAGAACAGGCAGATAAGTGCTCCGAGGTATCTGGGAAAAATGAAATTATGTAACCTTCAAAAGGGAGCTGCGAAAGTTGTGTGATATATTTACATTTCTCCGGCCATTTAAAACTTAGGGTCCAAAAATGGAATACTTTATTTAGCCATCTCACCCTTGCCTAGAGAACTTCTATCCGATTTGAGGAATTCCATGGCACTTTGTTTAAGTTAAAACCCTGCAGAACAAAATACTTGTTACTGGGCTACTGGCCGAGAAATGTGTCATTAAATGTTAACGTTAATTGAAGGAGGAACAACTAGTATTGGAATTTGGAAACCAAACTTTTACAGTACACTGAACCAAATCGCGTATTCATATTGACGGAAATATTTTGTTAATCTTTGAAGAATTTATTATTCGGATCGACAATTTTTCATAAATTTTTTCGTGTTATTGAAGATTTAATATTCAAAATAAATAATATTTCTTTAACTGCTATCCGATTTCGTATTATATTCAAACCAATGAATTTTTGTCATATTGACAAACTGAAGTTGTTAACAAAATGGTATCCTGTATGTGATATTGACAAAATTTTGTTAATCATTTTCAGAAGAATCAGTTATTCAAATTAACAATTTTTCATAAAATTTTTCTTCATATTGAAGATGAAATATTCAAAATCATTAAAGTTTCATCAAATGCTGTTCTATTTATTATATTATTCAAGCGAATGAATTTATTTTCGTATTGACAAAATCACCAACTATTCAAATTGACGATTTTCCATCAAATATTTCGTCTTATTGAAGATTTAATAGGTACATATTCAAAATATATATACGCCTTTTACCCATGTACGTAGATAGTATAATAAGTCGCTATTATCAGATTGACGAAAATTTATCAATTTTATTTTATTTTATTTAAATTGAAAACAATATATTTTATTGATATAAAAAAGGAGAGAGTGGGGAATGTTTTTTTTTTTTAAATTAAGTGCTTGAAAGGCAAACTATTATTTTTTTTTTTTAGTTTAAAAGAGTGAAGCGATATCTGAAAGTCGATATTAAAAAAAATTGTTCTATGCGAAAACCATTATACGACACTTTCTGAAGAATATATAGAGGGAATTTATAAGAACGAATAACTTATCAAATTATTCATCACTTATTCTTATATCAGTTGAAATCACTGAAACCGTTTTCAAAAAAAAAAAAAAAAGATTTACAGAAATGAATCTGAAAAAGACGAATACCATATTAAACGCTAAAGCCGGACCCACTTTTTCCTCTACTTAAAATTTTGTGATTTTCTATTTTAATTACATATACATATTATAAATTTGTAAAGGAAAAAAGAAATGTTGACATTTAATGCGCAAAAGATTACTAGAGTAAAGTAAATTATTTAGAGCAAAGAGCTACTTCAGTTTGAAGCGACTCGTTATTTGCTATATTGCAGAGGTTAGATCAGGACTCAAAGCTCAAAAATTACATTTATACATGGAGTTTTTCCCAAAAACATTTCCTCTACCTACTCAACAGCAAACAGTTCGAAAAATATGAGGTCATATGCGAAATCTAAAACTGTTCATCACAGAAGACTAACCGCTAACTTCAATCTATTCCATAGGTAATAAGCGAAATGCCCTACGTCACAAGAAAGAAAACTCATGCACTTAGTTGATAAGAACCGCAAGGACATCACCTTTTCGAAACTCCAAGGTTCTAGAAATTATATTGAATCTAGCACCACATTCCCCTAAATTGCCAACAAATTTATATTATTCGAACATCTTAAACTTTTTTCAAATTGAATAAATTTGTTGAAATGCTCTAAAGTGTACTTCAAATTGACAAAATTGGTCAACTTGAATAATATTCTTCAATATGTTATTATCTACTTTTGTCCTCACGTTGAGAAATACCCATTAAACCATTGCTATCTTACAATTTTTCTTCGTAATATCTTTTAACTTGAAGAAATTTCATTATAATGATGGAAAGTTTTTCTTCAACTTGACGAAATTTTCTTTATACCGAATTTTTTTATAATCATTTAAATATTCATTATATTTTCTTCAATTTGAATAAATTTCTTTAAATGGAGGAAAACGTTATCTTCAAATTGGAAAAAAGTACTCAATTTGAAGAAGTTTCATTTAAATGTTAGTGTTAATTGTTGTCCTAGAAGTAATAGATTTTATTCTTATAAGTGAAGTGGTGCAGTGCGGATAAAATCGTGTTCGTGAGTTCCTGAGAAGCAAACAAATTAATAAATTCAAATCGATTGATGAACGATTGTCCAGGAACAGATTCGTGTGATAAACATGTAAGTATTAAATATTCAGATATTCTAACCATTATTTGAATGTTTTATTCTTCTATTTTAGTTTAATTTCCAGTCCAGTCTCCAGTCTTTTTTTTACGAAATCAAAACTAACCCTTGAGTAAGTTCTTCAATAAATCAATTATATAAATTATAAAATACTTGCTTATTTATTGTTGTTCTAAATATTTTGTTATTATTAATTATTACAAATATTTTACAAATTTTAAATTCTTAATTATCTAATCACTTTATTATTAATTATTTTAAATCGAATGTAAACTTTTTATCTCATAACTATTCCATGAAATACTTTATTTCTACTATTAATTAATAAAATATAAATAAATAAAAAATGTTCTTACTTAAAAATATTTGTTTGTGTTTTATTTATTTTAATGGGGCTTGAATCTTCTCTTTGAAGAAAATAATACATCAAATTTGAGAATATTTCATCAATTTCAAAAATATTTGTCAGATTGACAAAAAAATTAAGCGTGAAACCCAAGAAAAATAGTCAATTTAACGAAAACTATGCATCATATTAAGGAAAACGATGCGTAGAATGGATGAAAATTATTCAGCTTGAATAAAGTATAAGGAGTTAAGGGGAAGATTTTTTGAATTTGAAGAAAATATTACGTTTAAATGAAGAAAAGTATGTTAATTTAACAGTATAATGCGTCGATTTGATAAATGTTTTTCAATTTGAAGAAACGAGTACGTTAATATGAATATTATTTTTTAATTCGAAGAAAAATAATCGTTAAATTAAAGATTTTTTTCAATTTTAGGAAAAAATACGTTACATTGAAAAAGCTTTCATTAAACTAAAGAGTACTCTGTGTTGGATTGAAGATTTTCTATCAATTTAAAGAAATGTTAAGGTAAAAATGAAGATTAGTTTTTTCAATTTGAAAAATATTTTCTACGAAATAATAATAAGTCTTATTCAATTTGACGATTTTTTGTGGATTTAACACCATAATGATAAATATTATGCATTTCATGAAAATGACAATAATTCTTATATAGGACAAAATTTTCATCAAAACAACGGACAGGAGTGGTTGACCTTATATTGATCACCGTTTCTTCAAATCTACATGCTTTTTTATCAATATTACTACCAAATTTGGTTCAGTGTAGGTAATCGCGTGGCAAGCGGTGTTCTTAATTTGCCTGCATAAGTGCATACCCTCAATCCACAACATTTTAAATCAACGGAAAATCAGTTGTAACAATAAATAATTTCCTAATACAATGCAATTTTTATTTACGAAATGATAATAATAAAAAATTGGATTTGGAATTGCATCTTCTCTTTATTTCTTTATAAAGGATATTCGCAAAAACAACGTCTACGGTCTACCTCAACATATCCTTCCAAATTCCAATGCCAAGGATGCTACGCGCTACGCTACGCAACGTCTCTCTGCTCTCTAGCTACGATGACATTTCAATTTCGAAAAAGCTTCCTTGCGGTTCGTGTACAAGGTTAACAAATCTGAAGGGCTCCATCTACTAGCAAAATTGAAAGCAGTTATGTATAATTTTTTAATGTTTTTATTTTTAAATAATTTCAACTCACCTCTGTATGGTAGAATAGGTACGGACATACCTAGCTGCAGAATAATTATGAGAATAATTATGTAGGTATCTCGAGCTCTTGTTCACGAGCGATGAAAGAAGCAATGGAAGCAATGCTGAGTTTTCCTGAAGCCAGGCTGAGCGATTTTTTTGACGTTCGGTTATCAGGATGTTTATTTCCACTCTCACATATGGTCATAAAATGTGGGTACCTTCTGGTCAAGAGCTACCGACAGTCCACTTACAAAACACTGAGCCAAAACCCGCACCAAAGAGACATCATTTATTCAATGTTTACTCTTAGAAAAAACCGGCCATTTATTAAGGATCAGCAAAACTGGAAATTGGGAAATATATTCCACAATCAATTGCCGAAAATTAAAAATTTTTCCATTTTCCGAAAACAAAATTATAGAACCGAACGCTTAACCAAACCAACAGTTAAGAATATGCAGATGCGTGTGTATATTAACGGGTGTGAAATACGCACATTTTATGAAGGTTTTATACTGTATGCAATCTTACCGACAAAGAGGTTTGTCCCATCAGACCCAGGGTACAGTTTACAACAGTACGGGGCATAAATTATTCATTCCTAAAGTGCTATTAAAATTCCACTTTAAGGATATTTGCATTTTTATTCTGATGCATGTGCATATGGTTGTATGTTCTTTGTAGCAAGCGCCATATCCCTACCTGTTTTTGTACATATTCCAATCAGATTGATTACACCAGTGAATACAGGGCGGCCATCTTTTGTATTCTCCATTTCCGGCTGCGAGCAGGGTACGGTATCTGCGGATTAAGCGCCATCATCAATATCGCACGGTTAATTTAAAGCGTTAACTCGTCAGGGAAAACACAACAGCAGTTAATTACAATTAAGATGCATATACAAACGCAAAATGCCATACCGCTGTAAAATCCTTGAACCCAAAAATAAATATTCATTAGTTTTTGTTTTCATTTCTCATTATAATTAACTACTCGATTATCGAATGTAGGCTGTCGGTCCATGTATGGAATATCGTCTGTGCATTGACCGAAGAGACGCATCAATACCTGAATATCACTCAAAATGTTGTTGAACATCAGACTGTAGTTACCTTTATCCTCAACTCGTTCTAAATTACCGTGTTGGTTAGATCTGTAAATAAATTAATGTACCTATCTGTAGTTGGCGTTCAGACGGTTTTCCTTATTTGGAAATCCTTAGCCCTACGTTTCCTAGTAGGTTTCGATAAGGGTTCATCGAATACCACTTTAAACAAGAGTGTACGAAAACTTTAAAATGTGAAAGACAGAATGCATTTGGGCCCTCCTTTCAAACAGGGGGATGTTTGAAATACCAAAGATCCGAGTTCCGACTTATGTTGGGTATTTAGCCAGGGTATGTGTGTAGCTTCTCGTGTCGTGTGTTGAATTCGGTTTAATGCAGTGACATTTTATTATTCGGTTTTCGGTCGGTTCGTTTCGTTCCATCGGGTTTCGCCAGCTCGGTTAAGTTCTAACTCGGTTTGAACCGGTTTACTAAACCGAGTTGACATAATTTTTGTCGGCTCTTACCAAGACGGCTACTCTCAATTCTAAGGAGAATTTTCTGTCTGTTTTGTTAGACAGAGACTAGATGACTCGTTATGCCTGTGACACACATATGGTTTCGATACCATGGTATCGAGATGAACCACATGTCTGTCAGGGTATACTACGGTCATACCATGCGAGCAATGTGGTTTGAGCGTAGTATCGATACTAGGGTTTTTTGCGTAGCATAGCTATCCTCCTAGCGAAAACAGCGCCACTCTCATGTAGTGGAGATTAGTTTTACCTAAAGTACCTATCATTTTCATAGAAAATGCTTTAGTATTCCCAGCAGGGTGTCTGTACTAGGTGTGTGTCACGGGTATTATTGTCTGCCCCAGCATGGTAACCAATGGCAACTGTTAGCCTATACTACGTTGTATAGTGTGTCACCTAGCATAGTATTGACGATGCCATAGTTTTGATACCATGTTATCGAAACCCTATGTGTGTCACAGGCATTAATGTCATCCGCAATTCCGTTCCGCCCTATGTACTGATTACTAAAATCAAAGGCACTTACCTTTGCAGATCGCAGTTCATTTTGACAGACAAATAAAAAACAATTTATTAGTTGATCTTTCTTTTTTTAAATGTTTTATTTGCTCCACTGATCTTGTTGTATAATATAAAATATTATTTACTTTTGTTTTAATTTCTTATCATTTCACGTAACTGTAACAACTTTTAAAATAAAGAAAATCTTCGCAATGAACATCGTTTCGAAAACAAAAAATTTACCATACGCGGTGGAAGTGAGGGGATGAGGATGTTCGGATTGACAAAAATAAAATAAATATGGTCGCAAAAGTCTCAGAAAAAGTACATATAAATAAATATACATATTATATTTCTACTTTTGAATTACTTCTGATTGAGGTAATTATCGTCATAATAATTAAAAAAAAAAAAAAATAATAAAATAAAGGTGAAAAACGTATTCGAATATACGTAGGGGAAACTTTTTTGTTGCAGTTTAACTAAAAATCGACTCATATCACACACATTCACACGACGAAAAAAACAAACGGTGGAGGTTCTCCGCAATGAACATTGGAATAACGAGTATGACCTAGGAATTGAGCATGAGACGATGGGTTGACCAATTTACAAGCCATTTTGGATGTTCTCATCGAAGGTATCGTTCTCTTCGTGTTCTTCATCGAATTCCACATCATCGTCAGCTGTCGCTTCCTAAAATGATTTATTTTTTTGAATAAAATTAAATGAAACCATGTGATGTGTATATCCTTACTTGATACTGTTGATATTCCGAGATCAAGTCATTCATGTTGGATTCGGCTTCTGTGAACTCCATCTCGTCCATACCTTCACCGGTATACCAATGGAGGAAAGCCTTGCGACGGAACATCGCAGTGAATTGCTCAGATATCCTTTTGAAGATCTCCTGAATAGCAGTTGTGTTACCAATGAAGGTGGCTGACATTTTCAGGCCACGTGGAGGAATATCACAAACGGCCACTTTCACATTGTTGGGGATCCATTCGACGAAGTAGCTACTGTTCTTATTCTGGATGTTGAACATTTGAGTGTCGACTTCCTTCATTGACATTGGACCTATGCAGAAAGAAACCGGATAACATTGTAATTAAAACACTTGAAAGAAATATTCATTTGAGGGATGTATTGTTTGTGCAGTGGGAGGGAATACGAGTAGCTAGTTTATTCCTTTCACCTTTGTTGTTTCTTTATTTTGATGCGCAAAAAGGCGGACTACGGAATCTGATAGAAATATTATATCGAGTTGGAACTTGACATTCCTGTTAAATTCCTTATAAAGTTGAAAGGTAATATGAACGGAGTAGGAGTAGGTACTTGACTAGAGAGATACTTGGGTAAAAAAAGTCGACTCCCACTGAAACTAAATACTAGACCACCTTTAAGGCAACGTAAGAGACAATATATTTATTACAGTTTCATAAGCGTATAGACAGCAATGCACCAGCCTTTGAGTACACCCCTGAAGGAGAACACCTGATGGATGCAGTTAGCTAGAGTTCGGGCTTGCTGGTGGGGTTTGTTGGTAATGTGGTATTCGACATCAGAGCACTTTTTTTGCTCTCAGACCGCTTTTTACATTCGTTTGGTACAAAAAACAATCTTTTTCAGATTTCAGAACACATTTGCGAATCTAGATTTTTTTCTCAGATTTGTTTTGGAGTTTTGTTAACGTTTTCGTCAAGTTTTTTTCTACTGCAAAAATCGGAGAAATTCCATTCGAGGTATCCGTTCCGATACAACTGTCGGAAAAATTCTCCGATGGCATATATGTATCTAGTGCACCTTGTCGCATTGCGTCGAACCGCGTTATACCACTTACTTTTGAAAGCTACACAGCACATTTTTTCCGAAGCTCTTCGACAACTAACTAATTGCTGCGGAATATTTTCATGTGAAATGAACGCGTTTGTATGCTTCATTTATTTTATTCCGAAACGGATACTTCGAACGCAATTTGAGTTCCGATCGGATTTGACTTTCGTATCGGAATTTTTTCCGAACGGATACCTCGATAGGGGTGAATGCTTTATTTGTAGAGCTACTACTACCCGCTTCGCCGGGTGCTAAATAACTAGTACAATACAAACAAAATATTTAATTTAAATTGCGTTTCAACATTATTCAAGTGTTTTTTTATATACAATATTTTTCGTTTTGCCGTCGGTCAAAATTATCAAGTCAGATGGTTTGCCCGCACGTGAACATGCTTCATACAGTTGCCCATGCGCAAATACAGGAACCTCTAAATTTAAACCACATATTCCTAAAGATTGATCTTGTGCGTTATTAATCGTAATGGCCAAAGCAAGTCGTATCGGAAACTGAAGACGTTTGAAATCGAAAATTGTTGCTTCGGTCACATTGTTTAGTAACCTTTTTACTGCAAGTCTTGTACCACTGCAAAGCCGAGGTTGATTAATATTTCGTAGCATTATTATCGGCACGCCCACTTTCAATGGCAGATTATGTGGTGGCAAACCAGGCAAATCAAGAGAATTCAAAAATCCAGTGGGATAATTCACGGCATCATCTTGACTCATAGCTGTGTCAATCGATTTGTATGCAAAAAATTGAGTTGGTATTTTATTCAAAATGTCTGCATTGATGCCTTCACTTCTTTATTTGTTCCTGCCAGAATTGCTCGTTCATTTAATCAATCATGATTATTCCATTGTTGTGCAATACCTATTTTAGAACACACTATCAATCAATTCTGCTTTCGATTGAGTCATTCGAACAAAATTAGTTGGCAGTGTTACTAAGCCAGTTGAATTATCAACTTGTAATTTGTCATTTCCGATATCCAATAACTGATTAGAAAATTCGACTGCTGTTGTATCGTTTTTTAATTGAATGTACATGTTTGTGGTAGTGTGAGTTTTTTATTTTTACATGTCTCCACAAATATGATTTTAAACATGCATTCAATTCATCAGCAGCTGTAGATCGTGGAATAACAGGCAATGTTTGGCGAAAATTATTTATTATTTTTTTTATATTTCACCTTTCATTAAAAAAAAAAATAAGTAAATCCACAGCCGGGTTCTAGATAAATGTATAGAGATTCAAAATGAAATGATTCAATTTGTAATGAAATATTTCTTTGAAATGAATTTTAATGATAACAACAATTTACTTTTTGTAAAAAATTGAAGAGTTTTATCCTAACTTTGGCCGGAAGGATTTTAAATTTTCTAATTTATAAACCATTAACAGAAGGTACCCTTTCATTAAAGAAAGAAATTATGTAAATCCACCCACCTGGGTTCTAGATATAAGGTCACACACAAAAGTAAAACTTGTCTTTATATATAGAGACTTAGAGATCAATCGGGACGCAAATTTCGTATGTTTTAATACAAAGTTTAACCAGTGATTGGAAAACGCGAAGAAAAGTATCGAAGGCTTCACATATTCGCATCGCACGATTATCAACCCAGAAAAGAACAAGTGACGTTTTTATGTTCGATTAGACAAACGAAATCTGAAATCTGAGAGCAAATCTGAAGAATCCTAATGGAATACCACATAAGCGCCATATAAACTGAAGCAAGTGATTTTTTTTATAAAGTCCCATGTCCACTTGGCCGACACTGCGACCTGAAAAATCGATTGTATCAATGGGGAAGGCTTAATCTAAAAGGCGTGCGATCTCCCTAATGAAGGTCAGTAAGTCCTTAGAAGCAGAGTGCGCTATATCTGCTGGTGTACGAATCTCTCTATTAAAGACACGTTTTCTTAACCAATGAAAAGCCGGGCAATCGCAGAAAATATGTTCAGAGGATTCGACATCCTCCGGACAGAATCTGCATTCTGTTTCCGGGCAAAGGTTCATTTTGTTGAGGTGATAACTAAGACCTGTGAAGAAGCCCGCTAGCTTTCTTATATTATCCTTACTGAACCTAAGGATTTCCTTATAAGAGTAAGGCTTAATTAATCGTTTGGATTGTCTTAGACCAGGGGGACATGTTCCCAGTGTTTAAGACGAAGTTGTTTTTCCCAATTATTAATTTGCCTTAGCGCAGTAGTCCAGTTGACTGTGCAGTATGGTTCTGGTCTGCACAGAAAAGATTCGAAACCAACCCTAAGTAGCTAATCTGCATGTTCGTTGTCTGCAATACCCTGATGACCCGGCACGCAGCCAAGCCTTACCTTGTTGTGTATGGTTAGGGCTTGCAGAGCATCGTGACAGCACTTTACTGTTTTGGAGTCCATTGTATTGAAAGCCAAAGCTAGTAAAGCTGCCTGACTGTCTGAAAAAATTTGAATGATTGCACCTTTCATACCTTTTTTAGAGATAAGATTAGCGCAAGTTTCGATCGCATGGATTTCAGCTTGAAAAACTGTGGGACGCATTCCCATGGGTATAGATATCCAAATCATTGTGGACGGACATAACTTTCAACAAGACGTGCAATTGATAAAATCGTTTTAGGTATAAACATAGGTGTGCTGTTCGGGAAACGTCCCGCTCACTTCGCTCATTTTACGGTCGCAATAATAGTAATACCGAGCAAACTATTAGCAGTATGGTGGGTAAATACCGACATCGTGCGATTTGACCCCGTCAGACTTTTTCTTGTAGGGTTTTCTGAAGGTACAGGTTCATGCGAATAAGCCACGAAACAGCGGCCCTCAAAGCCAACATAACCCATGCCATCGATCAAATTCAGCCTGATCTGACATTTCGCATGCGCGCAGGAACATTTTACCCATACATAATGGCATCGATAAACCTTTTAAATGAAAATAAATTCGATAATACCTCAGACATACTTTGTTTTATTTAAATTTAAAGATAGCAAGCGCTTAAAGAAAGACCCTTTATTTAGAAAACAGTTTTATTTAAATCAGTTTGTACTTCTCCAAAGTTTATGAAACACCTCGAAACAAGTGACATTAACAAAAGAAACTCCTGCAACCAAAGGAGGTACACAATGAAAGAGTGTGGTTGAATTCAAGATGCCATCGTAATTGCCATTCAAGGATTACACTCAAGATATCACTTGGTAAATTGATTTTTCCCGATTTAACTCCAGAACATCCTTAAGTCTTGTCTACGGTAGTCTACCGGGAAAATATTTATGAAGACAAAAACACAAGACATAAAATGAAAAAAAAAAAAAAAAAAATCCTATTCCGACAAATTCATGAATGATAATAATTCTTCGATTCTTGTGCCCGTGTAATTTCCCTCCATCGAAAGACATCATTTCATCGAATCGCAGAAAAGAGCGGGGTGACAACGCCGCATTCAACGAACTAGATTCAATCTTGAAAATTGTTTACCTTCCCGGTCGCGCTTCTGCTATTGCCACGCGATGCTGTCTCCACCATCAGAACAGACGGCTGTCGAGGACGTCGAGACACAATAGAACAGTGAATGAATCGAAGCGAATACACAAATAAAAAAGAAGGAAAGGACGATTTCAATTTCCACCCGAATAAGTCAATCACAAGTTAAACTCTCAATTGAACTCTAACCCGCCACCCGTTGCAGGCGCAGTCGTCGCTGCCCTAACCTATACCACTATTCGGTGGAGCATATAAAACTCAAGGACCCAAAAGAGACGGAGACGAGAAAGAGAACTTCCTTGCCCATCACAGCATCGGCAATCATTTAATATGCTTGACAACTAAAAGTGTGTTAAAGAAATGAAATTTCAAAGGACGCGCGGAAGGCGACGGTATTCGTGGATGTTTGGATGTTGGAACGACGTCCTCGTCTCGAAAGGGGTGTCGGTAAAATGTCAACTCTATTGCTCTACGATGGCATTATACATATATACCTTTCCTGCGATCTACGATGTCAATCACTAGGTAATTTCTAGCAATTCGTCTAAGATGTAGTTTCAGAGGGATTTCAATGAAAAATATGTATTCTTTCAAGATTTTTGTAAAAGGGAGGGAGTTTTTTTTTATGCAGGGAGTTTTGTACAATATTCCATTGTATGCGTATTTTTTAAAACAAACTTAGCTAATTTACTTGTACTTTGGAAGGTGCTTTTAGGGGTTTGACATAAGGCTACAATTGGAATGAAGTCTTTTAAGGCTGCGTATTTGAATTTGTATTTAATGCTTTTTAAAGTACATGTGCCACTTTATTGGGTTTTTATTTTCTCTACAGTGAGTAAGCTGTGAAACGAATGTTTCCAACAAAAGATGCATAACAGGTGCCAAAGACGGGTGGGGCTTTTAGATGAAGATCCACTTCAGTTAGGTAAAACGATGGCATCCACTAACCACTCCACAAAATCTGGTACCCTACAGCGTGTGATATCGATAAGCCACCGCTGCTCTTTATCGCAGATGCAATGGGCTTTATTGAAGTGGTTTCAACACTAAATTTAAGGTGTTCGAATTACAGAGTTAGGCCCCAGTAGTCTAAGCTACAGGGCGGTCTATTGGCGTTTTAAGGAAAATGTAAGCCGAACCAATATTACCCACCGCGTTTGAAATACAATTTGAAAAAATTTATAAGCCTCATGACAAACTTATCATACAAAAAGTTATCACTAAAGTCATATCTTGCATAGACAAGAGGCGACAACTTGCTTAGATAAATTTCAAGGTTTATTTTAAATTTTTCTTTACACTAACAGTTTCGACATTTTGCCCTAAACCAAATGTTATATAAGTATGTATCTGCATAAATACGCTAGATTGAACAATAAATTGAATAATGACAACCTAAGGACATTCAATGTCTTTTAGAAGTTCTGCTCATCCAACAGGTGTATTCTTTTGTTCGCAATTTCACAGGAATAACAAAACCAATAGACAGTAAAAACAAAAAATACCCACACCCTCTGTAATCCGTCGAAGCATCTGTTGTATTAAACCGACTCGATAATTCAAATCACAAGCAGAAGAAACACACAAACAGAATTGCCAAGGGCTACATTATTTTAAAGAGAAAAACTCGATTGCAGATAACTTGCCAATACTCGTCCTGGGTCTTGTGGTTTTGCTGTTACCACTTACGGGTATCGACGGGTATCGCTGATTTCCGTTTAAGTGAAGCAGAACTCTCTTAGATTTAGATTTAGATTTATTTATTTAGATTAAGTATATGCTAACACAGTAAGAGTACACTACTTATAATTCTGTGATAGTTAAACAGTATAATTATAGTAACATTATCATTTGAAATTTAAAGTTCGACAGTAAATAAGACTAAGAAAATAAATTTACCAATATTTACATGATCGTATTATGTTTAATTAAAATCTTGGAACTAGGAAACAAAATTAAATTGAAATTGCTTGAATTGGAAAAAAAAAAAAAAAAAAACAAGATACAAGCGGAAAAAATAAAAATAACAAGAAAGATTAGTTGCTCTGATTTGTAAGGAAAGACCGTAATTGGATTCTGAATCGATGTGTATCATTTAGCTCTCTCAGATTACGCGGAAGTGAATTCCAAAGGCGGATGGCAGCAATGAAAAACTGTCTCTCAGATGTTGAGCACGAGAAACGTGGAAGAATTAGACAAGCAGATCTGTTGGATGTTGAAAACTGGATTTTATTGTACAGATAGGATGGATGCATTGTTTTGATTATGGTGAAAAGCAGAATTAAGGTTCGGAACTTGATATAGTCATGAAAAGACATATCCAACAAGTTTTTAGCCAGATGTGAGACGTGATCATATCTTCTAAGACCATAGACATAGCGGATTGTGCTGTTAAATACTACTTGTAGCTTTCTTTTACTATTTGAATCACTATTACAAAAAAGTTCACAGCCGTAGATAAGAACAGGAATGACCAGAGCTTTTGCAAGTACTAGCCTTGTCCTCAGAGGTGTAAACTTCTGAGCAGTCCACAAAGTACGAAGAACCCCATAAGCTCTCCCAACTATTAAATTTATATGATTATTCCATGTGAGTGTTCTATTGAATACCACGCCAAGATTTTTTGAAGAATCAACGAATTGAATTGGGCATTTATTTAGCATGATAGATGGAAAGTATGACAGGTCTACCGTTTTTTTCGAAATAACTAAACATTTGCACTTGTTTGGATTAAGGACCAAACTGTTTTTCCATGACCAATTCGAAATTCGTTGAAGATCCTCATTTAAATCACTGGCGCAGCTCTCAATAAGGCCTAGGGGACAACTTCGATAGATTTGTATGTCATCGGCATAAAAGTGTTTTGAGGAATGCAAAATTTCAGGAGTTATATCATTAATGTACAGAGAAAATAACAGTGGTCCCAAAATCGACCCTTGGGGAACGCCTCGCGATAAGGGAAGAAACTCTGATAAAACACCGTCAAGGCACACAGCCTGCTTTCTTTCACTTAAATACGACGTAATTAGCTTTAAAGCGTAGGAAGATATGCTGAATTGAGTGCGCAACTTTTTAATAAGTGTAGAGTGATCAACCATATCAAACGCCTTGGAAAAGTCTAAAAGGATCAAGAAGGTAATACAGTCTTTATCCAAGTTTTCCCTTATGTCTTCTACCACCCTAATTAAAGCAGTTGTACAACTGTGTTTGGCACGAAATCCAGATTGAACTGGAACAAGCAGATTTTTATGTACCAGGTGCTCATTCAGTTGCTTATGCATAATCCGTTCACAAACTTTAGAAAGAAAAGATAGGATTGATATGGGTCTGAATTCATCACCTGCTGAGTTTTTAGGGATTGGTATTATTTTAGCCATTTTCCACTGACGAGGAAATATGCCAGTTAATAAAATAGTATTAATCACATGCGTTAAGTATGGTAGTATTATCGGCAGAATGGCTTTGACGAAAACCGGATGAACTCCATCAAGTCCTATTGCATTAGATTTAACAGACAAAAAGCTTTCAAGTACATCCATGCTGTCCACTCTTGTAAAAACAAAAGATGGATTTGTAGGGATAATGGGGCTATCGTAGGAATTTTCGCCATGTACCTCTGAGGTTCCGGGCTCGGGAATCGATAAGAACTTACGATTAAGTTCATCGCGATCGACGTTGTTTGAACAACTTAGTTTTTGCTTACCAATCCCTAACTCACGGAGATTACTCCATAATTTGCGACCATCTGTGTTAACATTCAAGCGACTTGAATAAAAATGTGCCTTTGAAACTCTAATTTCCCGTACAACACTGTTCCTCAATTTTTTATAACATTGATAGAGCTCTTCAATTCGAAAACGTTTCCACCGACGATATGCCTGGTCGCGCTGCATCATTAGCGCTCGAATATCGTTTGTTAACCAAGCATTTGCCTTTTCTCTTACCGTTCCAGATTTTATTGGAACGTACGTATCAAAGAGATGGTTTATGTTCCTATGCATAAAGTCGATTTGGTCATCCGGTGAAGGCATAACGTAGACAAGTTCCCATGGAACACATCTAACGCTTTGCTCAAGAGCTGATCTATTTATATTTTTGAAGTCTCTAAACGTGAAATTTGTTATACTGTTGTGTGTCTCAATATCGAAGTCATATGTCAGAAAGATGAGATCATGTTTAGAGAAAGCTGGCGCAGAAATTTGGTCGTAAAGTAATACCCTGCTAGTATCATTTACAAGGAATAGGTCCAGCAGAGTACTTGATGTGTTTGTAAAATGAGTAGGGACCTGTGTATTTATGGAGTGAAGATCATAAGTACTCATGCTTTCAATTAGATGACTTTCAACCAAAAGATCACTATTAAAGTCACCACAGACAATGACATTAGTTGCATTAGCTGTAATTTCTTCAATTAAGTCATATATGGGTGCTAAATCAATATTTCTATTTGGTCTATAAACAGTACCTAGGCGAATACTATTTTCCCCACACACTATGTCTATGAAAACATAATCAAAGGCAGATCCAGAAGGCGAACTTAATTTTGGATTACCAACCAAACCATCTCTCAAGTAAATTGCTACTCCACCGCCAACACGGTCTTTTCTGTCACCACGAAAAAGCCTGTAGCCGCTCAAAGCATATGTTGGATTTTTTAAATCTGCACAAAACCAAGTTTCAGATACACAGACTGCATCAACTTTAGAATTTACGAAAATATCTCTGAACTCATCTATTTTAGGATATAAACTTTGTGCATTCATATGACAAACCTTAAGTCCCTGTCTATGACTGCAAACAATTTTAATCAACGATCGCAATATCACACTACTACCATCACCAATTGAACTCACCCCGCTCTCATTCAAATCTATTTATTAAAAGGAAATTCTTACCAGAGCCAGACGATACACATGCACACGAATCCAAAACAAAAACAAAGTCAAAGGCCCCCCCTCCTTCCTCACGGCAACAACATTGAATTATTAGGAATATTATTAAAAATAAAATCAAGCAAAAACAGTACATAATTACATGAACATATGGAACAGAAAATAAAAGAGAAAATAAAATATAGAGATAGACCTTGGTCATTGATAAACAAAAAAGAGAAATACTTTGACAATACATTAAAAGAGAAAATACGATACTAAGTGTTGGTTGGATGGCTTGAAATCGATCAGTCAGTCAGTTGTTAAGATTTGTCCTTCTCTCGGCGGCAGCATTCAAACTCCTGAGGTCATCCACCGCTATACTTTCTCCCATCTCGCTGAGTTTGACGAACACAGATCCGAGGTGTGTATGAACAGAGAACAACTGTTTCCTTTTTTTTAAGCGAACTGCATGCTGAAGAATAGTCCGGTTTTTTCGTGACAAGCTCTCGTTTATGAAAACATTGCAGGTTGAGTCGAATCCAAGGTCGCTTAGCGATATCGGTCGGTTTGATTTCTTGCGAAAATAAGCAAGTGCTTTAAGCATTGCACTTCTCTCTCCCACACTGTTGAATTGGAGAATAACCGGGGGCTCGTCTGCTTTATTACGATGCACGGTGCGAAAAATGTTCTTTAGAACTGGCGGTGTTAAGTCGATAGCAGTGCAGAGCTTGTTGTAGATGGTATGCAAGTTTTCGTCACTGAATTTAGGAATTCCAAAAATAACAGCGTCGGTCAGAAATTCTTTCCTCTCCAAGGCATCGCAGCGTTTCCTAATATCGGACAACTCCACCTTGACTACATTGTCTACATTGCACTCAATATGATCAATCCGCTGGGATAAGTTGGACATTTCAAAACTTATATTGTTTGCATGTTCAGTTAGTTGTTGTTCGACGGCTTGAACTTTACGCAATAATTCGTTGCGGATTTTGTTCATCTCTTCTTTGAAGGTCGCAATCAAAGATGCAGTTTGCTTTTCTAATTCTGCATGAAAAGTTTCCACGTAGAGCAAAGAATTAGCGGAATTGTTTGGTGTGGCTGCAGTGGAAGGGGTATTGGTCACTTCTTTCTTCTTCTGCTTATTCTGCATTTTATTCGAAACTCCCGCTTTTCCACCGATTGGTGTATTGGGTTTGGGCGAGATCAGTTTTGTTGACGTTGAAAGCTGATGTTGTTCTCGAACTTGGTTTGATCTTGTGTTAATACAAGACGAGAATGACATCGTGCAAGTACTGTATATATGAGGTATATGTAAGCAATGGCGGTAAACTACGCTGTGCAAATTTATATTATTGTTCGAATTTATCAATTTTATTAATGTTAGAAGAACAAACTTTAGGTATTTGAACAACACATTAGCACTACTGCTTGTACCCGCACAATGTAATTATAGCAAACGGATAAATGCACGAGCTTAAAGTACTTTAGCCGGAGGAGATAAAAAAGACGTCTATTCACTCTCAAACATTAAACACAAGCTCTTATGCAAACATAAATACGATACTCAACTCAGTAATAAATACGATACTTTGGCAAATGTTTTTATTGTATTACCTTCGCTGTTATTCAACCTTAAAGGCACGAAATAAAACAAGTAAGACATGAAGGCCTGTTATTGCTCTGCTAGCTTCTTTTTCAGGAATGGATCAAAATCACATAAGCGTATCAGAGTAGATATATGACAACCCTTCACTGTCATACATATAGAGAACAAACACAAGCTGGTATAAGCATCAAACATACATCGCTCAAGGCTGAGATTGTAGCAGAAGTGCCTAGTATTTATTATTCTTTTGCATCGAGGGAGTGTGACACGGTTCCATAGGTTCCCGGCCGTCCGTAAAAATGACAGTTCTTGTTATTTTAAGAAAATTGGTGATTTGTCGTTTTCGAAGAATGCTAAGGGACAATCGTTAGTTTTAAGTAGTAAATTGCCATCGCAATCATAGTTTTATTTAACTGAATAATAACCTGAAGGAATAACCCGCACGAGTTCGAATTTCCTTCTGTAAACTCAGTCAATCGTTATTCTAAAACCTTATTTGAAAATGTTGACAAGCAATCTAAATTAGCAAATTCATTGTTCTTCCAATTACATTCATCCCAGTTGCTACGACTCCTTTAAAAAACCTACATACTTCATGACATTCCATTTATTATAAATGAAACCATTGATTCAGCTCTCCTACAAAAATTATACATCCGTACTCGGTTAATATATCTTCATCTGCAACGAGGCACATTATTATCCTTTAGGCCTTTGTTTCGATACACGAAGGGCGACAGGGGGGGAATCTGTTTCATATTTTCCACTGGGATTAGGCTTGTCTTAGATTTTATGAAAATATTCTTCTCTGTCCCAACTCTCTGATGGTTGGGCCAGAGAAATTCAAAACGAAATCCCTGTATACCAGCGTGAAATAATTAATCAAAATATTTAAATTACCTTCCACTTGAGCTGTTAAGGACAATTCGTTGGCGACCCTTTGTAAGCGCACATACACGCCAGTAGGATGTACCATCCCATCGGACGATTTGGGTCAAAGTCTTAAATTCCAAAGACGCTTCCCATGACATTTGGATATATAGACTTCATGTACATAAATTGTGCACCCTCCTCACTCCGTGATAGTTGGAAAAATTATAAGAACAGAGAAAGTTGTTCTCCACAGTGCGGGCGCTCAAAAAATTATTCTAAATAATTAATAAAGTTTTTTCGCTGGCGTGCAATCAGTCGACGCACTTTTAATTAAGAGCTCCCCACTTAAGTATTCATGCAATGTTCGGCTTAGAGTTTCGAGGAAGAGACCAGATACCATATACCCTTGTTTAAATTTATTACGCATTTTCCACCCATAAAATATTATACGCTTTCATAGGCATCAGGTACCACCCGAAATTGGGAGCGTCGAGGTTCAGCGGAAATTAATTGAAAAACGCTTTAATGACTGTGATTAAAAGCAACGTTTTAAGTCTTCCTCCAAGGACCAGTTAGACAGAATAAATCTGCCATTAAAGTTTAGCTTTTGAATTAATCATTATTATCTAATAACATGAATATAAAGTTCGGCGCAGCCGATGGAACTTTTGACGGATGTTTTTCGAATAAATTAACTCAGATTTATGAATTCTTAGTAACGGCTGGTTTTTTTTTTGTGCAAAAATTTTTCTTTTGAAGTAGGTGAACCTACATACTTTTGGAATAAAGTTGTTCATTTGTTTATTCATTTTGGTGGATATGTAAAGTTGTCAACTTTGTCGGAGAAGCAAGTGTATGTATATATACAGTTTGCCCGAAGGACTCTATTTGAAGTTAATGGTAACAACAAAGACGGTGTAATGGATTAGAAAGTTTTGTATTTTTCAACTCGCGGCGATTATGCTGCATCAATGAAAAGAAAACAGGGTAGATCTAACGTTTGAAAAATATTGAGATTTATTATACAACCGAGGGTTGTTTTCTTTTTAACATGAAGTAAGTCAATCGGGTTCGAATTGAATCGAGAGAGGAGATTTTTAAAGAATTGTTTCTGTTTTGTTTTCTTTCGGTTGCCTGTATCAGTTGGCATTAATTTTGAAATCAGTTCAGCTGTATAAAAATGACAATAAACGTGACATTGACAACGGTTGCAGAGATATCCAGGTCTATTCCATAATTTACAACTATCCGGGTGGACTTGATTTAGGAATATAGGTCGACTGGACTATTCAAATTAGTGCTAAGTTGCAACTGCTTTATCGACTGCGTTCAGCTGTGAATACCAAACCCAATTTAAACAAATGAAGTGGACAACTTCAATTCCTTACTAAATTGTTAAAAAAGTAACTGACTTATGCCATACTTTAAAAAAATGTGAACGCTTTTAGATTTACTTCATTATCGACAGAAAATTATAGCTCGGTGGATGAAGCAGAAGGGAGCGGAAAAATTAAATTGAATGCGGAGATCATGATCGTTTCTTAAACTCAAAACACTTTAAGCCTCAGACTCGAATAGCACCAAGGAGAAACTACAATATTTTGCTACAGTGGATGGAGAAACTCTTTTCCTTATGGGTTTGAGCCTACACCGCTCTGGGCACAAGGACTTGCGATTAGGAAGTCAGCCACGGGTAAACACAGCTAGTCTTTTATATTTTCGATATTCTCAAGGATGGGAGATCTATTAAAGTTATTTACATTTACGAACAACTATTGATGAAGCATTCAAGTCTATTTTTTACTTAAGTTGACAGCCACGCACGAAAACTTAATGAGAAAAAGACAAATGACTTTTTGGCTGTCGCAATTTTCGAAAAACCACTTTTCACATTTGTAACATGTAACATCATGTGTCAGCCACCTCGTAACGTGCCATGGAAGAACATGGCAACATCATGCTAACGATACCAATCAATAAGCTCCCCTCTTAACCCATATACACTGTTTTTACTAATTATCAAAGCAATAACATTGTCAGATAGGTACTTCCTGTGCATGGAACCAGAACGCAGTTTCTTTCAAGTTGATTAGTTTCGAGCCTGTTTGCGCGACGCCCAAATATTTCACGCTCCCATCGTGATGGTCATTACAATTACACCCACACCTATCCAAAGAGCGTCACCACCATAATCAAAATCAACACGAGACCAATTTGATGGAGTCAAATCGTTAAGCGCGTATCCACCTGAGGGAGCGGGCGTGTATATATTTTACTAGTGCTCTATATAGAAAGAAAGCCCTTTTGAGCTGCGCTGAGTCTCATCCCCTTAATAGAAAATGATTAATGAACCGGAGAAATGAAAAAGGAAACAAATACCCGCACTACCTACTGTTGACAATTGTAGGTACAATGGATATGGCAGCCGACCAGCATTAAAGTCAAGGGAAGACAGCAGTCGTTAGCATACGCACTGCGATACGATAAATTACCCAGCAATCAAGCTAAGATGGCAGCCGTGAGATAAATATTTGTGAAGTCACTGAGATGTGAGAGGTAAAAAGGACTAAACGCAACAGGGTATAACCCTGGTATCATGGTATAAGGTATCTTCTACATTCAATCGGAGACGAGACGAATAGCTGGCGGTAAAAGGCGAGAGCTTACTTAAAGGGTTGGACATTACACTGATGTCTATCTGGACGTACCTTGTACTCCGGTGGGTGGAAACCATCACAACGCAAGATTTTAATCAAGCAAATTACGCTAATTAATCAGAGGAAATTAATGACAAAATTACGTTTTGCTCTGAACGGGATCAACCGAACGGCAAATTGTCATCGTCGTCGTCGAAAGGCGCAACTAACCCCACAAAGGTGAACTAATCTTACCCCCAAATTAGGACAAGAGTCCTAATTAATTACATTCCCTTTGTTCTGACTGATTTACCTCGAGAGTGGTTTTCATGTTAGGCTATAATGTTTTTCTATTGTTTAGTTAATATTAAAGAATTACTCACCTCGGAATATACAGGCGACAGTCAGATAACGTCCATGTCGAGGATCACAGGCGGTCATCATGTTCTTTGCATCGAACATTTGTTGTGTCAGTTCGGCAACGGTGAGAGCACGGTATTGCTGGGATCCCTTAGCGGTGAGCGGGGCAAATCCGGGCATGAAGAAGTGAAGACGTGGGAATGGAACCATGTTAACAGCTAATTTGCGAAGATCTGCATTCAATTGACCGGGGAAACGAAGGCATGTTGTCACTCCGGACATTGTGATCTAATGGGAGAACATTTTCAGTCGATTTCGTGTCATTAAGTTTCCTGCGAAGCGATTGTTTTTGTATTGGCATTCGACCATAAACACATATATTTCATAATTGACATCGTTAATGTGCGTGTGTCGAACCAGTGTTGACATAGAGTAATAGGTTTTACAACACGGCACTTGTTACAAAGAATAGGGGCTACTTGTTACGTTCTAGAGAATATGAGTGAATAAGTCTTTCTGTAACTCATCCGCTAAGACGTGGATTTTAACGTTAGCTAACGATTAAACTTTGAGGAACAATAATTCGTAAACAAACATTTATGAATTTTTCAAAACAAAAACAACCGCTGTAAGAAAATAAATATGCATAATAAAAAAAATAACTAAATACATTTGTGTGCTTAAAATTTGCATCATACTTTCGGCGGTAATTTAGCTGAGCTATTTTATTAGTTTATAATATGTTTGGTGTATCATTTGCTGTCAGTAAGTTGTAAGTTGATCACGTTGCTAGAGCCGTTGATGAATACCACTTAAACTAGGAGCTATAAGAAGTATGTATAAATGTTTATAAACTCTTGTTGCTTAAGCTTAAAAATGCCATTACAAAATAAATGTAAATTTGAGGTTAAAACACCTATGCATGCAAAGAAAGAAACAAATTAACGAGTAAAATAGCAAACAAATTAAATATAACTAATCCATGATAAAAGGGTAAATTGTTTGATTAATCTTGTGTACAGTTGAATAAATTATTTGACACTGCTGTTCGTGAGCTTTGAAGAAGCTATGACTGAGAAAATAATAATTAACGAACATTAGCGGTCAATAAGCAAAAGGAAAGGGAAACTAAAACTAATGTAAGATTGGATTCAGCTCTCTCGGCTGACAGAGAGCACTTAGATTGACTGCGTCTTGTAAGCTTGTAACCATCTCTAAATCACGATTCTAGAGTCAGATTCCGGAAAAAATGAATAGTAGGGCACATTACAGAAGAAAAAGGAGCTTTTGACTAAGGATAACTACAGGTGGCAACGCAATTGAAATGAAAGAAAGAAATGAGCTGTTTGTTATGATTTGTTAAATTTCTTAAATCTAAAACAAGGAACTATGAGTGAAAAATCTTTAAAACCACCAACAAATTGGTTTTGGGTACTTAGTGACTATATACACGAACAAAACAGCAGCAGGAACATTTTGTTTTCGTTGACAACGAATTTGAATTCACTAGTCCAGACAATTTTAACTGAGGTTTTCTAAAAAGAAAAATACACCTTCAGGAAAAATTGACCAGTAGCAGTACAGTCCGTAATATGAATAAACAAATTAAGACACCTTCAGGCAAGGAAACTCCGAGAATGGTAGGAAATTCAGAGAATGAAAATAAATACAAAAATTATTTTTAAAGAAAAACTCACTGTTAACAGAAACAAACCCGGTAAAGTATGTCGCTTGGATTGAGGCTGAACAAGGATACCTATTAATACATTTTCTCATTCTCATTCATAGATCGAATGGGAAATAATACTTGGGACAGCGTTTATTGGATCCTCGATCATTCGCCGAGCAGCCAAAGTTTCGCTCTTGTTTTTCATTCATGGTAGCAAATTGCTGCCAACTCCAGCATATGCACCTAATGAATCAATGTTAAACGCATTCCCAAACAGAGTACATTGCTGATGGGGAGAAGCCATACCCCATACCCTACGTATGACACAAAACTTCCCCATTCAAAGTCATATCTTCGAAAGCAATTAAATGCCTATCCATAAATCCTGTCATCGAAATTACCTCGAAAATGAATAAAATACTCTGAATACTCTTTAAGTGAATAACACTCGTATGAATCTATCCCAGGAATGGGAATTCCTCAAAACTACACTGCACAGACGATGACGAAACTGTTTCATAAATCCTTCATCAAAAACTCCTTCAAGTTGGAAATATGCAGACATACCTCTCTTTCTTGCAAGAGGATTTGCCACACATATTTCATCGAAGAACTATAATACCAGAAAGCAAATTGCTGCTTTGCAATAAGCCCACAGGAATTAGTTGCATAGCAAGAGTGACAAATCGCTGGCGCATATTCTGCTTTTTCTCTCTCTGGAATCGGCAACAAAGCAAAGCTCATCCGCATCATGCAAACACTCACAAACTTACTGATAGCAAATGATTCAGGTCATCATAGGTGGGCGTTGGCAGCCGCAACCTATTCAAGCATATATCGTATAACGCCTCATTGTCGATACAGAACGTTTCATCGGTATTTTCTGTTAGCTGATGGACCGTCAGTGTGGCGTTGTAGGGTTCGACCACCACCTCGGATACCTGCAAATAGTAAGCACACAAAAGTTGTAATGAGTTCATGGTGTTTTTGGACTTACTGAAACCAAATGATTGAGGTCACCATAGGTGGGTGATGATAGCTTCAGCGTGCGGAAACAGATGTCGTACAGGGCCTCGTTGTCGATGCAGAACGTCTCGTCGGTGTTCTCGACGAGTTGGTGGATGGACAATGTGGCATTGTACGGTTCGACAACTGTATCGGATACCTGTAATCAGGGCAAATAGTAATTTGTGGGTTAGTCCTAAGCAATTGCAGTTAGTTTTAGATCAGTAGATACATAAATAATTAAGTATAGTTAGATTTTTATTTTATATTTCCATTCAAGTTAATTATGCGGTGTTGCGTGTCGTCCTGCCGTCTGATGACCTGAAAAGGATTGCGCTGTCAAGGGTTCCTCCCTTTCAATTGCAATTTCTGATATTCAACACGATTTGGTTTTGGTACTGTGGTTAATTATATGAGTTTGTTATCTTTTTTTTATTGTTCTGTCTCTCAGCCAGCTATCTTATCAACGCGACATGTACAGTACATGTACATGCTCAATGCTAATATTGTTTCATAAAAAAAAGATAAGCACTCAAGTATGTCGTACTCTTAAACATGACACACGTTCACATTTTTTTTTTTTTTTTTTTTTTTTTTTTTTTTTTTTTTTTTTTTTTGAATGGGGAACTTATTTCTTTTTTCAATAACAAAGTGGGATTTATTCTTGTTGGCGTTGGCTTGTTGTCGAAAGAATATACATACCTACCTACATTGAGCCCGTAGGAGGTTGCTTCGTTTTTTTTAGGCATATCCTCAATTATGTGAAAATCATGCCGTGGGTGCTGTTTGGAGACCGTTGACATTATTCTCAGTCAGTTCTTATGACCAATAGCCATTTGAGGAACATTTTCTTAATTAGGAATGAGGTCATATTTCTGGAACCAATTAACCTTTAAATTTGAGGCGTGGACCGTATGGTTTTCGGACTTGCAAATTGTCTTATTTATTCGATGAAAATAAACTTATTTTCGCTGTTTATTTTTCTAATTATAGGTAGCAACACGTTGATTGTTGACGAAATTTATACTGCCATATCATTAGTGATAAAGTGCAGTTGTGCAAGTTTTATGTGATTAGGTCACTCGGTTTTGTTTCTCGATTTTATGTAGGTAGTAATTAAAACAATAGGTTTAAGTGGTTATCAGAGTACTGAGCTTTAATAAATGTGGAGCAGGGATTCAATATTTTTCGGCCAAATTAAGTCTACAATAGAGTTCCGATTTGTCAATATGCATTTTGTCGTTGGGAAGTTTTGTTTGCAACACTAAACGACAGCGGCTTTGAATAAATAATTCTTCCTTTCTACAAAAAGGTGCGGATCTCATCATACGCTTGTAATGACCAACCATGGGTTTTAAGCGATGGCTTGCATCAATAGTTACCAAATAGTGATACCAAATAGTCATTTACAAAATGGAATCAAATAAATAGTCATTTACAAAATGGCATTTAAACGATTTGTCAACTACCTGTCAGCTATAACCAACAGTCCCAAAGACATTTCGAATGGTAAATAATGCAATCGGCGGATCCTGTGAAACTGCGCTTCAGAACCTTGTTGGTAGGATTGTAAGTGCTCTTGATCGGAAGGAGTACGCGCTGCGTATTTTCGTCAATATTGAGGGTGTTTTTGATAATTCGAATATTGATAGCGTGTGGAATACAGCCAGACATCATGGTATAGATGAAACATGGGTGTTGTGGATTAAAGCAATGCTAATGTACAAATGCGTCGTGACAGGGGTAAATAGGGGCTGCCCTCAAGGTGGTGTTCTGTCTCCCCTTTTATGGTGTATGGTAGTTGAATCTCTGCTAACGCTTCTCAATCTTCCTGGAACCTATACACAAGCATACGCGGATGATGTCGCCGTTCTGGCTGTCGGTTCTGACCTAAGGACTGTCTGCTCTCGGGCTCAGAGTTCCTTGGGTTTGATCGATGGCTGGTGCACAAGAAATGGGATTTCAGTGAATCCTCTTAAAACGACTGTTGTTCTCTTTACGAGAAGGAGGAAGGTCACTGGCCTGATTTAACTTGTGTTAAAAGGTGTCACCATTCCGATCCCAGATGAAGTCAAATATTTGGTAGTAATCCTCGATAGAAAGCTTCTTTAATCCAAGCATGTTGAATCGAAAACCGATAAAGCGCTGTCAACTTTCTGGCAGTGTAAAGGCGCTTTTTGCAAGACATGGGTCTTATCTCCTAAAATGGTCCTTAAGCTCTATACGGCAAAGGTACGACCAATTCTCTCCAATGCATCGGTTGTATGGTGGAACAGGCTTTCACGGAAACGTGTCACTGCCTCTTTTGTCAAACTTCAACGAACGGTTTGTTTCGGCAGCACAGGGGCCTTCCCTAGCACACCGGGCTCCGCTCTAGACGCTATGATGAACCTCCCTCCCTTGATAATTTTGTTCATGGGGTGTACGCTGAAAATCATCTCTCGGTTAAAAAGAGGTAGTTTTTGGTACCACGCGCATTGGAATTTTGAAGAACTTGTGCGGAATTATCATTTGACCTCCGTCTGACGCAATGACTCCAGAAATCCTACCACGACAAAACTACCACGTCAACTTTCCTCAGGCAACGGAATGGCTTAGGCCAGACTCTGAGCAAGGGAAAGAATTCCATCGTATATTTACGGTTATGGCTTATGGCTATGCGCTATATTGAGACAAACAGGTGGAGGGCTAGAAGCATATGCGTTTGCAGTGATAGCAAAGCTGCATTAAAACGCTCCTTAAACCTCTTACCTCGTCTTAATTAGTGCTCGAACTCAAGCTTTCTCTGAACTTGGTCGGAAGGCTAAATACAGTGTATCTTGTTTGGGTCCCAGGTCACACTGGTATCCAGGGAAATGAGATCGCTGATGAGCTTGCCAGGCTGGGTTCAGAGGAAGAATTCTTCGGACCTGAACCTGCGTTGGATCTGCCTACATCGGTGGTTAAGTCATCCATTGATACTTGGGTTTCTCGCAAACACGAGTGTCGGTGGCGTGGCTGCGCTGGGTGTGGACAGACCAAACGACTGCGTCCGGACATCTGCAAAAGGTCGCGACTTTCCTTCTGTGTCTCAGGAGAATTGACTGTAGACTGCTTGTGGGCCTTTTTTCGGGCCACCAAGCTTTTGCCATACACTTTAATGTTTTGGGCTTGAGCGTCTCCCCCATCGATCCTGCTTGTGGAGAGGACGAAGATACAGCGGAGCAATTCCGCTGGTAGCTGTCCTGCCTTTGCTCGCATCAGGTGGCGGATTCTTGGGGCCGACGTGGTGAGTGCCGAACATTTAAGCCGATAATCACTGAAGCTCATTCTCATCTTTCTTCGAAAGACGGGAAAACTAAGTACATAAATGTAAGGGGGTCTGTTTGGCAGTACAATGGACCAGTAGTTGTGTCTGAGTGCTCCATCGGATAGTAACAATCCCAAAAAAAAAAAATTGAATCGGCGGAAGTAATTTGTTCTCTATTTTTTGTGACTCTATTCTGTCCCACTTTTGAGTGCGAAATCAAAGTTTGACCAAATTTGAAAAAAGGTTAGAATGCATGATTGGAGGGGAATGGTCTTAATGTAAGGTATGTTATGAAGTTTAATACGGATATTCATTTTTCATTTGGTATATGACAAAACCGTTTAGTCGATTAATAAAATGATCAGATGTTTAAATGCCTATCAATAAATCAAGTAGGAGTAGCAAGTGGCCAGTTTTTGAGAACATGGTGATATCTTATCTTCAGGACGACTCAAACCATCCCCAAAACAGGGTTGCTTATTTAAATATTGAACGTTTTCCGTGCGCTTACTACAATCTTCCATTTTCATGCTTCAAATTCATAAAACCCGTATCAACCCTGTTATTACGTTATTGACGACAATGTGCAGCCACGTACTTTGCCACACATGCTGATTTACATTCAGTGCGCTCTATAATCAAATAGAGCCGCTCAAACCCATCACATTCGCAAGGTAAATGCAATTAAAGGATTTCCAAGACATTAAGGATGACACACCATCACCCCGAGAGTTCAATGAATGCTCGCATTATTTTAAATAATTGAGCAACACAATACAAGCAGTTGTAGCAACTACTCATTCTAGCACTGCTCGTGATGCAATAACCTTACCCTTGCGAGCAATCTCCAATGCGAGTTGTACATCGTTATCTCGTCTCGAGAATCCAAGATAAATGTTTGCCGGACCATTGATCAATTGCACCTGCCAATTTCTTGGTACCCATCCGAACCTTACCCAATGCAACCATGTAAGACAAACAATCGAACGAGCTTCCCTGTGACGGTGATGTTCAAGGGTCATCCATGTGAGATATTGTCTTTGGTATGGAATAATTAGAGTCGTGAGTGTGTGTTGAACCATCAGAAATACACACTGCTGCTGAATATATATCTACAATACGCTAGAATGAAGTTTTGAATAATTTGCTAATGGTCGTCGTGTTAGTCCGTGTTCCATCTAATTGAGAGAGAGAGAGAGAGTGAGAGAAGTGGTATTTCGCAGGAGGACAGTTGAATAAGTTTGCATAGAGATTATGCCTTTGATGCGATAAGATGTACTTTGGACAGGTTATACTAACTTGATGCCAGGTATACACTATACATCACTGCAACACGAGGTATTAGGATGCATGTCCTCTCTATGAAATTGAGCCGAGGATGAATGTGAGATGTCATGTGTTCAGTGTTCAGTCGTCATGATTAACATTTCCAAAGTAATGTGACTGGGATGTTTAGAAGTCGTCTATCACATTTTAATGAAAAGGGTGGACGAGCGTTAACTTTTCTATTGCATTGGAGCTGGAAACGACATTTTCGATCTGTTGATGGATAAACTATAGGCAAGCTCTGTAGGCAAAGACTGCAAGGTGGTCACCGACGTTTAGGAGTGGAAACCTGCATTGCCCGCAGCTCACTGGCTGAGAGAGTTGGTTTCACACTATCGCACCATCAGCGTTGCCAGACGGTCAAAATATTTCCCCCTAGATGAATCTGGAGAACCACCAGATTTGGATATTTTTTCCAAAAAAAACCCCAACTTTTTGGCATTATTTTCTTTAACAAGTTTTGTGTACAACTTAAAAATAAATAAATAGTTGGCGAAACAGACCCGGAGGGACCCTAGGCCAAGCTTCTCATAGGCATTCATTTTGTGTACGTTTTTCATTTTTGGAACGAAGGGAAGGGATCTACAATTTTATTCCGAGTTCAAACGGCCAATTAAAAAGCCAGGCGACTTTTCTTAATGAAACTGTCACTGTAGCCTTTTTTGAAAGAAGTGTTTTGTTAATGAAAATAGTCCAGACATTGGCTTGGTTCGATCGATTATTCAATAGGATTTTAAAATAACGCACACAATTATTTCATCCTGGATTGTGCTCAATTTTGAATCTTGAATTTAGTTACAGAACGAAGAATCTCTACGCTAGGTACGTATACTTAAGAACAGGTTACTCAGCTTTTTCTACGTTCACCGAATGCCTATAAATTTCATTTTTCTGCGGAAGCCCATTTTTAGGTTACCAAAAAGGATTTTATTACGAAATGCAAATAAATCAGGCTTTTAAAAACCACCAGATTTCCCCCCGTCGCACAGTGGGGCAGTCCATATATCAATGTTGGCAAAAAATCAAAAAATTGAATTACCAAGATAAGCAAATACTGTTGTAATTCCGTTACATTACATTCAAGTGCATGATGCGCGGCAATAATTAACTTTGTTACATGCCCACCCACTCTCTGACGTTCAGTTGACTCTAGACTGCGGTTCTAGCTTACACGTGTGTTTTAACAAGTGATTTAAATAGGTATAGTCATAATTCGTGTGTAAATAACGGAACATTTTTGATATAACATGGAATCGACAGCTTCATGTATGTGCTTAATATTTCAAGTGTTGTTATATTTGTTATTAAAGTCAGGTATTTCGTATAATTATTTCAAAATATGCATATTTATTTCAAGAAAATGTAAAGCTCCATTATACGCCATTAAGGTTAAAGTACATTTTTACATGCTTTTACACCGAGATTCTGACATTATGTTATACATTGACTCATGTAGTACATGTTTATAAATAAAAACTGTGCGCATATTTGCGCCTTTTTTTTTTTTTTTTTTGCTAATGGTCAGCAGATAAAATCATGTTAGAATATTCGTTCATAAATCTAAATCGCTCTAACTTCCTGTAGGTTCGCATTCAAGGGATTTGTTTCTTACTAGAATGGAGTTATTTGATATAATGAAGACATCAGGATTTCAAAAATTGGATGACAAAATTAAATTTTTAAAGGACCATCTTCAAGACCGAACCAATTGTCCTGACATTAAGCTAAATGAACTGAACCGTACAATTGCAATGTTTTCAGCTAGATTCAAAGAAAAATGGTCACAAGCTAATCGAAAAGAATCTCGGTTCAAAGAAAAAAATCAGGAATGGCTTGAGACATCCATAGGCTCGTGAAAAATGTAACGAGGATGTGTTCAATTTAATGCTGATAACATCAGATCCACTAATAACCAGCTACCGACAACTTCCGAAGAAGAAACTTAATCATTTTCCAAAAGAAGTCTTTGACTTAATTGTTTCACCAGTTGAGTTATATCTAACAATGAGAGTTCCAATGGAGAAAGTGATGATGAAAGCTCATCGGATACATCTGAATTTCAGTCTTAATACTGTATATGCATTTATGAAATATTTTTTTTAAACTTTATATAGATATGAAATATACAATCAATAAATAAATGTAAACTATTTGTAATATCCTAAATAAAAATAAAATAAAAATTGAAACGCAAGGTATGTGGCCACGAGTTAAATTTGAAATTTATGTAAGTAAAGTGTTAATTAAGCAATAAAATATGACCTAAAATATAAAAATTTTGGTTAAAATATATACTATCAACTAATCTTTACACAATAAAATTAATTTTAACATAACTAATCCTTCAAATGAATTGATGCCAGTTTTAGGGGTATCTTGCCCCAGTGTGCGTCGACCAAAAAAACCCCTGAATCTGGGGGGAAAACCCCCAAACTGGCAACGCTGCGCACCATGCGACCGATAATTCAGCTCAATTCTGATGAAACACATGAAAGCACAGCCAACCAAGTGTAGAGGCAGAAAATGATTAGATTCAGTCAGGTTTTCAAATATAAAACACATGAAACACCGCAGTGACACCATTTAAAGGACGTAAGTCGGTGCTAAAAATATAGAAGGAACAATTACGAGGACAGTAATATAATCACTTTCATTGTACGACCATAAATGATTGTTAAAAAAGGTAGCTCTAGGAGTTAAAATGCAACCAAATTGCAACAAAATATATACTCCTAGAAATCTATTAAGGACTCATGTTATGTATGCCGACGTACACCCTCCCTGCACTAGTGTTTAAGTTAGGCTATAATTTTGCGGAGAGTTCAGGGGTCAGATTCTGTAAGGCGAAACGTTAAAACATTTTCTTGTGCACGAAAAAATTTGCTTGTGTATCATAGGGCAAATCATTCGTGCGCACGAAAACGTTTGATCGTTTCGCCTTACAGAATCTAGCCCCAGATGTTCGCATGAACTACCCGCTTAAGTCGTTCTAAAAGTAGGGTTCAAAGATGTGGCCCTACACAATACTCAACAACTACGCAAGAACTTACAATATTGGGCGCAAGAGGTTCAGTCAGGACTTTGCATTAAAAAAAAACACATCACAACTGATAACCGGCTAATACCCAGACAACGTTGCATCTGCATGACTAGTGTCTGTTGCGTGCCCATCACCATATAGTGTTTAGGTTACACCACTCTTACTAGTAGACCATACTAATTATTTGAAACATTGGCAGATGTCTAAACATAACCCTACTTCACAAATGCACGTTAACGGAATGCAAATCATTCTGGCCAATATCCAATCGACCACATCATAAACATAAGCATTGTTCGGTGGCGGTGCGGCGGCACTTCGCGTGCCATAAATATCCATGGCTGCCCTTCTGTCGCATCCTCAATCTTCTTTATCGGCGAACTTTTCGACGGTTAACCCAAAATTGCATATTCACATACATAAAATGGCAAATTATGCAAAATGCGGATAAGCTCGATAATTGAAATTAATTACCGTAGACATTTTCGTTACGTGCGAATTGAATATTTTATGCTTTATATACGTGCGTGCATAATTTAATTACGTTATCTAAATTGACTGCCATCCGTGAATGAGTGTGTCGGTGGCATGGCGGCGGATGGCCTTTATACAGTTGCAGGAGTATAGCTACTCATACTTTTGGTCATCCTGTCCTGGCCATCATATCTCAGAATTTCTGTGTTGTTTATTTAATTTCTCCACCAAACTCAATATATAGCAATTGCGGATTGTGCGTTATTATTTTCTATTGTTATAATAAATATAATGCATTCCCTTTACGCTTTTTTTTTTTTCTGGTTATGTAAAGCGTTCTGTGTTCCAGCGTGAGGTGCATGTCACGTTCGCAACCACCGTGTTGTTAACCACACAACCACTGGACCAATATTTAGTTTAATTTATTAAAGGAATTAGAGAATGTCAAATTAGTACAATTAGTAATTTTGTTAAATTAAATCAAATCAATTGTAAATAGATATTGCGTTACATGGATGTGTATTTTAATTATATTAATGTCAAGAGGTCGCGAGAGGAGGATCCTCTGCATGGTTGAACACAACAAAGTGAGAGTGCATAGTTTTATTTTTAATTGTATTTTTCAATAATGCAGTGAAGGGTTTTTCTAGTTTGCACTAAAAGCTTCAGCATTTAATGAACCGCAGAGATTTCAAACCGCAAAGCTAATAACTGCGACTCTTTGGTGTGTTAATTAAACTTGATCCTTTCATTAGTTAATTGGTGCACTTTGTTATATGATTTGTATGCAGATTACTAATGTTCAGGAGCAGAGACCTCAAATAAAATAAATTAAAACTGAGGCCTTCCTGTCAGAAATAATAATGTAAGACTTTTCAACTTTTACAAGGGGTTATCTGTAGACACACTAGCGACTAGCGGACACCCACCTTATTTGCTAGGCGTTTAAATGCAGGAAAACATAACAAAAGCTGTATTTTTGAAACAAAAGTAGCTGAAAAACTGCACAAATCTATTTTCATACATAAAAAAAGAGGAATTTGTAGATCGGTGCCATAGTTCGTAAGATTTTTGCGGACATACAATTTTGCCAATCAGTTTTATATATATCGATATGTGATAAAGTCCTTTGAGTCGTCTTAAACTGAAGGTATTTTTTATTTCTATTACAAAATCATTAAATACACTTTTTCAACACTAGAATTGACCGCTCCTGTCAACCATTCCTCTTATCAGTAAGTGTCGTAACGGGTGGTCCAAATGGAAGTTTCTTTTTGAATATGCTACTTTGCACTGACAGCTTATTTCCCTTACTTGAGTTGCATTGGAACTACAAACTCATGTTTAGTTGTTCAATTCGAATGGGCGAATGCATTACTTATAGAACTGGATAAATGTTTTTGTGCTTAATAAAATGGTTAGATACTGAGATACAGTCAAAGACTTACTGTTTACCGCACGAGACACGCACAGAGCAGAACCTCGTCTGGCAAGTTCATCAGCTCCCCTCAATATTCCTATGGCCGGGAACGCAGACGAGAGTGATTTCAAACCGATGACAAGCCCTGGAGAGTGTCTCCCTGCATTCCACCACAAGCTTGGACGTTGACTTAGTCGAACCGACAGCCTTAATCGCGACCTGACTGTCGACGAAGATGCCTATTAGGATCTAGTCTCGAAAATCGATATAAGCAGTGGATCTACGAGAAACCAAAGGCTTCCTGGATGGAAGACTTTCTTATAAAAACTAAGACCCGTCGGAATTATCTAAGGATCATTATTCATTTAATAAGAATATTGAGCACACTTTCAATGAGAGAATATACATAGGAGCCTGTGCCTTAGAAAAAAAAAAGTGAAGACCATTTGCATTTGCTGTAGAAAGGAAGCGTACCTGCATGTACTTTGGTTCTAGGCCAGCCAGCATATATAGCGGCAACATAAAGTTACCGTGCCAAAGTACACTAGCACACACAATCATGCCGATCTTGTTCAGCAACGTAATTCCAATAGAAATTGAACATTTTAGTGTCAAACGCGTTGCTGCCTTGTACGCACCTACTCAGGTGTTGACCAACTCTCTCAATAAGATATAAGACGTAACAGATTCACATGGGACTCAAAGTATAGCATCTCGCAAACATCATCGAACAGAATACTTGACAATATTGTTCCCATATATGGAGCTCGGCCCCAAAACATTCACTTAACCTGCTTGATAGCATACAGAGACGAGCAGTTCGACTCATTGGAGACCCTACACTCACATCGAATCTACAACCGTTGGTGCACAGAAGACAAGTCGCTGACCAATGCTTGTTCTATAGGTACTTCCATGGTAGATGTTCTGAGGAACTCAAAGACATTATCCCTCGAAATGCAACTTTTGGGCGCCCAACAAGACAGGCTGCTAATGCTCATGACCATACAGTACACTTGACAACCGCGAGGACATCAACTTTCAAAAACTCCTTCTGTTACAGGACAAGCAAACTTTGGAACTCGCTTCCTGAGGATATATTTCCAGAAGACTACAATTTGCAGCAATTTAAGTGCAGAACAAACATACATCTGCAGGCATCTCGGGGCGCTGTTGAAGCGTTATAGGTTCGCCTTTCCCGGGAGAAGTATATAAAAAAAAAAATCACAAGGACATCACTTTTATTAGCACCCGTTCTACTTCAGGACAAGCTGCTTTACATTCTGGATACATAATTCCAGAGACCTACAAGTTACGCTGTTGAAGAGATGATATGGGTTCGTTCGACTTTTCCGAGAGGTGTTTAAAACAAAAAAAAACATTTTCAGCCAGAAGAGATGGTTTTCATCCCTAATATAAGCGAAGGACTAACAATTTTATATCAAATGCCTGAATTGAGAAATTTTATAAAGTAGATATACATAGTTTTACTTTGAGCGTTTGTCAGGCTTTTGCGAGACAGTGGCTTGATCATCGAACCCGTTGCTTATAAATCTGAGACCGCTCACTGATTCATCTGCTTTATTACAGCATTTTGCTCACATAGAAGATATATTTTACAAGCTATAATTTAAATTTGAGGACCACCTCAAGTGTCTCATGCAATTTGTAAACAAAATACTGATCGATTGATTATCGATAAGCCCCATCGAAGAGCTTGAGTATAAGTACCATGGATCGGTCTACATAGTGTACAATCCTCCTGTAAATACAAACAAGAAAGATTATACTGCACTTCAAATCTCAAGATGCCGAGAACGACTGTACCTCAAACGTTACTCGTTAATATTTGAAGTGGAAGGGGACGCTTTGTATAGTGAGTACAATTCGTTCCTCCGCCAAAGGCCTCAATGTTGCGGACAAAATTCGTTCCCTCATCCAAGTCGCACTTACATTGTGTCCAAACAAATACCCTTGGGTCTTTCTTTCAAGTCAAGCTCAAATTCAATTTTCTCTGACAATTCATTCAGTTTGAGTTTACGGTCAAGTGTCACTTCGCGTAAACGTGCAATTTGCATCGCTTAGCGATAGTCTCAAATACTTCTACACAACAATTTGTTGGTGCCAAAAATATTAATTTGCCTGCATTATCGCTAAAGTTTATTTAAAGCCATGATAACATTAAATACTTCATCTTGTTCGGGGCGTCACATGCATAATCTTTCATTGATAACAAACCAGGCTAACACAAATATTCATAGTTCATGCGACTTGGACTAGCATGTGTACTTATATTTTGAATGCGTGATGATTTATTATGCGGACCACATAGCGTTACCGCATTTCACCCTTCATCGGTTACAAATGTGTTTGGTAATTGTAAAATTTGTTGACGCTAAATCTCATACGACAGGTGGTGGTGGTGCGGTGACGATGGTGACTAGTGCAACAGTAATGGTGGTGGTGAGCGGGTGACCGTAATTTATTGGCAGGCCCATACACTGATTGTCCATTATCCACGGATATCGATACAACTATACGGGTGCACAAGTAAAGACATCGAGAGACGTCGGTGATCCCCTTCTTTGAAATTGACATTGCTCGGTCTTAATGTGGTTATGCAAGGAATGCGTACTTCATAAATCAATTGCAATTAACTTATCACAAATTGTAAGATTTAATGTCGAGCTTCTTGGCCGGTGGGCTGTACCTCCCCTTATATACTATTATACAGTCCACCGGTCGTGGTGACATAATCGTCTGTAAGACCTTCTCAATGGCAACTCATAAAATTGGATATATTTAAACGACGATGTCGAAGCGCACTGTGGGGGTTTCCGGTCCCGCTTCAGGCTACATGAGGAGGGACACGCACGTATGCTCAATGCCCATAAATCATTGTTTAATTCAATAAGAGATAGTGGAGTGTACACTGTGGGTTAATTGAGGGATAGGTCATCGTGGAGCGTGGAGTGGCTTACAATGTTACAGTCAAGTATGGAATGCAACCAGCTCTTAGGATTTCCCAAGTGACCTATATTTGTTTGTCTTGAAGACAAGTCTCCGCTTATCAAGTAGACAGATTAGCTAAATCTGATCGGCAAATACATTTTTATTCGCTAAATAGTGTGTGGCTGTGACTGGTGCGAGTATGTGTGTAGATTGACGAACATCTTCTGTTTTCAATCGCCGAAATGAGGTCGAATTGATTGGAATTTGTGGTGAAGCAACAAACTTTATTGAAATTGATTGAAAGTGAATGTGGGTTTCTATACTTTTAAAAGAGACCTCTTTGGCTTTTATTGATTTAGGCAGAAGGCAGCATTTTTATCGATTTCTTGATTGATCACTTTTGAGAAGCATGATTCAGTGGTACTTTCACCATTTGGCTGTGGTCATTTTATATGGGCTTTACTCTAAGTTGTTGTTTTAGTAGGTATCAAAGATTGATTGGAATTTTTTGATAAGAATAAATAATACAAATAGTTGGCGCAACAGTTCCATAAACTTCCATAAACAGTTGATAAACTTAAGTCAAAAATTTACTTCATATTGTGCACACTGGTTGTACTTGCGGATCTCATTTGAGTCTGAAAAAAGATCAAATGGGATATGACAATGAATTCATTAAATGGACACATCAACCTGAAGAACGCAGCAAATTTACAGACAAGGAAACCTCCCTGTTCTGTTCTGCATCTGTTTCTATTTTTCAATGTCTATTTTCTAAGGACAACGCTATTGTGGATGACTTTATTGCGTCGGCTGATCGCTTTAAAGGTGGTTTACAACATGCTGAACTCAAATGCTCGTTGAGCCCAGCGGCGGTCCACTTGTCCACTCATTTATCTGCGATAAATGATCCACTGTATCACGTCTTCTTTCTCACTTTGAACTCTAAAGCGAACGCCCGCCCCAAGGATACCTATCCTAAGTACATGGGTATAGTTAATTAATTAAACGAAATCAACTGCTAGCTAAACAACGCAAGGTATGCTTTCCCTGACAAGACACAATTTAGATTCATTTATTATTCAGTAAAGCAATTATAAAACGCTTATTCGTCCATGCGTCCAATAAATTCAAATTAAAGCAAAACAAGCAATCCAACGTTGATTACCACAGCCGACCCACTCCACTGAAAGGACGATTTTACTTCATCTGTTGTTGTTGCTACCCTGCAATCGCATCGATTTGTTTTGATATGGATTTTAATTTAAAATACGGATGGAATACGACTAACCAGACCAAAAACCATAATCAAAGATAAATAATTTGTTTCAATTTTCAAAGAAGCACTCATACATTGTAGGATGTAGGTACAGGTAGGTAGGTACAGATGTAGGTATTAGGTAGATGTATCTTTTGAAATTATTATCAACTCACCTTCGGGGATGGAACAACAGAGAAGGAATTCATTATTCTATCAGGATACTCCTCACGTATTTTCGATATTAACAATGTGCCCAGACCAGATCCGGTACCACCGCCGAGTGAGTGTGCCAGCTGAAAGCCCTGCAGGCAGTCGCATCCTTCAGACTCACGACGAAGTACATCCAATACGGAATCAATCAGCTCAGCACCCTCTGTGTAATGGCCCTTCGCCCAGTTGTTACCTGAAAAAGGATATTGATATTATCAAGTTTTCTGTTGTTCATCTATATAATATAAGAGATGTGTGTCCTCTCCCAGCCGCATGCAATTCGGTTTGTAGTGAATTAATTGAAGATTGCAAAATTGTTCCCCAGTTGACAAGAACAAATTTGAAGTCTTCGCATGGCAGCGAGATGCCATGGTTAACGAAACACATGTTCACTCCCACCAACCACCAACAGCAGTACCGCCATTACCATCACCACCATTCGCTCTAATGTCAGGTCTCTGGCAGCACTGACCAGAGGTCCAACTCACTCATTTAGCAGATGTGGACAGTGTGTACACAACAAACAACAAGACATACAATGTAATTGTCCTGCCATGTTCTTTGCAGTGGACAAGTTTACCGCCTGGAGTTAACTAACCAGAGGCATTATTATCCTGCTCATATAGATGGTACCTGTCCCACTGGGTGGTGGCATACTGCTGTGTGCTAACGCCAGGCACAAAGTGGGTGTGCAAGGTTAGTATACATGACCGAAATTACAGATATTTATTTATTTTTTCGTTACCCCCCTTTCTCCTCTGGGGATGCGGATGGCTGATGGTGATGGTGGTGGTTGTTATAGAAGCGTATACATGGAATATGCCTTCATTTATCGAAACCAAAATTTTCGCTATGAGGCAGAAAATAAGCGACATCAAAGTGCACTTACCGGCTCCAGATTGTCCGAAAACAAAGTTGTCTGGCCTAAATAATTGACCATATGGTGACATGCGAACTGAGTCCATAGTGCCGGGTTCCAGATCGATTAGAACTGCGCGTGGTACATATTTGCCGTTGTTTGCCTCGTTGTAATAGACATCAATGCGTTCCAATTGCAAATCGTTTTCACCATGATACATGCCATTAGGATCGATACCATGCTCATCGGAGATGATCTCCCAGAACTGAAATTAGAAAAGAAAATCGACTGATTAGAGGAGGGCGACTTCAAAATAAAAAAGAAGAGCCTGCAGCAATACAAGAAAAAAAAAAAAAAAAAATGGGAGAAGCTCTTTAATTATTAATATAGCCTGCAGGGTTTTAACTACCTCAGGAGTAAACACGAAGTGAACATCACAATCATTTCTCTTGGGGACTTGGGCGAACAAAGCTTTGTAATTGCCGTGTCAGGTGGTGATTTTTTTAATTAATGGACACAATAGTTGACCGCAACACACACGTGACATAAGATGTGAAAATTCTTTCCCCGTGTGTGTATAACTTTGTAAGCTGTTTTTGACAAATGAAAGTTGTAAGTATACAAGCTTGAACTTGGTGTAATTGCTGCGTAACTAGTTGATAACTTCTACTTTAGTATTAAGTGTGAACAAAAATTAAATACAGAAAATTACAGTAGCGACCTCTCAAATCTACCTTTCGGTTGTTACAAACCTTTTATGCATAACGAATGAATACTTAAAAGGATTAAGGTATTTTGTTGTCTACTTCTTCTCGTTTCTATTTCCTCTTTCTCTCTGTTTCAAATTTTTTTTTCTTTCGAATCTTTCTCTTTTTGTCTAAGAATTAATTATAAAATATATATCTGTATAAAATAAAGTTCCATCCGTAAGAACGCCCATCACTCGAGAAGGGATCGTCCAATTTGAGCTATATTTTCTTTGTTGCTTCTGTCTCCGCTTGAGGACGGTTTATACGTCGAGAAAATTGGTAAATTTTAAAAGGAAATTGAAAGCCGCAGGCACGACTTGGGAGTAAAATCGACTCGACCGACGGCAGAAATTGGCCAGTCGCGATAGGTGGCGCTGTTGTCGGTCTTCTAAACCACTCAACCGATTTCAATGAGATTTCGTAGGTGTGTATGGTTGGTTGCATCCTGGAAGATAGAATAGTTTTGGACCCGATAGATGGCGCTGTTATCGATCTCCGATACTATTCAACTGATTTCAATGAAATTTTATAGATGGTACTATAGGTTGGTTTGCATTTGAAAGACAGGAAATAAACACTTTTTCAATTCATTTAACTTAATTCTTAAAGTGAAGACTTATATGGGCAAGCTGGCCCTGGGGAAAAAACTGATAAAGCTTGGTCTTACACACACTCTAGACTAGACTACTGAATCAGTCGTATCACGGGCGAAGCCGGGCGGGAACAACTGGTATAAAATAAATATTGGGTTTTAAGAACTCACTTAAACTCTCTTTGTCTTATTGTACTTTTTACAGATTGTTAAATAAATTGAATTGAATTGACCGACAAAAAAATGCGTCATATGCGTCATCAAAATTAGAGCGTACTTGAAATTTCTTTAAATACCAACAAATCCAGTTGTCAGATTTAATCAATTCACAGGATCTCCCCTGAGAGTTGCCTAACCAGGTATACATTATGTACAATATACTTACTAACGATCTGTGGGAATAAAGGGCTCGAGTTTAAATGAAGCTGAACGTTTTTAGACTTTCACTTATAACGAATCAATTTTGTAAGTTAGAGTTCTTTATAGACGACCACTACTGTGTATATAGAAGAGGTAGGGTGTTTTCATAAACGTCTGCCTAACTAAGATCTGCGTAAGTCGTGTTCATAAAGTCAGTAACGCAGATGAATTGCAGACGATAAGGTTCGTAAACGTCATAAATGTCATCAGCGTCTGGCAGATTGTGCATCTATATTTTTTTGACTGCAGAAAGCGCGGGGGGTAAACAATTTTAAAGTGCGAACAATGTAAGTTTTATTGGCAATTTTTTATGTGTTTTTACAATTAAATTTAACTTTTTTTAAGGGAAAAAGAAGCTGCGGCGTGGAATGTGGCGAAAACCAAACTATTGTGATGATTTTTTTTTGATTTGTCTGACGTTTATGAACATTTAGTGACTTCTTAAAATTGTACTAAAGCAGGCCTGCACACGTGCTGCAGAATAAGTGTATTCATTAATGCAACAAAAAAGAAAGAAGATTGTACTAGCGCAGATTTTCGATGTTTATGAAAAACCCCGTATTCGATTCTTCAATTTGTATGTGCAAAATATAATTCAATCGAATCCGTTTAAATCTGCAATATGAAGTCAGAATTCCTGTCGTTTGCAGCTTTATCCAAAAGGGATTTGGAGTCAATGACAGCAAAAAGACACTTCAGATTAGTTCCAATATCCAATGTCTGCTCTGATTGGCTTCTGTTTTTTTTGGTCACAATTTAGACAATTGAAAGCGGTGTTGAATACATTTCGCCTCTTATATTCTCATTCTAGTTTGAATAGTTTTCAGGACCATACTTTGGATTTCGTACAATTCTGAACTTTGTGGACGCAATTTATATACAAATCATCGTAATTGCGTGTGACACAGTCATCTGTTGGTCACCTTTATTCTACTTTGGTCGAATCCATTTGAGCAAGTCCTTTTCATAAGTAAATGCTACCCATATATAATTAGGTGGAAGTAGGCAGTGCTACCACAAGTTAATCACACCAATTACCATCCAAAGTACACATGCTATCCTTCATAGCAAGCAAATCTCCCTCTTTGACAAACGCAAAGAAACCAAAATCAGTTTTATTCATTCTTCCCAAGTACCTAGCTAAGACGCTAAGAGTAGGCAGAGGCAACTCTCGTGTAACATGGATTAACTCTGAAGGTTGTATTTCAAAGAAACTCCTCTTATGTAATGCGCGCTCGTTTATAATGTGAATATGAAGACGATGACTCTTTCACCCCCTTGTTCTGTTTGTTGGGCTGTCTTGCAAGGTGTACGCATTAGATACTACAGTGATGAAGTTTTGTGTGCTTTTGAGATGATGCTCAAGTGTCGGAACATCTCATTTTTCACTTTATACCATCTTATACAAATATGAAGTTGTTGCCTTGGGGCTTGAGAGGGGTGGCTTGTACTCGTATAGATTGAGGAACGACAGTGCTTGTGTTTGGCATTATTGGTGAACTACACTCCTGTTATACTCTTGAGAAATTTAATTAGTAAATACCTTGTAAATAGTTTTGCCAAAGTGATAAGGTGAATTTAATTTCCTTCGAATGTTTCAAACTGGCTAAGTGTTGTGGGGAATGTAAAGATGTTGCCGTACGAAAGTTATGCAAGGTTAGAGCGAAACATCGGGAGGTATTCAAAATATTGTACTAAAATCGATACCTATCGCCACCACAAATGCCCGGAATCTAGTTCGCATATAGGTATAATCCAAATTACAAACTACATAGGTAATCTATTGATCCGAAAATTTCCATTCAATGCTTCTCCTCAAATACTTCCATTGAAATATGCTGCAGAGCGACACATAAAAAAAAAATGTTCAGCTCCACTAAATAATCCCCGTATTCTATATACATTTTTTTGAACAGGTTAGCATAGCACATCAATTCAACTGAATTCCATTACCATATTCCAATCTTTTGCTAGATTCCCGATCTATTTGCAAAAAAATGAACTAAATTCATCGATACCCAGTCGTGTTAATCAATATGCATTCTGAAATTGTTTTAATTTTTTTCTTTGTGCAATGTAGCGAGGTACAAGTGTACAATTTCATAAATTTCCCAAAGCTCCCACCATTATGTCATCTTTTTCATGTGTTGCATTGTATACCTTTGCCCAAACAGTTTATCTGACAAATCTGTCCATGCGATATAGGAACACATTTGCATCAGGTAGGTATTTATGTGTTCGGGACGGATTTAATGGCTGTCGGAAAATGTGTCACGATTTTGCGAAAAAAAAAAGAACTATGTAAAAAAAGAACCCAAGAGGGATTTAATTACTTTCATAGCTGGTACGTGAGCAACATCCATCGTGAACAAATTTTATGTAAAATTCTCACCTACCTACATATCCGTTGCAACAAGGAAAAACCGCTAAATTCGAGTTTAGACGAAACTGAGCTCCAGACACCATTTGATTCGGCATGTCCAAATCTTCCAATTTTATTTTTCTAGCTCTTTATCTTCAAAAATTGGAGCAAAGCCGACGATAGTCCAGCACCATTTGTAATTTTATACATTTTTGCATAATTTTAATATTCTCTCCTGAAAAATGATTAAATTCGACTTTAGCGGTTTTTCGTTGTTGCAACAGATATATGTACGTTAAAAACAGGATAATCTATATGCATATGGATTCCCATTATGTTTATATGAATAACAAAGAAGACTTCTTTTCCCTAGTACCAAAAAATACCAGAAAAAAAAAGAAGTGTACGACGGGGTCGTAAGAAACTTTCTCTTGTAAGTTAGACCAAAAAGATAGCCGTCCTGATTCGACGGCCAATTTTTGTTTAGATTGGTTAACACAACGTGAAATATTGACACCTTTTTTGTCAAACTTTCTGATTATCACCTTTTAACTGTCAAACGGCAACAAAATTTGACGTTTCTTATATTGACAGTAGATATTTATACAGTCGCAACAGTCAAATTGTCAAACCATTTAAAAGCGTTAAAGCAAGCTTAACAGTTTGACACTCTGGGTAATGTCAATTTTATGTCAAAAAGTATAGAATTCAATATAGGGTAAATAAAATGAATACAAAAATTAACGAGAGGCAAAGAAGACCGGAAAATTAAATTAAATGAGAATGGTGGCATAAAACAACCCACTGGACTTGTCAAGGACAATTGCCAGATAATACAAATTTTAAATTTTGTCAAATGGCATTTAAACAATGTAATACATTCGACAGTCAAAAAGCCACATTATTTGAGCTCTTGTCTAACATTTGACATTTTGCCTTACTTTGGGTAAATGTCTCTTATCTATTACTTAAGTAAAGAGTACTTTTGGAAGGTAAGTCTTAGGAGATGAAAAAAAAAATGCCAACCTCTGCACATACCCTTACCCATTATTAAAATTGATTCCACAAAACGAACACAGTTTGAAGCCGATGAATTTGTACCGCAGAATGTAAAAAAAATAAATAAAATAATGCTTTCTGTCATCACAATAACTGATCTTGTGCATGTTTCAAAGTCATCTTCTATTTGGAACGTCCAAGGTGGTACTAACGTATTTTGTCCGGTTGTTCAACTCCAATGTGTAATTATTGTAATCTTCTCACAAGATGGCTCTGTAAGCGTTACCGCTGTGCGACTTATGTTGCAATTTGACACTTTGTTCGAGAGCCTGGTAAAGTTTTTTGTTGCTATTTTGGCACTTTTTTGTTGGGAAGATGCTTCGAAAATTTTCAAATGCTCTGATTTCCAAATAAAAACCTTTCAAATAGTACCGCAGTTGCCTCTCACAACACTATTAAAGTGTTTGGAAAACCAATGTTTATGTTTATGGTTAAAAAATTCTAAATTTGAAGATTAGGTTCAGAAATGACACTTTTTTTTCTCATTGGCCCTTTTTATTGCAACTTTTAAGAATCCTGCAGCGGTCACACTGTAAGTGTGTGAGTTGCTATAACTCTAACAGCAAATCGTTGACTTAATTAGGTAGGTACAACCAAAATGGCGTAGTCTCTTGGAACTTTTTCCCTCATTTAAGACTGAAAAACTTTTTGCTGCTTCTGTAGCAATATCTGCAAATACCCCAGTGACAGTTCCCTTCGGCCAATGAGGTCAATATCATCTACAAATGTGAATATGAATAATTGCGAAGGCTTTTTTAACAAATTTTAGACAAAATTCTTCCTCTGGTATTAGCTAGTGAATTTCATAGTTTCCCCAATAAACTGTCATATGATAATACGACAACGCATCACCTTGTCTAAATAGTTTTTTTGTTTTTGCTTAACATCAAATGTCTGGGTGAGATTCTTTCACAACAGCCATCGCCATCTGTGCAGTTTTGTGACTGAATCTAGACATGGTTCTTAACAGCTAAAAAAATAAACTATAGGTGGCGCGACAGGTCACAACCATTCGATTGCGTGCGTTTTTATTCCCCTTGCGACGAATGGAAGGGATCTTCAATTGTATATGGAATCCAAACGGCTGAATTGAGGAGCTTTTCCAGAATGTTTGTCAGACGTTCGCAAGGTGTGGCCCGCAGTAAAAAAAAAAACCTTAAGATGTAATATGAGCTTTCCCAGGGATCGAACCTGAGCCGCTTACTCAGTGAATGAATGAATGATAAATGAATGAATGAATGAATGAATGATATTTATTTATTTAGCTTTTAAAAGCCATGTTGTTGTACAATGTATATTTTACAATAGTATCGGTTTTAAACTATCTGTTAGTTTCATTATCTTTCTCAGTGACCTACCACTGAGTCCAAACTTTCGAATGTGGCCTTAAAACCCACGGAATGATATTTAGTATTGATCTATACTTCTTGCCTTCTTCGGGTTTCTCCAGAAGATCGGTTCTGACATATAGTTTCATCTTTAATGCAACTCTTAAGGATGCCTCTATAGTGGAGAGAGTTTAAGGGGTCTCCTGGTCTTTTGATCTAGTCTGAAGCTACTGAGTCAACATTCATTGAAATCTGCTCCCCAGTCGCATGTTGGCGGGCACTTGTGGATTTCACTGCCCACGTCGCAATATCAGTTGCCAACGCACACCTTAACTTGCATGCAAAACGTATACATTACTAATTTGTGTTTCCCACACCTTAAGGCTTAAGGTACTCGGCAGCTTTATTATAATTTCGTTTACAAATGTTTTGTCATTAACCCAAAATACTTCCAACTCAATGACATGCGTGACTCGTAAGCATTATGTAAGTACATTTCTCAACGTAAAAAATACCCCCAAATGTCATCACACAATCAACGACTTTCAACGCGTATTTTTTTGGTCAAAAAAAAAAAAAAAAAAACACTTCATAACCAAAAACGCACATCGCGGAAATACAAACACCTACACCGCATTCAATCACTATCAATCATTCGGCTGAATATTTTTCCCACTCATCGGATCGGATCCTTTTTTCGCGTGCTCAGGCGATATAGGTAGGGCGTAGGGGGCACATTCAGCCGCATCACAGACACAACAAATTGAAAAAGATTTGCAGTCATTTTAATATTCAGATGCTGTTCCAGTTAAATCTGTTTGAAAATGGAAAGAAAATGCAAAACACCAAAATACACATATCGAATATCATTCGATTTTATGAACCACGGAAAGAATACTGCCTGATGGGTGGTAGCAGGTCGGTATATAGCATCATCCAGTGTCGATGAAGTGAGAAACTCAGACTCCTGTGTATGCCGCATACACGTACGACTACGACCGTTATACTTAACGCTCTCTTTGATATTCTTCAATCACTCGGAATGAATCTAACGAGCGAAATGCCTAACGATAAGTTTTCAAATATTCATATGGAATGGGGTGAAGCGTTTTCGAGAATAACATTTCGCACACGCCCGGTGAAGTGGGATGCGCCAACACCAGCGGGAGCTGTTTTTATCTTTTTCTAAAAAAAAGGAAAAGAAAAAACAAAGCACGAACGTATATATTGCGCTTTCCAATTGAGAACGAAGTGTGAATGATACAAATTCATAGATTTATGCGCAAGGATTTCTGGTACAGTTTTTTTTTTTTTTTTTCGCCAATGGTAATGGATGGAGTTAGGGTTCCTCTGGGCAGTGGCGGATTAGAGTAGGAAATGCTACGGGCCCCTCCCAAGCACCGGTTCTGACTGTAGAAAAGGTATCTATTTAGATCGAAGCGTAAAAATATTTTCTTATATCAATGTAGGTACAATACTTACTACGAAAGAGTTGTAGCAAAATGTTCAACTATAATTATTTAAACTTTTAGTACCTACGTTCTTTTTTAGAACGGAATCCTACTAGTGATTCGTTACAATCGTTACAATCGGCTGATCATAAACTTAGTACTGCATACGCTCTTTATGAATCACTGAATGGGTACATTCAAGCGAACAACATTTTCAGCCAAAGATCTGACTGGCTGGAATGTATCAGCAAGAGACTTCTACACGAAGAAAGCAAAATACAAAATACGACCATTATAACAGTTTTACATTTCAATAACTAAAGCTACTATAAGACGGTTTGTGTATACGCAAAAGTTTGTGAATAAATTTATGTATAATTTATACATAAACCGCCTGAGCCACAAATTTGATCCTGAAGTGTTTCCACCAAATAAAAGAAGATTAACTTGACATATTCTCTCTGGCTCTGTCCATTCGAGAGAGGATGACGTTTCACGAGAGAGAAATAAGGTCTGTTACTGTTCCTTTACTTTTGTAGTGAGAATGGAAAAGACTGTCAAAATGTCAGTGGTGGGGATAAATTCTCTCACAAAGAGAGTCACTTACGAAAAAGTTAAGGAACGCTTTTGTAGTAATCTATGAAAAATGAAAGAATCTGAGGAGAACATTCAATTTTATTTTGCTGCCTGTTGATACCATTTTAATACGCACGAAATCAAAAAATAATCCACGCATATGCCAAATGAAAATGAGACAACAAACTTCAAATCAGCTGTTATTTGTAAAGTGGCTGACAGATTTTTCATTTCTTACACCAAGAAATTTGTTGAGTAAAAATTCGTAAAATTCTCACTGGAAGGGTAATATCTTGCTCTCTCGATGACTCTCTCTTTTACGAATTTTTTGAGTTAAGGAACGGCACTGAGTAAAAATTCGTAAGAATTAGTAAAAATTCGTAAGATTTAAAAGTAAAGGAACAGACCTATAGAGAGAAAGGGAGACATTTTCCCATTTTTGACGTCTTATGTTATTTGTCAATTCTGTCAAGTGCAGCTCTGTTTGCCTCGTATTTTTGACATTTTGAGCTGTGGGAAGTGTGTTCACAAACCGGACGGTACATGCAAACCTGGTTGATAATAGAGATTTATTTCTAATCTCTCTTAAGATTAATGATGATAAATAAATCCCGAGATTTATGCGGGATTTACGGAAATTTTTCAAAATCTCGCAGTTAATCTCCAGAGGAAACGTAGCATAACACTTCGTTGCTTTTATTGATTTGACATTTGACATCTCGGTTCGCGCTCTCTTTTTGCTCAACCTCCAACAAAAGAACTTGTGTGTTTGAGTGGATTAAATAAATAATAATAAAAACTGCTTGGTTTTATTTAAATATTTGATGAAAATCAAACTCCACAACGTTAGGAAATTCAGGAATTTATTTTCAACATAGACAAGTACTTTTAGCCGTGTACAGAAGACCCGTTAAAAAACAATTTGTCCAGTTAAAAGCTCAAAAACTTAATTTTTTTTTTTTCAAATTCCTAAAACATTGAAATGTTGTTAATTTTAGAAGGAACTTTTTACTGAACTCATTCACTTAACGAAACTTGAATCACTTTGAAACTGAAGCGGAGTCCCAGTATCCGATAAGTTAAAGTGCTTAAATGCCAAACCCCTTCAATACGTTTTGTTTTTCAACTTTCAGTTTGCTGTTTTTGAAAGTTTGTTTCTCCTAAATAACAAAAATAAATTCACATGGACGTGCGAGTACCTATTCCAATACCCTTTTCAGCGAAAACCGTGTTTTCGTCGAACACTCGAAATGGCATTCACACCGAACAGTAACCAGTTTTCGTTTAACGTTTCAATCAAACTTCTGTGTGAACTGTTTTGTTTACAAATTTCGATCGCATTAATTAACAAATAAAATTAATTCAGAGCATTTATAAAAATAATATTAACCCATCAATTAGTTATAATTTTAAGTTGTGAGTTGTGACATTTGTTCGCTCAGCTGCTCTGCTGAATGTTGCAAAAGGTGTGTTTGTTTCAACAACGCAACGATTGGAAGTCGTTTTTGTAGTGTTTTCGTTGAAAACGACTTTAAACCACTCGTTTTAAAAACTGAAATATGTATGGAAAAACTTCTGTATTCGAGTGATTTCGCGAAAACCAGGTTTTCGGCTCGGTGTGAATAGCGTATTAGACTATATTGTTATTATTTTGCCTCTTGGCTCTGATTTATACTGTTTTTACTGCTTTTCCCCGAGAATCTTTAAATCATCTTCCAAAAACCGTGTATATTGACAAAATACAGTCTCACATTCTTCTGTTGTCTCGAAAAACTCGAAGAATCTGATTTCAATTGTACTTGCGTCATTGACGGAACGCTTTGGACGAAATAGTTTGCAGTTTATTGAACGAATTACTACCGTAGAATTTCACTTAGTAAAGGACTAGCCATTCATTCGGTTCTTTCTTTCTTAATATAAGTCTTAAATCATTTTTAAACACGAAGACACACTAAAACACGTAAATTCTGTAAAAGCAAACATTAAATGTTGAAATAGTCGTCTACAAGAAGAATACTTTTGTTTTATTTAATACCATAAACATACTAACACAGCAATCCGAGGGCCCCTTGATGGAATTTGCTACAGGCCTCGCGCTGTCTTAATCCGGCACTGCCTATGGGCCAGAGAAAGCTGTCGAAATCATATGTTTGAATAATAAAAGGAGAAGGCACACACTGGTTTACGTGCGTTTCCATCTGGCAAACTCGAATGAATTTGTATTTTTATTTCTTGTAATATGCCTTGAAATGTTTATGTGCTATTTATGATCAAAATTTAAATTATTTACTTGGATCCCTGGTGTTTGTGTTTGATTGAAGATATCAATATAATAGGCAGCTGATATAAGCAAAGAGCAAGGAGTGGTTTTTGTGAGTTACCAATATGTTCGGGTGGATATTACTGCGATGACAACTTGTAAAGTAGGTTTTAGAAGGTAATTTTCTTGAGGGTTTGTAGTAGGTGATTAATTGCGTAAATTCTTGCAGCGCATGGCTATTGATTGACATTATGATTGTAGGTATCTCAAGGTCAAATATTGACGGTGAAATATTGTTCAAGGCATGCAGCTCCGTAACGCAACAGGTACAGAATACATAACGAACACAAACGGCACATTTATCGAATAAAGGTAAAAAACAACAAGTCGCCCATTTAAAGTTTGACAACAATTTACATTTAAAATTCCATTTCATTCCATTCATTACAACAGGGACAACGTTTTAAAATACAAATCAATGAAGGACAGGAGAAAACTAAAATCCACAAACATTCAATCATTAAAATTACATATATATTTATATAGACAGTCTGACGTTTTTAATTTTACATTCCAATTTAAAAGTTAAAATACATATACACACGACACAAGCAAGCAGCACCCGGCTGACCTCAAAAGCGTTTTCGCTTTGCGCATATTAAATAATAATTTTATGCTTAATATCCTTTCAAATTAATTTATTTCATTTCCCCGATAGAAATTGAATAACAATTAGAGAGAGAGCCTATAATCACGAATGCATTAATTGCCAATTTCCAATATTCGCGCCCTGAACCCCCGCGGTACAATCGTCCCCTAGCTGATATGTTGTGTCCTGTGCGATGATGCTGCTGTTATACCTTTTATTGGCAGAATGATTTGTGAAATTCTCGGCTCGTACGCAAAATAATTGCAAAGTTATTTATGTATGCTCGTGCTCACACATGAAAAATATGTATTTCATTTTGTTCAACGGAGTACTAAAAAAAAATTAAATGAAATCAATTTGCAGTGACAATCATCCTTGTTAGAGGACCAAGGCATAAATTATTCACCTCAACTGTTTTGGTTCGTGTTTTCGAAGTCATCTCATCACACGAGCCGCTCTCACACATGGTTGGGTTAACCGAGTTCTCTTGCTACTTTGTCTTCTGCGTCAGGCATTTGCATAAACAGTGAAATTTTTCTCATTAGGGTTAAGTGTTTGTTAATCCAAATATACACGTGCGTGTTTGTTCATTTATACGAAACGCGTTGGCATAGTCTCATTCTCATCCTCATCATTATCATTATCATCGCTGAGACAGATGCAACCGGGGCGTCGCGTCGTCACTGCAAAAACTACAAAATGAAGTTTTCTTTCTCTAAAGTTGATCTTTCGTCCTTTTTTTTGTTTTGTTTTGTCCTGCAACGCTTGGTTTGACGTTATTTTTGTGCATGGGATTTCACTTTCGGCAGAAAATAAAAAAAAAATGTTAATGAGACTGAATTTCTCTTTATCCACTCCAGCTCCCCGCATGTTGCTGCTGCACCACTTGCGATAATGTAATTTTATGCATTTCCCTCATTTGTTTCTTCACAGACCGCGTCCCCGCCTAACTTGTATATTCCTTCATCTGTGTCTTTTCTTTAGTTGAACCGCACCGTTCCGTTTTTGCAGTATGCCCTGGCGGAAAAAAAAAACACACATTTTGTCCTTTTCCCCCATCGCTTTGTGTGAACTTTTCAATTTGCCATAGGAAAAACCAACACACAGAATATAGAAAGTGTGCCCCCCACCACAACAGTGGGAGCCGAGCGACGGATCGAGGACCCTTATTTTAATGACGAGAACGACCTCGCGAACGTTATGTATGATTTTTCTTTTGTTTCTCTCATTTGGCATTTTTCTTCATCATTCTTTTCCAATGGTTTTCTTTCTTTCCATAGCTTTCGGGGATAATTTTGTAGTTTTAAGTTTTTTGTCGGGTTGGAAGCGCTCCAGGAATTTTAATTTTAACTTTAAACGTTGTAGAAGAACATACATACAGCATATATAGGAGTAGGCACCTACAGCGTGGAAAAGTTTCATCCTTTTCTTATGGTAGAATTGTTTTTAGTTCTTCTTTTTTTTCGCCTTTCGTCCTTCTAGTATTTTTTTTTTTTTTTAACTCAGTTAAGTTTTTGTTTTCATAATTTCACAATTTGGCCTCAATCTCTCGTACTGTGTAATTAATTTTACCTAATTGTACTCGAGGAGGTATTATCCTGGGATGTCCTTTTTTACTTCTTTGGATTTCGCCGCTGCGAGTAATGTCTACAATTTGCGGTGTTATTAACATTTAGTTTACCAAGCTCATTATTTTCCTTTTTTGATTATTTTGCTCGTGGTAGTGGTTTTCCGTTATTGTAGTTGTTTCACATAGTTACCCGCATAATGCCATCACATTATAGTGTCCCGATGTGTAGTTGGGAGGTATCATTATTGCGTGAACTACGGTATTGTCGCTGGCTATAATGAAACAGTTAATGAAGCAAATATTTGGTGTCGAAGATAGGAAGCGATTTGCATTATTGTTACCCATGAGAGCAGCAGTATTGCAGAGTTCAAGGCTTTAGTTTTTTGACTGTTCTGAGAGAGTGATGGTAAAATTATTATAGATTATTTTTGTAGTTAAACACGCATTTAAAAAAATTACAAAGTTCGTTTGAGTTTCTTCAAGTTGTCCTTGCATGGCAGATTCAAGAGCATGACGTTTTATTGTGTAAAAAATTCCGCCACAAGTGGATTGAATTTTCTCTAACTCTACCGCAGATACGTCATAATATAAAATTTCATATCTTTCGATTTCGGCAGGTTGGCAGCATTTACGGGAAAATCTTGAAACGCGAAAGGTTGTATTTACTGCATTTACCTAATGGATTCATAGTCTGAACGCACACATAGAACTCATATGACTTTGAGGTTAGAACTGTGCACCCAACTTTGTTTATCGGTCTGTCATTTACAACATCAATAGCCGTCGCATAAGTTCAATTGAGAACCCTAGGAATATGGTTGTTGACAATTGTTTGAGTTAAGTCTTTGAAACAGATGTTACAGACCTCCGACGCCCTATCCCAATATTTATTGAACTTGATGTTCCTAAAACTAAAAGTAGGAAGTAAAAAAAGCGTTGCATGTACTTATTAGGGAGCTTCTTGTTTCTCCACATGAACCTTTAAAAGAGTTCAAAGATGGCAGTCTTCGAACACAAAAGAAAAAAAATTATAACACTTGGCTGATTAGATTTATTGAAGCTTTTTAAAAGGTTTCAAAATGCAAGACAAGCGAAATTCCTCTAAAGCCAACTTATGACGAAATGAGCAGGTTGAATTTAAGACAACATTTACTACACTTTGTTGATTTGGAAATCGAAGAGAGAAGTAAACTTTAAAACTCAATTTCTGGACAAATATTCCAATTTTTAAAAATATCTATCAAAATGCAAGTGCAAGACTACAAATAGCTTCAAGCATCTTGGGGTGCAGTAGAAGAATTATAGGTTGACCTTTCCTGTTACAAGTATTAAAAACAAAAATAAAACTTCACATAGGGATTGGTTTACAATCGGATGACAGCCGCAGACCTTAAATTGATTGGTGTCTAGAAAAATAAGCTGTACTAAAACTACGGTCTTAAAGTCATCTGTCAAAATCAGGGGTCGAATCGCGTCCTCCGTGATAGAGCATTTCGCGACGGAATTTGTTTTTGTTTCACATGTAAAACAAACTTAATTCCGTGAACGGGTAGCTCGTTCACGGAAGTGGCGATTCGACCCCTGGTAAAAGGAGCTGGATAAGTACCTGGCATATTTTTTTTTAGTACGGTAAGTATACAGACTGTCGGTCCTGTAAAATTGAATCGAATGAACATCGGAAATACTGGTGTATTAAGAAAGACGGCAAACGATGGTGATGCTGTAGAATTTGGTAACCGATCTGATCTAAAAATTTCAATCGTCAGGGCTTGATACAGACGGAAGAAGAGTAGGCTACTTTTTTACGATCTTGTCAACATGGCATGACAGACATTTAAGCTTAAGCCAAAACATGATTGTATGGGCGTAATCCGGCTTAAGCCAATTAGCGATTACCCTGCAATAATATGCCGAGACTTTATTACATATTCATATGAATATCAATACTCTTACAGGTTAAGTCCACACAATTCAATAGGTGCAGGGAAAGAAGTCCCCGGGAACTAAGTCCTTCGGTTTTCCCTAATAGGAAATAAAACCACTTTCGTAAAGTGGACTTAGTTCCCATGTAAGGTGGGAAATAAATTCCGAAAACTCTGGGTTGTTTTATTTCCATTTTAATGTGAAGTAAATTCTCACTGTCGACTAAGAACAAATTAAAATTAAAGAGTCAAGTTGGTTCTTCTCTTTTACTAACCAAAAAGAAATAAAATTTTAACTGAGGCGGGACAATATACAAAATTTCAATATCGAAATTCGGTTTACAAGAGTCTGAATTCTGAAAGTTATCATAAAAAAAAGTCGACGACATCAAGACCGGTCGTGCGAATTTTTCGCTTTTATTTTTTCAAATTTTCGAAGGCTAAAAATGCCAATTTATTTTCTCAAACAACTTTTTTTGTTTTAGCTTTCGAAAATAGATTGGCAATTTTAGCCTTCGAAAATTTGAGAAAATAAAATCAAAAACTAGCGCGAATTGAGAAAATAAATTGACATTTTTAGTCTTCGAAAATGTCAATATATTTTCTCAAACAACTTTTTGATTTAGTTTTCGAAAAATTGGGACCTAAGTCCCTCAGTGGACATAGTTCCCGGGCACTTATTTCCCTGCACCAATTCAACAATAGCTGCCCCTTTAGTTCCTCATCATCATGACAGATAAACCTAAATCATACTTATTTGAACTTCGGGGAACTAAACCTGATTAAACTTCAATTTCACATTGTGTTTCAAAGGCTCTTACAGTCTTACGAGCTTGATACTGTTGTTGACATTAAACCTACGGATACTACTTGGGCAGCAAGTAGAAAGGTTGATAAATCAATGTTGGAGCGTGATCTAAGGTAGTTTGTTGTTCTTTACGACATAACTAGTCGTGAAACTTCTGTGTAAACTGAAAAGCCAGTCATTTTCAATAATGAAATGTTTTTTTCAAGTAATAACCAAACACCTTAATTGAATTACCAAGTATATTTCGAGATCAATCATCACACCCAAAGTTACTTGAAAAATCTCCACCTCGTTTGTTTACTTGCCTAATGGTCTCTCCAAATCATAAAACACAAAGACCCAGACAAACATAGTAACACGCTTTTCATTTCACACTTATTCATCATTCACGGCCACTATGGGCATCGGCAAATAACAAACATCAATAAAAGTAACAGATATACGAGTAGACCCATATTGAAATTTCCATTTACCAATATTCGATATTCGCGAGTGTTTAGATGTCAACAGGAAACAGACACGATGCTGTCCATATGTACCATCTGATCCCGAATATGCTTACTCATTCAACAAATGACTTTTTCACATATTCACTGCCACTCTCGACATTTGTTTTTTAATATTTCAAAAGCACATCTCCACTTCATACCATGTACAAAACCTTCCTATTAATAATAATAAAAAAAATAAAAAATTGGCAAAATAATCCAGGAATTCGCATCTGTCGTGGAGCATTCCGAAATGGATTGATTCGGAGCGGTGGTGTTGTCCTCTTGCCACTAACAAACCGGCTATATATATGATGGACAAATAAATATGAAGCATTTTATAGTGATTGTAAAAAACGGAGCTTTTTTATGATATCAATTCGTTTTCGAAACACCGCCCCACTCTCCTCCAAAGAGTAGCTACAACAAAAATACTGTACCACGTTCACCGCACTGCTTCGATTCCGATGCCAAGCGACAGAATGCTATCAAATAGTTTATTGAAATAAATTGGAAACTTTTAAATATAACTGGCGGTAGTCATCGCCATCAGACGAGGACGACATCATGAATGGTCACATACTATGGGTACTTGTGAATTGAACATAGCTGATATCCAATTTCCTAATGGACACATTCATGTTCGGTCGTCCGACAATTTGTTGAATTGCATGCGGCGCTGAGAGCTAGTGTTATGGGGTTGGCAGGACACTGTTGTTTTTCGAGATATGGAAGTGGGTGATTCTTTTTGTTTTGTCGTTGAGTTAGCCATAAAATCAGCATTAAGTGTTGGTTGTGGGTAGGATTTTTCATTTACAAGATGCACATTGTGGCTTGTGGGTATTGTAATTTTCACAATTCAATTAGGGTATCGTTTCCGCGTCTAAGCCAGTACATGCGACAATCTTTAGGGAGCTTCCACACCGGATGGAACAAAACGCTTTATTTTATTTTCTTTCTTTGGTTTGCCTTATTCAGTGTGGTCGCGCGTATTTAAATCTGTGTATTTAAATTCCAGAAACATACAGAAAAACAGTTTTCTTTGTCTAAAGCGTTTTGTTCCATTTGGTGTGGAAGCAGCGTTAGAAACTGACGCCATGACATAGCCCTTTGAAGGTTTAAACCACTTTAAAAACCATTGAAATGTGCTTCACGAAATTTTAAAAGGAAGGTGAAATGATCATTGAAATTTAATAGTTATTACTTCTTATTACTAAGACAAAGCACAGCAGGATTGAAATGCAAAAATGCTTATTTTCTTGAAATAAAGCTCATGTTCAAAGCTCAACAATTAATCAGGGCACGTTTGATATTTCAGCAATCTACCCACAGTTAGTTGATCATATGGTGTCAAAAGAACGGAACACTGCATGCACTCTTCTAAAAAAACATGATATCCTCGTACTTTTGGGGAACGCTTTAGAATTAAACAGACTTGTTACTTTCAATTGGCCTTCACATTCACGTGATGAAAAGTCAAAGACGAATGTCTTTAAGGGTATCTTAATAAAGACAAAAATTAGATCCAGAAACTCCAAGACCAAAATACAAACGGAAATACGAGCAATGCTGCCAGAAACTGAAAGGAATGTGATCGACAGTGCTTCCAAAAGCATTCGTCTTTTGACACAACTAATAAGTTACTGCAGTCCTCCCAACAGAAAAGATAATACCTTCGAAACCGGTAAGCTACCCCATTTCTTTGTGCACTTCACTTAATACGAGGTCTTATTCTAGGATAGGTTGTATTTCCATTGTCGGAATGATTTTGCAACACAAGTACATTATTTTTTGCTTCCTCGTTTTCGGAAACTCGACCTGGAACCTGTTTCAGTAAACTACAATTCGCAATTTACAGGCACATTTCTTATAAGTTGTTAAACAAATATTCAGTCATACACACGTTTCACAAACACACATCAGTAGACTTGTATGTACCTACCAACGAGTAGAAATGAACTTACAGTCAAGAACTTGTAAGTTTTCAAAGCTTTCTTGTTAATTTCCTTAACTAGCAAATGTTGTAACCTAATTTTAAGCAGTTGGCACGAGGTTGGCTCCAGATCTAGCTTTTAAATATTCGGTTGTGTCAGTTCTATTTTTGGGACGAATAAAAAAAGATATAAATCCTTAGTTATTACTAAAATGCTAATAAACTGGCCCATACATTCAGCACACACTTTTCAGAAGTTGAAGCTGGGAACTAATACCTTTTTGACCACTTATTTTGACATCACGTGTTCGCACGTGCCACATTTTTAATAACAAAAAACACACCTGTCATGATGATATTTTCTTCAACAGATACGAAAATCTGTTGAAAGTTGTAAAACCCAGGACAGAATCAAACACAAAGTTTGTGTATTGTGTGAGCTAGGGATGCCAGATGTCCCCCTTTTTCATACAAAAATGCTGTTTGTCCCCCTTAAGGACTATTCACATGAGCGCGAATTGCGAACTGGTAACGCGCGAATATTCGTAGTTTCTGACACTTCATTCACATGAAAACTTTTTTTAGTCGCAGATATCCGCGTATCAATTTCATTTTTACAGGTTAATTCGAACGAATTTTTCATTCGTGGGTTTGTGGATCGCGACTGTTTTGTGTGGAATGCGGGGAAATTTCTTTAATTGTTAATTTAGCTGTTTAAATCAGTTGAGATTCACGTTTTTTTTTTTTAGATTAGATGTTAGATAGAGATTGAAAAAATGTTTTTTTTTTTTTTTTATAGAAAAAAATTTCAATTTTCAATTCATAAAAACAGTTAAATTGATTTGTTCGCATTTCGCTCTCATGTGAATAGTCCTTTATTAAGTAAAAATTTAATAAAAGACAACATTCAATTGAAAACTTTGAAAATACTTTCATTTCATTTAATATTTTTAACAAGATTCTCTGTGAACACGTCCATTTGAAGTGCAAGAAAACTTTCAAAGCTGAATGCATCCACTCACGAACTAGATCTCACTTCAGATGCTAAAGCTGTTTTTCTGTAGGTACGTTTTTGTTTTCTACTGTCATCTGTCTCTCTTTCAGTTTTTGTTTTGAAACCAAAATTTAAAAAAAACTAAAATATTCCAACCCAAAGGGAAAAAAGAAAAAGAAAAGAGTGCTCATATTCCCCCCTAGAAAACTCACGATGTCCCCCTTTTCGTAGTTTTGAATCTAGCAACCCTAATGTGATCATCCAGTAGACTGTTACCGTATGGGTCGCTTAAGTCACCGAAAGAAGATAGAACTCCCAAACGATTCGAATTGAACACTGCAATTAGACATTAAAATTGTAAGAACATGCAATTGTGCTATCGTGTCTATTGGAATTTAAACATTCACAAAATAGTACCACACAAGGATATCCACAAATGGAATTCGAAGCGCTAACATAATTATGACCAGATAAATTATACGACTTCCACGACTTGGAATTGAGGGGCAAATCGACAAGAGTTCACCCCATTTTGAAAATAAAAGCATACACAATTCATTGATGTAAGATTTATCATCAAATAAGGTAAACCCTTCTTTGAACAATAGTATAGAACAAAGGCGGGGAATGAACCTAGAAAAATACATTCGTTTCTTTGAACAAAGCCGTATGTGCAGATGCAGCAACAATTGCCGTTGAAGCGGCAACGGCAACGGCGGTAGTTTGATATACGGATACACGCGAATTTCCCGAAACGAAGACGTTGTTGAATAGAAAGGAAAACAAGTTCTTTTGTTATTATTACCCTTATTAGAGGGTAGCCGGATTAGCATGTGCATGTTATCGTATAAGATTGAATGAAAACGGAAATGTGGGAAGGTATACATTTGACGGTAGGTATTGCACTTTATGCCAATTACAAAGGCGACGCGGCACTGAGTGGATTTTTGAAAATACCTTAATTCAATTTAAAAAATTCGCTGACACTCTTATGTGTGTACGTACGAGTATATGTATATAAATAATGACCTTTGCTTGGAACGAAACCGGTAACGAAATTTGTGAGTCAGGCTATTGGGTGCAATTGTGTCATATTAGGTTCTAGAAGTAGCCAGTTAGGTAAAGGAAGATCGGTAAAACAGATGCAGTTAAATCTGCGGCACGATTGTTTCTTTGGCATAAACGTTTCAGATAAAACTTAAGTCGGTTGTCCAATCTGTGAAATAAAACGGTTTTTACATTTTTGCAAGAGTTACTGATGTAATCCTGATCATAGCAGTGTCTTCCAGGCCGAGGTTCTGGCAATTATGGAAGCGGCGTGTATGGTGTCAAGCAATACCACGTAATGATATTACCATATTCATTGATAGCCAGGCAGCCATTAAAGCTATTTCGGCTACTGAAATCAAATCAAAGCTAATTCGCAGCTGTCGCGAAGAGCTCAAAGCTCTTGGCTCGCAGCAGAATATAAATCTCTGCTGGGTTCCTGGGCACAGGGACAAAGCCGGCAATGAGATGGCAAACGAACTGGCAAGAAAGGGGTCTGCAATAGACCATGATCAGGCACTACAATCGATCAAACCACCACTCTGTAACCTCAGAGAACGGGTGGAAAACAAGATCCGAATGAAAGCCAATAACAGGTGGAAGACACTAACCACCTGTGAAGTATCAAGGAAGCTTTGGCCTGAATATAACAAAAGTCGGACCAACAAACTCTTGAAGTTTGACAGATCATCACTGTCTAAGTTGATAGGTGCTCTGACAGGTCATAACTTCCTAAGAAACCACACAATGAAATTAAACCTCATAGACGACGACATCTGTAGAGGCTGCGGTGATGAGGAAACGCATGAGGACACACCTCACTTCCTCTGTCACTGCCCGAGCCTCTGTCACTTGCGAAAAAGAACACTTGGAAGCTATTACTTCCAAGACATTCAAGAACTCTCAAATATCTCTCTTTAATCTTCACAGGTTTCTGAGGATATCAAGATGGCTGGACAACATCGAATAAGGAGAAGGAAACGAGGCCAAAATACAATGCGGCTCAGCCCCACAAATAAAGGGTATCACAATGGGTCCACAAGGACCTGAGTGTGGCGAAGCGAGGGTCACCCGCTTCGTCAGCCCAAAAACCCAACCTAACCTAATAATCAGTACAACACTTTTGCAGGTTTATCAATATCGGCGCTAAAGTGATAAATCCAATTTTTTATCAGAGTCACATGTGTTTGTTTCCACACCAGTGGCCAGCAATCGATCTTTTGCAATGCTTTCAAATACCGGTTGCAATATTCCGAAAACGACCTATTAAAAACGGGAAAAATCGTATCATAGACGAGAAAGTACACACAGACCTTATCCAGTTGGTAGTTTTGGAGATAATTCGGGTTTATGATCATCAAATTGTCAAGTGTTTCAAAAGTGTTTCTTCATTACTAACGCTCCAATAAAAGTGCCTTAAAATGTCTTAAACACCAAAACCTAAGCAACATTGAAAAGATGAGCTACAGAAATTGAAAAACAAATGCGTCACAGAAACGCACAGCGCGAAACAACATACAAAACGGACTGGTTCCATCTGGGTTACAACTGCGTTTACATACCCCTCGAACTCTATGACCGAAAATTGTTTCAGGATTTGGCTAAAGATGTCCATGCAAAACCACGAGACTGCTGCCACGTGTAAGATAAGAATCTCCCATATTAAGCCATATTGTTTCAATCCACCTGCGTTCCACTGCAAGGTGGAAGTGCCTTTCGACGACGACATTGCTGGGCATAGTATCTTTACAGATCTATCAAATGTGACAACCGAAATTGAAACTACCTACTTGGTGGCTTCACCGGTTCAGTGGTTGATATTCAATCATCATGGAAGGTTTTACATTTCAATCATGAAAAGTGTACCTATGTTCACATGCTATTTTGTTGGGAGTTTGCTAAACGAATGACTAAAACAAAAAAGATCAAAAAAGTATTTCTTTCAGTTTCTTTGCAAGCTTTGAGCATCCTACGCCAAACTATTCTTTTTAGCGAAACCTTCTCTCATTGTTCGCCAACGTAAAACTTGCCTCCTACGTGTAAAAAGTAAAAATCAGCAATAACAATCCTGCCTTGTGTAAGCAACAGTCATCGAATCTATTTTTAAAAATCCAGTTTCTATACCCCGCAAAATTTCTAGAGGTTGACTGAAGTCAACGATTTTAAAAGATTAAACTTCGAGCGGACGAGTGACAATTCAAGCACTTTTCAAACACATATGCGGTCATTAATCCGCAACACAGATCACGACCATATGTTCGCATTTTGTTTAAAAGTGTATCCAAGGGAAACTAGGTACTACAGTTGCCAGGCCATATTTCATCGACAGTTCCACACACACCGTAATGGGTATCCCGTATCCCACCAACTGCTGCAAAGTAAACATCATCCAAACAAAAAAGGTAACAATTTTAAATAAACTTCACCTCAAAATGTAAAAATCATATGAACAAAACCGCACCGCACCAGTGTGATTGCCTCTTCCATGCGCTTAAATAAATGCTCATGAAAAAATTATGAACAAGACACGACATAAAAAAAATCAACAACAACATCAAACTTCTACCACAGCATACAATTCATTATTTTTTTTTTTTTTTTTTTGTAAAAACCTACATCGATACCAACCACCTACCTATCATAGCAATCCCACACCTCCTCGGCTCCTCGCGCTCTTCGGCGAGTTCGAGCACCAACGGCGGATTTTTTTATTTTTTGCAATTTTACTTTGGTATTAAAAATTGATGAAAATGCACTTTGGATAAATTTAATTCCACCACCACGCCATAAGTGGTGTGGTGTTTGTACGATATTGGGTTGGATGGCTGTTAAGCCATACACAACACATGGCCCCTTGACAAGGCTTTGCAGTTCAGATTCCAGGGTACTAGACACAGCCATCAGGTGGGACAACAAACAAGGGATGGTGTCATATTGGGTGTTGGTTTTTCTGTCCGCCTACTTTCATTGTCGTCCTTTTAATAACATAATAAATTTTCACAGACATGATATGATAGTCGAGGAGAATATGACATTTTTAGTCAGTCAACCGCTATCACCTTCGCACCAGTCACTCTCTATACCCGTTCAATAAATATACACCAAGCGCTCACAATGGACGTCGACGGCGTCGTCGTGGTGGGCTCCATGAATATTTAAAAAAAGTACAAAACATTGTAAAATGTAGCAGAATGTGGGTATGAGAACGCGATAACCACCTTCTGATACCGGTTCCCTTTGGGATTTTATGAATTGTTGTACGCAGCGAGTGTGTGAGGGCTATTCAATTTACCGTTATGGTTTTGTTTTCAAAGCGGATCTCCGAATGAACCTAGTTAACATATTTTATAGTCATTGGACCGAGATTAAGGGCTGGTTTGTGGGATCATTGCAAACTTGATGGAAGATTTAAAAAAAAATGCAATAAGATGGCCCATAGTAATTGAGCCAGCAAAATAATGAGTTGTGGTTGTCGAGGAAATTTTGATTAAAACAAAAAAATAGTTGGCGCAACAGGTCCGAAGCGACCCTAGGCCTAGCTTCTCACAACCATTCGTTTTTGTGTGAGTTTTTCATTTTTGGAACGAATGGAAGGGATCTAACATTTTAGGCCGACTCCAAACAGGTAATTGAGAAGCTCTTTCAAGACAGTTATACTCCCGGATGTTTGTCAGACGTTCGCGAGAGGTGGCGCAGTGGAAAAATTCCTAAGTTTTAATTTGGGATTTTGCGGGATTCGAACATCGACCCCTCGACTAACCACTAAGCCAACAATTTTATTTAATTTAAATTATTTCAGGTATTTCTTCTGAGCACAAATATCGTTTAAGTACAGACAACTATCATTACAGGTAAGTTCGGAATAGCTTAGGCTGTAACTACTGGCGTTTTCGATTGAAGAAAAGAATAATTGCCCTTTCTATGAAAAGAGCAAATTGCCATGAACTCAACTTCACATACAAGAAAAATGAAAAATGTCCGATTGAAATGTTTGTTGTGTTATTTAGAAACAAATCTTTCGCTATGTGATCCGAAAATATACAATTTGAGTGCAAAATGTAAACTTAAGTAGAAATATATTGATTTGGCATTTTAAAACATTCGCATCCACTGTAGAAAAAAAAAAGTAGTAGTAAGAGAATACCAAATCTCACATATTATAGTGTCTACCACTGTTACAAAAGGGCTCCAATGAATTTCGGGGCAATGCTGTCGGATCTTCAATGAGAAATGTCGTATGAAATTATGACAGCTTGATGCATTGCAATAGTTCTTAGTAAATGTTAGTTTGCACGAGTTCGCGCTATAACTTGGGTTTCCGCAAAAACATTTTCGCGTCAGAACACCAAATAGTCAACTTAAAATATTTATTTTTTAATATCCCATCTTTCATTGAACAAGTTGTAATGCACCACGATGTCAATCCATTTGTTTGCAGTTTTTCGTTGTTTTTGAAACAATTTTGAACTAAAATTCGACATAACGCAGTCATTTTGGGAGATTATTTAAATCAAATACCCCCGAGCGTTTCTTGATCTCCACTGCAATTCGATGCATGTGCATAATGCTCGATGACAGTATACATGCATAATTTTTCCATTCCAAGCGTGACCCTGTTTCGTCCACCACACAACATGAAAACCGTAGGTTGAAAACCCTTTTACACGCGAAAAGGCCTCCATTATCAAGTAGAATGAAATGAAATGTGATTATCCATTGAATGTTAACAAATTCCATCCCGATCTCATGGGAATGGTAGGGGACTCGCCATTTACATCCATAGCTTTTAACACCTTTGTAAGTGTATCACTTAACGCAAAATAAAAGCTGTGCTTGTATGATTGCATTGTTATCCTTTCAACGACATGTTCTCCTACCTTTGCGTTCGGTCGTTCCCTGCCGGACATCGTTCGTCCACATTCAAGATTTAATATTGTAAATATGCCCACCACTCCACAAATGAGTTTCGTATAGTTCAAAGGACACCAGGACGAAGTGAAAGGTTTTCCCGATATCATTTTCATGATTGTGTATTCTGATATAACGGACAAATAAAATACACAAGTGAACACTAGACGACGAGAAGCGTATACAAATGGAGGCATGGTTTGGTATATATATATATTTTTTTTTTGTTTTTTACGGAAGGTTTGCATTACACCTACAAAAAGGTAGAGTGAATAAAAGACAAATAAAAAATTCACCACTTTCAATAATTAATGACGATGATGATGGAAGCGCAGTTCGGGTCGTCTGTGTAATAAAATAACAACCGAGTATTTGTGTGGGCATAGAACATTATTTGCCAGAAAAGGAATAAATTAATTTGCGACATTTTAGTCATTCTGTTGGTGCCTTTATCATAGGGAGGACCAGATAGAGTTCTCTTTGAAATGATGAATTCATATGAACAAGGGTACACATTTACTTTACCATTATGCTTTTCATGCGAACAAATTCAAAGCACAGAAGTCAACTGAAAGTGCCTAGTCGCATTTCATAAACAGCCTAAATGACGAAAAACCTGCAAAGGTTCATCTTTGAGTGAGGAAAAAGAGTAACAAAAAAAGAGAACCAATCCAGTCAACAATACTACAGACACTATTACGACGATTGGTTCTACGCACACCGGAGAGACCCGTCGCCGGACTACTTCACCCTGGTCACAACCAAAGATCGCCTACCCCATCAGCAACACCCGTCAATATTCGTCAACAATACTACAGACTCATATTATCCACCGATTGCATCCACAAATTCAATATTAAACGAAGCATATCTTAGAAATTTATGCTAAGACCCAGTTTGGAAGATAATACAGGCCCGATTGCTGATACTACTCATAGTTATTTAAGTGCTTCTTACACCTTATGGGCTAATTTTTCTATGAACTGTCACATAAGAACGGGCATCAGACTTATAAAAATTGTGGATTAAATCGAAGACAGCGCTTGTGAGAAATGTCTTATTTAGACCTTAAGAAAGTGATTTTGCAAATAAAACGTAAAGTTATACGTCAGTCGGTAAGAAATGTTGGCTCACAGGCTCGTCTTTTAATACTTTGTAAATTTTTCTTTCAAGTCGTTCTAGTACTTTGTGTTTATGCTATGGTGAAATAGCGAACGGCCTTACGAGCCATAAACAATTCTCTAGCAATACTTATTCGCCACTCACCGAATGCGCATCATATCATCACTCACTAAGCCCTCACCTTCAGACGGTTCCATAAATTAGATATAGAGTGAACCAACAAGCATAATATGGAACGCATTGCCTCACGGGGATTTCGCTCTCATTCCAACACACAATTATTTAAAACCAATGTGCCATAGTGCACCAGTAGCTCTTTCCTATCCCTCTCATTTATCCTTCCACTCGCGTTGTGCATTAGCATTATAAGGGAAAAAAAAAAGAAAACTGAAATATTAAATTATAACCCTTCTATCTCTCACCTAAACCAAAAGAAATTGATTTAATTTAAATAATGCTACATATGGGAATTGCATTCAGTGAACCTTTCTACACAAAAACTGTATAGAAATAAAAATATATACTCGCATAAATTATATTGCGGAATTTAATTAAAAAACAACAAAAAAATATATTGCGCATTGACATGGACCATTTCTTTCTTTCATATCTAAATAACATTCAATACAATTTCAACCAATAAAGCCTGCATTAGTAACATTCGTTAACAAACGAAAAATATATAAGCATAAACATTTGATAAAATGCACCGCACGTACATAAAACTGATACAATTTAGATCGCATACCGACGATAATGATATAAAAACCATTCAACTGACAAAACCAAACAGAGAAATTTCTAATTAGACAAATTCTTTCATACAATATATTGAACATTTTCCATTTTAGTAACTTCACTGCTCTACCTCACCTCTTTTTTCATTTTTATGCTCAATTCTTTTTCGGTGATAAAAACAGAAAAACACCACCAACTACATTTAAAGATATTATATTAAATTTTAATCACGCATTGAACTAATAAATTAATACACGTATATTTGTTAAATTACAAGCGCGCTCAATGGGAAATTTTAATTAGTTTCATATCAAAGAATTTAAATTAACTATGGTAATTGCGTATTCTGTTGGGGACACATCCGATCTTTTTATACAATGCCCGAGTGCAGTTAAGTTGCACGCACTATCATGTTATAGATATCGCATAATGATGACAATTGATTTATTGGATTAATGTTTCTTTTTTGTTCAAGAGTAGAAAAAAACTAATAATAATAAATAAAATATGCTGACAATAATAAAATGTATTCCGGCAAATGTGTTGCGCTTGGTTTTGTAATTGGATTAATACCATTAAACTTATTTAAGGAATATACTTCTCATTAATGCGGTATTACGCGTATTTTAGGTAATTTCATTATTCGGCAAGAGTTGAACATTGTTTTACCTGGAAATAAAAAGAAATATAAATTTTATTATTACTTATGAAAATATTAATTGCGAATTATGTAACTTATTTATTCAAATATGCACTTGGAAATCTTATAAATAAATAGGCGTAGGCAAATAGTTTATAACCACTTTCAATGCCTTAAACACAACATATTAGCTTAATACTTGTGCCGAGATGTAATGCTGCGGGTAATTTGTTTTCCAATATATTCGGCCTTACCAATAACCAACTTGAGTCTGATAGTTTAGGCAAAGATTTTTCACTTTCCAAAATCCCTTTACAATAAACAAATATAGTTGCCAGAAAATCGCTAACTGTAGGGTCAAGTGTTAATGTTGAGGAAGCCATGTCGGGCATTAGGTAAATAAATCCCTTAATGTAATATTAATAATGAAGACGAGTGTTCAAAATCACGGTATTAGATTTTGTAAAAAGAACGAATTTAAATATGCTGTTGTTCAGCGTTTACAATTATAAAGTAATTTTAGTAAGTTGCAAATGTTTTCTAATTTTTTTCATTGTAGTACAACAATGCAAATGGTTTTTAAGTCTAATTTGTAAAAAATTGAACAATATTGCAGTTTTGTTTGTTTTCTAAACACTTATTTATATTATACTTGCTGACCTGGCGAACTTCGTTCCGCTCAAATTAGTTAATGTAATGCAAATAATAATTCCGAGCATGCACAATGCACTTGCTAATTTATGTAATTCGGCCAATTGAAATTCTTTATTCAAAAGTTATATTTAATGCAATAGAAATAAATGACGAATAGCAATGTTGATTTGATTTAATCAAACACTAAATCAGATGCGATCCGTTACAAAGTTTCGGTACATTGATGTTGCGCAACAAAATTATAACTGAACCGACTTTCAAATCCAAATTATGTAGAGGTAAGCCCGGAATATCCAAAGCAATCATACCCATCTACAGAATTTCAATCAACTCGGTGAAGCTGTTTCGAAGATCGGCAACAGCGCCACCTATCAGGTCCAAAAGTATTCTATCATTCGGAACGAAGAATATACATCTACAAAATTTCATTAAAATCTATCGTTCCGGTCCAAAATCCTATCTTTTAAGACTGCCTAAACCTGAAATACAACAATACGAACAAAACAAAAGAAGAAAAATTTGTTATCGAGTTGTATCGTAATCGTTTCACCCCGAAAGAATAATAGGTATATAAAGACGATTATCATTGAAGAAAACTGAATTGAACTGAAAAACGAATTATAGGCCTACAACGCCATATGTTGAGGATTTTCTGACTTTTCTTTTTTCCTAAACCATCCCTGATTCAAGACGAACAAAACAACACAAAAATCCTTCAAATCGGTAGAGCCGTTCTGGAGCCTTTACCCGACTAACGCACAGCAATTGATTTTTATATATATAGGTAGAGAGATTTTTGTGTTTTTCTCTGTTTTATCTTGTTTCCGCTAATTCTATCTTTTTTTATTGGTATTCTTTTTCAAATAGTTTGCAAGCAACGAATGGAAGCTTTCATTTTATACAAGTTTGGGATATTTCCAAGACTTTCTTGACAGTCGTCGCAAGCAGAATAAAATATCTGCTTACTTAAGTTTGGACGGCTCATAACTTTTTTCGACAATTCTTAGTACATTAGGCGACAAATGTAAATATTTGGTTGAAGCTGCAACCAAACCCTTATCAAACTTTTTTGCAAAAGAGTTTGTTTGCCGAGACTGAGGATCTCTGATCAAACAGTGGTTGGTGTGAAAACCTTGACTTCACAGAAAATAATACTAAATATTACAACTAACAAATGTAGGAGCTTCTGGAGGAATAATAGGTAGTATTTGTGAATTCATGGAGCGGGGAACATGTCAGTTTTCGTCCATAAAAAATGTGCGCCACGGCTTTATATTTTTCTGCGAGAATTTAAAATTTTGTCAGTTTTTAAGTTTCCCGAGTTAAGTAATAAAATCTATACAATCAAAAGATCAAATTGTATTAATTTTTACATTTCTATATACTTTGGTAAGCACTGTCTCGTTGCGAGGAAAATCAAAAACGAAAGCGATAGGATCTTAAAACGCTTACGGCTTCCTACGTGAGCTATAAGTTCCATTTGCGAAAATATTCACTTGCAAACAATTAAGTGATAATAACGTTTGATTTGCATCAAAGCATTCTTATAAACTTTGTTCCGTTTATTGAATAATTTGAAAGGGATCTTATTACGACCCATATGCACTCATCAACCAATCAAGTCTTAGAAATTGAGAGGAAAGCAGAAAAGCGTAATATAAAAAGTACCGAAAACTGTGACCGAACGAATGATAGGGCATTACTGATTTGCATATGATATTTTTGACAGATCAGCGGATATTTTGTGCACTTCCTATTTTGTGTTTAAAACTTTAAAAAGCTTTTAAAAGTTATCTGTTGGGCAAATTTAATTGCAATTTACATATTCGTTTTTTTAGAACAAAATTCTCGTTGTGCAATAAACCATTAACATTGTTTTTCACGAAAACAAAATATAAAATTAAAATTCTGCCATGACAACAAACGTAATAGATTCTATTATTATTATTATAATTTTTTACCATATAGATAAAAATAATAGATTCTAAAAAAAAGTTTGTTGTACATTTTTAGGGTTCCGTAGCCAAATGGCAAACATTTAGTGCCTTTCCTCTTCCGGCACATTTTTTCCCCGTAAGATATACTTATGTTTCAACCTTCAGTCCCAATACAGACTGTGTGATACAAGGTATATGTTCTAGTATGGACCTGCTGCGCCTAAAATAAATAGTTGGCGCAACAGGTCTGGAGAGACCCTAGGCCTAGCTTCTCACAACCATTCATTTTGTGTGAGTTTCTCATTTTGGGAACGAATGGAAGGGATCTACAATTTTATGCCGACTCCAAACGGCTAATTGAGAAGCTCTTTTAAGACATTTATACTCTCGGATGTTTGTCAGACGTTCGCGAGAGGTAGCGCAGCGGAAAAAAAACCCTGAGTCGGAATTGGGTTTTTGTGGGATTCGAACCTGGGACTCCCACATAGCAGTCCGACACACTAACCATCCACTAAGCTACTGCGACTACAACCTGCTGCGCCTATAAGTTAATAAACGAAACCCTAAACCATTCTCCTGCAACACGCGCCGTAAACCGTAAACCATTCGTCAACAACACGCGCAACATCAGTTCCCACAAGCGTCAGCAAATACGACACCACGGAATGCACCATGTCATAAAAATAGGTCTGTAGGTACGATCAATGTTCAGTTGCTAAGTTATGACCTAAGTTTTAAGTTCGATTGTTAATAAAGATTTTTTATTTTAAATTAAAAGAAGTGTTGAAGTTTAACTTATACTCTGCCTGTGTAAATTGACGGTTTAACCTGAGATCCATTCAACCACTTAACAATTGTACCAAAAGAGGATTTTTGGATACTATGACACCCGTGCGTTTTTGAGGGGCTTTTTCCTAATTTTGTAAAATATGATAATTCACAAAATGTTAGTAGTATAAACCTGCAACTTGGTTGTTGTAGAATGAAGAATTATTGGACGGGTGTTTGGCCATTGCTCAAAATGACCCACTCCCTTTTTTAAGAGCTATACCTCTGTAACCCTTAACCATAGAAATGTGAAATGTTATTTACCTACTTAAATTTTGGACCCCTTTTTAAGGGCAATACTCTTGAGTTGTCTGTTTTCCTTGTGTTACTAAAAGAAAATCCCACGAACAAAAAAAAACACTCTTCAATATCTACTAATGGGTCATATGGATAAAAATTATCATTTTTTTGAGCAAAAGGTTGTAGTATTGTAAAAGCCCTTAGCAATTGCTTTGAATCGGTATAAATACAAAAAAATGTTTGCTAAATTTCGTTCGAAACGTCGAACATAGCAATTACTTCGCTGGACGTGTACCTAAAAGTTACCTAAAAGCCCGGTTCTCCTATATACCTTAGAAATGATTCTTTCTAAACCTTTTCATCTGAACGAAATATAAGCTGCTTTTTTCATAGGTATTTTGTCGGTTTTCGCGTACAACAAACAAAATTTAACTTAACTATTTATAAACAAAAAAATATATCGGAAATTCACAATGCTTGGATTGTTTTATGTTAAAAATGTACGTAAAATTTTTTTAGCGAAAGGCCTGAGTCATGTAAATAGCAAACTTGGAATTTCGTAGCAATTGCTACGTTTTAAGTAAAAATAAATACGAAGCCGAACAATTTGAGCATTTTTGTGCTAGATGTCTAGCGGGCAGTGGAACCCGGCCATTGTTACGTTTTATTCAATGGTGAAACACGTTTCATTTCATTGCATTTTCCAAATTAAGGGGGCATTCTTTATTTGGAAGTGCAAGAGCTTAGGACCAGTCATTTGTTCTTTGGTGATGGCTTGGTATTTCATGAGTCTTTCCAGACAAAATTTCAGAGAGCAATCGAAAGCGTTAGAGTCCTGGTATGAAAGTAAACCGGAACAAGTCGTCGTGCCTTCAACGCCTGTTGAATTTACGCCTAGTTGGCAGTCACTTGTTGACAAAGCTACTTCTTCATCCTCTCGTTAATCGCATATGCGCAACCTAGATTTCAAGACGTGGCATGGTACCATATAATTTGTGTCATCAGGAAGGTTCGGGTAAGGAGGGTTTGGGTTATTTGAGCAATCTGTTCAAGTGTGACTTATCTTCTCTATATGGGGGATTGCCACTGATTATTTAGAAAAGGTTTTGGAAGATTGAGTGTTATGGATGATCCACTTGAGCGTCCTACAAGGAATATTCGGGACATTAAAAATAATGATAACGTTTATGTTACAAATTATATTTGTTCTCTTAAAAATAATTCAAATATTATATTCGGCTACATCAGTTAAAGTAATCTAAATGACAAGTAAGTGTTGTTGTTCGTCAAAGACTATAGTTTGATTACAAATAAATTACTGTTGGTCTCTCAACACACTACCTACCCTAACATACTGGGGCGGATTACCACATCCATGACCGAGCCATACGTCTGAATTTTGTGGATTTTACAAGCAAAATTCAGTCACGTATTACTCGATCACGGATGCGGTAATTCAACCCCTGATTTGATCCTTTGCTATTTTATCCAACTCATTTAACCAACGACCCAGACACAAAGCGCCCGCACCTGAGCGAATCCTTCAAACTTTGTCTCATTTGTAAAACAATTTCGTCTTCTTAAAGTGTGTTCTCTTCAAAAGGTCGAACTGGAGCAAATATATGAACTTTTTGCATGAGGAGCTGAGCAAAAAAGACGAATAAAAAGGAAAAAGTGCAAAAAAAAAATTCACCAAAGGAAAATTAATGTAAATGCGATATGGAGAAGATATCATGGAATATATTGCAAATGGGGTCAGGCCATGAAGAAGCAATTTCCATATTTATGACACGCGATTTTTTCACTTTAACCCCCGCCATCCTATCGAGTGTTTATTTTTATTTTTTCGTTTGCTCGTATTTTAATGTGCATCGAGTAAGGAGTCGAGCATTGTAAGTCCCAGAAGCCCCCATAGACCCTTGCTCTCAGAAGAGTGCATGTATGAAGAATACCCCCATATGCAGCGTCACATAGATTTCTATTATAAAGGTTTTTTACTGGGTGAAGATAAGTTTCCTTTTTTTTTTTGTCCATGAGTCGGAGGAGGATCGGGAAATTAAAAATGATGATGCCTTCAAGGAGGACTTTCATTTTTGTATTTTTTTTTTTTTTGTTTAACTTTCCGCTTTTGCCGCTCCGTAATGTATTTCCCTTCCTTCTATCATTTTTTTGTGAATAAAAGGATATATGAACGGTATAACGATGCAAAATTCAATTGTTGTGTTGTGTGATGCACAAACAGTTGAAACGACGAAGGTAGGAAGGAGGCGGTGGTGGTAAGCGTGTGTAGACCACCTTTCATGTACACAAATAATGGGCTGCTCCCACCGTTTTTGATGCGCCATAGATGGAAGACGTTATTATGGGCACAGGAAAGTGATTTAGTGAAAATTGGTTTTTAAGTAAATAATGCATGATAGCTTAAAAAAAATTTGCGCTTCCTGCTTTGAAGCGCGCGGGTGAAATTGAAAAATATTCTCTTCCGTATTGTGGTTGCAGGAATTTGACGGGATGGGGATTGGGATGTACTGATGGAGCTTGCCTCACAGCGCCGACATTGAATCAACAAACTTGATGATATGTTGTGGAGGGAAGGGAAAGGGCTGATCAGGCATTATATTTTCTTTCTTACAGTGTTGCATGATTAACTTTGAAACTCTAGCCTAATGGACTGGAAGTGCATTCAATGGAATTGATTATACATCTACCACCAGCATGGGGTTCTGTGCAGTGGAATGTTTCGGAATGTTGTGGGGATTAGCGTTGATGGTTATGATGGCATTTTTAAGGTAATTTGTTGCTTAATGCATGTCACTGTTTGTGAAAGATAATGAGAACGTTATGAGGTTTTGCTTACCAGACAGTGGAATGACAGCTTCATTATTTTTGCCAACATTTGATAGAATGTTATACTGACGTAAAATTATCTCAGTTGCTGGAGTTTGCCACAATTTAATTATCGCAGTTGTGGTGGCAACTTGTAAGGTTTAAAGGAAACAAACACGCTCGCTAATTCAGATCTTCATGGCAAAATCATTAGGCGTTTTTTATTTTGACCACATGAACTATATAGATCGTTGATTAATACGAGATACAACTTATGTTGTAAATCAACGAATTCAATGATCTATAACGATCGTGTGAGAAAAAGCCAATGATTGGTCAAAAGTTGACTCAGAAATGTGGGCACTTAGAACATTACAATTCTTCTTCAATGATGCTGATGGCAACCTATACTCTGTTCAATTCGTATTTTCAGTACAGGGAAGATATGCTGCTTGCCTTTCACCCTTACCATTATGGATTTTAATAAGCTATCTCCATTTTAAAGCTCTCACATGGTTGCCATAGTGAGCACTATAAATTGGCATAATTCTCTCACAAATATCGGTAGGGCTACCAAATACCAACTCTTTATTAAGAAAAAATGGTTTAACTGCATATTAACAGATCCTTCAGAAATACAAAATAATTAAAGGAGTACCTAAAAACTGTATGGCAACATTCCACATAATTAAATTCATTTATTCGCTCTCAAAAGCTTTAAAAAGCACCAAAACCGAAAGTTCTGTGAAAATATCCATAGAAAAACCCGTAAAGATATTTTTGCAAATAGATTATGGTAACACTCTTCTGAGGTGCTTAAAATACACACATGTTTATTTTCTGCGATAAAATAGCAACCGCACACGAGAATATAACCCTCGTACGTCGTACCTCGTCGTCATCCTCATTCTGCTCGCGACTGTCTGGCAGACTGGTCATGGTGGGTAGGTTTTTCGTAAATGACAACAACAAATTCTTTGGAATCACCAGTGGTTTCGCTTTTTTTTCAGTGGCAAATCTTGTGTTGAGTGCCGTGAGAGTAGCTACAGGCACCACTGGTAGAAAAAAGAGCTTCCCATAAGGCCTGTACTGAAAATACGAATTGAACAGAGTATAGTCGCAGTCAAATGTGTTCCTTAACAAATGGAGAAATACGTAGAAGTGCCGAAGCCCCCGATAAAAATATATAGATTTCGAGAGATATTCGAATCAAACCATCATTGTCGGGTCTCTTTTTGTCTCTCTACCACTATAAATCTTACCCAGAGAGACTCTCCGGATATCTCCAAGGTTCTTCCCTGGGCTCAATTCCTAGCGTTGACGCTAGCATCTGTTTATGGGAGATCTGTTTCATCGACTGCGTCTCGACCCAGTGTTGTCCTATCTTCATTCTTCTGCCAGACAACGCCGGACATTGACACTGTATAAGTGCCGCTGCCTCAGATTCCCCCAGGCATAGTTTACACGTATCATCCTCTCTAAGGCCCATCTTCCTTAAGTGATACCCGAAACTACCATGTCCTGTTGACAAAGCCACCACCCATTTCAATGTTCCTCGACTCGTGCTTAGAAATCTTCTTTGAGTGGACCAAGTCGGTCACTTAATTGCCATTTTAGCCTGTCTACATTGTTCCACGGTTGACCACCCAGTCTCCGATATAACCCGTGCACAGATCACAAAGGCGCAGTGAATGTGAGCAGGGCACAGCAATTAGAAAATCACCTACAGGACCTACAGCCCGTGCAATACCAATAATCAACGTTTTATGCCCAAAATAACAATCGTGTGGACAGTCGTTTTGGTGCCATAGCTTGGCCTTCCCCGAGCTGTGATTGGACGCTGTTAAAGATCGATGTTAGGCCGATATTCCGCCTGTGATTCAGATGACTTCTGATGATCTGTTTGCCCGATCCACAAGAAAGAAGACCCTCTAAACTGCGTCAACTATAGAGGCATTAGTCTCCTTATATATATAAGATTATAGATATAAGATCCTATCTGCCGTACTGTGCGAACGTCTGAAACCTTATGTCAACGAACTGACTGAACCCTATCAGTGCGGTTTTAGGCCCGCTAAGTCCACAACCGACCAAATATTCACACTACGGCAGATCCTGGAAAAAACCCAAGAAGTCCAAGTCGATACCCACCAACTGTTTATCGATTTTAAGGCCGCATATGACAGCATTTATAGAGACGAGCTATACAGAGCCATGTCTAGTTTTGACATCCCTGCCAAACTTGTCAGATTGTGCGGAATGACGATGGAGAACGCTCGCTGCTCCATAAAGGTCGGAAACAAGAGATCTTTGATGTCCAAAAAGAATTTAGACAAGGTGACATGTGACTTTTTCAACATCATTCTTGAGAAGATTGTGCGAAACTTGCAAGCCACCACCAGAGGCCTAATTTTCCAGAAGTCTGTGCAACTACTTGCATATGCTGACGACATCGATATCATTGGCAGAACACAGTGAGCTGTCACTGGTGCTTTTGCAAGTATCAGTACAGAAGCGGCAAAAATGGGTTTAGTAGGGAATGAGGGCAAAAGAAAATAACTGCTGTCAACAAGAAGGGACACACAACATCGACGAATCGGACAGAACGTCACGATAGACAGTTATAATTTTGAGGTAGATAGGGACTTTGTCCACCTCGGCTCCGCTATTAATTCTGGAAATGACATCACCTCAGAAATATATCGAAGAAATACACTAGTCAACTGCTGTTACTTCGGCCTAAGAAGGCAATTGATTAGTAAGGCCTTGTCGAGAAATACTAAGGAGACTCTGTATAAGACCCTCACCATCCTAGTCCTGCTTTATGGTGCAGAAGCATGGACGCTATCAAAGGCGGATGAAGATCTCCTTGGTCGTTTCGAACGCAAAATTCTTCGAGTGATTTTTGGTCCCGTTTGTGTTGACGGGCTCTGGCGGAGGAGATTTAACAGCGAACTCTACGAGCTGTACAGCGACTTCGGTAAAGGAAAGACCTCGCCTAGGTTGCGCGCGCAAGTGCAAGGGGACCTGAACCAACTTGGAGTGCACAACTGGAGGCAATTAGCCAAATATCGCGCTAACTGGAGAGGCATATTGGTTGAGGCCCAGGTCCACCCCGTACTGTAGCGCCACCTAAGTAAGATTCAGACGATTTAAGAACTTCTTAAACAGGGTTTTCCAACCATTGCGAATTTACTGCAAAATTGGACCGAGACGATATCCTACTGACAGGCCACCAGAGAATGCTGTATCACATTTAATTCCATAACTTATGGGAAGGTTTACTATTTCTAAATAACAACTCTACCAAATTCAATAATAAAACAGCAGGTGGTCAACCTTTACATATAGAGCTCTCTCCCAAATTCTCTCTAATCCTTCGGCACCGCTCCAGACAGTTTTAAGTCATCTTAACGTTACCTCTGTTCCTCAAGATGTATTTTCATTCACCAACACATAGGTAGGTAGGTACCTATTCCAAATTACGACTTTCGAGTTTGTCCATTCTGCATTTTCTGGGTCACGATCCCGCGAACACCAATGAAATTCTCTCATTAAACAAGTCACATTCTGATGGCAGGTGACAACGAACGAAGAACATACCCAAACAAAACGAAAATAACAAGAACGTCGGTGTTCGGTGGCAGTGGGAGACATATTTAGGTATTTCCTATCACCTCTTCAAATCATAATTGAAAGAACCCTCACCAAGGGTCATTAGTTTCAAATTAAGACCATCTCCAGATGCGCATCAATTTGTGTTAAAAACGAACAGGTACCTTTTGGCTCTTCTGTGAGCCAAATGTAGGTCAATGACATTCGAATTCGAAATTGTATATCGAATTGTATTATTATATGTTCCTCAAAACATATTATAGGTGAGGATCCATTTTTTTCCTGATATTGAAAATAACCAAACCCATACTAATCTGCAAACATATTTTCTTTCAACAAAAAGACGATCTCTTTCGTGCGATCGCCAAGGCACATAATTTTAATTGAGCTCTAGTTCTTGATAGTGTGAGTTGGAAAACATATCAACTAAAAACACTCATGCACGTTTCCACATCCCAGCTTGTACACTCGTATATGGATGTACCGCCTAGAGACAGAGAGAATACAGTTGTTGCCGGATTGAGGTCGGTCTATTAAATGCGTTCAAAGATCCACGACGAAGATTTTGTTTGAAGTCTGCAATTCTATGGAGAAACAGGTTCCCTTGGGCGATAATATCTTCACGTATACATTTTGGTAGAACGCGTAGCAGTGGAATTCAGTTTCGTTGTAAGCCGAACATCCTAGAGCCAAATAACGAACACAGACAAATTCATTGTAAAAGTAGTTAAACAAATGAGAATAAAAAAACCAATCCACTGACACACTTCATTTTGGACAGAGTTTTTTTTATGTTCCCAACTGTTGCATATTGTCCGTATTCGGTTACAAGATCGAGCTCCAGCATTGGATTAGAGTGACGACTTGAAAAAAAAAAAAAAAACCTGTATTGTACATATTTTCATAGCCGGTGATCCGATTGCCTTAGAGGTAAGGTATACCACACAAGTCCATGAATAGTCGAGTTAATTGCCTCTGAAATTATTTTATTTATATGGTAGAGTGAGCCCACACTACATAGACGCTCTGCCACGATATTATCAACTGTTGCTGGCTTCTCCTGTGCGATAGTGTTGGTGATGATGATATTGCCATTTGATCCAGTGCAAGGTGAGCTGGCAAATGACGTCAACTGAATATAGTTTTTTTTTTTTTCATATGAATATAATAACTATGGTTGCGTGAGGTAATTTAATGATGGCTGTTGTTCGTGAAATAGGGGTTTATATGTTCCAGCATGACGTTCTGGGTATATTTGTGGAAAAACAGACAACTGTTGGAATAGGAAATGTAATGAGAATATACCTACACGTTATTGTTAAGTCATTTTGTGCTGATTATCAATTTCAATGGATAGCTAGTTCACTTAAGCTTAGTTAAATTTCATTTTTGTGACGTGATGATGATAAGTTTTATTTATGACTGGAAAAGGTTCAACTCCGTTGATGGATTTCCTAGGTAGGTATGCAGTTGGGCTAAGAAACTGTCATTCATGCGAAAGATACGCAAGCAGCTGCTCATGGAAAGGATGGAAAAAGCAGTAGTTATCAACCGTGGACATCAAAAATGTCTGACATTCGAGTTCAGTTCGAGAAAATTACTAGTCCCAAAACAGGTACATAGTACCTCCTACAAGTTGTTGAAAGAAGTTTTCCAGGATAGAGGCGAAGAGATAAAAAGACACAACAAATCCGACAGAGACCAGTTCTGGGTCAACTGTATGATGGCGATCATCTTGAAATAATGGGTTCGACCATGGACCTATCTTTTTGTGACCATTTTGCTAGTTTTTATTTTTAGGGCGAAAAAATCAAACAGCCAAAGATAATTTTGCATCACATCATAAAAAGTATAAATTGCTCCACCATTACAAAAGAATGTCTGGATAGGGTCTACTGAAGAGTTCGGTGGAGTTGTTTTAGCACGGAAAGCCTAAACATGCAGAAAGCATGAAAACCTTTCGACTGATGCAAATAAATACAAGAGTAATCGGACAGTGACCAGGAACGACAGGATAAAGCAAATAGGTATGTTTTGTATAGACATGTTTACATTGGGCCTTACTAATAATTATTTTTAAACTTAATAGGTACTAAATATTTTGTAGGTCATAATATGAAATTTTGTATGAACAATTTAGCATGGACATTCAAATTTTGATGCTCTTTCTTACGTAATAGAGAAATAAGCTGCAGCTTTGGCACAAATGGTTACAGTGAATGGTCGCGATCCATTTTTTTTTTTTTTTTTTTATAATTTTACTCGCGCTCAAGGGGTTATGAATACCCTTATAATGCGGGGCACAGCGCGGCATTCAAGTTTTTTAGGAAGAGAAAGAGGGATAGGAAAGAGTTTGTGGCGCAGTGGATATTCTCCACGAGTGGCTTATAATTCACTTTAACTTATTCGCAGTTATTATTTGTGAAAAATGTTTCGTGGTACTGGCTCGGATTTGAACACGTAACCTCCCACTCAACAAGCGAACACTCTATCAATGCGCCACGGCCACTCGCACTCGCATTGATCGAAGCTCTAGAAGAAGTGTCAAAAGAATCGATTAGAACGTCAAGCTATTAGGTACTTTCTCTCATAAACGTCATCCCCTGAATCAAAGATCTTATTTCATTAACATCGAGTCTGTCTCCACTGTTTCATCTGTTCGTGACCTGGGCATTATTTGCGAAGCTCAACTTAACTTTCGTCCTCACATCGACAACATTATTAGCAGGGCTAATATTAGAGCCAAGTCTGGTCAACTTATCATCAGGTTACATAATTTGAGAATCGAAGCTGTCCAGCGTAGATTCATTCGTTTTGCCTCTATCTTGCCAAGAGATACATATTCATCTAGCAGTCATGCTATGGAACGCGATCTCTACAGGATTTTCTGACAATGTTTATAACAGCAGTCAACTTAGTGGGATCTACATGATTTGTTTCTAACCCCATGCTGCAGTGAATTGAATCTTCTATTGACAGTTCTTTAAATAACTGAGTTAATTACCTACGTATGTTTAAAAAAAGTATCTGTCCTGTTACCTTTAAACATGGTTATACAAGCCATTAGTCACATGTACCTACGTGATGATGATGTAAACGTCGGCAAATTTATCGCAATTAAATACAATCACCTATTTTACCCAGATGATGACTATTCAAATGCGGTCGCTATTCATCATCATCATTATAGATCGTTAACATTTTTAGCTTTATCGTGAGCGGTACCTAAGTATAGAATAATTCGTGAGAAACTCAAAACAATGCCAACAATTCGAAGTGTGCATGTGCTCTATAAATAGATGTAGTCAAGGGGTAACAGTGAAATCGATGGTAAACGATCTTGAATAAAATTGTTTGCAGGTATTGTAATTTATCGAGCGATGAAAGCGGTTTAATGTTAAACCGTGGGTAGGTATTTGTAGGCGGTTCGTCGATCTCAAACATTTAAGGACAAAAGGTTGAACGGTCACAGACACCTTTCTCCTAAACGTGGATAAATTTGAACTGTACTCAGAACGATCTAACTTTGAAATCAAAGTCAAAGGCACTTTTGTACTGACTGACGTTTGTCTGGCTTCGGGACACGGCTACGTATTTGACGTAACGTAATTGTATTTTCATTAAAAAAAATAAATAAGTTGGGCCTTAAAACGTACAGGCTCGTTTCCGAAAATGTAATACTCGAGCTTATAATGCTTTTTGCGAGCGAAACGAGTCCTTATTCCACTGTTTTGAGCGAATAAACTTTGCCATTCGTTACGTAGGTAGCCGTATCCCGAACGTCGGGCGAATAGCATCAGCCTTTTGAAATAGGTACCTACTAGGTATGAAGGTATCACAATTTTCATTAGTTTGGAGGTAATGAACTAGATTGTTCCCTGAATCCATAAGCTGTAGCAGAATGTCAGTCGTTTTAAAGATGATTCGTGTCGTCGAAGATCATCTTAAGTGATACAGCCACTGGTTACAAAAGTGAGTCCCAAAAGCGCAATTGCATTGTCAACGTCAATGCATGACGCAACAAAATAAGCCTGTTCGGCTAGTTACGATTTATCGTACCTATAATCGGTAATCATTGCCTATTTGACTTTTGCCTTAAGCATAGACGATCCATGAGCATTAGAAGATCAATGCCATATCAACAACTGTTTCCTCTTCTAGGCAACACGTTATAACCGTTTATTACAGTAGAAAGCATGTTTCTCCGTTAAAAAGCATCAAAATAACCTTCACGTTCTCCAAGTAGGTACCTACCTACTTTTCCACCAATTCGCTACTTCATTTCATTAGCAGTACTCCGGAAGGTCAATGACAGCCGTGAGAGAGCCGGCTGCTTGCGGTGTCTATGTAATTCAAAATGCATGTACCTACCTATTCTATTTTTAATTTTTGATCACGGATAAGGTAGGTAGCCCGCGTCAAGAATACGAAATTGAAATTAAGGTGCCGACAAAAGGGGCCCAAAATAATTGATTGTCTCAATTCTCGGTCTAGAAATCGAAGATTAGGTTCGATTTGATAACCACCACTCGACAGTCGGAATCGAAACCAGCAAAAACAGGTCTAAGCTAAACATATACATACCACAGGAAGATAGCAGCAGCTGATGATACAACAGGCGCCCCATTTAATCGCGCAACATATGTATGTATATGTAGTATTACATGCGCCTTCTCGCACTTCTAACGTGACAACGAGGTTATGCACGACGGCCGTCGTCCAACTCAGCCTACTTATGTTAGTTACCCAAGATAGTGCAAATAATCTTCTTACGTAACATATCGGCGGCGCGGCGGCGGCAGCACCACAAACACGATACAAGCAACCACCCACATGCAATTGCCCCCCCCATCCCCATCCCGCACCCAACGGACATTTAGCAAAGTTCTTCTTTTCGAACACAAGCAAAGCTTTTCGTTTTCGCACATAAAACACGACGAGCAGGTAAAGTATTGCGGTGCGGCGCATCAAGGAACTACAAGAGAATGTCGAAAATGAGTGAATTCGAAAATAGAGCGCAGAACCAACAAGTAAAGAAAATATAAGAAGCGCCAAAGAGGGCAATGCATATGCAAGCAAACAGGGGGAAACGAAAAATAACCACAAAGCAGAGCAAAGGTTGTCACACAAAATGGTTTATAAGTATGACGGAATTTTTTCTTAAAATTACCCCACCCCTCCGAATGACCAGACATTTCACATTTTTTCGACCACTACGGTAAAATTCCATCTGAAAACGCAGTTACTGTGATGCGGCTAGAGTACAAACCTTTGATCCAATTTGGTTACCACATTGACCGGCTTGTAAATGAACGATTTCCCTCATATTTGCTTCTGCGTATGTTTTATCAAATCACTTGCACTCGAATTTTATCTCTCAATTTATAGCACTTTGCACTGTAGCCAACGACTTTAATTAGCAAAATTGGACGTTTCTGTGGAAATATTACACCTTTTTGCGACTTCTTTAATAGAATAATGGAAAACGGATTACTTCTGTTACTGACAGACGAGAATATAAAAGAAACGAACGATGTACGTGGTACTTTACAACACTCAAATTCAATAAGGCAGCGGCGGATACTCTACACGACAGAACAACTGAACGAAGCTGTCTCTAAAGTCGATAAAAATAATCTGAGAGACCAATGCGGCGATGACGGTGAGAGTTTTCGTCGTCGACGTTGTGGAATTTTTTGTTTGTTCCTTTTCAATGGCCGGCATATTTTACCCCTACTCTTGGGTTTTCTCTGTTTTTTTTTTTTTTTTCAATTAGTTTGTCCGCATTGGTTTCGTTTTAGGTATTGGATTTTGTTCAGCCGGCGTATAGTTTGTAAATAGGCTGGCTGTGCGACGGAAATTGCAATAGCAGAGGGGTGAAGAAAAGAACAGAGGTTTAGGATGGGAATTGGGATGGATGAGGAAAAAAACGAGAAATGACAAATGAGACAACAAGAACGTGTTTATTAGAAGAATGGAGCGAGAGGGGTGCGCCAGATTTCTCTTTTCGAATCACATTTCACATATACACACACAAAGTTGTGCAGAGTATGCCGCCCAATGTGCTTTTTCGGAGAATGATCCCGCAGTGATCTTGGCGGTCATAAGAAGTTTTTCACCACGTGGCCGCTTTTTTAACGAATAACGTAACGCAGAATGACATTACATCTGAGATTCATTTGCGACACAGTAGCGGCCGATTTTTTTTTATATTGTACATCCCATTTTTTTTATATGCAAATAAATACGGAAACAAATTTTCATTATAAGAAATAAATTTCAATTAAAGAAGAGTTCGTCTTGAAAACTAAGGTGATACATTTAAGTATCGTGTAGTTGATGTAGCGGCGAATGCCGGTGAAAAGATCGCCGGTGATTCGCTAAGTCCTGCACGAAGGAATAAAATTTAGATAAAACCTAAGCGGAAGCATAGAGGAGTCCTTTTTCTAGCATAGCTAGAGTCCTCTTGAACGACATTCAAATGCATCATACAGGTGGATTATGCGAGTTCAAAAGTTCAAATGAGACGAATATATGCAGCTGGCGTCGCAGCTTTATCTACGTAAAAGTAATTTTAGAGTTGGAAGTTATCTAATCTTTTAAATGAACCTTCATCAAATTTTTATTTTATTTCCACAAACTATTGTACGATTGTAACAACTGAAGTTGGCTATGGTGAAATAATTCGCAATGAACAGAAGATGCTAAATTTTATCATCCATTTTTTTTTTCAAAGCTAAATGAACTTAAGTTCAGAGTTAAAATTCCTATCTTTTTGTAAGAAGAACAGCTGCTGATAAATGGTTTCTGGAAACGCTGGCTGGAAGAACAACAACTGTCCAGAGAGCTATAAACGCTTTTCATTAGCTCTGTTCCTTTACTTTTGTAGTAAGAATGGACTGCAAAATGGCAATGGTGGGTATAAATTCTCTTACAAAGAGAGACACTTACTAAAAAGTTAAGGAACGCTTTTGTAGTAATTTATGAATAATGACAGATACATAATTCAAATATTCAAAAAATGATACGAAAAGTCGTTAAAATGTCGGACAAACTCGGGGAATTTGTTAATTTACTAAGAAAATTAGTTTTATCATCTATTTTGAATTTTATTTTGATTAATCCGAGTATGTGGAAGAGATAAGTGGAAAAAGCGTAGCTTCATGAAGAATTACATGAAGGATATTATTCCCTGTTCCAGCGAAGAAGAATTTCGTCGCCATTTTCGAAAAAATCTCGAGGAGAACATTCAATTTCATTTTGCGGCCTGTTGATACCATTTTAATAGGTACGCAAGAAATCAAAAAATAGTCCACGCATATGCCAAATGGGACAACAAATTTCAAATCAGCTGTTATTTGTAAGGTGACTGACAGCTTTTTCACTTCTTACACCAAGAAATTTGTTGAGTAAAAATTCGTAAGATTCTCACTGGAGGGGTAATATCTTGCTCTCTCGATGACGCTCTCTTTTACGAATTTTTCGAGTTGAGGCTTGAGGAACGGCACTGATTAAAAATTCGTAAGAATTAGTAAAAATTCGTAAGATTTAAAAGTAAAGGAACAGACGTTATATTGAACGAAGCGAAGAAAGGGTTCCTATTTCCTATTGCACTTTTTTAAAACTGGAACTTATGAAAATTCTTGATTTTTTGTTTAATATAATATTTTTGCACTACAAGTTTGAGAGTATTTTAACAACTGATGAAGTTAGTAAAAAGCTAGTTGACACATTAAAAGAAGCTGTATATTTACTATTTTGTTCCGCTTTAGGGTCTTTTCATTAACGGCTATTTTTTTTTTTTTTTTTTTTTTTTTTTTTTTTTAATGAAACGTATACTTCGTTTGTGGATGTACTAGATCATTATGATACAGTTTAAATGTCTTTTTTACTGCATTTTCTTGCTAAACAATGCAAGTTTTGTAAATATTTTACAAAACTATTACAGCCTTATTTATAAATCCAGTGTAGAGCTTATAGTTACGCACCCTCTAAAATGCCCTTACGCAGGAAAATGTGATTTATAAAGATTTTTCGAACTTCAGCCTAGTACGCAGCTGTTATGGAACAAGAAATCCCAAACAAAAGTGACAACGAAATCATGGACGAAAAATGTCGGTCTCCTTTTCGTTTGGCACTACGCAACTGCTGCGACATGATGGTCATTGGGTAATTGTAGTAGATTGCTTAGTACAATTCTCAGCTCTGTTTTCGCACACGTTTATTATCCGGGGCATTTATACTGCAGTGTTGCCAGCTTTTATAAGAGTTGGGAGCCGAACTGAGAAATTTTTAGACTGAAAATCTAAACTCAAATACCATTTGTAATTCATATTAAATTGTATTTTTTAAGACCTTCTTTGAGCTTCGATTTCAGCAAAGCAAAATAAAGCAGGACCTTCAATTACAAAAACTGCTGTGAGTCTTCGATGTGTCAAGTAGAGTGTAGTTGTTGTAGTTGCGTGCTGAAATCATAGGTATTTTTCTTTGCTTTGGTGAGGTTGAGGCTAAAAAAGCAGGCCTAGTATTAAATTTGAAAAAAAAAATCAACACGAACTCCTAATTGAGAGACTTTTCTAGTTTCCATTTTGCAATGTTAAAAAAATATGTAAATGAGTTTTTATATTAAATTATTTTGAAATGGGTTGGTATAAATGTGTGAAAATCAATTGTAATGGATTTCCAGTGCAAGTGAAAATATTTTTTTTTGCGGCCAAGTCAATACACAAAAGAACCAGTAAAATTCAGATTTAATGTTCGATTTGACAGCAGAAATCTGAAACTTCAGATCAAAATCTGAAAAGCCAAATCGAAAACGACATAAGGTATTTTTGTTGAGGCAAAGGTAACAACTGGTGAATGACACTCCCTTTCGTATAATTATATACCTACTCCTCTCCAGCTAATTCCATTTATCAATATTCTTTCCTCATAAGGATCGAATGACATTCTCTAAAAACCTAAAGCAACAAATAACAAAGAAGGTAGGTATTTCTTTAACATTTTCAATTAAAGAACTTTCTCACAAAAAAAAAAAAAAACGTTCAGAAACAGACTACCTACGAGTAGGTAAACACTTACTACAGACACAAAGCACATCGGCAGCGTGACATCTATAAAAAGAAAACTCCCAGTTGCCAGTTAGAAAACCCTGATAGATTTTACCAGATTTTACTGCTCTGATTCGAATATACCTATACCAATCCAATATATCACATTCACAAGGAATAGAAATTGAACGTAAGAAGGATGTATGATGTATGAACACCTTTGCCAGACGAACACACAAAAAAAGCGAATGATCTAATGAACTGAGTCGTGTTGATGTCTATCTCTTTATTAATATTTCATTACATTCGTATGTGCATTGTGTAGTGTAGTGGCATAAGAATAGATTTTCGCTTTCTTTCGTTTTGCTACGAGGCGCATTGGGAAAATTTATATTTTTCGCTGTATTACCGATAAAAATGTCTTAGTCTGCTTTCCGTTCTTTTTTAACGCCATTCTGGCAGTTGAAAATGCCTTTAACTAAATAAGCTGGAAGCTTTTTAAGTCATGAGAACTACGAAAAATTACTACAAACTCCGCCAGCCCGCTTATCATAACGGACAGAGTTGTTAATGTAACAAAGTGTCGCCTTGACTGTAGCGGTGAAAAATGCAAATTTTACTGCATACTTTTAGACTGACGATATTGATCGCGCAAGTTGTTCTCTTCAAATTTGTTTTAAATTCAGATTTAAATTTTTGCAATTTATAGAAATTAAGAATATAATAAATAATAAGCATAATTGAAGCAATTTGCCAGAATAATGTGTATAGAAAATAAAAATACGACTAAAGCAAAAAAAAAAAAAAATAGGTGCGCCCGAGCAGGGACTTGAACCCTGGACCGTTGGATTAAAAGTCCAACGCTCTACCGACTGAGCTACCCGGGCGATAGGCTACGTGGCACCAATACCATAAACGAGCTCATGGGCGTTGGGAGCTGGCTGGCCTTCCTAGATATTATTTTATCGATCAATTAAAGGAGAAGGGCGACGACAAAGGAATATCAATAGTAGTCTAAGCTTTGAATTTGTTTTCCCCTGAAAAAATAAGTTTTTTATGTAATATTATGGTTTATGATTAGTTATTTTATATTTCAGAAAATCCGTTTTGTCTATGCGACCTTATGCTTGCGTACAATTTTTTTAAGTAAAAAGAATAAGAGAGAGAACTGTGAAAACTGGGTCCAGATCAGTGTTACCTCTGTCCCATTCCGATTTCAGTATATTTTCTTTCCTTTTTTAAATAAACAAACTCTTCAATACAAATTCAGGTAAAACCAAATTCTTTCGAATTCAACTAAATACACTGAACAATTTTGAATTATAGCAAAAATATCCTACATTTTGAAAAGGAGTCCGAATTCACTGATTTTTAAAAAGATGAGTCCGGAGTCCAGGCGCTGAAAAATTAGTCAAAATGATTCTAAAGCGTCCCGAAAGGTAACACTGGGTACAGTACCAGTTCCAGGCGATTGCCGAATGCAGAGAGAGAGAGAAAAAAAAAAAAAACGAAGTCAGTTCTAGTTGTATATGTAAGTGTTATCCAGACTCCAGAGACAATGGGTTGGGGACGTTCGGACCATAAACAAATCATACTGAGACCCCCAACTCACAATCCTCTTGCCGCTGGCCCCCTCAATTTTTGCCAGGAATCCGCCATTTTGTTTTCCTATCCGTGTACGCCAATTCCTATCCGTTTTGCTTTGCCCACAGTGAAATGTAAAAAGATGAGGTGCGAATGTGTTGGTTGAGAGGATTTTTGACATTTGTCAATAAGAATTTCTATGCAACAATACTAGCGCACCTAAACTTTTTGGGAGCGTAAAATTTAGCTTGTAGGCAAATAACTGTTAATCGGTCGAAGTTGGGGGTCTCAGTATTGTCTCTGGTTCGGACAGAGTATATCTATTATGAGTAGAGACACTCTCGATTTTTTCGTTATCAGTCCTTACGTCTGTGTCACACAGACACTAGAAGTAGATGGATATAAAAGGTACTGTATAAGAGAGGGATAAAAGAGGACAAGCTTTTTTTTGGAAACAGGTACAGGGTGCTCCTTTTAAAAAAGGCAACCATTAACTTGTCATACATTTTTATTAAAAATTAAAAAAGAATTACATGTGTGTTACGCTAAGATATTTTTGATTGTTGTTGGCTTTTTTGATAATTCTATTAAATTTTTTGATAATGTGATACACTCGAAAACGTACATAGAATTTTATAAGAAATTCTTTGTTTTGATTTTTACAGCAAAATAATCAAATTCATTCTGCAATATATTATACATTTCCATTTCAAAATGATTGCAAAAGTATAAATTGGGAAAACGAGAGATACATTCTTTGAAATCAGTGAATATGGAGGCAACACTAGGTTTCTGACTTAATTCCAACTCACACTTGTGTTTTTGACGGTATTTTTTTTTAAATATAGCCCGCAAAATAAAAAATCGCATTTTCACTGCCGAAATCAACAGTTTTATAGTCAGATTCACTCTTTTTTGGTGATTGCATTACAATGTCGGGAAGCTCTAAGGTTTCAGTTGGCTCGCAGTTTCCGTGGGTTGTATCTTCCATGTACCTTACTGAAAATGATCTTTTAAATGCACAAATGAATTGAAACGGAGTCAGTAACTTGTTATTTCCTCCTCGGTTGCGTAAAACAGAGAATTTATTTTCCAGACAATCTTGATTGAGGTTTCTCGTTAAAAGGAACTCAAAACCATCTGCTCTTAAATCACTTGAAATGGCAATGAGAGCATTTATATTCTGCTGCCATCCTTTTAAAAATCGCATTTTCTTAGTTACATTATCAAGAAAAGTAATATTTTGCAGAAATATATTCATACCATTTAAGAAATTGACTTGCTCTTCATTTACGAAAAATTGCCTTCTGTATTTTTTGGGGTCCTTAAATTTAGACGAATTAAAAAGATCGTACAACCTATCTAGTTTTTCGATCATTTCAGCAGTATTGATAGTAGTTGACGATACAGCACCTACACTGGCATGTGTATAAATACCAGCTGAAACTGTTGCACTTAATGTTTGAGTAGCAAGCCTCACACGCATCTTCTGGAAGTAATTTGGAAATATATGTTCGTCTGTTAATTTAGGAGCCAATCTGAATGAACGATTCTTGTCCCACAAGTAGAAATTAACTACGTCATTCCAGTTTACTTTCTTGTTATCAAGTGCAACAATGTCGTATTTCATAAAATTACGCCAGAAGGATTTAAAAAGATGAGGACTGTCAAACGTATAAAATATTTTTGTATTTTCTACATAAAAAAAGGTTCACCCAAGGGAATGCCAAGAAGCCTATTGAGACCAACGAAATTTCCACCTTGATCTGAGTTTACAAGGCGTGGTTTTATGCCTTCTTCGGTCAATTGTTTTACACATGTAAACACAATTTTTTTTAAGTTTTTGCTGGGCAAGCGGAATTGACAAATTGAAATTAAAATTAAAAATTCGGTAAGAAAAAATAATGATTTTAAGCAAGTTTTTCTTATCTCCGTAAATTACGTTTTGCTTACCTTTCACTATTTTTCGGTACAGAAAAATATTTGACTCCCAAATTTTGTTTTTTTCTCTCGACCGCAAGCCAACTTTAAAGTATGTTTTCCCATTTCTTATTGCAATATTTTTATATTCAAAAAACATTTGAACTTTAACTTCATCACTTATTCTCTTATTTTGCACTAACACGCGTCACCCCGTAATGTTGTTTCTTGACTTGTTTCGCAGCACTGATAAGAATGCAAGTCAAAACGCCTTTGGAAATACATTATGAAAAAACGTAAGCACCGCCTACCCCATCTTATAGCAAAACCAGTGTGACCAATTACCATAGAAACTAGAAAATTATGAGTCAAATAATTTTTATTGTTACTGAGCGGAACACAGGATTGCATTATTTTCAGGGAAGTCAAAGCAAAGAAAAAACATTTATTTTCATATTTTCTTCTGAATGGCAATTAAAGATGTTCCTTAATTAGGCGTAATTAGTGCAAAAAAAAATCACTAAAAACCAGCCATAAAACCATTTAAAAATACAAAGCAGGTAGCACTGCACATGAAATGATACACACACCGATGATCAAGTGGTGACGCCTTTAAAAAAGCATTATGAAAAAACCCACGATCGTTCGTCTTACGAAGCGCTCCGCATATAGTGGTACAGGCACAATATAGTGTGTACCCTTTTTTTTACAGGGGTCGTTGTATAAGGGTTAAAACAGATCCGTTCGCGCTTCTCTCACTTATTGTAGGGTTTTTTATGCATTTTTCTTTGTGGTAGAAGGAAATGCATATGTGGAGAGAGTGTCTCTACTCATATTAGATATACTCTGCGTTCGGATTCCTAGTTAAGTAAGTCTGACAGCTGACTGACTAGATGTATACCTATCAGTTTTTATTGGCCCAGAGTGGTCACATGTATAGTTTTTGCAGTTGACGTTTACTGCATGCTCACTCAGTTGACATTTCGTAGAGTCAAATTTAAAATAAACAGATTGGCCTTTGCAGAATTATGAACAGTCAAAAAAGGGCTAGTGAGAGAAAAAGGTGTCATTTCTAAAGCTAAAGCTAAATTTAGAATTTTCGCACGATATTTAACAACCATTAGTTCGCATAACACTAAAATTGTTTTATGTATGATAGGCAATCGCGTTATATTTTAAACATACTTTTTGGAAATATCAAAATGTTTCTAATTTGCGAAGGCCTTTTCCAAATAAAAAAGGGACAAAACCAAACAAAGGCAACGCTGACCGCCGGAATACAAAAACAATTTTCAGCAAAAGTACACTTATTCCTGAAAAAAAAAAAAAAAAAATGATCCACACATACGAATATTTTAAAATTTAACAGATAAAATTCTATGAACGCTGACAGCAACTTTGCCGACAGCGGAAGTGGATAACATTTTTTGGGAGTGTGTTGGTGCGCCGGAATTTTTGAAGTTACGTGACATTTTTCAATAACGCATCCGGCAAACAGACCCTAACCTGATCCAATCCAATCCAAGAAGTGCGATGATCGATGAAGCCGGGCAGTGACATGAACACAAACTGGGACACTGAATGCACGGTGATTTCTATTAAATTTATTGCTCTGCCATATGCGGCGGACTTTCACAAGAAGTCTTTTGGCGCACGTTTTAGAGGACGTCGTATGACCTACCAATATCCACTGCCGCCTTATATGCGTTCCTGCACTGATTTAAGAAAATGATGGTAGGATAGCTGTCAAAGACAGTTTCGACGAGCTCTCCGACGTTACGACGTACGAGCTATGGTCTAAATACATATTATGTGAAGATCGAACAAGGCGGTCTTAACTCCAAAGTATGACAGAAGCACGTCCTTAGTTTGACAATTTGTGAAGAAAGTGTAGACTGTTTTAATTTGCAAACAGATATACACAGCGACTTAGACCTTCCGCTTTAATGCGTCAATATTATGTAAACTCAATATGTAAACGCAAACATTTCACTTCACCCACTCATACGTACAATAAACCTGATGAAGCATTAACCATTGATTTTCAAATAAAATCACAATAATACCCTGAAATCCAATACCTTTTATCATACACCATTACCATTACCATTACCACGCACCATCGAGTAATACGCATGCAAATTACTCTCGTATTTGTAAAACGTGCCATACATACACCTTTCATTATCTCCTTATCGAGTATTGGCGCTTGGCGCCCTATTCTTTCTCGGTGAATCCTTTCATCGCAAACCCCTTTTTTATTTGACAATTCACTGTACGCAAGCAAAAATGAGTCTAATGAGTTCCTCAAGCAAGTGATTTCAAAAACAAATTTCGTTCAAATGAACAAAGGCTATAATACGGGTTGGCAGCATATAGGCAGTTAGGTACCCTCCATGAGGTAACCAAAGTTGCGGCCACAATCTCGTCCGCATCCTTGCGTATACAAAGAAAATATCACAATTGCAGCAAATACGATAAAATATATACAATTTTAAGGCGTATTATTACCTCGAACAGGGAACGTGCCTCGAATGCAAAATTGGCTCGAAGCTGGAGCGGATACGTGGAGTACATATATTTCGGAATTCCCAAAAGCAAGTTGCAATTCAGCTGACGGGCTGTGCCGATGCTGGAGATTGGGGAATATGGCTCGCATTAGCACAGCACAAGGAGTCTCTATTGTTGCGCACAAGAGTTCCATTCGGATTGATGTAGTCACGTCGAGATTGAGTTTTAATAAATTGAATGCTGCATCGGGGATACTGATGGCAGGGAATTTTGGCTACCGCTTCTTTCTAAGTCATGAAAATGCAATGAGGATTTGACTTAAGCAGCGATTCACTTGAATCACAAGAATGGGCATGACGGGCATGATGGGCCTATAGGTTTTGTAACCGAATAAGTTTAAAACGTGTCTCTGTACTAGAAGAGTCCAGAATAAAATCTGTACCACCGCCAGAGCCAGTTCCAGTTTTTTGTTTGTTCTAGGTGGGCCAAAAGAGATCACCCAATTGGAAGATGCTCTTATTTTTGCAAACGGCCACCAATGTCAAATCTGTTTTGACATTACATTTGTGGACTAGACAGATGTAGAATACAAGTGAATAAGCCAAGGAGCGATACACTCCCCCAAGAACGCGGAATAATCGTGTCTACTTTTTTGCGTAACAATTCGTCGTAGTGTTGGCGCAGCGCGAATTCCGTCGCCGATTCCACGGCCGTCCGACACCGACTGCGCAAACCATGCGCTGTTTGGCCACCAACCTTAAAGAGTATGGGACCACACGAGACGTTACCAAGAGTAGCCGGCCCCGGAGCGCCCGTTGTGCCGAGAATATCGCCGCTGTTGATGACGATGTCGAGCTGTCGCTGGAAACATCGACCAGACGCCGTGCCTCGCAATTAGCCATCAGCCGGTCGTCTCTAAGGCGAATTTTGGTCAAAGACTTGCGCATGTTCCCGTACAAAGTCCAGTCCGTGCATCAGCTGTTGCCTGTCGACCGCCAAACGCGTGTAACCTACGCCCAAGCCATCCTCAATCTCGAGGACGAAGTGGACGATTTTTCGACCAAAATCATAATGAGTGACGAGGTTCATTTCCACCTCATCGGGTACGTGAACAAGCAAAACTATCGCTCCTGGGGCACCGAAAATCCACGAGTAATGCACGAGGAGCCATTACACCCGTTCAAAGTTACAGCATATGGTGCGCTGTTCACGCTGGAGGAGTCATCGGGCCATTTTTTTTTTTTTTTTTGGGAACGTCGCTGGTCAAACGACAACAGTGGACAGTGCGCGCTATAGGGCCTTGTTAACCGAGTTTTTTCTGCCGCAATTGGACGAATTAGGACTGGAGGACATGTGGTTCCAACAGGACGGAGCTACAGCACACACCGCGCGAGCCACAACCGATATTCCGAAGGCGGCGTTCCCGGGTCGCCTCATCTCTCGTTTTGGCGATTTGCACTGGCCCGCAAGATCGCCCGATTTAACCGTTCCAGACTTTTTTTTGTGGGCTTTTTTTTAAGTCCCGTGTTTACGTGAGCAAGCCCGAGACCCCAGAAGCCCTCAAGGACAACATTCGACACGCGTGCGAGAATCTGTCGCCCGAAGTTCTCGCCGAAGTGATGAAAAATGCCATAAAACGAGCCCGTATGGTAATCATTTTGGCGCCCATTTTGGCCGATATCGTCTTCTCGATTTGACCAATAAAATTCTAAAGGTTCAAATAAACATAATCAGAATCGGAGTTTTTCATTTAGAAAAAAAATGAGAGCCAAACAACATCGGATGAGTGATGACTTCTTTTGGCCCACCTTGTATATGTTGATCGCAAAATATTTATAGCTCTCCCTTCCCATTAGCGGCCCACTCTAAATTCCCCCAACATAAATCACTTCTTCAATTTGAACCTCGACGTAACCCTAAAGGACATTTACGTTGCACCTAGTTTGGACAGCAATCAAGGGACTCATTTGCCAAACTCTAATAAACCAAAAAAGGGCCAGCTTAATAATGTGACCGAAAAAGTATTACTACTATTACAAAAAGACCAAATCACCATACGTATATCTGTGTATAACAGGATCACGGGGGAAATTAATTTTCTTGTCGTGCATTACTTCCATGCCATTTGACATCAAATGACTCTTAACCAAATATTCCCCAACATGCTCAACTGAATTCAATTAACAAGAATTAGACGGCACAAAACAAAATTGTGTTCCCTCCTCCCTCAAGACATATTGTCAATGTTGTCATCCCGTCATCCCTCTGTACAGCCCGTCACCATTCACCTGTGCCATAAAGCTCTGCCAGCTGCCAGCATTGTTGTACCTATATTTGTTACATCTTTTTTCATGTTGTTTATAGCCCTCATTACTCAGTTAGTGAGTGAACCCATCAAGCATTGAGACACAACAAGGATAATTTTAATTGCATCCAACACAGAAATTTACTTAATCCTCGCTCCCCAATGTGGTGATTATTTTTTTCTTTTCTGTTTTTCTTCTTCTCGCTTCCACTCAACTGAATAAAGGACTATTGTGGTGGCGGTGGGTGGCCCTTCGCTTTCTGCATACACCCACTGATTATGATGAGAAAAATACGCTATTTTGCGACAAAAAAAGGGAGAAGATTCGTACACGCTATACGTAAGAAGTGGAACAAAGGAAAAAAAAAAAAAAACATCTCTTATTGTTCTACCTCATGAATTTTCTCATTATGTCCTTCGTACAATAGTAGGCTATTGGGATAAGGACAACAGAACGCGGGGACGCCTATTTGTTGCGTAGTTGGTTGTTGTGACTTCTTGATGGTTACACCAATTCAAGTTAACAAAGAGTGATGGTGCGGGACTGGGCCAAAGTGTAATTTAAGGAAAATAAATGAAATGTTGCAACAACTGCAGCCTTTGTGCGGCTATTGACATTTAAATAAATAATTAACAGGGGTTGTCGTGCTTTTGTGTGAAAGGCGTTGGTCTTTGCTGATTCCAGACAGACATGCTTAAATCAGACAGTTCGCTGATAGGAACAACCTTGTGTTGGGGAAATGCAAGTCAACGAACCAAAATAGTAGGTTAGTTAGTTAGTAAAATAGTTAGTAAGCTTGCGAAGTTTCCGTACACTTTTTTAGTATTTATTATGAAATAAGCGGAAAGAAACTTATATCATTCGAAAGATACTGTGCCATAGATGTGCACAAACAAATCGTGGGTATATGTCGCCATTAAGACTGGTAAAATTAAGATAACCATTCCCTCTAAAAATGAGCAAATTATTGCAACCATTTTGGTGACATTCAATTTGTGTCCGCCATATTGCCATGGAAACGAACATTTTTCGACAAAAATCTTTTGCTCTAAATTTTCATAGTGATAATCCGGAGTAAGACAATTTACAGAGGGGCGTATTTTTTCGGTATGTAGATATCGCTTTTTCGCTCATTCCCGCTCATTAAAAAAGGATGATATTGCAGAAGCTTTTTCGAAACCGTGCAGATGTTGAACAATCCAAGCCGCTGTTATCTTAGCCTCCGAACAGACGCTTTCTTGGCATTTTGTTTAAATCAGCTTTCACACTGCCAATCTGGGCAGAACTGTTGCTGACAATATTGCACACGACACGAGATTAACTCCAGTGGATCTTTGAGTCAATTAAAAACCAAAAAGTTGGATTATTTTCCATCCTACCTACTCTTAGAAGCCATTTATATTTTTTGCACCATATTCTTAGCAATACGCTTTTAATAAAAAAATGGTATTCGCTGGTGCATCATTACCTATCAAAAGATAAAGATAGACTCCTTGCAGCGTTGCCAGAAGATCAAAATATTTGCCCCCAGATAAATCGGGAAAACTCCAGATTTGGTAATTTTTTTCAAAACAACCGCAACTTTTTGTCATTATTTGTATTAACTTTTTTTAAAGTAGGAGTTTAGAATTTGAAACGCTGATTTATACACAGCTATTGGCACAATGTAATGATACAGTTATTGACATATCTTTTACATGGTACTTTGATTCGTTTATCTGAAATTATACATTTTGAATGCAGCGATTTAAAATTGAAAAGCATAGCTAGCTAATATCAACTAAATATTTATTTAGAGAAAGAAACTACAATTGACACCCTCCAACAGCATAATTATAGACACGGTGTCAACTTTTGTATTCCCATAGAAGGCAATTATTCATGTCAATAAAAGGAATTGACCAAATACTAATACCATAGTTGACACCCCATTTATTTAATTAAAAATCAGTAGAAAAAAAAGTTTAACATAAAAGATTATAGGTGAAAGCATGATCTTTTGCAAGAAATGAAAAATTTGATCATGATTGTATAAAATAAATCATATAAAGTCGCTTACTTGTTTTAGTTCCTTAAGGAATTGTTCTTGTTTCTGCGCACGAATTAAGAGCCACGAACCTTTGATTTTACTATTTTTACCTGACTGCAAATTTGCACTACACTGATAGTCTCTCACAGCGCAATTAAGCACGAGAGAAAAAGAATAAATGATTTTAAAAAAACCGTTACTGGAATTGCGCCGCATTTAAACCAGTGAGACCTTGTGTTTGAAAAGGATGTCAACAATTGTATCGAAATTTTACTGTATCAATAATTGTATACGTTACGCTAATTGCCGCTGGCAAATAAAGCTTTGGAGGATCGATCGATTATTTGAAAGCATTTTAAAATAACACACATACACATTCATCCTCGTTTGTCATGCTCAATTTCGACGCATTTGGCTGTGAACAGAACGAAGAATGTCCTACCTACCTACCTGTTTTTTGAGTTTTCGGTGTGATATTTTGCGTAGTACATCATATTGAAACAAAAATGAAAATTTGTTTCAACCGTACCCATACCAGGGTCGGTTGAAGTTGTTGGGGTCAGTTGAAACATGAACACAATCTTCCATTGTTACATATTTAATTAATTTTTTATTTTAAATAATAGTTTTGTTTGACAATATTCATCACGTCATTGTTTTATATAGAACTAGCTGTACCCTGCGCGCGTTGCAACGCCATCAACTAAAATAAATTTGAAGGAAAGACATTACACAAATATTCAATTCATTATTTGAGTCATTAGTTCTGTTTCTTTACTTTTAAATCTTACGAATTTTTACTAATTCTTACGAATTTTTACTCAGTGACGTTCCTTAACTCGAAAAGTTCGTCAAAGAGAGCGTCATTGAGACAGCACGATGTTACCCCTCAACAAATTTCTTAGTGTAAGAAGTGGAAAAGCTGTCAGACACCTTACAATTAACAGCTGATTTGAAATTTGTTGTCCTATTTGGCATATTATGCGTGAATTGGTTTTCATTTCTTAGGTATTTAAATAGTATCAAGTGTTAACCAACAGTGTGATCGACTTCTTCCCTACTGTAATGAGTGGTGAAATCCCAGCCACTCATGTTTGAACTACGTATTATTTAGAGTAGATCCTGCACATGCAGCTCGACTGGGTGAAGTTGGTGGATGGAGTAGACATATTCATTCCATATCGACGGTGATGGGCGCTCGGTCGAGTTCGCGAGGTGTGCGGGGAATAAAACGTGTGCGGTTTATACAAGATCAACAGGCGGTAAAATAAAATTAAATGTTCTCCTCAAGATTATTTTCTTAAGTGGCGGCGACAGAATTTCGTAAAAAGGGACAATCTCTGCCACGTAATTTTTAATGCAGTGGCGCTTTTCCTTTTATCGAATGCTTGTAGTTCAATCAGTACTAACTCTTCCACATACTCGGATTCATCCAAAAGAAGTTCGATGCCCATGTAAGTAGCATGGATTCTCCAAATTAAATCCACACACTTGCAACGATTGTCGAATGACAGATACGCGTCAGGATCATAGGGATATGCGACAATAGTACGTCTTCACCTTTGAATTTTCCAGTAAAAATTGTTGCCTCTATAACATTGTTCATCATTTTCTTGACTCAGAGTCTGGACCCGTTGCAAAGTCGTGGTGGATTTATGTTTCGAAGAAGAATGATGGGTACGCCAATTTTCAATGTAAGAAAGTGCGGTGGAATGCCTGGGAAATCAAGCGAATTCAAGAATTCAGTTGGATAGTTGACAACTTCGTCTTGATTCACCACACTATCGATGGACTTATAGTTGTCGTTTCGCCAGGTATTCCATTCTGTATAGTGAAGTTGATGGTATTGACATCGATGCTTTTGGCTGCTAATATAGCACGCGTACTGAGCCACTGATAATTTCTGTAAATGATGCCATAAAACTGATGATTTGAGACATGGATTATGTTCATCAGCGGGTGTTGAACGGTATAACCGACAGTATTTGTCGAAAATCACCAGACAATAAAATGAGTGCACCTCCGAAGATCCGTGCGTGTCCACTCAAATCTCGCAGTGTACGATCAAGCACTTCCAATGCTTTGTTGTGAGACATTGTACACTCGTCCGAAATGATTTGACACGTTGGAAGTACTTTGAACATTCGAGAGTTTTTGCTGATGTTGCATGTTGGGGCCTCAGTGTTTTGCAAATTCAACGGCAGTTCCAAAGCTGAATGCGCTGGTTGGCCACCATCCAAAAGAGTTCCCGCAATTCCAGATGATGCTATGGCCAGTGCAATATTATTTTGTGATCGTATGGTTGCCAAAATGAGTGAAAGAAGAAAAGTCTTGCCTGTACCTCCGGGCGCATCTATGAAGAACAGTCCACCGCTTTGTTCTGCGATTGCACGCACAATTCTGTCATCATACGCAATGCGTTGTTCTGGAACCAACTGCGGAAGATTTGTTTGAAGTAATATCCCCAGTTCGACAGAATCAAAGTGTGTTTCCCTTTGCAAATCACGATCGAAAAGGTCGTTGGCAAACATGTGTCTTCAATCAAAATCAATGCCTCATATCATAATACACGTTTGGTGTGAATTGAATGTTCGGATTTTGATTCGCAGCGCGCAAACGATGTAGAATATTCACAGGTATACTCCTGGGCCAAAAGCTAAGAACTCAATCGATTCGGTGGCTTTCGAAATTTAAGATTCTTATTGTTTCTTTTTTTTTTTTTTTTTTTTTTGAGCGGTGCCACGCCTTGTTGTCCAATTTTGACGAATATTCACAGGTATTTTGGTAAATTGGACAAATGGGAGTGGCACGGCCCATCCAAAAAAAAAAAGCTTAAGACTTATATCTCATGAACCAATACACCTACAAAGACCGTATATACGTACGTACGAACCATGGTATGCGAAATTTCCAGAATCAAAATCGGTTCAAGCATTACAGAGAACATTGGCGACAAACACAATACAACTTATTTTTATATATATAGATAGATAGATATAGGTTAAATTTAGGTTAAATTTAAGTTAAATTTTAGTTTAATTAAGGTTATATTTAGGTTAAATTAAGTTACATTTAAGTTAAATTTAAGTTACATTTAAGTTACATTTTAGTTAAATTTAGGTTATATTTAGGTTACATTTAAGTTAAATTTAAGTTACATTTAAGTTAAATTTAGGTTGAATTTAAGTTACATTTAAGTTAAATTTAAGTTGCATTTAAGTTACATTTAAGTTAAATTTAGGTTACATTTAAGTTAAATTTAGGTTGAATTTAAGTTACATTTAAGTTAGATTTAAGTTGCATTTAAGTTACATTTAAGTTAAATTTAGGTTATATTTAGGTTACATTTAAGTTAGATTTAAGTTACATTTAAGTTAAATTTAGGTTGAATTTTAGTAACATTTAAGTTAAATTTAAGTTGCATTTTAGTTACATTTAAGTTAAATTTAAGTTACATTTAAGTTACATTTTAGTTACATTTAAGTTACATTTAAGTTAAATTTAAGTTACATTTAAGTTAAATTTAGGTTATATTTAGGTTACATTTAAGTTAGATTTAAGTTACATTTAAGTTAAATTTAGGTTGAATTTTAGTAACATTTAAGTTAAATTTAAGTTGCATTTTAGTTACATTTAAGTTACATTTTAGTTACATTTAAGTTAAATTTAAGTTAAATTTAGGTTATATTTAGGTTACATTTAAGTTAAATTTAGGTTGAATTTAAGTTACATTTAAGTTAAATTTAAGTTGCATTTAAGTTACATTTAAGTTAAATTTAGGTTACATTTAAGTTAAATTTAGGTTGAATTTAAGTTACATTTAAGTTAAATTTAAGTTGCATTTAAGTTACATTTAAGTTAAATTTAGGTTATATTTAGGTTACATTTAAGTTAGATTTAAGTTACATTTAAGTTAAATTTAGGTTGAATTTTAGTAACATTTAAGTTAAATTTAAGTTGCATTTTAGTTACATTTAAGTTAAATTTAAGTTACATTTAAGTTACATTTTAGTTACATTTAAGTTAAATTTAAGTTACATTTTAGTTACATTTAAGTTACATTTAAGTTACATTTAAGTTACATTTAAGTTACATTTAAGTTAAATTTAAGTTACATTTAAATTACATTTTAGTTTCATTTAAGTTAAATTTAAGTTACATTTAAGTTACATTTTATTTACATTTAAGTTACATTTAAGTTACATTTTAGTTACATTTAAGTTACATTTAAGTTAAATTTAAGTTACATTTAAGTTACATTTTAGTTACATTTTAGTTACATTTAAGTTACATTTAAGTTACATTTAAATTACATTTTAGTTGCATTTTAGTTACATTTAAGTTACATTTAAGTTACATTTAAGTTACATTTAAGTTACATTTAAGTTACATTTTAGTTACATTTAAGTTACATTTAAGTTAAATTTAAGTTACATTTAAGTTACATTTTAGTTACATTTTAGTTACATTTAAGTTACATTTAAGTTACATTTTAGTTACATTTTAGTTGCATTTTAGTTACATTTAAGATACATTTAAGTTACATTTAAGTTACATTTTAGTTACATTTTAGTTATATTTTAGTTACATTTTAGTTACATTTTAGTTACATTTAAGTTAAATTTAAGTTACATTTTAGTTACATTTTAGTTACATTTTAGTTACATTTAAGTTACATTTTAGTTACATTTTAGTTACATTTTAGTTACATTTAAGTTACATTTTAGTTACATTTAAGTTACATTTTAGTTACATTGAAGTTACATTTTAGTTACATTTAAGTTGCATTTTAGTTACATTTAAGTTACATTTTAGTTACATTTAAGTTACGTTTTAGTTACATTTTAGTTACATTTTAGTTACATTTAAGTTACATTGAAGTTACATTTTAGTTACATTTTAGTTACATTTAAGTTACATTTAAGTTAAATTTAAGTTACATTTAAGTTACATTTTAGTTACATTTTAGTTACATTTAAGTTACATTTTAGTTACATTTTAGTTGCATTTTAGTTACATTTAAGATACATTTAAGTTACATTTAAGTTACATTTTAGTTACATTTTAGTTATATTTTAGTTACATTTTAGTTACATTTTAGTTACATTTAAGTTACATTTAAGTTACATTTTAGTTACATTTTAGTTACATTTTAGTTACACTTTAGTTACATTTTAGTTACATTTAAGTTACATTTTAGTTACATTTTAGTTACATTTTAGTTACATTTAAGTTACATTTAAGTTACATTTTAGTTACATTGAAGTTACATTTTAGTTACATTTAAGTTGCATTTTAGTTACATTTAAGTTACATTTTAGTTACATTTAAGTTACGTTTTAGTTACATTTTAGTTACATTTTAGTTACATTTAAGTTACATTGAAGTTACATTTTAGTTACATTTTAGTTACATTTTAGTTACATTTTAGTTACATTTAAGTTACATTTAATTTACATTTTAGTTACATTTAAGTTACATTTTAGTTACATTTTAGTTACATTTTAGTTACATTTTAGTTACATTTTAGTTACATTTAAGTTACATTGAAGTTACATTTTAGTTACATTTTAGTTACATTTTAGTTACATTTTAGTTACATTTTAGTTACATTTAAGTTACATTTAAGTTACATTTAAGTTACATTTTAGTTACATTTTAGTTACATTTAAGTTACATTTAAGTTACATTGAAGTTACATTTTAGTTACATTTTAGTTACATTTTAGTTACATTTTAGTTACATTTAAGTTACATTTAAGTTACATTTTAGTTACATTTAAGTTACATTTTAGTTACATTTAAGTTACGTTTTAGTTACATTTTAGTTACATTTTAGTTACATTTAAGTTATATTGAAGTTACATTTTAGTTACATTTAAGTTACATTTTAGTTACATTTTAGTTACATTTTAGTTACACTTTAGTTACATTTTAGTTACATTTAAGTTACATTTTAGTTACATTTTAGTTACATTTTAGTTACATTTTAGTTACATTTTAGTTACATTTAAGTTACATTTTAGTTACATATTAGTTACATTTAAGTTAAATTTAAGTTACATTTTAGTTACATTTAAGTTACATTTAAGTTACATTTTAGTTACATTTTAGTTACATTTTAGTTACATTTAAGTTACATTTAAGTTACATTTTAGTTACATTTTAGTTACATTTAAGTTACATTTTAGTTACATTTTAGTTACATTTTAGTTACATTTAAGTTACATTTAAGTTACATTTAAGTTACATTTTAGTTACATTTAAGTTAAATTAAAGTTACATTTTAGTTACATTTTAGTTATATTTAAGTTACATTTTAGTTACATTTTAGTTACATTTTAGTTACATTTTAGTTACATTTAAGTTACATTTTAGTTACATTTTAGATACAATTTAGTTACATTTTAGTTACATTTTAGTTACATTTTAGTTACATTTTAGTTACATTTTAGTTACATTTTAGTTACATTTTAGTTACATTTTAGTTACATTTTAGTTACATTTTAGTTACATTTTAGTTACATTTTAGTTACATTTTAGTTACATTTTAGTTACATTTTAGTTACATTTAAGTTACATTTAAGTTACATTTTAGTTACATTTTAGTTACATTTAAGTTACATTGAAGTTACATTTTAGTTACATTTTAGTTACATTTTAGTTACATTTTAGTTACATTTTAGTTACATTTAAGTTACATTTAAGTTACATTTAAGTTACATTTTAGTTACATTTAAGTTACATTTTAGTTACATTTTAGTTACATTTAAGTTACATTGAAGTTACATTTTAGTTACATTTTAGTTACATTTTAGTTACATTTTAGTTACATTTTAGTTACATTTAAGTTACATTTAAGTTACATTTAAGTTACATTTTAGTTACATTTAAGTTACATTTTAGTTACATTTAAGTTAAATTTAAGTTACATTTTAGTTACATTTAAGTTACATTTAAGTTACATTTTAGTTACATTTTAGTTACATTTTAGTTACATTTTAGTTACATTTAAGTTACATTTAAGTTACATTTTAGTTACATTTAAGTTAAATTTAAGTTACATTTTAGTTACATTTTAGTTACATTTAAGTTACATTTTAGTTACATTTTAGTTACATTTTAGTTACATTTTAGTTACATTTTAGTTACATTTTAGTTACATTTTAGTTACATTTTAGTTACATTTAAGTTACATTGAAGTTACATTTTAGTTACATTTTAGTTACATTTTAGTTACATTTTAGTTACATTTTAGTTACATTTAAGTTACATTTAAGTTACATTTAAGTTACATTTTAGTTACATTTAAGTTACATTTTAGTTACATTTTAGTTACATTTTAGTTACATTTAAGTTAAATTTAAGTTACATTTTAGTTACATTTTAGTTACATTTAAGTTACATTTAAGTTTTATTTTAGTTACATTTTAGTTACATTTTAGTTACATTTGAGTTACATTGAAGTTACATTTTAGTTACATTTTAGTTACATTTTAGTTACATTTTAGTTACATTTAAGTTATATTTAAGTTACATTTAAGTTACATTTTAGTTACATTTAAGTTACATTTAAGTTACATTTAAGTTACATTTAATTTACATTTTACTTACATTTTAGTTACATTTTAGATACATTTAAGTTACATTTAAGTTACATTTTAGTTACATTTAAGTTACATTTTAGTTACATTTATGTTACATTTAAGTTACATTTAAGTTACATTTTAGTTACATTTAAGTTACATTTAAGTTACATTTTAGTTACCTACATTTAAGTTTTATTTTAGTTACATTTTAGTTACATTTTAGTTTCATTTAAGTTACATTTTAGTTACATTTAAGTTACATTTTAGTTACATTTTAGTTATATTTTAGTTACATTTAAGTTACATTTTAGTTACATTTTAGTTACATTTGAGTTAAATTTAAGTTACATTTTAGTTACATTTTAGTTACATTTAAGTTAAATTTAAGTTACATTTTAGTTACATTTAAGTTACATTTAAGTTAAATTTAAGTTACATTTAAGTTACATTTTAGTTACATTTAAGTTACATTTTAGTTACATTTTAGTTATATAAAGAGGTTATGTTTGTTTGGGGAAGGTGATCTCCGGAACTACCGAACCGATTTCAAAAATTATTTTACTAATAGAAAGCTACGGGATAGAGTATTGCGATAGGCTACTTTATTTTTTTTATTTTTCCATTTTAGATTTTGTTGATTTTCTGCGTTATTTATTTTGACTTTTCTATATCAAAAATTAATTAGAAAACTACGTACCTACTATGTGCGAAATTTTTTTCTTTTTTTTTTCAAAAAGTAGATTGATAAAATCGAGATAAAATTACTGTATTATAAGTTGGTCAACAGTGATGGTTTGTTTTTGATTTTATGCATCGCACAAAAGTTTCATTGCGTTTATACAGTTGATAACGTAAAAATTAAATGTAAAAAGTTTAAACGCGGACAAAATAATTATTGAAAAGCAAATTTCAGTGATTTTTAAAAAAATGCCAAGACGAATGCGCGCACATATTGGCCAATGAACAAGGCAAGCAAGTCAACAAAAAATATCAACGAAGCCAAACTACAGAAGAAAGCGATAAGTGGGACATCACATGGCATAGGACCAGATCAACAGTAGGAAAACTGAGAGTGCAAGTAATGAAAACTGCGTCAAATCTTACTGCTGCTGGGATGGAAACAAGATCAAATCGGAGTGGCAAGATGCGCGTCATTGCTGACATTCGAACGACTGGCATTTCAGTAGAAAGAACAGAAAACTATGTCGGTGATGCGATTTTCGATATTGGAGCGATGACTATAATTGTTTGCCACCATTAAAACGCGCTAAAAAACTGCTGTGCGAGTGGCAAAGTAAAAGTAGCACCTGCGGAGCAATTTGAATCGGAGGATTTTCTAAAGAACATTTGACAGTACAACTGCTGTTTTCGTATGAATACATTGGGAACAAAAATTATAAAAAAAACTGGTTTCATGCCGACTGGCAGGGCAATATTTTCTCTTATACATCATGTACACATTTTCTAACAATGGCACGGGATTTTACGCCGCAAAATTCGGATTAACAGATTCAAGGCCAAATTTACCATCGGATGGATGCCTTTTTGCCAGTAAATGAGGACTTACAGCAAAGTTCGCAGGTGTACTTCATTTTGTCGGGGGATGATCAAGCCGATAGGCGTTACAGAGTGAACAAACAGGAGTGACAAAAAACATAACTCGACAATTGCAACCATTATTATAATGCAATCAACGCTTTCATTACAATGTTTAAAACGGCGATAGAGAAAATGAACTTAGAAGATCGCAGATTTGTCTTCAATCCTGATAAAGGAACCGCACTTTGGAAAAAATAGAATGTATAGGAAACGGGTGGCATCACTTCCAATACAAGAAAAATTATTTAAAATTTTTAATTTTCTAATTCGGATGTTCCGGACTTACCGCTTCACAATTTGAAATTAAAATTCGGCTCAATTATCATTTTGTTGAACAACCTTAGGGCATGGGGATTTTTATACATATATCAAACTCCTCAAGTTGTGTGAATAAAATGGCCCTTAATGCACCGGAACGTTGTATCGGATCGCGTTTGATATGATTGTGAAGAATCTCAAATCAAATGTCATGTAATCACGATTTTGAGTTTAAAAGGCAAACATTGTCATATCGCGGACTCCGCTTACTCAGAACGATTTGGCATTTGAGTGTCTGTTTGTTTCAGTCTTGCTTCATGATCCTTTCTCGTTTATTCCCTCTCTGAATCTGTATATCGGTGTATATTGTAGACTTTCTGGTTCTTCTAATTTCGTTAAAATAATATAAAAGAATAAAAAAATAATTAAACACATTGTTTCAACCGTCCCCTTTAAGTAAAAAAAATCTATAAAATAACGAAAACAACACTGACACGTTCAAAATAGTCACCATACTGTACTCTACACTCTTTACTGCATACAAAAAAATAGGCACAGCAATCTCGCATCGATAGAAACCCCAGTAAAATGAAAAATAACCAAACAAAAATACTTACTTTTGATAGTCTAAATAGAACATAAGCTCTCACTTAAAACTGAACTGCCGAACGAACGATGCATGACTGCTATTCGTCTACGGACTTGTTTTTGCTTCATTCACCCCTAATACTCATAGAGACTGCGCGTATGGCTCACGAGATATTCCTGTTGTTTCAACCGTCCTGTGTTTCAACCGTACCCAGTCTCCCCTACTAACAGTTTGTTTTATACCCAAAAACTGTTTCTTGTTTCCAAAAACAAACGCATTCTTATTAATAAGAAATACAACTTAGTCAATTTTTGTCAATTTGATAAGAGCATTTTGTTGCACCTATATTGATAGAGAAATTGTATTGTTTTAAAACCCTACCAACGTTTCATTTTTTGGTTTTGAGTTGTTTTCCTTTTTATATAAACGTTTCTCGAGTGATGGCCTAGGCAGGCGCTTAATACTTTTTTTCCTTACGAAGAGCCGGATGATTTGAGTTTTAAATTTCGAATTAAATTTGAAAGCATGCAGCAGAAGCAGTGGCATTGCCCAGCAATGACAGCCTTTTCGTTGGCGCTTATTTCCGAGAATAATAGAAATCGTATGGACCGGAGACAAATTTATAGAAAAAACAGCTAGCAAAAACACAAATGCCGTCTTCAAACTTGCGCCAATAGTGAATTATGGGAATCTGAATACAAACCACAGGCTGTGAAATCTTATGGGAAAGTCGAAATGGATCTGTCAAAATCAAATACACAGTCGAAAGTATCCTTTTCAATTTCCAAATACGACAACGATCACTGCCCAATATGCCCCATTATCAATGGCTGATAACAATCGCAACGTTCAGTTGGTGCCTACGCACTAACTTTAACTACATGCGAGTGCCGAAACCTGGCTGGTATTAAAAAAACCATCACATAGTTAATTTTGATAAAATTTGAGAGTCCATTTTCAATCTCGGTTTCTGAGAGTTATATATTTTATTTAACAGAACTTTGTCTCGTGACCGTGTACCTTTGCGCATCTGTTCAAACATTACAAGGATTTTACGTTGTACAGGAATTCCATTTTCCACTAACCACATGCGAAAGCATACACAGAGATAGTTCTGAGAGCTGAAAATTGTACGCATTCTAAAAAAATGACCACATTTCAGTTTATCATTGTCCCGGTAACGTATGCCCATGCCCAATGCCCATGCCCATATGTGTGCATCTCACGTTTTGTTAAACATTAGGATAGGACATTGCAGGTCAACAGAAGGTTTCTATTTAAATATCACTTTCCTTTTATACGACAACCACTACCACTACCATCATGTCCAGCGTAAGCGGAACTCGCCCGGTCAGGTATTTGAAAAGAGCGACAACGGACGTTGACACTCTGTCCGGCATTCAAACATTCGCTCCCATCCTGCGACATTTCACATCACAGATGACCAGGACCACGAAACGATATTGTACATGAACGATTCCTGATGTATACCCACTAATGGTGCCCTGAATTTATATGGTCTGCGTTTACTTTTTGAATAGTACAATAAACGGTTGAGTGACAACGGAATTCCGTTCATCTATCTGTCGGCGGCAAAACAAAACAAAAAAATTCGACAGAAACCAAAAATAGAGTTTTGTAATAAGCGGGTTCCCCGTCATTTCCCTTTGTTGTAATTTTACGGTACGATGCTGCCACAGGTCGTAGGTGAACTCGTTGCTGATAGTATGGTGTTGAAATTCGTCACTTAGGTGATGGCGACTGTATGTATTTTTCTCTATAGGCTTTGGGTGCGGACTCTGATGAAAAAATTTGTTGGTCCTTTGAATTGCCTACAAAAGAGGTAGTAATGGTACATTTTGGTTATTTTAAATAGAGAGGGAACCTTCCTTAAGGACGTGCACTCTAATTATACGTCTTCTTGGAATAGGGTTGCCAGATTAAAATAAAAACGAAAAGGGGGACATCGTGAGTCTTCTACGGGGGACAACTGTTCAAAAAGGGGGACAAACTTTTTTTTTTGTAATACCAGAGTCAACAAAATGTGAAATAAAAATACGTTTCATTAGACACATGTATTTTTTTTCCAACACTGGTTATATGAAGACTTTCTTTTTTTGTTGGTTTTTCCTTGGGTTCGCACATTTTTCTAAAGTAAATTGTTTTTTCAAAACAAAAACTGAAAAAGAGACAGATGACAGTAGAAAACAAAAACGTTCAGGAGAACAAATTTAGCACGTGAAGTGGGATGTAGTTCGTGAGTGGCATTCAGCTTTGAAAGTTTTTTTGTACTTTAAATAGATGGATCAATCATCTGTCCTAGGACAAAACGTCACTATTGATAGCAACAATTTCGAGGTAGTTAAGGAGTCCACCTACCTCGGAGTAAACATAAACTCCACAAATGACACAATAGTGAAGATTCGGCGAAGTATTACCCTAGGAAACCGTTGCTACTTCGGTTTGGCAAAACAACTGGGCTCAAAACTCCTAACTCGAAGGACGAAATGTGTGCTCTACAAGACCCTTATCTTGCCAGTCCTGCTTTATGGCGCCGAGTGCTGGACCATAGGCAAGAAGGGAGAGCTGATACTGGGCTCCTTCGAAAGAAAAATTCTTCGGCGGATTTTTGGTCCTGTGTGCGAGAAGGGCGAATGAAGGAGAAGATACAACCTCGAACTCTATGAGCTGTACCAAGATGTGGATGTAGTCCAAAAAGCCAAAACACGTCGACTACATGGGCTCGGCCACATCGAGCGAATAGACAAATAATGCTCCGGCTAAGAGGATCTTCAAATCCCAGCCCCCAGGTTCGAGAAGACAAGGAAGACCGAGCCTCCGTTTCAAAGACCAAGCCATCGCGTATGCCAGAGCGCTTGGTCTGGACAACTGGAAGCAGCGTGACCGGGATCGTAGCGGATGGTAGGCTTCAATGTCTAAGGCAGAGATTCTTCACATGTCGGGAGCCCGATAAGTAAGTAAAGTCAAATGGATGTGTTCACAGAGAATCTTTTTAAAAATGTTAAAAGAAAGTATTTTCAAAGTTTTGAATTGAATTTTTTCTTTTATTGATGTTCGACTTATAAAGCGGGACAGTGGTTTATATTAGGGGGGATAAACACCATTTTTGTATGAAAAAGGGGGACATCTGGCATCCCTATCTTGGAAGATGGTTTCAGTGCACGTGTAGGTCTAGGTATATCTATCTATTGCCTTTGTATAGTTGCTAAATCGATGATGTATTGTGCACAAAAGTATGACCGACATTGGAAAACGGGGAGAACTTTGTATGAAAGGACCTTACACCTTCAAAAAACTGTTAAACTGATCGCCACGTTGCAGAATTCTCAACACAAAGCGCGATACTACTAATAATCAAAATTTTGTGTCCAGACTAGATCTTACAAACTTCCAATGGCGAAATCTATATACATAATGTATATAAAAGAGACTGACGTCCGTGTGGGCCTTTGCACTCCTAACTCGAGAACGCGATTTTGCAGTTTTTTGGTCTGAATGGATTCGTATTGGCCCAAGGAAGGACATAGACATAAGCTACTTTTTGTCGCGGAAACAAAACTTTAAGGAAAAAAAAAAAAAAAAAAAAAAAAAACATGCGATGCAAGTTTGTATAGGGAACCGCACTTTGAAAAAAAGTAAATAGATGGAAAAACGCGTTGTCACTCTCAATAGATTTTTGTTTATACTTCTGGCTCGCCAAATAAAGAGGCACGTCGACCTAAAGGATCCTATGTGCCGAACAAGAATTATTTAAAATTTTGCTATTCAACGAATTTTGACGGAACGAAGTTCGCCGTGTTGCCCATTGCGAGCTGCGAGCGTGACCTACAAAACATTTAGCCTTTACACTAAATGTTGCAAATGATTAGGTACACAGCATCAACTTGGAGGCGTCTTCAGTCACTCTTATTAAAACAACACTTTTCATAATATCAAGGTAAATTGTATTTCCAGTATTTTTCTATATACATTTAAAAGTCCAACCACTTATGGTTTGCTTGGTGGGTGAGATGGAGTTTCCCACTGCCAATTGTGCCACTCAACGCACTGCTTTTGACTGTCAAGCCAGGCTTCGCCTACTGGACATTTGGCTTCTGCAGCAGGTTGTCCCAATTGCTGACATACCCAGTAGCGGGTTGGATCCCATGTGTTTCGCCAATTCTTGACTGTTAGTTCCTGTTGGGTCTTGCATCCGGGTTGGCCATCGTCATGAACGTGTGGGTCAGCCGCGACCAGACCAACAATCACCAAAAGGATAGCAACTGCAGGAAGAAATAAGTAATCGTCATTAAGAGGGGAGGAGGAGCCTTTCTTGTAGCTACCTACCGTAAAGTTTCATTTTGCGTTCGACAAATAGAAGACACTACTGTCCTAGGAAACAGTTTGACTGTCATATTTGTAGTTGAAATTAGCAACAATTGTTATCGCAAGTTTGAAGCTCTACAATAAAGCCCACTGATTAGCAAAGTCTTTGTGATAAGATCGATTTGCGGGGCCGAATGGTGCAGCTATACTTGGTAAACTTTTTATTGGGTATAGGCGTGCTATGAAAATGCGATGTAGTTTTATTGAATTTCAAGTGCAGCTGTAAGCTAATCCCATCTAAACGTGGTAAATATTTGTTTAATTTATTTGGTATTGATTGCAGTGAAGTACCTACTTGGGAAGTTTCAAGGTCTGTCAAGGTTCTCTATTTGACTCACATGAAGGTGTAGGTAATGTTGAGTCTTGAGTGATCCAAGGTACTTCAGTTGATAGACTATGGGCCTTACCAATAAACATTTTTTGTTTCGACTCTAAATTTGAGTAATTCACTGTGGCTATATTTTCCATACAAATTTCGCAATTGTGAGCTTCCGTAAATCTAAAGTCGAATTTAAAATTTGTTATTAGTAGGTATACAAATAAATTACTTTTTTTTTTAGGACTTACACTCAGTGGCGTAGCAAGGGGGGGCAAGGGGGGCATAGGCCCCGGGCGGCACTTTACCAGGGGCGGCAATTTGGAGCAGTCATTTTTTTTTTAATTTGCAACAATTATAAAATTAACAAAACGGACGCTGCTTCACAGGAAGTAATCAGACATTTCTTGTGTTGCTTAGCAAAAAAAAAAAAAAAAAACATACACACACACAACATTGCAGGTATACTTTTCTATTGTGTTGTATTTTGCTCAAAAGAAGTGAATTGTTGAAATTATTTTATGCTGCATATTCAAGATGATTGAAAAAAAGAAAAAGTGGGCAATATTTGCAAAAAAATAAGTTTTGCCTTGCTGCTATTGCAAAAACAAAAAAAAACAGATCGGCTTTTGGGTAGTCATTTTTGAGACACAATTTAAAAATTGATTTATTCGATTTGTTTGAGGAAATCTAAGTACGGGGTCTTATTGGAAATACGGATATTATATTTAGTATGCATTTTGATCAACATCTTTAGACCGGTTTTTGTAATTACGCAGACATAACCGTATAAAAATTTTGCAATGCTTAGTTTAAAATATATACTATAACTATATAGCTGAAAACTGACTACCTAAAAGTCATTTTTCGGGATGTAAGCATTACTTGGTTTTAAGAGTTTTATCGAAATCAAAATTAGGGTTCTCGAGATATAAGCAGTTTTCAAAAATAGCGTTTTCGGTGATTAATTTTGGTCAAAATCTTTATCGCCGTTTCCCTAGAAAACTAAAGAAAACCAAATTTTCAAAAATCTATTGTACAATAATATAGAAAAAAACTGAGATTGCCATTCAGTTAGAAATGACCATGGATCGTATGAATAAAGCGTAGAAATTGCTTTTACTCAAGCGAAATGTCAAAGTCGAAGCATTTGCTACGTTTCGTATGAATAAAAAACAATTTGAGTTAGTTCCAACTTCTGACATGTTAGAAAAGCGGCGGCACTGACCTTTTACTCAGATCGGTATGAATAAACAAAGCAAATGCTATGCAAATCCTGAGTCTGCTATTTAGTTGACTCAGACTTTTTGCTAAATATTTTGTACGCACATTTTTTACAAAAAAAAAGTAAGCAATGTGAATTTTCGATGGTTTGTCTATAAATAGTTAAATTAAGTTTTCTTCGTGCGGGAAATCCAACAAAATACCTGTAAAAAAATCAATTATTTCTTGTCACGCAAAAAATATTGAGTGTGGACTATTAATGGCTAAAATTTCGTTCAGATGCCAATGTTTAGAAATAATAATTTCTAACGTATATACGAGATCCGGACTTTTAGGTTGACAGTTCAAATGACCGGCGTATCAACAAATATTTCCAACAAGCCTATGACCAGATGCAATTCCCGGCACCTGAAGAAGAAAAAAAAACATCAACAGCCTTTTTGGCAAATAGAAATCATATTTCCAGGTGCAATTTGAGCTATAGATTGCAATCATATTTCTGAATTTCATTTTTTTTCTAATTTCAATTTCCACAAAAGTCGTTAGAATCTCAAGGAAAATTAAAAAATTCAAATTTGCTGGTCAAGTTTGACAGAAATCGCAAGGCAAATACACGTGCAGCGAAGTAAAAGCTATGTTCGAATTTTCGAACTTACTTTAGCAAACTAGGTTTTTATTCATACCGATTCAAAGCAATTGCTAAGGGCTTTTAATTTGCTAAAACCTTTTACTCAAAGCAAATGTATTCTACGACCCCATATTACCTTAGAAATGAATTTTTGTTTTCGAGATATTTCGAAATAAGAACCGTTATTCGATTTCAGAAATTTTACCAATTTTACAAAGGTCTTTTTAGTGTATGAAAAAATTACGGGGGGCGGCATAAATTGGGTCTGCCCCGGGCGGCTCCAACCCACGCTACGTCACTGCTTACACTTACACTTTTTGGAAATGGCCCTCAATATTTTCGTCTTTGTGGCAACGTTGCATGGTTGGTATCACTTTTCACTTTCATTCGCTCTCAAAATAAAGTCAGCACAAACAAAAATGTTTCGGAGAGCATAATGTCCATGGTAAGGGTTGTAATGTCCGTGCGAAATGAAACCACAGTCTTATATACTTCTACTCTTTATTCTCCTACTAACCCAAGTGTTCGCGTCGCGATCTAGTTAACAACTGACTCGTGTTGTTCCTTACACTACATCTCCCCCCCATTTTTTTTTTTTTTTTTTTTTTTTTTTTTTTTTTTTTTTTTATTGATACCCTAATCGCACAGGTGGATTTACCACACGGCCAGTTCTTGTCACATACGGTGTGTCAGATTTGCTGCTCAGTTCTTCTTGAACTTCGGAAGATTGTTCTGAAACTGTATCCTCTTTTACCGGATATAGGGCATCTTCTCGAGCTGTATTGCCTCTGGCTGGATAGGTCATTTCTGCATTCTCTTTTTCCCCAGCGTCTTCTTTATTGTAGTAATTGGCTGATTCATCGTTGCTAAACAAATTCGGTGGTGGAATTTCTAATTCTTGTCCTCTTGGTTCATTTGTAGGTGCTTTTGTTAGATGAAATGAATTACGGCGAATGCATCCTGTTGGTGTTTTTATGATATAGGACCTTGGAAACGGACTTTTTTGGATTACTGCTCCCCATTGATTTGTGTTACGAACCCAAACGGCATCTCCAGGTTTAAATTTTTCTCTCTCTCGAACTCCGTGGTAGTTATTATAGCTTACGGACTGCTTTGCTCGTTTTCTCTCCTCTACTTCATGGTATTTTTCCCTATCTATTGCTTTAGGTTGTAGGTTGGCTCTGGTTGTAGGCAGAAGAGTTCTTATTCGCCGTCCCATTAACAGTTCCGCTGGGGTATAACCGCTTGAGACTGGTGTGTTGCGGTATTCCATAAGCGCCAGATATGGATCGCTGCTTTTTTTCAGCTGTGTTTTCACTGCTTTTACCATCACTTCGATGAAGCCATTGCTTTGGGGGTATCGCGGGCTCGAAGTGATATGAGAAAAGTTCCATTGCTGTGAAAACTTTCTAAATTCGAATGATGCGAATTGGGGGCCGTTGTCGGAACGTACCATTTCGGGGATCCCATGTCTGGCAAAGATCGATTTAATATGATTGATAACGTTGGCTGATGTTGAACTCTCCAGTCGGGCTATTTCTGGGTATCGTGAGTATGCATCTGCTATCAATAAGTACTCTTTTCCCTTCAGCGAGAACAGATCCATTGCTACCACCTGCCAAGGACGCTCTGGGGCTACGGAAGGATGTAATGGCTCGTGTCTGTGCGTTTTATTTTGGATGCAGATGTCACATTTTTGGAGAAAATCTTCTATTTCTTTGCTGCACCCTGGCCACCAAACAGTTTGGCATGCTCGTGCTCGGCATTTTGCTACCCCTAAGTGGCCTTCGTGAAGTTTTTCTAAGATGGATGATCTTAGCTCGCCTGGGATTACAATCCGATTTCCTTTCATTAGAAGACCATCGCAAATTGAGATGTTATAGCGATCGTTCCAATACGCTTGTACTTCAGGGGTCAATTTTCTCTTCTCTGGCCATCCCTCTAAGACTAACTTCCTCACTTCTTGCAATGCGGTGTCCCTTTGTTGGCTTTCATACAGTTCTTGGAGTTTTTGATCTGTAGCTGGCACGGCAGCTACAATTGTGGCCACATACGCTTCCAAATCCTCTTCTAAATTGGTTTCATCTGAGTTCGGTAAAGGTTCACGTGATAGAGCATCGGCAACATAAAGTTCTTTCCCTGGGGTATACCGTATGTTAAATGCGAACCTCATCAGTCGCATGCGTAGTCGTTGTAGGCGTGGTGTAAGGTCATTCAAATCCTTCGTGGAAAATATCGGGATCAATGGCTTATGATCCGTCTCCATCTCCACCTTAAGTCCTATTATGAAGTCCTTGAACCGTTCGCAAGCCCACACCAGTGCTAAGGCTTCCTTTTCGATTTGAGCGTACCGGCGCTCACTCTGTGAAAGAGAACGTGAAACATACGCTATTGGTCTGAGTTTACCTGAGTCATCTACCTGTTGCAGTACTGCCCCCAATCCAAAGGATGATGCATCCGCTGATAACTTCGTCTTTCTAGATGGATCAAACATCGCGAGCACCGGGGCTTCCGTGAGCATCAATTTAATTTTATCAAACGCATCTTGTTGTGAGGGACCCCATATAAACACGTGATTTTTCCTTAACAATTCATTAAGCGGATGTAAAATTGTTGATAAATGTGGTACAAACCTTGCAAGGTAGTTCACTAATCCCAGAAATCTTCTTACACCAGATAGATCAGACGGTACCGCCAGCTTCTTTATCGCTTCCACCTTGCTGAATTCTGGACGGATTCCTTCGGCGTCAACACGGTGGCCCAGAAATGTTACTGATGTCACCCCAAATCTGCATTTTTCCGTATTCAGTGTTGCCCCGCCTTCTTCCAGTCTCCTTAAAACGTCGGCCAGGCGTTTGTTGTGTTCGTCCCATGTGGACCCGAATACTAAAATGTCGTCCATATGGACTAGAACTCCTTTTAATCCGTATAATAGTTGTTGCACTTTCCTTTGGAAATGTTCTGGTGCCGATGAAATTCCAAAGGGCATTCGAAGAAAACAGTATCTTCCGAATGGCGTGAGAAATGTTGTAAGCGGTTGTGATTCCGGCGAAAGCTTTATTTGCCAAAATCCCGACTTCTTGTCCAGCTTAGAGAAATATTTTGCTCCTTTCATTTGTGCAAAAGTATGCTCGGGAACTGGCATGGGGTGTAACTCCCGATGGACACTTCCGTTGAGTTGAGTCAAATCTACGCAAATTCTGATGTCGCCATCTGGTTTATTCACTAACACCATTGGCGCACACCATTCGGATGGTTCTTCGATAGCTTTAACTACCCCCAGTCGTACCATTTCATCCAATTTGAGCTTTAATTTTTCCATTAACGGAATCGGAACTCTGCGAGCCGCATGAATTGCGTATGGCTTATACCCTTGCTTCAGCTTAATCTTATAACTCCCTGGTAGGCATCCGAGTCCTTTAAAAAGATTCGGAAACTGTTCTTTAATTTGTTTTGTAAGTTTATAGCTTACCCTGGAAAGACCCGTACCTCCGTTGACTGAATTTACCCTGCTAAGGATATTCAACTTTTCACACGTTGACAGACTTAGAAGTGCCTTTTTCAAGCTCTTAACAACATAAATGGAGGCATAAGTCGAACTTCCTCTATAAAATATTGTCGCCCGGAATAATCCCAAAACTGTTAGCATTTCTCCGGTCGGACCACTGAGCAAACGATCTGACTGTTTCAACGGATGTGCTGCGAACTTTTGTTTGTATATATGAAGAGGTATTGCATTTATTGGGGATCCAGTGTCCACGACAAATACACAATTTACGTTGTTAACAAGCACTTCGACGATCCACCGTTTATTCTTGGTCTCGCAGTTATTCACATTTCCCAAAAATGAAATCAACTCGTTCCCTTCGCTGCTGTCACTATCGTCATTGTCGTTGTTCTCCTGTACTCGGTTAACGGCTGCTGTACTCATGCGACATACACGACTAAAATGATTTAACTTATTGCATTTATTGCAACGTCTCCCTTGCGCTGGGCATTTCTCCTTATCATGCAGTTTCCCACCGCACCCGTTACACCGTTTGTACTGATCGCACGGCTGTGAATTCTGAAAGAATTTTGCTGGCTGTTTGGTAGCGATAAACTCTCTCGACGCGTTTTTTTTGTGACTCTTCACCGCACACAGAGCTGAAGGACCGGCGATTTCTTTTTGTTGCTTGTGAACTGCTTCACTTTGTCGAACAGTTTGAATGGCTTTTGTAAGTGTAAGCTCCGCCTCCAATTGAAGCCTCTCTGACAACCGTTTGTCTCGAACACCTACAACAATACGATCTCGGATCATTTCGTCTCGCAAATTTTCATACTTGCAATTCTCGGACAATATGTATAAAGAGGTAATAAATTCTTCGACTTTCTCTCCCTCTTCCTGACATCTCGAATTGAACTTTGCCCGTTCATAAATAATATTATGTCGAACTATAAAATGATTTTCGAAGGCCTTCAACACTTCCGCATACTTTTTTTTTTCTGCGTCGCTAATGGCGAGTGATAGGAAAATCCTCGGCTTGTTCGCCCATTATGTAAATCAATGTGTTTACCTGCTCTTCCTCTGGTTTTTTCGACAGCCCGGACGCTATCAAAAATCTTGTAAATCTGTTTTTCCACCGTGGCCATTCCTCGGGCATAAAGGAAAAGGGGGATGGTGCCTGCACCGTAAATTGGCTCGATGTTGCTTGAGTTATTTGATTATCTGGCATTTTTCCTTAATTTCTGCTTTAACCGCTGCCACCATGTAATGTCCGTGCGAAATGAAACCACAGTCTTATATACTTCTACTCTTTATTCTCCTACTAACCCAAGTGTTCGCGTCGCGATCTAGTTAACAACTGACTCGTGTTGTTCCTTACACTACACAGGGTAGGGACCCTACACGGACCTCTTGCGCCACCTATTTATTTATTTTTCAGGAAGGGGAACAACCACTTATTTTTTATGTTTGTTTTAACTTTCTTTAAGATTCTTGTGTAATTTTTATTTTTCGAAAAATTATCCAGAAAGTAGTGCGCTTCTATAGGTAGTGGGTATCTGCAAATATGCGGCATAAAAAAACTAAGCAAACCTTATTGATCTGATATGCCGAGATGCCCTACTGGCGGAAATGGTTTTTGCTCGGTTTTTATTGCTATAGGTAGTACTTTTTCGATCAAGCTTGTCTTTGATTCAATAAATAAAACTTCTAAGCATGTCTTTCTACGTAAGGCCCCAGTTATTGCCATATACGTAAAACGAAACCGTAAAAAAGTTATTTTTCTTTTTTGACCACTTTAAGTTTATGGCCACTTTAACGATCACGAAAAAATTAATAAATTATACAAGTAAAATTAAATTAAAATAGATTTTAGATTTATTTTTATAGTTTTTTGGAAAAAATCAGATTAAGTAAAATTTTATTCCTTTGAAAAACAAAATTTTGTAAAGCAGAACTGAAAAAGCAGAATTTCAAAAAGCAGCATTTTTGCCAAGCAGAATTTTGAAAGTAGAATTTCGACCCGCTCTCTCTAAATAATTCTGCAACTAGTATGTGCCAATTTCTCTCTATGAACCTTACTTATTGTTGCCATCTCCTCGAGTTTGCTGGCCCAAGAGGGGAATATCTTTTATTAAGTTACAGAATCGAAAGCACCCATCGTCGATTTCTTCTATTTTCTTCCAGACCGTTTCTAACTCAATTTTTTTAATTTCGAGTATGTGTTTGAGTTTTTTGAGGGGCGTAGCATATATTTCCACCATTCCCCGACCTTTTTCAGGTACCGTCGCTTCTTTACAACCTTCTTCTTTAACATTAGACCTCCCAATTTGGTTCGCCATCAACTCCATATCAAACCACTGCAGCTTTTGTACGGGTAAGTTGTCGAAGGTTAACTTTAATCTAAGTAAATATTTTATACTATAATCGCAGCATTCCCTCCCTTAAATTCGATCTTGTTCACGCACCCTAGCTGTGAGTTCTAGTTATTAGTCTGCTGGCTATTTTAGGTTTTGTTTCTACCGTTTCCAACGTACCCGCTGAACACGTTTTGCATTTCGGCCTTAACATTGAAGTTTATACTCCTCCTTGATAGGGTCTTCCGTCTTCTCCGTAAGGACAGAAAGCCACCTCGGGTTTATGTGTGCTGCCGTTGTTGCCTAAACTGATCGCAGCCCAAGCTAATTTGTCGGGATAGACGAGCGACGTAATATATCCTCTCGAGAAATAATCCAGTGGCGCTAAACCGATTGATCTTGGCGTCAATGGCGGTATGGTACGTTGTCGCCGAACTGCTTTACCAATGTCTTTATAATTCTGTTGGCAGTATATGCTCGCACTGCAACCATAAACCCTCCAGTTCGATGTATGTCTGGTACATTTGAAAACTATTAATCGCCTCATTGGCGGTAAGACAAGTTTTAGCTTTGGAGGTGGAAAAAATATAATTGGACTAGATCATGCTCGTTGCTTGCTCGCAATTATGTGTTTTTGACCTCTAGTGGGTTATCTGCGCTCCAAATGCGATGGTTTGTCTTTGTTTAATTTATAACATACTCCCTCATGAGCTTTGGACAGGTGAAAGGTTACAGCCTGCTTAATTACGTACACAAAATGCGCCTCGTTGTTAAATATATTTTTTACGAGTGTACGTTGAGCTCTGACTTTGGAAGTTAGGTTAGGTTAGGCTGAGTGGGGTTGTGAGATCGTCGCAAAAGACCAGGCAACATAGCGGGCCAATCGCCATCCCCAGGGAATCATTACGGTTACAAACCTAGATTTCGAGAGATATTCGAATCAGACCACCATTGTCCCGTCTCTTTTCGTCAAACAAACAAACCTAAACCAAATCACCTTTGAGACACTCTATAGCTGTTACCATCTTGTGTCTGTTTTATTGGAGGTTTTTTCCAAGACAACCCTTTTAGCCATGGCTATAGGTAGTCTTATACCCTAAATAATTCCAATAAGTGGAAGCTTCGCTGCTTCCTTGGCCAGAACGTCGGCCTTTTCGCGGCAGATTTTGGAAGTTACTTTTGAGTAAATGCTTAGGCGCTGTTGCATTGAAAGTCTGTCCATGACGGGTTGGTATTTGGATACAAAAGTTATCGTTATTACCAGCATAAGCAGTGGAACCCTCTTTAAGAAAAAAAGAACACCCTTCAGTTGTAAGTACAGCTTATCAAGCTCCTCTTAAACAAAGCTTCCTCTCCTGACACAGAGGATAATGTAAATTCATGTACGTATATTTTCCCTACGAATCCGCTCCTTCACATAATGAACATCTTTGTTCATTTATTCAGAGTTTTTTTGTGAACTTCTCTCAACCGCCCAAGACCACTCACATCAGAAGATGCATGCTCTTGCTTATACCCTGATGAGGCAATTAAAGCAAACTAATCTAGCCCTTTTTTCACTCAGCCACGAAGTAATCTTTTCCTCGTCCTTTAGTGTTGTTCTTTCTCACGCTCATAGTCTTATATATTTATATGACGTGTGATACGATTAATGCACCTCATCACTCTGGCATCATCAGGCAGAGGAGCCAGCAGCGCTATAGCTCTGCTGAACTGCAGCTTCGTACTATATTATGTTCTCAACTTGGGCAATATGAATTCAAGACATTCACTTATCCTTGCAAGTAATTTTCTGGGATGCGCTCGCTTACACATGGCTGCATGCAGCATGCATATGAAGTGCAATGCTAGAATAGTGCGGCGTCGAGTCAGCTGCTTCAAGTACGCAAACACTGCCAATGCAAGCAAAATTTCTTTAATCAGAGGAAAGTCGCATTTAATCCCAAGTGGATGAATAGAACAAAGGCATCATTCGCGCAAGAAGCCGAAGCGAGGAGCATTAACATCTCTACCCGAGCATGTAAGAACTCACCCATTTAACCACATCAAAGTTTCAAAGATTTCCATCACCAGCAACAGCAGCACCACAACCCTTTGTATATAGAAGCAGCAACAGCACTTAGACCCACAAAAATCTATTCCTCTCTCGTCAAGATGACAGGATAGCAGAGGATGAATTGTGCGAGATTGGGGTTTTGCATCGTCAGTTGGGCTATAGGACGAGAGATGAGATGTGTCGGTGGTAACGGTCGATGTGGCTGCAGTGTTTATGGCATTTACCCACAAGCCATAGCCGAATCATTTCCCAAACCTCCGAAGGGAAAGCTCTCAAGATACAGGATACATGTGGGTGGATAGAAATTAATCGCTCGTTTATTTCGGTGTCGGGTGAGACCTAGTCTGTGTAGGTATGTGTGATGGTGCTCGAGAGAAAAGACAACGGTGATTCGGATGAAACGTGCAAAAGACAGAACTTGAAGATTAACATCTTACGTTGTATAATTAATATTCTTTTGCTGCTGGAGTGGCACCAGCAGGGACAAAGAAAAACTGTTCAAGATTCCGCAGGACCATTATTTGGGTTGCGGCACGGGAATGGGAATGGGAATGGGCGAATGGGCGAATGGATACCCTCCATTCAAATTAGTTGCCATCAAGTAAAGTTATCGTGTGCACTCCGCGCTCACAATGAATGGTAGCAAAGGGAATATAAATCACATCAATGCGACGACATATTAGTGAGTCCCTGCCAGTGAATTGGGAACTTACTTAGGACAGAGTGCCGTATCTCCTGATTACTATAGTACCTAATACCTGACGCTATACGTTTTTACTTAATTAAAATTAAACTTTGCTTTTTAGCAGTTGCCATGGCCATTTCCGTTTTCATTCGCTTTCGCATTGCTCTATGCTGTGTACTTTGCCATCCACCAGGGAGAGCTGTACGCTGTGTATAATAAAATAATTTAAGATTATAATTCATTCAGGTGGTGTCGTAAGTCGTAAATTGAAAGTTAGCTTTGCTAGCGGTGCAGTGGGGAAACTCAAATGGTCCTAATTAATAGCTTTTGCATGTTTATTATGTGGAGTAGGTTTTATGGTGTTGGCTGTAAATTAAACTCGAATATGCTCAGCTCAGGTATGGCAATCAAGTCAGCGATCAGTCAGACACGTCAAAGATCCTTTTGAGCAATGTCCTCAGTCCTCATGTTTCTCATCGTTTTGCAGCTTTGGGAGTTACAACAGTCCTGCTGCTTGTCTAGTGGGGGTTCGCCTCAGCTTCTTGCAATCGAACTTCGGATTTAGGTAGTTGGAGTACAAATTCTGAAATTCTTATGACCAGGCTCATAAGATATATGCATATTTGGAAAGTCCATTAGGACGTACTACACATATTTGCTAGCTGTGCCAGCATTGGGCGCCTTGCTAATACACGCTCAAAAATAATCTCTAACCGGAGGATTTTTGGTCGGTTAAAAAAAAAAATGGGATAAAATATTAAAAAAAAAATTCGAGTACTCGTTGTTAAAGACTACCGGGATAAAAACGTTAAATGCATACTGTTAGAAAACACACTTTATCAGTTGTTATCAACCAAGTTTCAAGATAAATTATAATCAGTTGGTTAAATTCTATTACAGCGTTACTTTGTTATTTGCGATCGAAAAAATTTAGAGGAAGCTTATAAATCGGTTTCCATAAACAAATTGACTCGTTTATTTTGAATCCACTAACTCCGTAGAAGCTATACTAACAGTACCACTTGGTCGTTTCTACCACTTGTACGTTTCTAATTTTAAGTAGGTAAGTGTTTTTTTTTTCTGTGTAGCTAAGTTAAAGTCGACAAAAAGGAAGCAACCAAAGAACTAAATCAACGCGAAACACGATTACCAACGGTCCATGTTCTAACATTTCCCAGTGAGCTGACACGAAAACGAAGTAAGTTTCAATAGAGTGTCTCGCGAGGCCCATCCTTCCACAGATGGGCTTTCTTTTTCGTTCAAATGTCAAAAAAAGGTGTAGGATAACAAAGCTGGTTTATAATGACCAGAGTAGTGTTTTGTTCAAATATTGCTAAAAAGCGCACAATTTCCCTTACTTTAACTTCTCAGTTGTTACTAAACAAGTCTGATAAACTTAATTTTCAATTCTACAATCCTTTTATCCTGTTTTTCCACTACATTATAATGTTTTCAGTAAATTTTCAACAGACATATAAAAGCTATTTTCTTTTCCTACAAGTTTTTTAGCTGTCACTTGGATTTTTCATCTTCTTTTTTGACACTGACGTTTTCGCGAACTGCCCTATTGCGCAAAACATTGCCCGCGTTCCACTGCCCGCTAGATAAATAGCGGCATGTCAAACTGCATAATAACAAAAATTTACATTTCACAAAAAGTGCTAAACTTCTAGCGCTTATTTAAAAGGTAAAAGGTTACATGCACGTTCACTCATATTTGATGGGAAAACTGTATTTACATGCAGGTGTGAAGAGCTATTTCTCTAATTTCTTAATGTAATTCTTACAAAATGGAAACGTATTGTTTACACAAATTTTGAAAATGCAAAGTATTGAGATTATTTTTAAAAATTGTTCCTAAATGTGAAGTAGATTTACCTCAATTGCGGGCAAGTGGTGGCGCTGTTTGCTAGTTATGAGTTTAGCTTTGACGTTTAGCTGTCAAAGCAACACCCAAGCCAAATTGTAAACGATACTAAGCAATACTCAAATTTTCAAATAATAAAACTCGAAACAAGTTTAAAATTGCAATTTTTAAAATCAAAGTAAAAGGACTTAGGGGAGAGGTGGTCACCTTAGGACACTTTTTACAAAAATCGCTCTAGATCCATTAAAAAGCGGAGTATCCCTTCGGATCTTGAAAATTATTATTACATGTGGTTTTATCTTTGAAACTTATATCCAAACTTATATGTATAGTTATGATTTATATATTTTTTATTTATTTTAGCACCTTAGGACAACCATGGGACAGTTTTGGACATGTCTAAAAAAACGCTCATTAGGAGCGGTTTCCTTCCTTTTCTTGTAATTTCTGACCATTAGTGCAGAGATAAACCTAAACAAATAAAACCAAAAACAATCACACTGACATAGATTGTTCAAAGTGATAAAAGGGGGCAGATTAGGACATGCCCAAAAGTTCCCCTCGCGCATTGTCCAAAAGTGCCCCGAGAGGGATAAAAAACTAAAAACTTCATATTTTTTTAGAAACAATGTTAATTGTTAATATTTTGGTTGAATAACATCGCTACACATATAAACATTATACTTGAACACTCTTAATTTGTAAATTGAGCATAATGTTAGAATAATATGCTTACGTCTAGGAATACAAAAAATTCAACCGTCGTCTGGAAACACACTTTTCTTTTTATTTTATTTTTTTAAAGTTGGTATCGTTTCAATATCCATCAGATGTTTGTTTGAAGTGGATTTGCCACTGTAAAATTTTATCAAAGTATTAAAAAGTTTTTTTTTGTAGTACTTTTTCTTAAGTTGTCCTAAACTGCCCCCCTCTCTCCTAAGTCAGAAAAAGTAATGAAAAGGAGAAATCTATTACATTTATCTGTCCAAAATGATAAAAAAAATCTTTGCAGCTTTTGAAAAATACGAATTTAATTCAAAATTAAATAAAATTCAATTTCCCAACGGAAAAAGTGAAAATATTGGTTGCACTATACAACCTCCAAACGCGTTTAGTTATACAGCTCTATACACCGTTGAGATTTTTTTATAAATAAGGTTTTTGCGTTTAGAGGCATTTTAAAGAGTGCATAACTTTATACACTCCCAATAATACGTTTATAAATAATTTTTCTAATCAAATACAATCATTAGGGGTATTCACGATCCGGTGCAACTGGTCTTGTATCATTGCGAAAGTGCGGAAGTGCAACTTTTTTTCGCACCACAACAACAAAATATACTGACAAAAATTTCGCTACACTTTTGCACTTTAGCTATACCCTGACCCTATTGTAACCGAAAAATATAACAGAGTAGCGTTATCAAGGTGACAGTTCGCTAAATTATGAATTCCTGTGTGCAGGTATCGGAAAAAAACAAATAGAACGGAAAACAAAAATAAGTGCCGCCGAAGGGAAAATCATAATTTTTGTTATGTAATATTAATTAATTAACATAATTTTGTCTCCATTATCTTCCAATAAATTGAATCGATTTTGTTTTTCGCTTTTTAAAAGATTTTTTTCAGAACAAATGTCAATTGTCAGATTGGGTCTGACTTTGTTTCAGTTTTGCTATAGATGAGAAAAAGTGTGTTCACGATCTGATAAAAAAAAAAAATAAAATTTCGCAATTTTACTAGGTCTGTTACACCGAATCGTGAATACCCCTATTGTTTTCTGACTGTTTGTAGACAATGTTTGTACCAAAGTTTACCAACCTATTTTTTTAAAGCACGTTTTAAACATTTAATCCAGCGTTCAGCATATTTACTATTTATGTTTTGTGTGACTTTGAGTTTACATCTTTCTCGATTACTTACTAAGAGAATACAATATTCGTACAAAATTTCGATCCCGAGATGTTGATCAATTCTGAAATTAAGATGATAGAGAAACTCAAAAACGTTGGTCTCAAAATTCTGTCCGTCTTTCTGCCTGGCCGTATGTGACGAAGCCTACAGCCTATAAGGCTGCCCAGATTTCATTCAAACTTCAGATTTGGAGTTGTGGGGCTTACAGTTCGGGACCGTTTTTTTTTCGCACGGTTACCTCAATATTAATGTTTCTTCCCATATAAAATTTTCATACCAGTTTGATTTGTTCGAAAACGGTTCTAAAGATTTCTACCAAAATTGATATTTGAACTTAAGTAGATGAGACGTTAACATGACTGCATACTCAGTTTTTCGCTAAAAGATCGAATAACAGTACTAAATTTTGACATATCTCGAAAACGGTGCATACGAATGTAACAAAAAATAATTTCTAAGGTAGCATGTTATTTCTACCTTAATAGAAAACTCAGTTTTTCCCTGTAGTATCGTAAAATTGGGTTTTGGAAAAAAGTCATTTAAAAAATTGGTTTCTCTAGTTTACCTGAAAACGGCTACAACGATTTTGACCAAAACGCATATTTGGAACTAAATTGATGTTTTCAAAATGGTTGAATCCTTAATTTTTAATTCGAATCACCGATAACGTTAATTTTAAAAACTGCTCAAATCCCTTTCGAAACCCTTCTTTCGATTTCGATAAAACGTAAAAATCAAGTGTTGCTTACATCCCGAACAACAACTTTTACTCAGTTTTCAGCTAAATAGTTAAGCAAAACTATTTTTAAGACCAAACATTGAAATAATTGTTGCGGTTTTGGCTTCATAGTTTCACAAGAACTGCTCTAACGATTTTGATCAAAATACAACTCTATATATAAATATAACAATCAATTGCTGTGCGTTAGTCGGGTAAAGGCTCCAGAACAGCTCGACCGATTTGAATGATTTTTGTATTGTTTTGTTCGTCTTGAATCAGGGATGGTTTAGGAATAAAGGAAAGTCGGAAAATTCTCAACATGTGGCGCTGTAGGCGTATATTTCGTTTTTCAGTAAAACTCAATTTCCATCTTTAATAATAATCTTATAATTTTGTTGTGAAACTTCAATGCACCGAAAGTTCGCAATGAAACGCGTTTGATTTGATTGTGAAGAATCTCAAACCGAATGTCATGCAAGCGACGATTTTGGAGGGAAAATTATAGGGCAAAAACTCTCATTCCGTGGATTCAAAACGATTTGTCATAGGTATTTAATTTCCCGTGCGTTTCGCTTTCGCTATTCCAATCGCTGGAAATCTGTGGAATCAATCTTGAATTCCCATATTTTCAGACGTCAATCATGGGGGTTTATTGAAACAAATCAACACTGCTATTCGTCATTTATTTCTATTGCATTTAATATAACTTCTAAATAAAGAATTTTAATTGACCGATATACATAAATTAGCAAGCACACTGTGCATGCTCGAAATTATTATTTTCATTAAATTAACGAATTTGGGCGGAACTAAGACCGCCGGGTCAGCTAGTATTAAATATAATATATATAAGTATTCTAGATAAGATCCCGTACTTTAGTTTTTTCCAAAAAAATCGAACAAATCAATTTCTTAAATATTTCTTAAACTAGGTACCCAAATCCTGATCTGTGTTCACATATCTTCGGTATATTTTTAAAATAATAAGAATGCCTTCTAATGTAAATCCAACAACAGCTACGCACAACTCCTTTTTAGCAAATATTACCAACAACTTCTGTTTGTTTTTTCAACCGTATTGAATATCCACCCTAAATTCCATGAACTTGCAGCTTACACAATCAGCAACTCCCATTTCATTTGCACCGAAACTTTTGAAGAACGAGAAAGTTACGTTCGACCCAGTCGTGCACCTTATTATTATTATTTTTTGGTCATTTTTGGGACGATTGGAAGAGATCTACAATTTTAAGCCGAGTCCAAATGGTTGATTGAGAAGCTCTTTCATGACAGTTATACTCTCGGATGTTTGTCAGATGTTTGTCGCGAGAATTGGCGCAGTGGTAAAAACCTTAAGATTGAATTTTTGGTCTTTCGGGAATCGAACCTGACTTGCAAACCACGATTTTCAGCCCCGTCTTGTAATTAATTAGCTTTTGTACTTGGCTAAATGACTCCTAATACCTACTTTATGTTGCTATTGAATGCGACTACACAGTGGAAAAATCGCCTTGATGCACTGCTAATATATGTGCTCCTAAAAAGCTCGTAGAAAAATATTCTTTGGTATTCTACTTTTTTTTCTGCGGCTTGGAGCTTGGAGCCTCCATTATATAAGGTTGGTAATTTTTTGCCCAAATTTGCTTTTCAAAACACATCCAAAAAGAGCCCGCTGCGGATAGCAATGCTTGTAAATAACCGCCCCATCTAATTTAGCCTCTTGGACAACTAAGTTGTAAGTTTGACATTGCGACATGGAGAGAGAAGGCTGGATACCTCACAAAATGTATTTCAAGCATTCCCCAGAACCAATCATCTTAACCTACACCCTTCCGAGTATTCAGTTCCACTTTTTTTTTTTTTTTTTTTTATATACTTCTCCCGGGAAAGGCGAACCTATAACGCTTCAACAGCGCCCCGAGATGCCTGCAGATGTATGTTTGTCCTGCACTTAAATTGCTGCAAATTGTAGTCTTCTGGAAATATATCCCCAGGAAGTGAGTTCCAAAGTTTGCTTGTCCTGTAACAGAAGGAGTTTTTGAAAGTTGATGTCCTCGCGGTTGTCAAGTGTATACTGTATGGTCATGAGCATTAGCAGCAGTTTGAGACTTAATATACTTTTGCGGTCAGCTTTCAGCTAACTATAAAAATATATATACCTATCTATAAGTTTAGAGTGCGATGGGGGCCTGCATAATGCATAAGATCACCATTCCCACTTCTCATCCCTATGCATCAGATTGCCCGCCTCAGTAAAAATGTGCAAAGTTTCCCCATATGAGAAGCCCAAATTGCCTGTATAACTTCCTGCCCCCAACTATCAGCTCCTTCAGCTAACCTTCCAGCTGAAATTCGATATGCACATAAATTAAATTGACCTACCCATGCAATTATTCCGAAAACCCCAACCGTATTATGTTTGGAATTTTTCACTTAAAAATTAATTAAAAAACTTGCGGTAAAAAAGTGCTCGCTGAAAATGGCAAAAATGGCGTCTAATCCGTACCACACTAATGAATGTATATGAACGCAATTTTCCATCTTCGCGGTCCGGCAATGCAGACTTATAGTAGGAAGTACCGCTGCCGCGTAAGGAAAAGTTTTCTCCCTTTGCTCAGCTACCAAATGACTTGAAACTTACCACTTTCGTAAAATGATGGCCTTTTTTCGGGCCAAACTCGCCGCCCGGTTTAAAAATGCAAAAATACCACCTATACAACACAAAGTCTCATATATAATGTATGCGAAAAAGAGAGAGAGAGAGAGCGAACAAGAAAGAACGCTTAACATACCTAGAGGAGCATTCGGCTTTGTTAGTTCTTAAGTCATTTTCCATGATGGCTTTGCAAAGACCGCATAATTACAAAAAAGGTTTTTTCCGTTCTCCTTATACTGTCATACACTCTCCAGCAAGTATATACACACTCACTCGCATTTAGCTATATCCTCATTAGGGATTTTGAAATAATAAAATACCTACCGTTGTCTGTGGCTTGAGGAGCAACAAAATGGCTGATATCCTATAATGCGACGACCTTTGCTACCGAATAATAGAGCACAAGCAGTATTCGTATTTTTTTTTTCGTTTCGTTTATCATTAAGCTCCGACCACTGCGACCAGCCTTCAACTCTAACGAAGTGCAATCCGGACGGTTTCGTTCATTGCTTTTGCCCGGATCTAACCTCAAAGTTGTTCCACCATCAGTCGCCGAACCGCCTTAATTTCAATTCAACACACAACGTAAAAAATCCGTGCATCTGACTGAGTATAAAATAGAAAATAATTTGCTAAGTCCATTGCATTGCCCGGGACGGAACCGTCCGTCGTATATAGACTGAGACACGAACCTGAATCTCAGTCACACTCCCACCGCACTATACACCGGCTCCAGTTACCTTAGCTGAAAATGAGAAAATAATAGGGATGTCGCATTAGGGACGCAACATAAAATGGAACAATGGCATGTATTCTAATTAAAAATTCCCAGAGAGAGTAGGTAGACAAAAAAAAAAAAAAAAAAAAATTGCTACATACACTCGTATCCAAATGAGAAAAAATGTTGCCGTAAAGGGGGTAAGGTAAGGTAAGACTTGGTGGTTGGGCTGAGGCTTTGGCCTTACTCAAGGAACCCTATAATTAACATACATTAGCACTTAGAATGCAAATTTGCAGCTTTTGCTGTGCAACTTTTCGGTAAGGATTTTCATCCGTCAGGAGCGGCGTGTGTGTGTCTCTGCGCTTGCAGGATACGGTGACTCTACGGTTGAGAAATGAAAAATGAGAATTCTCCTTTGGCATTGCAGAGGTGGGATTAGGACTGTTACTTGTGCTACTTACCCTACAACAGCGGCATATGTCAGCCAAAGTGGGGAATGGCAACCCATAAAGGGTTGAGTTTTATGTCAGTTGTAGAGTTGAAATAGAAGTGCACTCGGTAATTATCAGTTAGGGAAATAATTATCCCTCGTTTGTAATTGAGTGAGATTAAAAGATGTCCTTTCCTTAATGCTATATATGAGTTGACGTTGGCGTTGATTTGATCACGGACTTCCTTTCTGATTTGCTTGTTACAAAAGTCCGCTTTATGGAGTTAAGACATTTTTCCCCCTCCTCTTTCGGGTCGCATATTTTCATGCCGGACAATAATGCCTATACGGTTGGCGTAATTCAGAGTGCGACTTCTGACTAAATTATTCCCCCAATATCGTATCCGAAATTTGTTCAACTGAAATTATCGTTAATCCGCAAGAACCATCAGTCAATAAATTCGAGAACAAAAAATACGTACAACAAAATTCCCTAATCGGTGATTTAAATACACAAAAAGAAGAGAAAAAAGAAAAAAAAAAAACAAGATCAACCGGATGATTCGAATAAATTCCTTGATTATACCCAGGCCAAGTCCTTACTGCGTTCCATTTGCAGTTCAATATCATCTGCGAGCCGGCACAAAAAAGCTCACAAATTTCACCTCACACTCTTGTGCTCCTCACAGAGAACACAGTAAACCATAAAAATGCAAATGCCAATCCCGACACCGCAGAAAAAAGGCCTTTTGCCGGAATTTGTGTCCGACGAACACACAAAAAAATAAGGACCAACGGAAATTGTCACAAAAAAAAAAAGATGTGGCCGATGCGGAATAAAGAAAAATGTTAATTTTCCAAATGCATCAATTTATCTGGTCCCGCCGGAAGGATTTTATGGTTGAATCTATTTATTGTCTGCCAATGGATTACGGTTGGCGGCAGCTTTATCTGCCCTCAGTAATTATGTGGCGATATAATTACATCCGACTGAGTTTGGAGTCATCTGAATGAATTGACGGCCGGCGTCGAGAGGACCTCTTGCGTCAGATTTAAGATAAGACTAAGAATGAGAAGAAAGTCTGTATATTTTAAAATACAATGGCACCCCAAGGCGGCGCAAAGTATTAAAACCTTTAACAAATTTAGAAATCAGAAAATTTTCCTTGAAGGTTTAGACTTTTCTTTTCTGTCCCAATTTGATATTATTAAGTTTGGGGTACAAAGTCATTTTGAGGAAGAAAAAGGGGTACGTCCGCCCTAAAGGGATACGTATGGTAACCCTACTAATTATTAAAAGATGCTGCACGTTTAAATGAATATGGTATATGCGGTGTAGGTACCTATTCAATTTAACTTCTTCCTCTTTCAGCAATGGCAAAGTAAAACTCGTTAACACTGGAACGATTCTATTTGCGCGAATGCGAGCGAGTTATATTCGCTTACAGTTGTTAAGTTCGCGGGAGTGTAATTCGCTTGCACCGGAACCATGAGTCGTGTGACCAATTTAGCATAGTTCTTGCTAAATTTAGCAGGATTGTTTTATTTCTATAGCATTTTTTTTTCAAATAATGCAAGCATTTTTTTTTAGCAAGATTTTGGCTTAGTCAAATTATGAATTAAAATAATAACTACCGGACCTGGCAAACTTCGTCCCGCCCAAAATAGATTTTTTGATTTAAATAATTTCGAGCATCTAAACTTTGCGATCGATTACAGTTGCATTTTAATTGATGATTGATTGAATGACACACAATACGGAAACTTTGTACTTTTGAACATTTGTTAAGAAATGCTTTGACGTTGGTGAATTGCCATAAATTAATGCATGAAAAGCATCTGGTGGAGGTTCTAATACCTGCGATATAACTTTCCCACCAGCACAGCACATGCCAGGCACTGCGTTCATAAATTTGGATGCATTACAATGCACATATTTTAAGAATATAAATTGTGATATCATAATTAAAAGCCGCCAATTCCAATGCTTTGAATTGATGGACACGTACGTCGTCTGTCAACCGTGTTTGCATTATCAACCGATTGGTTTATACGTCTACGTCGTTCCCTCTGTGATGCATTTTGTTGATTACGATCTCGTTCACTTAGTGATCTTTGATTAATTGCAACATAACTCGAATGAAGTGTACCTCTACCAATATTTGAATGCATTGGACGTGGCATTTCAAATGTTTTCTATGTGTAATAAAAACGTTAATTTAAAAAACCAAAAAACCCGACTGACTGTAAATTTAAAAAGATAAAAACAAGACACTTTCAGGTATAGCTGATTGACAATCGGAGACTACCTAGACAATCTGTCAAAAATATGCGCAGCCTCCGACTGCCAATCAGTTATACTTGAAAGTGTCTTGTTTTTAACTGTTTAAATTTACAGTCAGTCGGGTTTTTTGGTTTTTTAAATTAGCTTTTTAGTTTAATATATTTAGAAGAATACAGAAAAAAAGTTTCTTTTGTGAATGGTGTGCAGTATATTTATTTGTCAGTGTTTTAGGATTGTAGCTATCTATTTCTTGCCGGTCTCAAATAGTGTTCGATATGTTTATGCAATAAAAATAATAATATTTCAATTAAAATAATTGAGTTCATGACTGCAGACACTCTATGATAAACGAGTAGGTACCTATTTCCTTAATGTGAAACGTAAGCCCATAACTCCAAGTCCGAAGTTTGAACGAAATTCGGGCAGCCTTTACGTTTTTCGCAGTCTTTTGTGTTACAAACAGCGAAAATGAGGCCACAATGAGTCTCAACATTTTTTTGATGCCCGACCCAATTTTGTAGATCACATTAGTTTACTTTTTGTAGTACATATTTAAGGATTTATTCACCAGTAACCCGGATAATTTGATACAGAATTGGGCCCGATTCACGAGATTTCTCCCCAAATTGAGATAAAAAAAAAAACAAGGATATCAACTAGCACTTTATCAAACACTTGCATAATTTCAGACTGACTTGGAGGAGGTGGCACTAGTTATTGTACTTTACTTTCGCTGAGATAGGATGTTTGTTTTAAATCCTACAACAAAAACAAACAAAAATGGACCAATCTTCAGAATTTGATATTTCTGTCGGTATAGCGGGGGGAATCTTTATTTTTGCATGGACCGAAGTGGAAAAAACCGCCCCGGTCCAATAAAAATAAAAACTCCGGATCAACGTAAGTTTTATCGTCTTCACAGGAAAATGGTGAACACCCTGGCGAATCGGGCCCAACACTCCACAAGACCGCGATTGTAAATACATCAAAAAGTAGTTTATTCCACAGTTCAGTATATTCCATCTCTTGACATTTCTCACTGTGTGACAATTATTATTTTTTAGTTTTTTTTTTAAATGTATATTTTTATAATTATTTGTTTAGCCTATGACACTCCGGGGAAGAATACGAATCTAGTGACACCTCACTCTTTAAAATCGGTCAAGTCGTTTAGGCTACAGGAGGTCACGTAGGAACGTACATAGGATACGCGCGAAACACATAACCCTCTCTGTGTACAGTCGGGTAAAAAGTGTAATCATTTACCTATATACAAACTGAAGAACTGAGGAAAAAAACTGTACAAAGTGACACGTATATAAATGGCCTGAAATCCGATTAAACCGGCAAACGCAAATGAAAAGTGTGCACTGCTGTCGATGAAAATATAATTACATATTAGATTAACACATAGGTACACTATATAAAACAACAAAAAAACAACACTTACCGGCAAGCGCGAATAAAATGTGCACATACGTTTGTGTTTAAACGATAAACAAATTAATTAATATTACATCCGTTTAGAATGCGAGTTCGATGAAAAAAAAAAAAAAAAAACCGTAACATAATAGCTCACTGACAGCTGTATGCATGTATGCGCTGCAACGTGTATTTGCCGTGTGTATGACATCAGCACGCAGTAAAAATACAGTTAACGCTCATAGGCGCCGACGTTTTTTTTTTTATATGGAGAAAATCAGATGTTGACATAACTCACGAACGCATTGACCAATTAATTTCGTTCAAACTTTAGATAAACCAACTACACGACCATGCAAACAAACCCTAAAAATTTGATCGAATTCGGTTTGACCTTTCGTGAGTTATAAGGTCACAACGCTTTCTCAACTCTCTTTTATATATATAGAAGAAGAAGAAGAAGATAAAAAAACAAACCAGATGAACCTTAGTGTGAACAACCCATTACAATTCTCATTTGAGAGTGAACACAGCCATTTAACGAACTCAGCAAGCTTGCAATTGCAATCAACTTTTCAAACATACATTTTACTTTACTTACACTTTACTTAAGGTTACTTTCTGAAATATATCTTATTTTTTCAGAAAAAACAGTTTTTTTTTGTGTTTTAAGCAGTTATTTTTTTTAATTAGTACTTACCATGATTTTAAGCACTTTTATGTACAAAATAAAACACATGCCATATTGGTGAGCTTAGCATGATTTCAAATATAATGCGTAGGTAGGTATATTTATATGTGTAAGCATTCATTTAAAATAAATTTAATGATAAATGGAAAAAAAAAGAAGAAAAAAATTGAATTGGTCACACTGATCACTGGAATCTATTGATTTGTGACTTTTATTAATAATATCTTCACATCGTACAATTTTTAGAATTGCGAATAAAAATCGTGAATTATTAAATCCTGAGCTAAGCTGTACAAATGCGTAAACCGTTCGTGATTTTGCGCTTAGTTTTCTTGATTTGATCTTAAATTCTTGAGGATACTCCCATTTTCAAGAATAATTGAAAATTATCTCGAGTAACTTCGAGGAAAAGTGACATTTTAAAATAACGAATAACACATTTCATCCTCGATTGTCATGCTCAATTTTGAATAATTTGGCTGTAAACAGAATGAAGAATGTCTATGCTCATTCTTAAGTTTAAGTTACTCAGCGATTCTTACGTTCACTGAATGCCTATAACTTAAATTTTTCTGCGGAAGCACATTTGAAGGTTGCTACAAAGAAATTAGAATTTTGAAAGACCCAAGATTTCCTTCTGTAAAAACTCAAATTCCAACTTTGGATTTTTTCCCTGCGCCACCTCTCGCGAACGTATGACGAACATCCGGGAGTATAACTGTCTTGAAAGAGCATCTCAATTAGCCATTTGGAATCAAAAATTAAAAACTCAAACAAAACGAATGGTTGTGAGAAGCTAGGCCTAGGGTCTCTACGGACCTGTTGCGCCATCTGATTATTTATTAGGATTTTCGTCTAAACAATTTCTCTCCCAGATTTCACCACTGTCTAACTGAGAGCAAACCTTTCTGAACATAAACACATTAGTTCAAGACATTTAACTATACAATTGGTTCAATAATCTCTGGACAAATGTTCTTAAGAAAGGATGGAAAAAAATCCACAAAAAACAGTCAAATAAAGGCTGCGATTGTTCCCTCTTCAAAACACGCCCAACAAATATTTGCCCCTGAAAATGCACAAAAAAAAAAACTCTCGCATTAGCTTGCGTCTTACAAATTTGACAGTTGTGAACGTAAATGCGACAGACAACTCATAAGCAGACTGCTAACCTCCGTGTACTTGGATTTCTGGATTTCCACTAGATTTTTAAATCTAATTTTGATGTTTTGAAACGTACGTGTCACATTCACAGACAGAACACAGTTTACGCGAACTGAGTTTGTTATTGAGCCGCCAGGAACACCGAAGTTTTAGTCCTACATCAGATGTCTTGGTTGGGTAGTGGAATAAATCTATCGATTTTAACCCAAAGGCTCGACCTCGCCCAGTCCAAAAAGCCGCCTAAGTGAATAAGGGCTATAATTACATACCACGCAGTTACAGCGTGATGGTTTGTTACTTCAAAGCCAATATTTCTTATTGCGCTCTGTTTTCTTTGAAATTCTCTGTTTTCAACTTTAACAACTCACACTCTTTTTCTTATTTTTCGTTGATTTCTTCAATTTGTTTTCAAATGAAAAACTCAAACCCATTTCTTTTAATTAGGTATGTAAAAAATTATTCTAACCTAAAAATTCCAATAAATGTCATTATTGTGACAGACAAAATTTTAGACTTCATTTTCACAAGTTATTTTAAATAGCGTTCACATGGACAAAAAATACAATTTAATTGAATCAAATTGCACAATGAAATGTTTAAATTTCAATATTCAGAATTAAGTAACTAACTCCAACACGCTCATAGTGAGTTTTCATTCTTTTTAATTTGTGATTTGATGCAAATAATTTCTTCTGAAGTCATCAGAATATTTCCGCAGTTTACAGGAATCCTGTTCTTATGGACACCGCCGTTCGCCATCGTTTAATATCCCTCCCTCCTTATATTCAGAGGAAAGTCATTAAATATTCGTAAGCATCCTTTTGTATTGTTAAGCTTTTTCAATTCCCACATCCCAGCAAGCTAATTTTCCACCAACCTATGTTCAAACGGATTTCAAAACGACTCAGTGCATACCTGCCTACTCTCTCCGCACAAAAGAATCCGTCCAAACAGAATTGAATACACTCCCATAGAAAGCGGAAAGCTATATACACCCCACCGTAGGGAATTGAATTGTAATACCAATAGAGAATTGGACAACTTTCATATCGCCTATGCCCGATGCCCGATGCACCCCCGAACCAGATCGGTGCTCCCGCATCCTACTTCTATCAACCTTTGTCACTGTCTCAAGTGCGTTGTAATTTTTCATTCAGAACGAGAGTATGGTACGCATCAATGCTTTGTCAGCCCCATTGCCACCCCAGCTTCCATCACCCCTACGTTTATACGATACCAGACAAGCGAACAGGCAGGCACCTGGGAGTTGGATGTAACATCGTCCACCAGCAATAACACACCATCATAAAAGCCAGCGCGCCGTATGCGCCGCTGCCGTCATTTTTTATGAACTGCGAAACGCTTCACTTATTTCAATTATTTCGCTTTGTTGGCATCCTTGAAATATTTATCAATCACGAATTTGTTAACTTTTGCAGCTTGCCGGTCTACAGGCAAGCATGGTGGTGGCACTGGCAGAGTGAAAGTTACTTTACAGGGGGGAGAAGGGGGGGGTAAAACCTCTGCCAGATGCCAGAAGCAACAATGTTCAAGGTGAAATTCCGAAACCCGAAAAACAGGTAGATATCCCCTCAAGACGAATATAACATTCCCCCGGCAGTGCGCACAAGGAGCACACTCGTCCCCTGCTTTTATTAATGTATTTACAAGACGAAAGCGTAAACTCTAAGCACTTCCTGTTTGATCGAAATGCCCTAAGGAGAATTGAAAAAGGATTCCATAAGAACTTTCACATGAATATTTACAAAATTTCTTGCTGCCTTCTGACTAAACCGCCCTGTTCTACCACCACCACAGGTAGCTGACAATAGCAATATAAACATCAATGCCAACAACAAGAAGCTTGCTATGTTAAGTTGGCTTTGGCAATGGCTTAGCTACTGACTTCCGAAAATACACTACACAAAACACAAACACAACCTGTGCAGGTTCTTAAATATTTTCGTCGGAGTATAGAGCAGGAATTTCTAAGGGTTCCTCCTGAATGTTCCGTCGAACGGTTTGGGAGGGTAATTTATTGTATGTACATGTACATATTATATGCAACAAGGGATTTCCAGTTAAAAATATTTTCCAGTGAATTTTATTTCAGAGCTGTTAAAGAGAAATCAATTGAGGAGTCATTTGCTACGGTGACTGAGTGCGGTCTTAGAGTGTATATTTTTTCTCTCACGAAATGAACGGAATGGAGCAAGGAACTTCAGTTACGACATCAATAAGGATCTTCGAACTCAATTAAGAATTGTATTGGAGGAAGCTGAGAATGAATTTCAGTATCGAACCGAAGGTATGCTTCCTTATCCGATCAAAGGCAGGAAATAAAAAACGAAAATGATTCGAGGAACGAAAGAACTCAAGATTGTAAAAAATAAAGAACCTAAGAACGTAAAAAAGGAAGAACTTTGAATGATATAATTCACAAACGTAAGAACGTAAAAACGAAGGAACTGCCAGAGCGCAAGAATCTAAGAGCTCAAGAACTTAAAAATGCAAGAACGGTAGAATTCACAAACGTAAACACTTAAGAAGGAAATCTACAGTATGTTCCGATGTAAGGCGGCAATCATGCGTTGGAATGGCGGCATTCTCGAAGGCATCCACACTGAGAGCCGTGCCACACACAATTTTATTCGAAAGAAACCCTTTCATCTATGGAGGCATCACATGAGGACGAAGAAATCAGGCTTAGAACCTTCTTTAGTCATACCATGAAATATTTCACTTTCCACAATCCCAGTGTAGTCTGGGATCCAGAAGGGATGTCACAATCAAAGTGTTCTTGCATTCCCAATCTATTTTAGAGATGACTTACAGGAAGGTAGATTCCGTAAGCCAAAGTCTTTGAAGTTTAGTGCGGAAAGCCACTTATCTGTATAGAGATGATAAGGACCTATTTCGATGATAAGTCCAATGTCTTGGTATAAAATTGAGACTGCCTTGACATGCCTTACCGAAAGCAGTCTCTTATCTGGTATTACTCCCAGATTTGCGAAGTCTTTTGAAACTGGCTTAGTCAGACGGAACGGAGCCCTCCTGTGGAGGAACGACCGAAAGCTAATCATTTCTAGTGCACCATTCATCGACCATGTGCCATATCTAACGCTATATTACAGACATTCTGTAGGCGTGATTCAACGGAATGTGTATGCCAACGTCATTCTCATACATGAGGCACCTACAATAAAAATACCCAACGTCAGTCAGCATCGGAGGTTGACATTTAAAGAATATAATTCAGCAACTAGGGTTATCAAAACCGATTACCAAAGCCCATTAACAACGATTGTAATTACCTGCACAAGAAAAAAAAAAAAAAAAACGTTTCCCACCCAAGTCAAGTGTCAAGGATTTAACTGATCTAAATCTGAAATACAATCATTAATTCAGCAAATCCAACCCCACTTGGGCTTAGGTAATTTCTAATTTTACACAACTCCAATTACAGTGTGCCTGTTCAGAACTTGACACCTCAAATCCAATGTAATCTTCGAAACATTTATTTTGCCTGGCGAACAACCAGACACTACAAAACCAATGACACTTCCCAAAGTGATAATAATACCAAATGGCTTTGATGATTACCAATTTTCCGCCTGTACGCTGATAAAGTATCAATTTGCCATGTTTGATGGATTAAAGCCCGGCTCTGTGCACCTATCACGTTTACGCATTTTTCACTTACCCTTAACCACCGCATCAGTGGGCCATACACACGCAAAAAGTTTAAGTGCAAATCACACCGCAAATAAATTGAAATTTTATTCATTAAAACAATAATCTGCACACGAACATACACACACGCTGGGCGCTGGCGTATCCGAAGTTTTAATCCCACTGGGGATGCCGCAGAAATTAATTTTTCATTCTGTGCTGTTCGGCAAATGGCCCTTATCAAAAGCCCGAATTAATAATGTATTTCGTGTAAAATCTCTAAATTTTTGATATTGATCTATGCTCGTTCCAGTTATGCGGTATACCGTATACGGTGTGCGATAGCACAAAAAAGACTGTAGCACATTGTGTGGCTAAAAGCGATCATCCGAACGAAGGAGGCTGTAGGCTGTAACCGATGAATATGCATGAGGAGTGCATACCGACTCTAAAAACTGCTCATTTTAATTGCGGCGCTTTTAAAGAGAAAAATCGACGTAAAAAAATGGCAACCCCTCAAACCCAAACAGTGTGTCAAACGACACGAGGTTAAGTTCACATTCACCCGTGCGTCGCACAAAGAAAAAAAAAAAAAAAATTATTAATTGAATTTCAATTGCAACAACATTTATACAGTGGCCATGGTGCATTGTGTATATCGTACACCCCCGACAGATTACGATTTACATTTTTGTTGCATAGCCAAAGGGCGACTGTGTCCATTTCTACAAACCAAAAATGTGTACCCTATTCTTTTTGTTCGGTGGAATAAAATAAATAGAATTATTTTAGTCCGCAATTCAACTGCAATATAGTATATCTCGGTATCGATTGTGCTGGTGGATTTCGTTTGCAGCTGCAGCCGAAACAGACAACCCGTTGACAATATCCCTCGGAGAGGGGGATGCACAGGGGGATTCACTGCACAGACAATGTTAGTGGTATTCGGCTGGCCATTTAGGATGTAAAATAAAATTGCACAAGGGTTTTGTATGAGATTGGCGAAAACAATTCGGTATCCAACATCGAGGGTGTGACGCTCGGTATAATGGATTTTTTATTTTGGTCACCAGTGTTGGATGTCCATGTGCGGGTTGGACCCCACAAACCATAGAGCGAATGTGAATGGACATTTTTTTGTATAGTTGCGCTCCTGCAAGTCCATAGATGGTATTTTAGATGCTAACAAACCGCTGTTTTTCCGATCTCCAAAATATCATTAGCCCACCTTAATGGAGAAGAAAATAGTTCACCAGGGACGGACTGGCACAAATTGTCACCCATGTATGTATTTGGAAATGTGATGAAACCCCTCAGCGAACGGTGTGGCAGTGTTAAACGGTTCTAGTGTTCAGTAGCTGTAGTTTGCGAACTTATAACGGCAACGATTTTCAAAACGGTTTTGAAATTGTGATGTAGAAAAAATAATCGGCCCCAAAACATTCACTTAACCTGCTTGATAGCATATAGAGACGAGCAGTTCGACTCATTGGAGACCCTACACTCACATCGAATCTACAACCGTTGGTGCACAGAAGACAAGTCGCTGACCTATGCTTGTTCTATAGGTACTTCCATGGTAGATGTTCTGAGGAATTCAAAGACATTATCCCTCGAAATACAACTTTTGGGCGCCCAACAAGACAGGCTGCTAATGCTCATGACCACACAGTACACTTGACAACCGCGAGGACATCAACTTTCAAAAACTCCTTCTGTTACAGGACAAGCAAACTTTGGAACTCGCTTCCTGGGGATATATTTCCAGAAGACTACAATTTGCAGCAATTTAAGTGCAGAGCAAACATAAAAGCATCTCGGGGCGCTGTTGAAGCGTTATAGGTTCGCCTTTCCCGGGAGAAGTTATAAAAAAAAAAAAAAAAAAAATAGTAAGGACTACTGGAACAAATGTCCATTTATGGCGGCACAAAAATCACTTACTTAAAACCAACAAAATTTCGGTTAGCAACGACCAAGGCCAGAGTTAGTGGATTAAAAATAACCAATACAACTTGTTTAACGAAACTTGGTTAAAAATAACCGATTTATCAATTTATTTTCTAAATTTTTTCGGGCGCAAACATCAAACTAACTCTGCAGAATTTAACCAACTGGTTGATATTCATCTAGAAACTTGGTGGATAAAATCTAATGAAGTGTGATTCTTTTAACAGTATAGTTACAGCCGAAAGACATGTTTTTTTTTGTTTTAATTCTGACTTGCATCCGCGATCAGAAAAAATTGTTAAGGCTGTTAGAGTTTCTACTTTCCTAATGTAGCTGATGACACTTTCAGCAGAGGATGTCTTTACTTCTTCTGCGCTTATTATTTCCCTGAAAAAGAAATTCCTTCTAATACCACAAAGGGCTGTTTATTCACATAAAATATGCTCAGTTGTTTCGTCTTACTCAAGACATAGGCGGCAGTCCGAGGATTCGGCTATATGTATTTTGTTTAGGTGATATCGTAAACCCTGAGGAAGTTCGGGACTTCGTATACCTCGTACCCAATATCAATTCTGAAAAGGACATCACCACAGAAACCAAGCGAAGAATCACACTTGCCAACCGCTGTTATTTCGGTCTAAAAAGGCAATTGATTAGTAAGGCCTTGTCGTGAAATGCTAAGGAGACTCTGTATAAGACCCTCATTACCCCAGTCCTGTTTTATGGTGCAGAAGCATGGACGCTATCAAAGGCGGATGAAGATCTCCTTGGTCGTCTCGAACGCAAAATTTTTCGAGTGACTATTTCGACATCAACCTAGTTAGAAAAGGACGCATCAGTCGTCTAAGATGGCTGGGACATGTAGAGCGAATGGATAACGCTCCGGCCCGAAGAGTCTTCGATTCCAACTCGGAGGGACAACGCCAGTAGAAGAAAACCTTGACTTATACAATGTTCCCACCAACGTGATTTAGCCGAAGTGATTTATAAATCACGAAACGCGTCTCCACCGAACTTCAAGTAGTTTAGTGTGACGCGCGCAAGTGGAAGGGGACCTCAAACAACTTGGAGTGCGCAACTGGAGGCAGTTAGCCAAAGATCGCGCTAACTGGAGAGGCGTATTGGTGGTTAAGACCCAGGTCCACCTCGGACTGTAGTGCCACCTAAGTAAGTAAGATATCGCAAACCATGGTGCCCAGTTAGGTAGCCAACTATTTTTGACATCGTGCCTACGTAGATTTAGAATCTTTTTGGCATTGCTTTTGAAAGGTTTAATATTTTCCCAATTGTGAAATAAAAACTATTGAACAACATCCATTGACCATAACGAAATGTTCTCTGTATTCATAAGAATACGGAGGAATCCCTTCCCTTGTCATTCCACTATGCCCTTCAATATTTTTATTTATGATGTGTAGTTTACTTCGTTATTGATATGCATTTGTTCCAGGACCCTTTTTAATCTTTCAGCCACATTTTTTACCATTTTGGCCATCTTTAACGCTTCCTCGACTCACCGAAACAAAGTGTATTGTTGTAAAAAATGTCGGGGGTCCGCTTGTAATTGATAAGTAATTGAAAAGTATCGGGCTCAAAAAATGCCAGCAAAATGTCCACTACGAGAACCTGTAATTGGTAGTTGCGGATAAATCGTTCCAAAAGCCATTTAAGTCAAAGTGCGTATTGATTGATTTATGGTTGAACAGGGCGCGGTTTTTTTAGAAAGGGTTTAGAATTGAAGTTCACCTTTTGACACATTAACTTGGGTACTGAATATTGGGTATGGTAATTTGAGTTTAAGAATCGTGTTAAATAATGCCCCAAAAACTGAAAACGAGCACTACAAATATGGTCAGTATTTATCCACAGATTTGCATGAGCTCTATTTTCTAAATAATGCCAATGAAACTATTTAATCTCTAGAGCCAGATCCGCTCGCGTACTTATCCGCTGGTACCTCTACCATACACAGTGATTTTGAGTTATTTTAATCGAAACCATCATTAAGACCAACAGATAAATCCACACCAGCTCCTGTATCCCTATTTGTTTCGCCAGCAGGCTACTGCAGCGCTATTGGGAATTTAATTTACCACATAACAAACCCGTACGGCTCCCGTGTGCACTGCAATAACCTTGTGCGAATTGTGGTCGCGAACAGTACCCACAGGATAACAAAAAAAAAAAAAAAGAAAACCCACGTATACGTTTGTACATCCTCACGCGCGAGATTCGGGAAATACAATTTTAAAAGCTTTCCCAGCGCCGACCGACCAGTCGTCTGTGCATTTGCTCAACCCTTCATTCTTGTTCAGCGCGGAATGCACTGCAATTCCGCAAAGCCGGGGCAAATTGCAACTCTACCACCACCACGCTGAGAGAGCCCAAATCGTTGCATTAAGCCATTTATCGGATGGCTAGGGCTACTGCATGAAATAGAGTCGCATTCTAAAGCAGATGTCAGTTCACAGGTTAGAAGGGTGCCACCCCGCCGACACCACCACCTAAACTCTAAGGCGAATTAATCTAATGGCATAATGCAATCGGCCGTTATTAACCAAAAACACTCAAGCCTGACCAAATTTTCAATCGATTCGGTTTTCAGAATTTATGCTTTATAGAGTTGCCACCGGCTCTTTCGTGTATAACGCCAATTCCAATAACACCATTTATAGCCGTTGCGTTCGACCTTTTGGCCCGCTTCACACCTTCACGTTTTGCCTCTGCTGCGGTGCGACAAATATCACACCGGGTCAGAGGGGGTATACAGTATACACGGGTGTACTCCAAGTACAAGTACGTGTATTTCGATGAATACTGCTGCAGTGCATGGGTTGTAAATTGTTTTCCACTTAGCGTGAAAATGCTTTTAACCTCAGTGCTATTTATGGACAAGCATCGAAATTGGCCTTGTGCGCACAAAGCCAACAGTCTGTCCAACAAGGTGAGGCTCCATGGTGTGTTTAAAAATGCTACGTCCTTGTGACGATAATAATTGAGGGAACCTACAATTGTATGGCGAAGTTATACGGCTGATTTGAGAGGCTTCTTCTTTGTATAAGTGAAGCTTTTTTAATGCTTAGGTTTACATTATAGCCTACTCACACCGCACAAAAAACCGTGTTTTTCGTCGCAAAACTCGATGATGCATTCACTTCGAACACCAACTACTTTTCGTTTGACGTTTCAATGACCTGTGAGACACAAGTCGTTAAACTTCTGAACAAACTACTTGGATTACAAATTTATTTAACAAATAAAATTAATTCAGATCATTTAAAAATAATATTAGCACATAAATTAAGTGTGGAAAATGATTTTGAGTTGTGATTTGTGACATTTGTTCGGTCAGCTCTTCTGTGAATACTGCAAAAGGTGTGTTTGTTTCAAAAACCCAAAGATTGGAAGTCGTTTTCATGGTATTTTCGTGGAAAACGAGTTTAAACGACTCGTTTTAAAAACTGAAATATTTACGGGAAAATGGGAAGTTTGCATTGTTTTTGCGAAAACCCTGTTTTCGGCTCGGTGTGAATAGGGTATTATACTCTCGGGGTTGATGTTTGGTTAACAATTTATTTCTACAAATCAAAATTCCAATAAAAGCGCCAAGAGCGCATCAAAACCACTTCGAAAAACGTATTCAGAACTATTTAAGAACATAAAATCGTTTAAAAACAAACATCTGGCAATAAGAAACGCATTCGAAAATAGGTACACTTAAAAGTGATTAAAAACTCATTCAAAATGCTCCCAAAAACGCTCTCTAAATGCAGATAAATGAAATGATAAAAATGCACATCGATGGTTGTTCCATATCGTGTTGTTGAAATTTTCCGGTTGGAGTTCATTAAAAGATTAAATTTATCTTGCATAAAATCAATAAATGGTTGAGCTTCTGGAGTTGCAAAATTGATATTGAAGTCTCCGCTTATGATCATTGATAAAAGATGATAATCTTCCTGAGGTTTCAGAGGTTTACTTGCACGTAAACGCGCCCTGTAATCTTTTGCACGTTCTGCATCTGTCTTTCCCATATCTGAAAATATTTTAATGCATCTTTAATGACGGCAAAACATTGCATTATTGTCAGAAATATGGAATTGTACCAATTACGTATTTTCCTGTATTTTTCTGCGTTTTACTATTGAAACGCATGTAGGTACCTAAAGATGCGAGTTGGATGACAGTTGAGGTTAAGGAGTCACAACTGAACTGAAATGAATTATAAGCAGTGTATTAAACAGTGAAATCGAACAGTGAAACAACGCGCATTTAGATGTTTACACATCAACAAACACTCCTAACATATATGCAGTGGAAAATACCCGTTTGCATTTCCATCCCCGCAAGTTAAATGACATCAACTGTTACACAGTAAATGAAAGTGTCATTGGAATTTCATTCGGCTTGCATTGCATATTGTAGAGGTGCTGGTCTACGACATTTTTGTTAGTTGTTGTCCAGCTGTGATTTCTGCGTGCCTGGTAATTCATGAATGATTTGGCACCGTTATCCTTGAGATATCCGCCACAGGGAAGAAATGTGAGACCATCATATATGAAAAACATGCTTTATTTCACATCAACAAAAAGCTGAAATTAATATGCCCCAGCTAATAAATGTATGCAATGATAAAATGAATGCAAAGGTAAAACACAGTGACGCATTCCCTGTCCCTGCAAGGTAAATGTGTGGAATTACTCCACCAGATTCCAATGACGCGCGCTTAGATGTTTACACATCAAAAAGCGACAAAACGCACTAAAAAAACGTTTCAAAAAACTCGAAAGCTCATTAAAAAAATAGTAACAGGCGCATTTAAAAATGGGAAGCAACGCTTTAGGTTAGGCTAGGTTAGGTTGTAAGGTGGATCGAAAAAGCATTAAACAAAAAAGTAAAATGTTTAAAAAAGCATCTGAAAACGCAATCAAAACGCTCAAAAAATGTATCAAAAACGCTTCAAAAAATGCATTATATGCATGGTGCATACATAGGTATATATATATATATAAATTACAACGTTATTCAAAATGCAAGGAAAAATCTTAATAAAAGAACTCCTCCAAGAATGAATTAAATACGATTCACAAAAGGCATTAAAACAGAAACCGTCATAATCAAGAAAAGCTAAAAAACGCATCCAAAAACCTTTAAAAAAAAACGTTTAAAAAACACTTTAGGTTAGGCTAGGTTAGATCGGCTGCCAGCTAAGAAAGCCAGCACACTTAGTAGACCAGTTATAGGCCCATTGCGATACGGTATGGATCAAAAAACGCTAAAAGACACTAATACTTTGCTGTTTTTCTCTCCACCTATATATTATTTTTCACTGAAGCCCGAGACTACTAAATACTGCTATCGTCGTTCGACGATTCTCTAAAGATACGTGCTGCTAGCATGGGAGCTATGTCCTTACGGGTGACCTAGACAATCCGTATGCACGACACACTCTGAGTGCACTAGTCATTTGACGGCGAAGTTAATCCTTTTAGCATAAGATGAAATCATCTCTGGTTTGGCTCAAAATGGATCCGCACACATTACAATAAACTCCACCATATTTGGCATTATTTATTATTATTTACTTTATTAATTAAACTAAAATATTTTTTATATTGAATAGCTTCTGATGCCATCTCTTGTGGGACACACAGTACGTCAGTTCGAAATATACATAAGTTCCGAATTAAAGTGAACGCTTTCTTGTACTCCCGGTTATATCATTTACGTCCACCATTTCCATTCCCTCTGATGGGACTGCTGCCACAATCGCCCAACACCATTGTGAATAAAGGGGCACTTAAGGGTGTAGTCCTGATGACTTTACTGCACATAATATCCTGAATGAAAATCAAGAGATTAAGCACTGTAAAGGGTGGATTCCGTACATACACACACAGTTCAGTATGATTCGGTCATTTTGGGTCCCTTTCGGAGTCCACATCAAAGAGGATGAGCGGTCCGAACTTGGGCCTCAAGTGGTGATGGTAATGGGTTTTTGGGGTTTGTGTAAATTTTGCGCTTGTTAATGGTGCATAAAATGACTTGTTACTATGTTTGGCAAGTGGTTGACCACAAGTCAACTATTGCTAAGATATGTTTTGCGGGCCTAAAGGGTTGCTTCACAAATTCTCACACACACACGCACACATGACGCAATTTGCCTAAATCTCTCTATATCTCCCTCTTTCTCTCTCTTGTTCGTGTATCCCTTTTGGGTTACGGTTTACGGTAACTTCTTCCTGGTTCATATTCAATTCGAAGTGGCTTTTAAGTTCCATTTAGATGCTGCACTCGCTGCATTTATTAAGAGTTAAAAAGCTCTAACCCTCGAGAGGTTCTGCATGTGCAGGTGCACATAGGTGTATTCTTCTTTTGCATCAGATTCGGGTGTCAATTGCAGGTGAAAGCATCTCTTTAGTATCGTTTTTGGGGTGTAGCTTTTAACTAACAAGAAGTAATCGAATCGATGTTTATATATTTGGTGCATGAGTGGTATAGGCTTGTTCGAGATGGTTACGTTAACGATGTGTTGGGGAATAACAAAGGACGCATCGTTTGGAGATAATCCTCTAATGTATATTTCACACACTGTGCGGAGTTTCAGGAGTTGGAAGGATTTTCATGCATGAGGCCTCTGGCAAATATTGGACGTATATATGTAGCAAGGATTGGCTTTGCTTCAGGTGGTAGTCTCCTCTAGTGTAATCTGGTTGTGATCCTGCGAAAAATAGGTTGTTTTCGGATTTTGAGAATGCGTGAACCGGAAAGGAGGGGGCAGGATTAGAAGAATGTTTAAACAGCCATACTAGAGGACAGATAATAGAAAATAATGTTGATTGGCTGTCGTAATGAAGCCGCACGAATCGAAATGGTAACTGGTACGCTTATTCACGCAGTATGCTATACTTAACGGGGGCAAATTGGTCAAATCTTTTCTAAAGACTTAATCCCTCATAATCGCAGGATATTGTCAAATTACAAAAGTGGTATACTGACTGCAAGGCTATAACTGATTGCTGGATGTTTTTTTACTAGGTTATATCAGCTTGCAAAAACTGTCAAAGGGCGAACTCTCTGGATGAAATCAACGGCGGCATTTTAAATTCTAGTAAGGGAGAATGATTCTTGATCCTACATATCAGTGGGCGCCAGTAGCTTAGTGGGCAGTGCTTTCACCTCTCTCTTCTCTAAGCTGACCAGAATGGGCATTCAAAAACCTTTGCTGTATATGATTTATGACATGCTTATGGGAAAGAAGTTCGTTGTCAAAGCTGGCACCGTGACTTCGAGCAGGGTTTTCGAAATTGAAAACGGCTTACAACAGGGAGCATTGAATTCTCCGGTCCTGTTTAATATTTACACAAATAAATCTGGTGGGTTCTCTCAGACACGCTATCGCGTAAGTGAAATGACCCGTGTCGAGCAGATTCAAAAATAAAAACAACGAACAATCAATCTTTTAAAATATATTCTTTATTTAAAGAGTCTTGTGGACAACTTGCACTGGGATACTGCACTCAATTTGTGTAGTTCGCCTCGATTTATTGGTTTACCTTATTCGCATTTTTAATCGGTAGACATAGTGTCAGCGATTTTACATTTTTCTGCGAATATTACAATTTGTTTTGAATTAAACTAAATTCTTGGAAATGAGGAAATGGTTGGTCAATTCTGGGTAATTGACCGGATAAACGTGTCGTATTGATCCCCTAGCACTGGCAAAGGTGCGGGTGTTTGCATATATGTAACTTCTCCCTCCTTAAGAGTGAAATTCTCCTGAATTTTATTATTTAAGTTGATTCTTATCCTTTTTTGTTGTATACAAAGACATGACAATATTGAAAACATGATAAAGATTATTACAATGCAAATTACATTTATTTTATAGGATACATCTTTCTGAAATTCTATTTCTTTTATTTCTTTAATATTTTCAATGTTCTTTAATATAATTTTGTCGAATTTAATTGTTTCAGTAAAATTTAGTTTTTCTTTATAATTTGGATAATAGAACCTTTGTTTTTGTATATGCTTTACATTAGAATATTTTTGATCTAAAAAATACAAGGAGCAATTGATAAAATTGATTAGATAATTTCCTGTGAGATTAATTTCTCGGTCATCACATGTTTGGTTTATCTTTATGTTTACATTTTTAATGAATAGTGTTTCGTCATCTAAAGATTCAATTTCAGTTTGTTCATTTCTGATTAATTTACAATTTTGTTTTATTACGCAATGCTTACTTTCAAATATTTCATTTAAACTTTTGTCTTTTTCATATTTGTAGGTTCTATTTCTGTATTCTATAATAAATTCTTTATCGGCATTAATCTCTAGAAAATGTTTATTAGGAACGGGAGTTAAAAGTTTAAGAGGTATGGTTACATAGTTTCTTGGAATTTTTAAGGCGAATATTAGCATGTTATCTTTATAGTTTGTTACTCCTAGTTTGATTTGTTTCAATTTAAAGAAATCTATTCTATATGATTCTATTTCTTCGTTTGTGAGAATGTTGGGGTGTAGGATGTTATTTCTAGCTGATACTATGTTATCTTGTATGTGCTCAATTTTAGACTCGATATATTTAAGTTTAAATAATTGGTCGAAATATATTTGCTTCATCATTAAATCTCTTTCTACTCTCTGAACGTTGTTAAGTTGTTTTAAAATTGTTTCCCTATCATTACTAATGGTATCTTTAAGAATGTTAAATGTATTGTTAAAATATTGATTAATTTTAATTTGACTATTAACTGCAACAATTGCATTATGGTTGTTCTTTGCTACTATATCTAGGTGTCCTTCTATAGTCTGTCTGTCTTCGTCGTCCATGGTTCCAAATAACCATTTTTGTGTCGTACCTACTATGTTTATTAGACCTCGTCGTTGTCTGTTTTGTAAGGGTACTAAAGTCCTAATCTTATGTATGATGTTTGAAATTTGTTCATTTAACATTTGTCTTTGTTCGAGTTGTAGTGGTGCTAGATTACTAGAAATATTTTTAACTAATGCTATTATTTCAGCTGGCTTTATTAAATGTAGTATAATATCCGTCTCGTTTGTAATGCTTACGTCAGTCAGTTGAAGTTTTACGTATCCGTTCTGTTCGTTTATCATTTGTACGTCCAAGAGGTGGCAATTAATCTGAGTAGTCAGTGTCAGAAGTACTATCCATGTTATTATCTGTAAATTTTAACGGTCGCTTAATATTTGAAGGATGTATATTTTTCAAGAGAGCTTTCTTATATTTTGGCTCATGCTTGTGTCTAACTGCCCTATAGTTTTTAATAAAACCTGTTGACCTCTGCTCTTCATAGTCTTCTCTATTCATATTTAATTTTTTTAGTTTTCTTTCTTTTGCTTTCTCTATGTTCTGGCGAATTCTTTCTACAATTGGGATATGATCCATTAGTTCTTCCTCAGCCGAATGTATTGTTTCATTCGATTCGTCTTCTTCTACATTGAATAATAATTCTGATATTGAATCACTTTGGTTACCTTTAAGCGAAAAATTTTCTGTTGGCGTGGGATTCTCTCCCTCCTTAGATTTAACGTCCTCGTTAACCTCTATTCTACTAAGAAAATCTGCTACCCTGTTTTCTCTACCTTTAAGGTACTCTATTTCAAATTGATATTCTCCTAGTTTTAGGAGCCACCGTTGATGTCTAGGTGAGATGTCTTTTCCTCTATATTTTGCATGAAGATACTTAATTGGCTGGTGATCTGTAAAGATCTTAAACTTATTGCCGTAAAGGTAAGGTCTAAAGTAGTTTATTGACCACATTATTGCTAAGAACTCTTTGTCCGTAGCAGAGTAATTGATTTCATGCTTATTTAGAGTACGTGATGCGTAGCATATAGGGTGTCCTTCTTGCGAAATTACTGCTCCAATCGCATAATTGGACGCATCTGTTGTAAGAGTAAATTGCTCTTGAAAATTTGGGTATCTTAATATTGGATGACTACTTATTAGTTCTTTCAATTTTTCAAATGCTTCAATGTAGTTTGGATCATTCGTATTTATTTTGGCATTTTTCTTTAAGTATTTCGTAATGGGCTGTGCTACCTTAGCATAATCTCGGATAAATTTTCGGTAATATCCTGTTATTCCTAAGAAGCTCTTTATTTGTTTTTGGGATTTTGGGAGTTCTAATTTTTCGATACAAGATATCTTGTCAGGATTAGGTTTTAACCCGTCTTTTGTGAGGATGTGACCTAAGAATTCGGTCTCTCGTTTCATAAAATTACATTTGTCTACCTGTATCTTCAGTTTTTTTGACTCTAATATTTTGAAAATGTCTGTTATAGATTTAACGTGTTCTTTTAATGTTGTGCTAAAGATGAGGATGTCATCCAGATACACTACACACGTCTTATTTATATGATCTCTAAGAATATCGTTCATAAGTCTTTGGAATGTCGCTGGGGCATTCTTCAAACCGAATGGCATTCTTACAAATTCATATAATCCATGGGGGGTTACAAAAGCTGTCTTTTTGCGATCTTCTTCTTTGATTAAAATCTGGTGATAGCCTTTGGCGAGATCTATTGTGGTGAAGTATTGTGACTTCCCAAGTTTGTCTAGTATTGAATCAATATTGGGTAAAGGAAATTTGTCGTCTACAGTTATTTCGTTCAATTTTCGATAGTCGATTACGATACGAAATTTCTTTTTCCCTGAGTTGTCCATTTTCTTTGGTACAACTATTAGTGGACTCGAGTATTTAGAATTACTCTTTCGAATAATTCCCTGAGATTCCATTTCTTTAATTTGACATTTAACTTCTTCGTCATGCACGGGGGGGTACCTGTATAGTTTAGCATTCACTTGTTGATCAGTAGTTGTAACAATTTCATGCTCAATTTCCGGAGTACTTGATAATGTGTCGCCTTCTTTAAAGAATAGACTACCAAATCTGTTTAACAGATTCTCTACTTCTTGGCGTTCTTCTTTGTTAAGATGGTCTAATTTTATATGGTTGATACTAGCATCAGAAGTTTCTAGTGAACATATTTGATTTAATGCATATTGGGGGTTAATGAGCTTTAAACACTGGCTATTGAGATATATATTTCCTTCTTCTAAGTTTATTAAAGTATTTAATTTATTCATTATATCCATCCCGATTATAAACTGATAACCTCTATTGGATAGTCTTTTGACTTTCCATCTAATTAATCTATTGGTTGACGTTTCGAACTCTTCCGGTACTGGTGTATGTATTTCATACGAAATTGTGTCCCTACCTGTCACCGTAGTAAAGTGTATTGGTTCAATGTGTAATTTTGTAAATTCTGTAAGTCTATCATCTGCTATACTTAAGGTTGAGCCTGTGTCTATTAAGGCGATAAATACTTTTGAACAAATAGTAATTTTTATTTGGGGTAAATTGTCCGATTCATAAAAAAACGCGGGACATTGTTCATTTTGATTTCCTACTTCTTCCCTTATTTCCTGAGGCTGAACCGTTCTTTGTTCGGTCATCTCCTGTTGTTGGCTATTTTGGCCCGGAGGTGATCCGAAGTGTCCTGAACTCTGGTTCTGACCTTGGGAATTGTTTATTTGTCTACTACAATTATTTTCTTGAATATTATCCACCTCCATATTTTCTGCCGGTGGATTTGGCCTATCGTTCTGTCTATATTGACCTGAGTGGTTTCGTTGTTGACCCTGATTATTATTCTGCCTATATTGTCCTGAGTAGTTTCGTTGCTGACCCCGATTATTATTCTGCCTATATTGTCCTGATTGGTTATGGTTCTGATTATTATTTGTATTATAATTATTAGGGTGGTAGTTGTTGCGAACCTGATTATTGTTATAATTATTCTGTGGACGATGTTGCTGATCATTACTATCTCTATTTTGTTGCCTGATATTAATCGGTGTTGGTCTTTTACTATCTTTATATTTTGTAAATTCTGGCCTAATACAGGAATCCTCGTACCTACGTTTTCTGATTATAGCAATAATTTTTGCTAGATCATTTTCCTCATATATCCTATCTAGTAAGGTTCCCTGAGTCATTTCCTTTGCAGTATTTACAAGGATGACTCCTACATTACTTAAATCTATAAAATTTTCACCTTTATAATAAACAATTAACTCGTCGGTTTTATATTTAATGCTTTGTAATTCTATCGCTAATTCGCTCACCGTATTAACTCTTAGGTTAGTGATTCGTTTGTAGATCTGGTGTGGTTCGGTGTCGGGTTTATAACGAAGTTTCAGCGTCTCCTTGATTGTTGTCCAATCGTCCGTCATTGGCAGGTTGATGACAGTATCCTTCGCTTGTCCTTGGATCTTCTCATAGAAAATTGCTCTCACTACTGTCTTATTAAATTCTGGGTCCTGAATTCGATTTAAGTAATATTCCACGCAACTGAAGAAGGAGTTAATTGTAATATCTCCTTGTCCGCTGAAGATGGGCATGTAGCGAATTTCTTTCAGAATTCGATCTTGTTCTTCTCGATTTCGTTGTTGTTGCAATTGTTGGTAAGCAGTTCGCACTTGCTCTAACTGTTGTGTGCGGCGATCAAGCTCAGCTACCATCTGGTCCATGTTAGCCATGACTCTGTTTTCGTCGTGAATTCTCTGTCTATTCATTCACTAATTGCTTTGCACCAATCTTTGTCGATTGTAGGTGTCTTATAACTTTTGTGTTATTTTATCTAATTTTCACTACAGTTTAACACTTAATCTTTGTCGATTTATTTTATGTATTTACGTGTAATGAATTCTTCGCGTTTATTAAATGATTTTATATTTCGCACTTAACTTCACACGATTATTTTCCGGTTATTGATTCGATCACTGGATCCTTATTAATTTAAAAGGATCCTACCGACTGCGCCAGTGAAATGACCCGTGTCGAGCAGATTCAAAAATAAAAACAACGAACAATCAATCTTTTAAAATATATTCTTTATTTAAAGAGTCTTGTGGACAACTTGCACTGGGATACTGCACTCAATTTGTGTAGTTCGCCTCGATTTATTGGTTTACCTTATTCGCATTTTTAATCGGTAGACATAGTGTCAGCGATTTTACATTTTTCTGCGAATATTACAATTTGTTTTGAATTAAACTAAATTCTTGGAAATGAGGAAATGGTTGGTCAATTCTGGGTAATTGACCGGATAAACGTGTCGTATTGATCCCCTAGCACTGGCAAAGGTGCGGGTGTTTGCATATATGTAACTCGTACGCAGACGATTAAGTAGCGTACAGGTCAGGACCAAAAATCGATGTCATCAACATCCTTCTGCAGCGTGACTTCGAGCAAATTAAGAGGTATTGCGATGATTGGAAGTTGAAAATCAATTTCCAAAAATCGGAAATAATCCTGTTCAGGACTCCGTTGGCTGGGGCCTCTAGGGACACCAGTAAAAACTGGAGAAAATTAACAAATATTGGACAGCAGGGACGGCCATTTGCGGTGAAAAACGTGTTCAGGTATCTCGGCATCCGGCTCGACCAGTATCTATATTTTGACAAACATATAGATGCTTGCCTTGCTGGGGCTAAGAGGGCCTACGCTCGGACAAGGGGACTGTTTTGCAGCAGTTAACTTGACTCCAGGGTGAAGGTCATTTGCTACGTGGCCCTTATAAGGCCTATCACCGCTTATGGCTGTCCCATGTGGGTCAATATAGCGCCGTCCTATATGGGGCCTGTCTAGGGTTGTTTAGAACTCCTGAATCTCAGTACATAAAATACTATCCCAACAGGACCTTATACAATGGGACTCGACTGTATAGGATTGACAATTTCCTTTTTAAGATGATTCGGAGGCACGTTGCTAGGGCGATGACAAGTGATAATAACCTGATCTCAGGGGCTTACTGTCCGAATTTAATGTACCAAGAGAGTACGCTTCGGTCTGGCTTTATCCCGCCTGAGGTATTTCTTCATGTAGATATGAAAGGGTTAGTCCAGACAAAAGATGGTGTGCCGGTATTGTACTACAGCCACCGCGGCACGAGGGATTAGCGGATCCTCTACGACGGGTACACCGCCAATGCTCAGAAGCTCCTCCGTTTGAGCACCGCAATTGTGCGGAACGTGACAGGATCGATGCTATAAAGCAGTTCACCGAATTTTGGTGACTTGATAAAGAGGTGAGGGTGGATACGCTCTCCCGAGCCGGTGCGCTACTTACGTAGCATTCTCCTTAGTTTGAAGTTAGATGTTAAGTTAGTAGGCTTAGGCTTAGGCTTACCCTGCTGGCGGCCGACATGCAATCATGGACGCGATCAGGAACGGCAACAATATGTTTTTTTTTTTTACCTACATAATCTGTATAGATCATTGATTTCCATGGTCTACAACAACATTTGCAACTCGTATTATCGTAGTATCATGTGGGCAAACAAAAAAAAAAACACCAAATAAATCCTCTATATACATATTCAAAGCAAAAATGACAACAACTAATTTTTAGCCTCATTTAAAATGCCTCAAAGACACCTGCCTCCTACTTGTGTTTCCCCCAGAGTATGCCGTACAATATATTCAACAATATTTGCATTGAAAGCAACCAACTCCAGTGTACGGTACACGTCTATAAATAATTAATATCCCATAATTAATAACGCAGCGAATTATGTTCCCCAGTAATCGCTTTCGAAGGATGTGTATAATAATCCCAACGCTAAATGAAAACATCATATACGGCATGGGGGAGTGAAACAAATGATAAGGAAACGTAAAAAAAAAAAAAAAAATAAAATAAAGAAGAAATTACAGCGTAATAACCACGTGTCATTAGCGTAGCAAAGTCCGTAATCCGTTGAAAGCTGCACAAAAACTTCCACCACTCTAATCCGATGAATTGGCTTAGAAGGCGGGCGCAGAGTAGAATAGAAAAAAAAAAAAAAAAAATGATACGTTGTACTACGTATAAGTCCACATCTCTTGGCAACTGCACAAGTACATACTCACATATTGTGTGACAGCGTGACATACGAGTCCATCGTGGTCGGCAGGTGGGTACAGGACCACGACAGGTAGTAGAAGTGGACCCTGATAATGCCAGACGGGGAGCTATTAAATTTGTATACGACAAGTGAACACGCAGGGTGAAACTAAAGCCCCAACATTATACATACCGTTACAGGATCTTCTAGTGTGTCTCCTGCCGGTTGCCATCGTCAACATTGTGTGATGTGATTACGGTATTAGAACGTGCAAATGGTTGGTTTGGGTAGACGGGGTGGACGGTGTATTCTTTTCACACTCACACCCATGCCTCGCCGCCGCGCAAATTTCGTGAGTGTCGCCCGGGTTAATCTGTTCACCTAATCTGATGATGAACACGAAACGACGACAACGATGATGGTTACATGTATTTTTATTTTTTTTCGTTTTTTTTTTTTTTGCTGTTGTCGTCATTGGAATTTTCTCGTTTCCACAACAAGGATCAAATTCACATTCGCATCTGGAGGCACCGAGTTCGTGGCTGGCGTGTAAATATTGCATCACACCATTTCGGGTAGATATCCGAAGCTTAAGTCCCAAAGACCATCATACGAGTAAATATAGTTTAATGGCAATACTAAGGCGGATAATTATGACGACAACGACGATGAGGACGACGGGGACGATGACGACGACGTTAGGGGATTAAGTAGCGAATTGATTTTTGAGAACATTCCATTTGACTGGGGATTATCTTGCGGATATTCGACAAAAGTATGCAGTATATGATGCACTCAATTTGTCTTTAAAAGGAAGTGTGTGTGGGAATTCTCTCTGGAAGTTCAATTTTAATTCGGGAACATAATGCGTTGGATGGTTGCGGACAACATTTTTGTTTCTTTTAAAATGAGAGCCCTCGTTCTGTACTCAACCCATACCCATTATATTATTCTTTTGTGATTTAAATTATATACATCCTTCACAGAAATTCACAAGTCCAAGTCTATTCCATCCATCAACCAGGTCCTTTTTTTTTTTTGTAAATTTAACTCAAAAGAATACCCACCGCTGCCGAAAAGCACCACTCTCTAGACGTTTCTGTGAAGTACAGCACTTCCTGGTTCCTGCTATAAATGTAACTGAAACCATCAAGCATCCATCACACTATACAAACGTTTCCGTATCAGGTGTCACAATTATTTATCGTTGTTATTACAAAATGACAAATCCCTTTGAAATCGGTCGTTCAGTCGTTCACACTCCATCATTTTCAGACCAAAGGGACACAAGGGTAGAAGACACCATCGGAAATATCCAGTGATGCTTTCAAATAAACAAAATACTTGACACTGTTGTCCGATGTCCACTTTGGTTGAGACTTGGATTGTGACATATCAAAGACAAGTTATTTCATAGTCCTTGCACCCCGACCCGGAATGATACGGATGTCATTGCAGTATTAGAGTTAGTGTAACCATTATACCATTGCCGAGTTCATTGTTGTCAGTCAAAGGGACATTCATTCGTTTTGTCGTTTGACGAGTTGCATTTTCTTGGGCATTAGTTGTTGTCCTTTGTTTTGCTGGGCATTAGGTATTTTTCTCCACTTTTTTTTTTTTTTTTTTTGGTGAATGCACAGGAGATTTCCTTTTTGAGATTCAGATCTCTCATTGATTGCTTTTGGTTGTGTTTTATATTGCAATATGGTGTGCATTTATAGGACGTACCATCCAAGCCTGTCAGGTGTTGACATTTTTATACAGTGTCAGTAAGTTAGTAGATAATTTAGATGAAGATGAAGGGAAGTCCATGTAACAGCCTCAAAATCGGTAATTTTTTAAAAGTATTTTTGAATGTGATAAAATAATTTCATTGTTTTAAATTTTAACACAACTTTATTTAACCTTTCAATATACAAAAAAATTTAAAAATTGTTTCCTTTCAAAATGGCGGCTCAGGATAATTTTTTGTCTGCTGCCTCCGGCGCGAGGTCCCAAACTGCTCAATTTGTCACTCATCAATCATTGATCTTAAACAAAAAAATTAAAGTGTTTTCTTTTTAGCACATATTAACGGAAAGAATAAACCAATTCATCATTGATCTTAAACAAAAAAATTAAAGTGTTTTCTTTTTAGCACATATTAACGGAACGGATAAACCAATTCAATATAAAATAAGCATTTGAAAAAAAAAGGCAGAATTTATAAAAATAAAAAATAAATAGTTGGCGCAACAGGTCCGGAGGGACCCTAGGCCTATCTTCTCACAACCATTCGTTTTGTACGAGTTTTTCATTTTTGGAGCAAATGGAAGGTATCTACAATTTTATGCCGACTCCAAACGGCTAATTGAGAAGCTCTTTCAAGACAGTTTATACTCTCGGATGTTTGTCAGACGTTCGCGAGAGGTAGCGCTGTGGAAAAAACCCTAAGTTGGAATTTGGGTTTTTGCGGGATTCGAACCTGAGACCTCTCGCTTAGTAGTCCAACACACTAACCAATAAGCCACTGCGACTACAAGTCAGAACTTAGGGCTATTTTTTTCGACATTTTTGACCCCAAAAAAGTATTTTATTAACTATCTTCCGAGAGAAATCTAGAGAAAGGCCTCACCAAACTTCAGACAAATCGGTCAATAACTTTTTGAGTTACAACACGAACAGTTTTTAAAAATAGAGTTTCGATATAATCGCGTTTAAAGGTTTAGTACAAGAAAATGACCATTCCTCCTCTTCAAAAAAGCTGAATTTCTGAAAGTTTTACATGGACTTCCCCCCTTAAAATCTTCAAAAATGTTTTTCGTTTTGGTCAAAGCAATTAAAGCCTATAGCGTTACCTCATGAATGCCTGCTGTAGATTAACAGCGAATATTCAAACACGCTAAAAGCATTTCACTATTGGATTGGTGCTATCAGTTCTATTTCACTTTTACTCCCCTGGTTTGGGGTTGAGTATAGATCTAACCAATTGAACGCCGTTTCACTTTTTGTTACGATACAATTTTTTCAAATGGTTTCTTACTCCAGCGTGGGATAAGATTTTACTATAAGATAAAACCCGTTTCACTTTTCGTTACGATACTTTTCGCTTAGATCCAAATGACCTCGTTCATTGCAAGTACGTCTTAATATTAAAACGACAGAGTTGCGAGACACAAGTTACTATAACGCGACATAGGAGGTGAGTGTAGGAGATAAAATCGAGATTCTCTATAACAAACCCACTGTTTGAGTGTTGCATGAGGTGTAAGCAGTTCGGTGTAGTTTCACTTTCTGCTACGTTTATATTATTAAACCTAAGATCTTTAGCCCTATTGCGAAGATCAACTATCAATCGGTTGACGATTGACAAATTTATCAATTAAAATTGATGTTTTTTGCGAAAAACGATTGATAAAAATATAATCTATTGTGAACATAACGCCAAAAAATAAAGTTATTGTGAATGAAAACTCAACTTTGACAGTTCTAAAATATTTTTGATTTGAAGAGTGATTGTTACGATTTTTGCAAACAATTTAATTAAACAATAATTACGAGTGTTAAATCTGTAAAATTTATTGAATTATTTTTTGATTATGACGAGGACGAGACAGAGTACGCGGAATTGGCTGCAATACTGAGGAGTTTGCGAGTCGCATCTAATCCATTGGAACTGGAAAACCGATCTTCGCAATAGGGGTGCTTATTCTACCGCGGCATAAAATTGGGCGTAAAATCTACTGAGCCATTATAGACCAGCGTTTTTAATTAACCTTTTTTGAGCTTCAAGAAACATGGACACTTTTTTAAAAATATTCAAAATGGCCCCTTTTGGTTTTGTTTACGTGTATATCTTTATTGAAGGAAAAAGAATACAAAATGTGTTTCGTAATGAATACATCTGTTTTTTTCTGTATTATAAATAAATGCTTTTGCTGCTGTATTTATTTTTTACTATTATTTGATGTGGAACTCCATTTTTTGGCTCGGGCCCCTTTTTGTCTCCTTTTTTTTTAAAGGGAAATCGCTTATGAATATATGTGAAGAGCTTGTCCATGGTCAACCTTACAAATGCTACCTACTATTCCGAGCTTTTGTTTTATAAGGTGAACAATAATCTAGAAACAAAGCTGACTTGGGCCACACCGAGTGTACAAGTTTATTCTTTCTCTTAATAAGTAGCATCACTGATGGCTACTGTAACAATTGCGTTACGAATTCTTAAAGAATTTTGTAAGAAGCTACATGGACTGGACTAGGATGATTAAATAAATCAAATATTGTCCTTCCATTTCTTAAAAAAATAGCTCTATACGAAGGCTTTCTAATAACTACGCTTTCAAACACTTTTGCTCTTTTTATTTAATTGATTCAGCGAGTTGAGCGAACATGTTTGCAATATTCATTTTGTACTGTAAGGGACTTTATACAAGTCTAATGTTATCGTCGGTTGTTGAAGCGATAATGGCCAAAAGACATTTTGAAGGACTTTCATAATTTACGTTTTCAATTGAGTGAAACTTTTGAACATTTGGCTTTTGTGAAATGCTACCAGCCGCTACGGTCTATTAAACTAAAAGCTTACAAATAATCACATCTTTCAAACTGCGCGTGTCAATTTACACTACATCAACTATTTGTCAACTTTTAAACAATTTGTCAATGCTCGACTAAATAACACTTCACTTTGCTTAATAGGTAATTCATTGGTCCCATATCCTTCGACTTGTTCTAAGTAATTGCAACAAATTAGGTATCACATAATGTTTTTCATTTCGAAAGCATTTATGAATAATTTACATATTTGCCTTAGAAAGGAAAAAAAAACTTTTTCACAACAGGATCCATTTTAAAAATTCATCACATTGTCTTCAGTCCATCAATCATTCAGCTTTACGAAAATACAAAAAGGCACATCACCTATGCAACGGTTCCGCAGTCCGCACCCGGATAATGACAATCTCCTTAAACATGATGTCTATTTGTATAAACGAGACGGCTCATATGATATTCGGGAGAAGGGATTTTCAACGTTTATCCTTCAATATTTGAAAGAGCTGATGTGCTTTGCAGACCAGTCAAGGATGTACACGTACAGCAGGAGAAGGAGCAACTTTTACATCTTTAACGACATGTCGACGAATAGTTGCACAACTACCTACTACAGAGAAAACTGTTATCATTGGTGCGCATTGTTCACTTCAATGCAGTAGCGTTTCGTTTTTGCCACAAGGTAACTTTTCTCTTCTAGTAGCCCGCTAAGCGGCAGGTCTGAATGTTTACGAATATGATGCTACCATACTACGAACATGGCTTTAAAACACAAAACTTTGTCTATACATTTCGTGCGCATTTATCCCTATGGCCCATTTTGATGATAGCTTGCTTGCTTGTTTGTTTGCAATAAACCGTATTTAAAGAAACTTCCTTTCTACCTTTTATCCCATAATGCATATAGGTAGTCTTCGCGGAACGTAGTTCGTAATGAAGTACGACTCATGACAGCGATGACATGGCTGCAATAAAACATTGAAAGCATATTAAAAAATGTACCTACCGCCAACTTGTTGACAGCTTATTAAAAGGAAGGTTTTTCTTACAAATAAACTTTAAACATTCGTTAAGCCCCATGACTTTCTTTTTGCAGTTGAAAGCCTACGCCACGAAATGGACTATTGATTGATTTTTATTTAATTTAAAAATATAGTTAAAGTAGATAGAGATTAGGAAAAGCAAAAGCTTACAAGTTTATTAAATGCTTAATAATGTTGGTTGATACAACAGTTCGAAATAATTTAATTGAACTAACCTAATGTTAAAGTAAAAAATATATATAAAGGTTAATTTACTGGTAGGAAAAGCTTTCAAACCCCGTTGTAAATTTTGACAGTTCCTTGGGAGAAATATTTAGTATTGCTGTTTTGGATCACGAAGATGCACAAAAGGCGCAACGAAAAAGAAAACAAAAAAAAAACTTCGCTAATTTTAATTATCTGCGCTTTATAAATATTTAGATAACATAGGTTATTTAGGATTTTACACAAAGAAAAAAATGTGCCCAAGATGGCGTACGGTGGCTAGTAATGACCAGAGACAAACCATAAATATAGGTACTGAGACCCCCAACTAGCAATCCTCTTGCCGCTGGCCCCCTCAGTTTTTTTTCAAATTCGCCATTTTGTTTTTTATCAGTGTTATGGCAATTTAGAATCCGTGTGACATGCAAAAACATACAAAAAATATAAATTCAATGCTGCCAACCGCTACCAACCATGGGGAAATGTGATAGAGTTCGAGAATACCACATTTTAAGATAACTGAATGCTATTGGTTGGTTATTATACATTTTTAAAAAACGATTAATATAATTTGTTTAGTTAATAATGCGATCTAAATGAGATGTTTTATATACTAGAAACATATTAGGACAAATATTGTTGTGTATTTTCTGCTTTTGAATATCATTAATTTCGATTTGATGTGTACATTTTTCTTAAATAACTGAAGAAAAATTGCCCAAAATGTTTTTATTTTCATACAACCATTCTACAGTAATCATTTTTCATAAATATTTTCAGAAAAAGTGCACTAATTCCTAAAATAAAATACTATTTACACGAAACGAATAATTTCAAATTTAACTGACAAAATTCTATGAACGCTGGAAGCAACTTTGCCGACAGCGGAAGTGGGACTCTTTCATCTCCTCAAAATTTTGTTTTCGCGACAAAACTTCACAAAATTCATATATAGACCAATAGCAAATATGTGTGAAAGTTTGGTTCAAATCGGTAAATGCGTTAAGCCGTGAATCGGCGACAAACGAACACAATTTTAAGGCTTTTCTTTTTATATAAGGTTTTCCATTCACACTCATTTTGTTTGTAAATCTCAAAGGACATTCAAAAAACTAAAACTCTTAATACCAGAAATAACATAAATCGTCAACGCGGGCGAACACAATCACAATAAAAAGAGCAGCACACGATTTCCTGCATATAAAAGGCCACCGTTCGAAGAACATCTCAGTAATATGTCTTAATGTGTATACCTACAAGGTCATAAACATACAAAACCGATCCATTCCCAATGGCGTAAAGTGCATTAGAAACCAAGGACCAGAAGAACACACAATCGTTCCTACCAAAATAAACCCAGCACACATCCACGAAAGCAAAACAAAAAAAGAAAGCGATACTTTTTCAATAAAAAACAAAAGCAACAGCGAATCCACTTCAGTGTCGTTGTTTTCCACATTGACGTTCGATTCCCTAGACGCTCCTTTAGATGTTCTCAATACGGAAAGTCACACAATCTTATGTGTCGTCATAGTTGCCAACACTTGGACGAATTGAACTCGTACACCGGGTCGTTTGCCTAACGAGTGAGGACATTCTCGTTGGGCTACGCTCCCTCACCTGTTTTCCCATCCGCGCCGTTACACGCTGCGATGATGCTGTACTATGTATACAACTACGACCTACCAGCATTCCTTCTCCCATAGGTCCTTATCGAAGTTTAATCGATGTTTTATCTGTTTTAAGGATGCGAACGCTACTTTGTTCAGACAATAAATTGTTCGCATCGCATCCTTAAGTACATATTTGTATGCCTTTGTTGTTTTTTTCTTAATTTTTGCTTTTCTCATTTTTTTTTTGTCTCTTTTGCCTTTTGTTTACCACTTGGAAACATTATTTCGTCTCTTCCGCTTGCGAAGAAGAATGCCGGTGGATGGCTCTGCTCTATACGAGTCACGACACGACTCACGAGCGTACTTTCAAATTAAGTCCTTGGAAAGTATACGCTTTTGTTTTTTGCGTCTTTTGGTGATCCTTTCAATTTTTCTTCCTTTAAATTGATTTCGGAATCGGTTGGGGAATTCTCTGTGAATGAATTGAATCTGGAAATAAATGGAAGTTAATTGAAGACAGAAAGTTAAGTGGGCGATGCTGGGCGAGAGAGGGCGGTGTGGGCGTATGGCAGCGGCAGCCATGACAAGTTGAGAGGAATGTTGGAAATTTGTAGCGCTGTTAACGGTTTGTCAAATTTGTCATTGATTCTATTGGATATTTTAGGGTCAACAAATAAATGATGCGTCCGGAGAGGGGTGGATGGGTTGTTAATATTTACGAGCGTTTTATATTTCCTCATGATTTTTACATTAGCGTTGATTAACTTGGTGCGGAGGGTGATGTCAGGAAGGCGACTTTTTTTTTGTAATTTTTATTTCATACCAACAACCCGGCGAGTATGGGAATAGGACGAGCGAAACTCAGGCATTACGTGAGTGTGATTTGTGGTTATCGAGTTCGACGTCCAGGGGCCGAAATGCTACATCAGTCAACGAGCAAAATATTCACGGAAATGAGTCCACTTTGCGTACAAAACAAAAACAATGTCCGTCACGTATTGCTCGTTTACGGATGATGCGATTCGACCCCAGGTTGCATTGTTATTTCCCCCGAATTTCGCTTTTTAAGTAGCCGAAGACTTTTTTCAATATTCTCAATGCCGAAAGTGACTCTGCTGCAGGGTGTTCTTATTTATTTTATTATTATTCTATTTCTGTTGACACTGACAGCGCTTGGTACCACGGGGTCTTATAACAACGTAATAAGTCGACGAGTGCAGATTGAATTTGTGTGCAAAAGTGGTGATGAGATCAGTATTGGGATTGTTTTTTACTTATAGAAATGTTCCTTATTAGCTATAGCTCCTGATCTCCTCCTGGGCAGTTGGAACATCATCAAAGTTTTGTTTGCAAGTCAACAAGATGCTGACCGGTCAAGTTATTGTAAAATTGAAACTTCTTGTCCGCCTTAGGGTATTGAATAAAATAATTTGTGACAAATATACCTGACTGCGTAGGATATTAAGAAACGGTATAAGGAATTTTTTTTTTTGTTTTGTTTGGGGGTTCGCTGGAAGGAAAAATCATCGAAAGACATTGCAGAGCAAGTACGCGAGGGATGCTTCTGCAATAGTGAGGGACCCGAACAACCTCTAAAAAACCTCCCGGGAAGGACTGACTTTCGTCATCCCGAAATGGGATTGCACCTAGTCGTTCGACTAATCGGCAATTTATTTTTAAAATATTCGGAAAATTCATAAGAAGAATCCGCCGTTTGTCGGATTTCGAAATTTTTTTATTTGAAGATATTACCTAATCTCTTGGCCTTGGCTAACTCTTATAGATCAAGGAGTTTTACCCGCCTCAATCTTCTGATTACATTGTCAGTATTTAAAAGTTCTGTAAGTTCAACGTTAACGTGGTTAAGAAGCCTACTTCTGTGCCTTTGGGCAACCTTTTTAACTTCATCTTCAACCATTTCAATATTTAGATCTCTATGTAGATCAGCGTTGCGTATGTACCAAGGTGCATTAACTATGTTCCTTAGTACTTTATTTTGGAAGACTTGATTTTTTTGTAAATTTGATTGGCATGTGCATGCCCACAATTGGAGCCCGTAGGTCCATACTGGTTTCAAGACTTGCTTATATAGCAGTAATTTATTGTAGTTGGACAGGGATGAATATCTCCCAATAAGCCAATACATTTTACTGTATCGCATGTTCAGCTCATCTCTCTTTTTCTTTACATGCGCTTTCCAACGCAGTTTAGCGTCTAGGGTCATGCCCAGATATTTAGCTGTATTTGAGTATTCCACTACATTGTTATTAATGTATACTGGAATGTGTGGTACGTTTTTATACGTAAAATTAATATGGACTGACTTTAGGTCATTCAATCTAATCTGCCACTTTTTGGTTCATTCTGAAATACCGTTTATTGCCATTTGGAGCTTTTCTGTTGCAATTTCGACAGTTGCTCCAACAGCAAGCACAGCAGTGTCATCTGCAAAAGTTGCTATAGTAGTTTCTTCACTTTCAGGTAGATCGCTAGTAAACAGAAGGTATAGCACTGGACCTAGCACACTACCTTGTGGTACACCAGCTTTAATTCCTCTTAATGTTGAGTACTCTGTCTCTTGTTTAATTTTGAAGAATCGATCTTTTATATATGACTCCAGAATTGTTGAATACTGCTCCGGCAGTTGCCTTTGTAATTTATGGATCAGTCCCTTATGCCAGACTTTATCGAAAGCTTGTGCTATATCAAGAAATATTGTAGAGCACACATTTTTCTCTTCGAATGCTTTTTCGATCTTGTCTGTGATTCTATGCACTTGATCAATTGTAGAGTGCTTGTTTCTAAACCCAAATTGATGAATTGGAACTAGCAATTTTTCATCAATTATTTTTTGCAGACGTTTTGCCAGCATTTTTTCGAATAGCTTGGACAACATTGGTAGTATCGATATTGGGCGATATGAGGTTACTTCGCTAGGTGGTTTACCTGGTTTTGGTATCATTAGTCTAAGGAATTGCTCTAAATGAGCTGTTTGCAAAGACAGTCTGCGCTGTACAAGTTTTTCAGATGTCGGCTTCCCGGGGCCAAGAGATTACTAGTTATTTTCTATCTGCCAGAGATACAGAGGATAGAAGAGTGTTGGAGAGTGTGCCAAATTCTTCCTTAACTTTTTCTGATCTCTTCAATTCAATGAGAACGTTTGGTCCAAGTTGGAAGTTGGGAGAGATCTAGTTTGTTCCGTGTCAGTTTGAAGTTGAGACTCCATTACCATCTTGTTCAAAGATTTTCTATTTTTCGCGGTAAGCTCTAACATAATATTCAGTGTGAGGTTTTAAATTCGGACTCTTGAAGTTAACAAAAAAAAAAAAAAAAAAAACAAATCGTTTAAACCTCAACCTGCATAGCACACTTGACATTCTTCGAAGATATTCGATAATATATGAGAAATGTACGCCTCATATAACATTTAAAGCTGTCCGACCAACAATGCTATGATCTTTTACATTATTTTTCTCAGCTCGAGCTTGGTGTCGCACCCTTTAGCATTAGGGACCACACTTTAGAGTGACCCCAAAGCTCATATAAACCCATCCAAAAGTTACGAAAATGAGCAGTTCAAACCTTGACTTGGACTGAGATTTTAGACAAGTAATCTATTTATTTGTTGAAATATTTGTTTAATTATTAATTTGTTATTTTATTAATTTATTTATTTTGTAATGCTTATTTATAATTTTTTTTGTTCTCTTAAATTGTGGGTTTTTCTCGTTGTTTCCTGCAAAAATAAAAATTGTACTTATAAAATAGAAATATTTAAGCCATTAAATAATGTTTCAGTAGAAAGACATCTTAAGTTATCATATCTCTGTATTGTAAATTGTGCGGCAACAAGCCTATGTAGTTTATAAACGAAAAAACTATCTATCTATGTATCTATCTTTAGACAAGTATATGCAGCCCCATGGGGGTACATTTTTAGCTCCTCAGCCTCCACTAATTATTCACTTTAAAAGAAAAGCTCGAGTTGACACTGGGGCAAAATATGACAACGATCAATCATGAATGGGTAGGGTAGTCTTCCTTGAAATACGATGCCACCAAAGAAGTCTCTCTGTGCATCTCTGACTCTTTACCCAGCTTGATATAAAGTTAATCCATTGGCATATAACGTCCTTTTGTTTATCTGAACAGCTTTTGGGGTCAACGCTTGTTTTTCTTTCCTTTTTTCTTGCAGTGTTGTCCCACTACCCATACATATGTGAACAATTACAAGAGGTAGACGTTGTAATATGCACATCGCGGTCATATACAACATGCAACGTTCAGTGTTTTTTCTCCATCCCCCGTTCACCTTCTGTCGCCATGACCAGCGTCCTTTTAAGCCGCAATACCAATTTTACTTTCAGATTTCGGCCTGACGATAAGGGCCAACAAAATCCATACACAGTGCATTATAATAATTGGGGTGTAATTAAAATCGGAATTTACAAGCTATTCAGTATACACCCTCGGTGCACATGCGGGGCTGCTGATTGCACACCCTTATATCATTTTTTTTTTTTTCTGTCGACTTAAAGTGGACATATTTCGAGGCATATTACAGAGCGAAAATTGGCACATAGTGCGACGGTGGAATGCCGTGTAAAAGTATTAAACCGCGTCCATGTGTTTGTGTGGAATTTTTATTCGTTTGAGGATTTAAACTTTTTTTCTTGTTTTTTTTTTTTTTGTTTTCTTTCTGATGCTTCGTGCTATGGTGTAATTAATCTTTTGCTGCCTTGTAATGAAGTTTTTCGTTTTTCGTTCTGGTTTTTTTTTTTACTTCAGCGTTCATGCATACGAAGTCCAATGGTTGTCATGCAAATTTGCGTTTTAATATACAAAAAAACAGAAAAAAAAGGTAACCAAATTGAAGCAGAAAAAAGCAACACCGACAATGGTACTTAAGCGATGATGAATTTGAGGAAATGTGTTTGTGAGCTTGCGAGGCAAATTTGAAATGTGCTAAACACTTTAGCACTGGACTGCAATTAGGGAGCGCTTTTCAAACTAACGTATAATGGGTATAGGCATATGGGCAATGGGCGTCGTACATTTTCTCTCTTTGCGAAACTGTTTATCATAAAAGTGTAATAAATCCCTCGGTCTGTGCTCGGTGATTAATTTATTGTTTTGCCTAGATACAAGTTAATTTCTCAAATAGAAAAAAAAAAACCTTGTGCTTCTGATTTAAGTTGGCGTGTTAATGGGCTCAATTCCACGACTAAATGGGAGGGCTAAAAGAACAATAACAGTTCGTGAAGCACAACGAGTCCCAGGCTAAGGAAATGACGATGTTCTTAAGAAGAGGAGGCGCGCCGACGAATGAGGTCTTAAATACAGCGTGATTGCTAGGTAAACTTTTGTAATTAGTTTTGGTTAACATGTTTAGCGCTTTGCTGCCGGCACAGTGTTGGGACTCTTACAGCGCTGCTGGCTCGGTAACTTCGTTAAAAAACCGAATACAGCATTGCAGCAAACTACTCGTTTTGGGGTGGATTTTGTAGGACCCAATGCACTAGGGGTGCTCGTCAACAGCAAAAAAGGTGATTGGTACAAATATTTATGGCGATAGCAATCTTTGCTAGGTATGTCATTTCTTGTTGAGAATCTCATTTTAGATCCAGATCTTTTGTAATCCGTGTAACAAAGCCACGTCCATAATTGATACCAGAATTCCCATCTGTCCAAGACCCATCCCCTTGCAAGGAAATTTTGATTAAGTTCCGAATATGCAACATCAATCAGGACAATTTATAGTTAAATCGGCAGCAACCCACATCAAATGTTAGATCAAATGCCATAAACCGTAAGGACACACATCATAGAGCCGATATCCTTTCGGTTGATTGCATAAACAAATACTATATATACCGTATTGAGAGTTTGTGAAGCAAACTATAAAATTATGCCCACAAATAAAGTTACTTAGTCCCGTCGGTCGGTCGGTCGGTCGGTCGGTCGGTTGGTGCAAGCCACATGTGGTATTGACCACATTATTCTTGGACGGGTCTTAGGTCTCAACCATTTAACTTACTGCCTTGGCAATTATTGACTCAATTTCCGATCGGAGATTACTACTTTTGGGTTATACGGTGCGGTTGCCGGTTGCCTCCCAACTATGCTCCTCCAAAGAGTCTTTAACTCTCGAACTCAATTTGATACACAGACAACAGACATACATGGGTATAAGAAACTTGTTCGCCATAACCCAAACCCGCCCAAAGGATGATTGTAATGTTTCTCGAAAACATGTACTTGCACACACCATATACATGTCAGACGGTGATGATGGGTTGTGCACTCTTGCACACCGGTGCTTAAAGACAATTGTGTACTGGGTAGAGTTCCAGCTTTCGGCCATCCCTGTGAAGTGCTGCAGAAAATCCCATCGTTTGAAGACGTCCGACAAGACTTTTGAATAATTTCCAATGCACATTGTGAAGAAAGTGTCCTTTCTCGACATTGTCTTGAGTGTACAGTGCGCCTAAAGGAAAATGCATGGAATAATTATGGAAGATCCTTGTTGGATCCTCGTCATCAACGAGGGCCAATTCCGGCAAGAAAAACATTTATCCTAATTCGATTTTCCATTTTCGATATCGTTGCAAATTTTCCATTACCCCCATTTGGAAAGAGAGTGCGAATAATTGTTCGACAATAATTCATCCCTTTTGTGAGTGAGTGATAGAGTGTACCGAGTACTGAGTGGATAAATAATGATTATGTAAATGTATCGATGGACAAAGACCAATGGGTATCCTTGGGGCTTTGTGCAAGACAACCGAAAACATCGTATATGTAGAAATTTACTAAATGCATAAATTCAATTACGGGGAAAGGTATAAACAATGCCCGTTGCATGCGGTTACATGTTCAAATTTTACATTCTAATGGAATATGCATTAAAAATTAGAAACAGGTCTGCCTCAGGATATTGGTGATTTGTTACATCTTAGATGAAAATGGCACGAAATTAACCCGCTTCATTTGTAAGGAACTCTCCAAAGAACGTAGTTGAAACAGCGTATTCGATGGAATCTGCGTAATCTGGATCAAAAAATATGTGCTAAAAATAGATGGCAAGAATTCGTAAAATTTCCGATACACAAATTTGCTAAGTTAATCTTTAGGTGACTACTAAAAGTCGCGAATGAAAAGCTGCGTTTGGCGGCTCTATATATGTGTTTTTACTTGGTCAAGAATCATATGACGAGGACTTGTAGCGCCTAAATTTAAACAATAATTTTTGCATAGCTAAATTATAATATAATTGCATATAACTCAGGTTAAGGTCTTTTATGGAACAGAGTTTTCTTAAAAAAGTTCATTCCGAAATGGATCTCAAGGTTTTGAGCGTAGCTACCTTCCTTCCCAACAGCAAAATGATTTTAATTAAGTTAATAAAAAAAAATATAAACATCCGTCTGAACAAGAAATACTATTCAGCTTTAGCGGCCTCTACTACATATGAGTGGGAAAATCATTTCTGCTCATTTTTAGTTAGGGTCAGTGGTGCCAGACTTTTCGGACTGACTTGCTACGGCGATTATCAAAAACAACCTTCTTACCCATGCCGTTGTTGAGGACTATTCGTATGAGAGCGAATTGCGAACTTTTTTAGTTGTGAATCGGTTACATTGTTGAAGGTTAAGTTTGAACATTTAGGGACTATTCCCATCAGAGCGAATTGCAAACTCCGAACAAGCGAATATTCGTAGATTATTTTTTTTAGTCGCGAATCAATTTCAAGTTTGAACGAATTTTTTATTCGTGGATTCGTGTCTGTTTTTGTAAATTACAGTAGGTAATTGTAAATTTAACTATTGAAATCAATCGAGGTCGTTGTCCTTTATAGAAACACCCCCACGATATTCCCCTCGCGAATATACATACTTAAATAATTCTATTACATTTTGAAAAGAACAAAAGTTAAGAAAAAGAGTCTTCTGTTTTAATTGAATTGGTTGGTTGAAATGAATTGAGGAATGATTTTGCGAAAAAAGGCGTACATTTTGTGAGATGTTTTTACAATTAATCCATACAAGTAAACCTTGAATTTGGTAAATCTGGTACTTCCATCAAAGAGGGATCACTCATTTTCATTCACTTTTGTGCGTCATGCTTATCTACTTAACTCGACGTCAAACAAATGTATATGCAAAAAATAGGAACGAAATGGTTCGTTAGCTTCTTGGAGTTTTAATTACCTATTAATCGATCAACATTTTTCTACGTAATTTCAATCAAGTTGCAAATTCGTTGTGCTAACATTGGAAAATAAGCAGGTCTTAGCTTTTCATCAAAATAACAACATTTGCTTTTAAAAAGGCATCATTTTTTTACAGGTCTTGACATAAAAACTTCGATGTTGGTTGGCATCACTGAGTGAAAGGTGCACAGTGCACTTACAGATCGACGAGTGAGGCAGATGGATTGAGTGTATAATAGATTCATTCCATATCTGACCAGCTCAGTCGAGTTGGGTAAGTGCTTGTAGATTTTAAGTTAAAGTGTTTCAAGGTTCATTGGTATGTCGATGATATGAGGGAAGAGACCTTAACTATGTGCACAATGCTTTCAATTTTAATACGAAAGGTTGATCAAACACAGGTTAACCGACTTTTTTTTTTTTTTACTGAAATTGAAGAATTCCCAAATCTGGTTCTTAGCCCTCTTGTTTATGTCAATTGGCCGCCTCGGAGCTGCCGTTTGACCCCTTTGAACTTTTTTTTGTGGGTAACCGCGAAGGGCCGACGTTATTCCAACAATCCGGAAACGATTCAAGCAGTTAAGGCCAAAATCACCAAGGAATCCGTGAGCTACAGCCCGCAACCATCAACAAGGCATTGGAAAATTGGAGTGACAGAATGCGCTACTGTAAAGCCAGCTGAGACTGATAACGACGTTGTGTTCCATAATTAATGGGAATTTTTGGTCATACTAATAAAGCCATAGTAGTTACATGGAAGAAATTTAATTTTGTTCATTTTATTGCATTCTTAGAAAGAAACTTTTATTTAGCACACCCTGTATTTAAATGCCATGATCGAAAACATGTCGTGGATGCTTTTTATAGAGTTTCCCAGAAGATCATGTCGTTTTTCCGCAGACTGATAGGCAGCCAAAGTGAGTTATATCCTTATATCTTCTATATATATAATTCTTTCGGGGTGAAACTCGGTGATGTTATAAATCGATAGCCCCTGGGACGATTTTCATGATCCTTTTTTGGTTTTATTCGTATTGCTGTATATCAGGTTTAGGAAGAGAGAAAATTCCGGAAAACCGCCGTACGGTCCTGATTTGGCATCCAATAATTCTTCCTATCAAATATTTATTTTGACTTTTCTATCTCAAAAATTAATTAGAAAACTGCGTATACTATTTGCTGATTTTTTTTTTTTTTTTTTTTTTCAAAAAGTAGATTGATAAAAATAACCACTGGGCCAATTTTTATGATTCTTCTTTTGTTTTGTTCGTATTGTTGTATTTTAGGCTAAGGGAATCTTAAACGATAAAATACTTTTCGACCCGATATGTGTCGTTTTGGCGATCTTCGAAACCATTCCACCGACTTTAATGAAATTTTGTGGATGTATATTGTTCGTTCCCGCTTGAAGTATAGAATACCTAACGACCCGATAGGTGGCGCTGTCACCGATTTCCGAAACAGCTCTACCGATTTCATTGAAGAAGAATTGTGCATGGGGTATGGTTGGTTCCAGTTTGATAGTTTTACATTTACGCTTTGTACGTTGTGTACCTACCATAAATAAAGGATTTTAGTGAAAAAGCGGAAGGTTGGTCGATACGTCAATCATTGCGGTTTAAATGAAACACATCGACATTGCTATAGGTACTTCAAATATTTCTATTGAAAAAGTATAAGTTGTGAATGGCGAATTTGAATTGACCGAACCATGTGCATTTTGCATGCCCGAAATTATTATTTTCATGACATTAACGAATTTGGGCGGAACAAAATTCGCCGGGTCAGCTAGTCCTTAATAATTATCATTACTTTACTTTGTTTAGTGAAGCTTTTTTTTATATCACTTCGTGTCTTGGAAGAATCAGAGTTGGTTTGACGCTATCAAGGAGGCAGGACGCTCCAAGAGTTGGAAACACGAATTCAATATATAATAGCATGTGGTCTGCAATCTCTTGACATTACCCCTCAAGGTTGTTGTTGTTAAACACTTCCATTGCAAAAATTAGACTCCATTTTTGGGGGGTGGTAAATTTGAATTACCAATTTCCAAAACACTGAGCAGAAACAACAATAAGTCACTGAAATGACTTGCTATGAATACAAAATTTTATCAAAAGACTAGGAAACAAAAAGGTTAAAAGCTGTTAATATTTGTGTTTTTTTCAAGTAGGTCGCTAAAAAGTTTTACAATTAATCACTGACGATACGAACTAGAACACTGACAGCAACTCCCTGTGTCCTAAATTCGAAATGCCAAACAGTCAACGAAAATTGACCAACCAAGATCCAACACCCGACACTTTCAAAAGTAAAAGTATAGCGTCACAGAGAGTTGCACAAAACAGCCCGACTTCTGTCCAGCATAAGCATGTCAATCTCCTTTTTTCATTTGGTTGTTCTGCAACTCTTTATGGATGATGAATTTAATTTAATTACCTATAACGATGAATGAACGCTTGGCATACAAAATCTATCGCTGGCGTCTGTACTGTACTCTCCTTCAGCTTGGACCACATAGTTAAATTAGATACTAGCTGCCTAGCGTAGACACCGAACCATGGTCGTAACAAACAACAACAATATTTACCTTTCATTAGAATTCGGGGACAAGGCATGAGTCTACTGCATAATATGAGGCAGCACACAACCGAAGAAGGAATAAAACCACAAACTCATGAACACATGGCTTGGCTCGTTGTTGTTACCCTCCTCCTCCTCGAGTGGCCAGCATGTATGAGAAAGTTCACTCTACACTATATACAGTTCTTCCTCATCGTATGGTGTATTTAAGTCCTTGTCTTCGAATGGATGTATTTCTTAACAGGATCAATATGTGCTTGACACACACAAGAGACCCAGTCAAGTGCACTTGGATCCTTCTAGCAGCGCCCGTCATCAACACCATTGACTACGGAATGGACTGATTAGAAAGAGATGGAGCATAGCTACAGCCAGAGAATGAGGCTTGAGAACTGAGACTGAGGGGGAGCTAAATATCGCTTTTCTTCACGTACTCGGTCTGGTTATGTTTTTATTCCATCGAGGTACGAGTAGCTTTACCAGTGTTTGTCCTGTCTGATGTACGAGTCGAGTATGTACAAGTACATGCCAATATTCCATGCGTTGTTGGGTTGATATGGTTTAAAAATAAATGTCCTTGACACCTTGAACGAATGTTTGCCAGATAAAACGGAATGCAATGTGTCAAAGGCAAGTAAATTGCATTCAGTTTTTTTCTTTAAAGATGACAAGGATGTTGACACAACATTGGGTATAGCATGAGGAGTTTCCTATTTTTTTGTTAATACAAAGTTTTTCTTTGACTTTGGCCAAGATTGAGCTGGAGATTTTACTATGGGTTAATTGATTTAGAAGACAAGATACGTAAGGGTTTGCCAATGACAGATCGACGGATTGATTTGGAGTCCTTTTCTGAATTCACTCTAACGAGTTTTTGTGCTGCTTCTCACTGACTCGGTTTTCGCAGACTCTGGATGTGCATCAGTCTGTTAGCAGGATTTTTCATTGACCAGTCGAGCTTTGACCTGTGAGAGTGTGAGTCTCTCAATTAAGTTGCAACAAAATAACACTCAGGGTCAACGTTCGCCCCTCGTACGATGTGCAGTATAACTCTTACTAATGGATGTTGAATATGGCGAATGTATGCACGATATAATCCCTGAGATAAATCCATCTCATATGCGCATAAGTAATCTCCGGTACAATTTTATTACGATACCTCTTGCAGCATCATGCATACTGCAATGCCAAATCCGTTTCGGGTACACAAACCCCATGTTACAACTGTCTGTTTAAGAAATATGAAAGTTGTGAGAAAAAGAAACGAAGCATTATGGAAGAACAAACATTGCAATTCAAAATCTGTCTACATACGTACGAATGGAGACTATCAAAAGGATATTTACTGCGGGCTGTACCTATTTCAACTATACGGTACCCTTAGTTACGAAATTCCTATTATTACAGATTCCCCCTCGATGTCAGGTTCAGCTGTCACAGAAAGATATACCACTGCATATAGCATGTTTTTACAAACAGAAGGATAGCTGCATATAGAGTCTCCTTTTTATTACGTTGAGCAGTAGACGTAACTATACGTATGATTTTTATTTGTACCTCATGCTGGTTTCGCTTCGATACGCATTTCTTGTCTTATCTGGCGGATGTCTTTGTGTAAGTATCTTTTCAACTCAACTTTTGTGTAAGGAACTTGACAAACCGTACACGACCAAGTAGAGTGTTGTGAAATTTTATAAAAATTCTATATGGTACAGACGAACTCCGGATGCTAAGGGTTGAGGCAGATTCCGTTGATTATGTAATGAGTGGATGCAGATGGAGTGGCGAATCAGACAGGGAATCTTCATGGCTTGGGCGATGGTTGTGAGATATGGATATATTGACCTGAATTAGTGTCGTTGGCATTCATTTGAACCTTTTCTTTGCTGCTGGATTCCGGAGTCTGCTGGAGACATTTGTTTCAGTTGTGAAATCTAGCAATTAATAATAATAAAATAGTTTTGGGGACTTTCTTTATTTCTTCTCTTTTTGGGTCTTGTTTCATAATGAAAAACGAACCCAATTTTCATTGGGATTTAAGCCAAAAAAAAAAAAAAATGAAATAACACCCCAAATGATTATGATAATATTGGTATGGTTCAATTATGTATGGAATAATATATCGGCCAAATGGCCGCCGCGACCTCGGCGGCACACCCCCATCCGATGGTCCAAATTTTCGATGACGCTGAGGCATAATTGAGGTTCTATGCCGTTAATGTGCCGAATTATCTCATCCCTTAGCTCTTGAATTGTTGCTGGCTTATCGACGTACACCTTTTCTTTCAAATAACCCCAAAGAAAGAAGTCCAACGGTGTCAAATCTCATGATCTTGGCGGCCAATTGACATCGCCACCACGTGAAATAACACGGCCATTGAATTTGTCGCGCAAAAGAGCCATTATTTCGTTAGCTGTGTGTCGTTAGCAAGTGGCACCGTCCTGTTGAAACCACATATCGTCCACATCCATATCTTCCAATTCGGGCCATAAAAAATTCGTTATCATCTCACGTGAGAGGTGCAATTGTTGGGCACGACGACGAGTTGAGGTGGACGGCTCTTCAGCCACACTATCGCGAACAGCAGCAATATTTTCTGCAGTACGGGCACGAGCATGTACTGGTGTTTTCACATCTCCTACAGACCCGGCTTGCTCACATTTTTGCACGATTTTTCCGATTGTTCGCACATTTGCACGATTAAATTGACCGAAAAAATCACTAAGTGCACGATATGCATTTTGATTTGAGCGAACATTTTCATAATAAGCCTGAATAACTTTAACGCGTTGCTCGATTGTGGGTCTTTCCATGGTTCAAATTGAGTTAGTCTGAAACTGAGAGAATGTCAAATGAAATGCAAAACTTGAAGTTCAGGTGTGGTTCACATTCAACATCGGAACTTAAAATTTGACCACCCTTTAAAATTTACATAGTAGTATGATTTGTTTGAAAACGGCTCTAACGATTTCAACTTAAATTGATATTTGAACTTGAGTAGATAAGGTTAACATGACTGTATACTGAGTTTTTCACTAAAAAAATCGAATAACGCCTCTTTTGAAATATGGACAAGGACATATCTCAAAAACGGTCTATACTATTGTAGCAAAAATACATTTCTATGGTCATGGTCATTTCTTACTTAAAAGCAGACTCAGCTCTTGTCATATTATCGTACTATAGATAGGTATTCTAAAAATGTATTTTTGTTTAGGAAAACGGCGGTAACAATTTTGACCAAAATGCAAACTTAGAGTACAATTGATGTTTTCAAAATTATTGCGTCCTCAATTTACAATTCGAATCACCAAAAACGCTGATTTAAAAAACTGCTTATATCTCGAAAGCCACAATTTCGATTTCGATAAAACTAAAAAAACCAAGTAATGCTTTCATCCGATTAATAGTTTATACTCAGTTTTCAGCTAAATAGTTAAGTCATAGTATTTGTCAAACTAAACATTGCAATATTTGGTATTGTTTTGTCTACCAAATTTTACAAAAACCGCTCTAACGATTTTGATCAAAATACATATTAACGAAAATATCAGCATTCCAAATAAGATCCTTAGTTTTTCTCAAAAAGTTCGAATAAATCAGCATTTTAATTATTTCTCGAAAATGGCTACCCAAAAGTCGATCTGTGTTCATATATATTTTTAGAACTCAATACCGCCTTTTAAAACAACAATTGCAACAGCCATTAAAATTGCATTGGGCGCAGTGGCTTAGTGGTTAGTGTGTTGGTTCGAATCACGCAAAAACCCAAATTCCAACTTGTGGTTTTTTTCACTGCGCAACCTCTCGCGAACGTCTGACAAACATCCGAGAGTATGACTGTCTTGAAAGAGCTTCTCAATTAGCCGTTTGGAGTCGGAATAAAATTGTAGATCCCTTCCATTCGTTCCAAAAATGAAAACTCACACAAAACGAATGGTTGTGAGAAGCTAGGCCTAGGGTCCCTGCGGACCTGTTGCGCCACCTATTTATTTTTATTAAAATTGCAATAACAGCAACGCAGAAATTATTTTTAGCATATGAACCCCTTTCTTTTTTTGTCAACAATATAAATGCACTTTAAAATAATTCCAACCACTTTTAGTTTACACAATCAGAAAATCTCACTTTATTTGCACCCCACATACGTCTGTCGGGATATTCAAATCATAACTGCTAATGAATTTGTTCCATCCTGTGTGGAACTTGCCTTACTGGGACAGGAACATTTCTGAAATGTACTAACAGTGCTTGAAATATGACCAACAATTTCTATTTGGGATTTTGTTAGGCGGAAACTTATAAACAGTTTTATGTGCACGACCATTTATTTCTGTAACATAGAGCAAATGGTTCGTGCACACGAAAACGGTTGAAAGTTTTCGCCTTACAGAATGCCCATCCTGTTCTTTAAAAAATAAAAAGAAAAATACCAAAACGATATTGAAAACAATGACGAAGAAATGACGAATTCACAAGCTGGTCCGTTTTTTTATTTTTAAAACCAGATCCTATTAAATAGGGATCGTATCGGCATCCCATTTATTAAAATCCCGCTTTTTAAAAATCCCACTCAAAAAGTTTTCAAGCACCGTCTCCTAAAATATCTTTTTTTTTTTAAATACTGCCTCTGAGAATCCCGCTTATTCTAAGTCCCGATCTATTATCATCCCGCTTTTTAAAATTCCGTTTAATCCCGCTTTGCCCGTTTCCCAGAATCCCACTTGAATTTTAACAACGTCAACATTCTAAATTGAATATTGCTTGTTTCCCATTTTCGATTATAATTTTGTTTCATTAATATTTCAAAGATTTATTTCATTTAATTTTTCAGGAGCTGAATGAGCATTATTCATTTATTTATATATATATATATTTATTTGTTTGATTCTAAATAATTAAGCCTATTTACATATTTGTCATATAATATTTTTTCTTTATTAAAAATAACCAGATTATTTATGTAGATATTAATAAAATATTAAACCAAAGCCTTGTTTTATTTTTTTTAATTTGTTTTTGCTTATAAGTTCGTTTCTTTTATTTCCGATTGAAATATACTGCTGAAAATTCGGTTATTTTTAATCCACAAAATTACTTCGTAGTTTTTCATCGAAATTTGGTTGATTTTAAATAAGTGATTTTGCTGCGTGTAAATTTATGGGATCCATTTATATCTAATAGAAAAAATGTCCATCTGATCGATTTAGGCCTTCTAAATAATTTCGAAGGTCCTTGGCAAGTGATGCGATGTGTGTAAGGTTTGGAGAAATAAACCATGTAAATTTTCAAATGGCCAATTAAAATATGAATGAATGACACTTACGATATTGATGAGTTATCCTCGCGTTACCAACAAAAAGGGATCATTTCAACCACGAATAGGGATCTACCCAACGTCGCCAATCAATTTTGACGAAAAAATTCCTAACTTGAACAAAAAGAAAAGAATGCATTTTTCAATAAAATATTAGGTAGATACCTAACATATTTGGTTTAGGTAAAGTGGAACAATAAATCAAAAATTAAACACAAATATTAAAATATAAATAAAAACAATTTTTCTTTCCAAAAATAACAAATCACAGAAAAAATTCTTAATAGTGTTCTTAATTTTGGTCCATCAGATCGCCTTGGTCCTTGAAAATAAACATTGATTTTTTAACAAGGATATGGATTAAAAACTATGCCCTTTTGACAAAAAAAAAAAAAAAAAAAAAAAAAATCCTTAAAGCCTTAGCTAATGAAATAATGCCTATAAAAGGCAAGAAAAAGCCTTAATTGGCATGCATGGGTGGATCCACCATTCAAGGAAAAACTAAACAAACATTCAGGGCTGCAGGGCTTTAACCAACGCTTTAGAAGCTCATAACGATTAGGGGTACCTAACAGATACCACATCCAAGTTATTATGATCATAATTAACTTAGGTCGCCATTTCAAACCACTTGAAAGTTTAAGCAATTCCAACATTCTATTGGACCTCAATATTAATAATGCGAATATTTTCAGCTATTTCATGTCACTTATAGTACGCATCGTGTTTGAAAAGTGTCAGACTTCTTCAAACAAAGTCTTGGATATTTGAAAATCTCTTTCTCCTTGCGGAAAGTAATCCCATTTACATATACACTCTTCGCCCAAATCACCTTCAGACATCTCTATTATGCGCCAAACAACCATTTACACAAAACACTCATTTTGCGAACACAACCACCACTCAACAAGGACTAGTTCTACACTACTATGCCACATTAAAATTTCATTAGAGACCTTTTAAGCACATTAAAAGCAATGCGCCGTCAATTTCCATACCCGAACTGGCTTGGTTCGACAAGTAGGTACACGCCGAATAGTACAAAACTTTCGCAAAATGCTGATGGCCGTAGTATAATAAAACTTTACGAGCATAATTCCCACCAAATATCGCTACCATTGTAGCCATAGTTACACCTCACCGCCATCATTATCCCTGCCCATACTATAGTGAGATCAAAATGAAATTTTCTCCCAAATATCTTGTGTTCTGGAGAAAGAAAAACAACTTGAACTGATGAACATCCTTCCTGCTTTGTTTTCGGAAAGTTTAAGCTGCGGGCTTTCAATGGTGTATCTCGTAGAACAATAGCCCCGGAAACCGGAATACCAAATGCTCCAAACGGGACCAAGTCCCAAAGACTTTCTATATAATGTCCTGTGTTATTTTATTCGACGACTGATTGTGTGTGAGAGGGGTCGAGAGCGAGAGAGAGAGAGCTGTTCGCTCGAATGGAACTACTGTTTAATTAAAATCTAAACTTAAGCAGGTTGAGAGGATATAATGATTGCCAGGCCCAGGACTCCTTGGTCCTTGCGCCCAGATAATTGCTTGCCAACTGTGATGCTTGTTGGCTAAAGTATCGGCCTGCATTAAAATATTGGTGTCCCGGTGGTATCACCTTGTAATAACATTTCATGCCACCAGTGTGTGGGACTATTCAAAAAGTCACCCAATTCGATGGAGAGACAGACATTTGCATAAGCTCGACCAACCACCACCATCCTTGTTGACCCACAGCGCAACCCTCGCTCGAATGATTTACGAAAACGGAGAGCTGACCGCTTTTAAGAAATGTCCTTTTCCAAGATAAGATTTAGATACGAGCCGGGTGCGGGCGGTCCTTAAAGTTATATATGTACAAAAGATATTTTTCAATTTTCCGGGATACTGAGCACGGAGAACAAAAGGACGGGTGGTCACGGGATAGTTTTCGATTGCGTGCAGCAGTATATCCTGTGCTGTGGTTATTTGTTGCGGTTCCCTGACTCTTTCGCTCTGGTCGGTTCAGTAAAGATACATTTTCGGGCGCCCACTTACCCATACACAGAGCCGGAAATTGTTGTCAAGACAATTATTATTGTGTTTACATTTCGATGGAATGCTATTATGAAATCTATTACTTTGTAAGATCCCTGCGAGATGAGAGGGGTCACTTAAAATGCGTCTTCTGTCTTGTGTGTGCGCTAGACTGCTATATGGATGGGGTGATTTATTTCAGGAAGTTACCGAAGGGAACTTCGGAAGTTATTCGAAAGAAAATGAGTTGCTGAAATTGCACGAGCAGGTTTTGATTGAATAACTGTTGGGTGGGTGGCGATATGAAAGCGCCAGGTGGCTTCGCTTCGAAAAGATCCTTGCGAGGAATTGTGTAATTGTAATGAAACGTAAATACAGAAAGCGGTGCAGATATTCGCTGCCCTGCGGCCAAACAAGTGTGCAGTGTTGCGCGAAAAATTGCGCAACTATACATACAGTGCGAAGGATGCAGTGCAGAGTTAGTTGAATGCAAACACTCTGAAAGGCTGCAGGACGAATGTGTTGGCCGAGAGATGAAATTTCACACACAACGAGATTAGTGTTTGCGTTTAATCAACGGTAATATTGTGCTTAAGGTGTTTGATTGGTTGTACTGGTGCGGACTAATTGGACATTGGATGTTTCGCCGACTTGTTTGTTTCATCATGGTGTTTTGCTTCCGGTTCTCACTGACCCAATCGCAGATGTGTTTCAGGCAGTGACAGAGCTCCATTTATGTCGTTCAGGAATATTTAAAACTCTAAAAGCGAACAAGTGAGCCCCTATAAATATATACCCTAACGTCTTTCCCAATTGACTCCAAAGCAACCACACACTGAATCAGTTTTAACAAGTTTACAAAACTGGTGGCATAAGGCTTTTGCCAACGAACAGACCAAACCTTGGTTGAAAACTCTCTACACGATCTGAGCGCTTCTGCAGTATAGGTATTCTTAAATGGGTTATTTTAGGCATTTTCCGACTCGCTTGTTAAAGCCGTTTTCAATGCGTTTTTGAAATACTTTTGACGCGTTTTTGACATAATTTTGACACATTGTTTTGAATCATATTTGGGCCATTTTTGGATGATTTTACTGGCTTTTCGACGCTTTCAAACATTTTTTGGGGATTGTTTTTTTTTTTTAACGCATTTTTCGATACAATTTATGATGCGTTTCTTTATGTATTTTTTAATGCGTTTTTCGAAGCCTCTTTCACGAGATTTTGATGTAATTTTGAAGTGTTTTTCGAGCTATTTTTTAACACATTATATTGCTCATTTTTTGACGCTTTCAATAATTTTGCGAAACGGTTTTTAAGGCATTTTTAAGGATTTTTCGGTGAATTTTTTTACTCGTTTTGAACAAAGTTTTCGGTGCGATTTTAGACGCGTTTCCGAGGTGTTTTTTGGCTCATTTTTCAAATATTTGGATCGATTTTCCACGGTTTTAGTAATCTTTTGCCTCTTTCATGAGCTTTTGATGTAATTTTTTAAGTTTTTTTTGAGTTATATACACATTCTATAGCTCATTTTTCGACGGTTTGGTTCCTTTTCCCACGGTTCCAATAGTTTTGCCAACAATTTTTTGAACGGTTTTGAAGGCTTTTTTGTGCCTTTTTCGCCGCATTTTTAAACCTGTTTTGAACGCATTTTTCGATACAATTTATGATAACTTTCTCTTTGTTATTTTTACGGGTTTTTCGAAGCCTCTTTCACGGGATTTTGACGAAATTTTGAATTTTTCATCGATTTATATCGCTTTGCCACGGTTTTAATAGTTCTGAGAACCGTTTTTTGAACGGTTTTCATGGCTTCTTTGAGCCTTTTTCGCCGCATTTTTTGACCCGTTTTAAACGCATTTTTCGATACAATTTATGATGCGTTTCTCGGTGTATTCTTTCTGCGTTTTTTTGAAGCCTCTTTCACGTGTTTTTAGTGCAATTTTTGAAGAGTTTTTCGGGTTATATTGTGACACATTCTTCAGCTCATTTTTCGACGATTTCGACTATTTTGCGAAACGTTTTTTGAACACTTTCTTGATGCGTTTTCGTTGCATTTTTTGACTCGATTTGAACGCGTGGTTTGATACAATTTTTGACGCATTTCTCGACGTAGTTTTTTACGCATTTGTTAAAGCCTCTTTCACGAGTTTTTGATGAATTTTTTTTTAAGTGTTTTTTGAGTTATTTTTTGACACATTCTTTAGCTCATTTTTTGACGATTTGACTTGCTTTTTGAAACTTTCAATAATTTTGCGAATGTTTTTTTTTGGATGGTTTTTAAGAAATTTTTGAGACTTTTTCGGCGCATTTTTTGACTCATTTTAAAGGCAGTTTTCGATGCAAATTTACACGCGTTTCTCGAGGTGTTTTTTTTTGGCTCAATTTTCAACGATTTGGATCGCTTTTCCACGGTTTCCGTAATTTTTTTGCCTCTTTCACAAGTTTTTGATGTAATTTTTGAAGTGTTTTTCGAAACGGGCTTTGACCCTTTTTGTGGCTTCGTTTATAGAATTTTGGTAGCAAAATTTAACTTAAAGGGCTAAACGTCTTTCCGTAAATTGATTATTGGTAGCTACAACTGTGGCCAAAACCAATGTCTACCTGATGCTTGTGTACATGAATCGGAAGGTGGTTTCAAAGGGAAGGCTTTTTTCGAATGAATTCGAATGAATTGCAGCTTTTGTACCATTACATTTTAAACCTTCTCAGTTGCAGTTGACAACAGCCGCCTTCAACAGAACATAGTAGGCGACAAGCTGCATAGGTCAGTCCATAAATTTGTCTAAACCACAATATACATTTTTCCCACAGAAAATAATTTCTGCATTCGTTAGTTCCTTCAAAAACATCATCTTTCAACTCATTTAATGCCTTTCAGCATAAGGGTTACTCGGACAAAGAAACGTCCTGTTCAATAAAAATCAGTTGAATAACAAAATTCGAGATGAAAGGTCCTCATATCGGGAAAGCTCACTTAGGTGGAACTTAGAAAAGAAAAAAACGTTCCCTGAATTAATCAATGAAAATTTTATAGATCCCTAGAGGTACGAGCCAACAAACACAGAAACAGATGCGAGATTGCGAGATACATGTATATCCTTCCGCATTTTTCCCTGTTGAGAATCAATGTATGCCATAAATTTTCATTGACACAAATCGCAAGCATTGTCTAAAGAAAAACAAAGCAACAAATGGATATCGATATATAAACGAATATGAAATCAAAACAACCAGAAATGGTTTGTCATTTCTTACCCTCCAGCTGAGCATTGGAAAAACATTTTACAGATTAGTTAAGAGGTTAGGTTCACCTACAGCAGAGGCAAATATTTTCGAATCCGCATATTTTATGGATTCGCTTCATTCGACTAAATAAACTACCCCATTTCCACCCACAAAGCTTAAAAAAGTAAAAACAAAAAACAACCTCAAATCATCAGAGACATGTGATTCATGTATCATGTCTTCATATACCAGAATGTGTTTGTGTATATGTGCCTTGCGACGGATGGGAAAAATATTTCGCCGAAGGGCTGCGGTACACTCCGAAAATTCGTGAATATGTTTACGAAAAATGTCAACATTGTGAGATAGAAAATTGATTTTTTTTTGTATACTTCCCAGAATGGAGATTAGGTACTCATGGTTTGGGGTCTTTATATTTTTGTGGAGGGAAATCAAAAATTGTATTGCTTATACCATCAGGACGATGATGGCTACCTGTACATGGAAGGATTGGATGAAATAAATTCCTCCTCTTGGAGGAGCATCATTGAGTCCAGCCGACAAATTAGTGTCCCGGAATAACCCAGTGGTTGTTTTGAAATAAAGAGACATCTCCATCAAAGAAATACAACCTCTGAGCAGGACCACTGGTCCATATGACATACTATAGTTTACTTGGGGGTTCAGTTTCGCCCCTAATCCCCGCACCAACACATGGCGATGGCTTGGGGATTTTTGCGACTCCCATATACCAACTATTGTCAGCATGTGCGAAAACAATTTGCCCCCATTAGGCGGCAATGAAAAATGAATTTATGGATTTCATTTATTCAATCCGTAAATGACTGTTCCATGTTGGACGCATAGGGAGGACTTTTCGTTGTCATATTTGGCAATGTGGCTTCATTAACTCGACTTGCTGTTATTTGCTGCTCCACATGTGTGAGCTAAACTGAACACACTTTGTTTTTTTTTTGTGGGAGAGATAATCACTTTGTAGATATGTTTGCTGGATAGTTGAGTACAGGGCTGCCAATGTTAGTCCCAAAAAGTGTAGCAAATCGCAAAAAAAAACAAAAACAAGTGTAGCAGATATTGAAAAACAATCTTTCAAAAAACTAATTTATGTAAAAAAAGAACAAATTTATTTGATATTCAGAAGGAAAACATAACATTGACTTGTTTTTCCCTTAACAATTACAGCGTTTAAAGAATAAATTCACAAATTAATAGGTAGGGGGAAAGCGGGACACTTGAGCATATGGTAGACTTGGACAACTCTCAATAATTCACGCAAATTCCACTCAAACCCTCCAACGGTAAAAAATGTCGCAGAGCTTGATCCTTTACTTCCACACAAAAATAATTCAAAATTGTCAATTGACTTTGGCTGTTAGAAGTGAAAATGTGTTTTTTGGTGCAAAATGTTAAAAAACATTTTGTTTTTTTTTTGTGATAACTTTTTTTTTTTTAACGTGGTAATAATAGTTAACAATATCTTATAAAACAGTTATTTGACTTTTTAGATATTAGAAAGAGATCCAGCTATCTTGTGTTTCACAAATGTTATTTGTTTTTAATTGTGAAAAATTTGAACGGGAGACTTGAGCCGGTTTGGAAGGGGAGAGTTGATCAGTATAGTTCTGATGAAATAATGGATATGCGTCTTTGAGTCTTAGTAACTAATATGTGCACGAGATATGTGTAGAACTGACCAGAAGTGACAATGACACCTTTAAATGCCCTAACTGTGATACCAATTAGAGACTAATCCTACAAATGGCTAAAATATCTCAATGATATGGTAGTTTATTAAGAAATTAAATAATTTACTTATTTTTGTTAAGTTTTTGAAGTTATTTTACTTTTTAGCCTCTAATATCTTACTAACGTTTGAAAATTCAATAAATTTGAGTTTTTATGTTTATTTTTATGTACATTATATAGTTATATTTTTGATTTTGTATTAATTTGTCCTTTTATTTTAAAAAAAACGTTAAACAGTTTTTTTGTTCTTTCATAATACCACAAATATAATAAAAATTAATTCTAATAAGATATGAGCTTGTTTTACCCGAAGAATTTAAGTATGTTCAAGTCTCCGCAAGGGGGTGGTCAAGTCTCCCGACTGAGCGGTAACTGATGAGCTCAAAGCATGCAGATTTCTCCCGCCTGAGCGGGAGACTTGGGCCACAAATCTGTTCCATTTTGCACATGGCATAAATCTCTTGCGTGTATAAAGAGTTTATGTGACTAACCTTAAAATTGATAAATGTATATTTAAAAAAATGTATTCAACATGTGGCTAAGATCAATAGAAAAGATGTAGTGAACGACGAAACAAAAAGTGTCTCAAGTCTCCCGCTTTCCTCTATACCTATTATTATTATGTGAAAGGGTTTGTTGTACTGCGACCTGTTGGTCTATTGTACCCAATGCTTACTCCTCAGAGAGGTATAATCCCTCATAAGAGTTTCCCTCACAATATAATTCCTTTCGGAATCATTTTAGAGGTTCTTGTACTCTTCTTTCTCCTTGGCGGAAGAAATCCGTCCTATAGCACTCTCTCCAGTCCAGTTTCCTTTAAGAATCTAAGGATGAGAGCTGGATCCAGTGACAGTATTTCCTCATCAGATAGTTTGTACTTTCCCAAGTATTTCAATCTTTTGTGGGTCAGTGCCCCACATGATCCCAGCAAGTGTTCTGGAATTTCACTGGACTCATCGCAGAATCTGCAGAGACCTTCTTCAGATATACCCAGTTTCCTGAGGTGTTCCTTGAGTCTACAGTGCCCCGTTAGGAACTCCGTTAGGATACGTAGGTTGTTTTTGCTAATGCCGATGCAAGCTTGGAATCTTTTCCGGTTGTGTTGCCCCAGAAGTTGTTTCTTGGCCTGCCTCATGCCCTGAGTGTTATGCCAGGTTCTTGCCCTGTTTTCTTTCTCTAGTTTCCTAAATTCTTCTTTGAGGGTGTGATCCCCTATTCCACAGAATGGTTCAGGACCTATGAAAGTTTCTGATGCTCCCTTTCTTGCTACGGAGTCGGCTATTTCATTACCCTCTATTCCTACGTGGCCAGGCACCCAGCAGAGGGTGATTTTGTTTCTCCTACCCTTATACCTAACCTATACGTAGTACATTAAATTTTGTTTTAAAATAAATAGGAACTTTTGGTTTCAGTCAATTCAAGTGAATTCTCCTCCATGACAAGAAGTTTGACAGTTTGAAAAACTGACGGCAAATTGTAGTAGATTTTCGGGGTGAGTGCATTCAGATCAAGCAAATGACTCTTTTTGATTTGCAAAAATGAATCAATACAACACATACTAAATTACGTTTTGATCGTTATATAAAAATGAATCAAACGAAGTAGAAATAAGTTACTGCATAGCAGATGCATACAACAAAAAATAGATGAAGTAGATCTACTACATATGAAGTACATTGGTAGCCCTGGTTGGGTATATCTATTCTGTTCGGTGGGCAGGTTGGGAAAATTGTTACGGTATGTAACACACATCAATTAAGTCGGTCGTAGTTGACAGATGGCTCTCATGGTCTTGGGATGATTCAAGATTATGTTTGCACGGCTTCCTGGAGATTATATTTCTTTAAAATACTGCAACTTATGGTACTGTAAGCGACACTTATATCTGCAGCCATCTTCACAGATGCCTTCACCTAAAAAAGTGCCTTTCAAAAATCCGAAGCTTGAAATACTTTTAAGTGATTAAGGCTCATGAGTCATGAATGCAATGGCAAGCTGAGAGCTGTGGTCACAATGTCACCTTGTCTCTGGCAGTGTCAGGGTGGGTAAAAAAAAAAAAACAACAGACTATGAACAGCCCATGAGAAGTTGTTACTCCCCTGAAAGAGCAGCCCTTTGTAACATTTCAATTGCATTCGCGTTCCATAAAACTCTTCCACAAATCTGCATATCAAATGGAAGTCAGAATGAGGTCGTCCTGCACCATGAGCATGGGCATGAGCATGACTATACCCTCCAACTCGATATAAACAAATCCAATTAGTCCCAACAAAAATAACTCAATTTCAACTCTGACTTCCATACACACACACGCTCCCATACACACAATGCCAGCGGTAACTGATGAGCTCAAAGCATGCAGATTGCTACTTTTTAATTCGGTTCCCTGGAACAGCCAAAAATTCAATTGTCACACTTGTGTGTCGCCTGAAAAGTCCACCCATCCATCAGGGCCCGACGAGATCATCTGATGGCGAAACTTCAAAGGCGTCCCCGGATTTCATTTCACCTCTCAGTGCCAAAAAAAAGTCAGTCGGCCTGTATGTGTTCACTTCCTAATACCAGACTTGGTAATGCAAAAGATTACATATACAAATACATAGCCTCAAAGGGAAAAACTCAATTATTGCTGTTAAAAATTCCATTTCATCTCCCGGGAGACAGCAAAAACAGACGGCAGCGCAGGCAGCGAGTGTTCTTGATGTCCAGTCGTCCGTTCGCAGTTCATTTCTCTCGTATGAGTGGTGCAAATATTCAAAGAAATCCAATTGTGCAACGAATGAAACATTGAAATTGTGAAGCACCCGGACAGATGAGACTATCCTACCCCACTTGTGCGTGTGCCAAACTTTTTCCAATTCCAATTGGGAAGGCCAACAAAAGAAGGCCTTGATAAACTAGCTGTGTGTGTGTGTGTTGGTCCTTAATAAAACATGAAGTTATTACAGCAGTAGCAGGCTAGAAGTTTGGGGACTGGATCGAGTTACCCTGGCCATTCTGGACCGGACGGACCGACAATTTGTGTGAGTTCCGTCAACACCTGAAATTAAAGAAAAACACTTCAAACCCCCCGACAGAGTTCCTCTCTATGGGGATACACTGTTCACTGGTGGTGTGGTGGTGATGGTGAGTGATGGAACTGCTACTGGGTTGGGGTCTACACACTTCAATTTAACTTTGTGCATTTGGAGCGTTTGTTGTTTTTGATTTTTTTTTTTTGCTTTACCCAGTATCCCTCGTTTGCGTTTTTGCACTTGGTAATGGCCAGTTGACGAGATTGGTTCACCGACCAGTAGCAGTTTTTTTTTTTTTTTCCATATGTATCACATTGACCGCACTCTGAGCAGTGTTTGTGCATTTCATATTTTTCGAGTGGGATTGTAGTGGCACACCTCTCCGCTCTCCCGCATCCAGTCTTGCTGGGGTGGGGACTGACTTTCTCTCGACTGTGTGAAATATAACTTTGTCGTTTTGAGTTTGTTAGCTTTTAATTAACTTTTAGCTCCAGGAGAGCGAGCATATTGGAATACGAATTTTTTTTAGAGTACCTTATACCTACCTACTGCTACTATATGAGTTTCGAGCCAGGGCAACTATTCGGCCTTTATGGTTGTACTGCGAATGAGTTCCATGCGAGCTGGTACCGGTACAGTGTTTAATTTGCAACGCATCGGAGCATATGATTTTTTGAGGCGACGATATTGTTGTTGGTCATAGTAATCGCAGTCGACCGCCATCGCATGGCGCAAAATTTCTCTAGCGACAAATAATTTGGCAGAATGTTTATTAAACAACACGACGAAACCGGTGCCAGTTCGCTTTGGTATGCACACATCCTGCACTGCGGGTGATGTTTCCCGGTAATTTGCACAGTTTCTGGTCTTTCATCATTTAGTTTGGTTATGCAGATATACCTACAGTTTACAGTTTAGAGCAATGTAGCGATGTTAGCACGTCACCTACACATATGGTGGGCAAAATGTCTGCGCTCAAGGAGTGTTGCACACTGTTGACCATCACTCTGCCCCGATGGTAAGTGGGTATGTCGGTGGAAATAACAGCAATTACTGGGAAAAACAATTTTCGCGGCTGAGTAGTATACAACAAAATGTCGACGTTTTAATTGCTTTGGTGATTTTTAGTGGCAGATGGATTGCCGCTCATGGGATTTATTGTTGCCGACTGCAAGACGCATAAAAACTAAAATCAAAGAGTACAGTGACTATACGATGGAAATGTTTACAGTGTTTTTAAAGGTTTTGAAAAATCCTGGAAAAAAAAAAAAAAAAAAACAACGTATGGAGAGGACTTGAGCTTGAGCAGTAGGGTAGGTAGGGTGGGGCAGTTTTAACACATTTTCGTCGATTTTGAATAACTTCTTTCGCAAATAAATATTTGAAACATTTTCTGTTCTCGAAAGCCATGATTATTTTATTAAAAAAATTAATCATTTCTTAAAAGTTAACCTCACGATGATTATTAAAAAAAAAAAATGTAAAACTGCCCTAAAAAGGCGAACCCGCCCCATGGGCAATCGCCGGGTGGATCACGTCATGAATTTAGATGACGCAATGTATTAAGAATCAGTACTGTCTTTATTTGTATAGCTAAGCAAATCTTAAATCTATACAGATGAGAATTAAATGAGATCAGAAATTAATTTTTAAACTAAATTTAAATTAAAAAAGAAAATACATTTAATTTAAGCCCCATTAGCTTTGTCGAAAGTGTTCCATTCTTTGCTTTAGTAAACATTATTGCTTTTCACAAAACTTATAAAAAAAGTTCAATTAAATGTTATAAATAACTTAAATATATTATAAACCCAAACGTTTAACACTTATAACAAATTTGAGCTTCATTTTTATAACGAAAATATCAAATATCCCCATTCTAAAATATAAATTAGGCCCCAATGAAATGAGGCTTATATTTTTAATTAATGTTTTTCAACGCTTGATTTTTTCAGTTATTTTAGTACTCGCTTATATTATTGTAAAATGTAAGCCTCGCTTTGAAAAGCGCTCGATATGTTCGTACATTCTGTTACTCGCTGATGCTTTTCAGCTTAGAATTTAAATAAATCGCTCGATTTGTTCAGTTACTCTGTGAGTCGCTTGTATAATAACATAAAATGTAAGCCTTACTGTAAAAGCCATTAGAACTGAAAAATCGGTCCCCAAAAATTATGTTGGGGTCCTAATGGGGCCTTATTTCATTAAGAACTTAGGCCCGAAATGAAAAATTAAAAAAGCCACCAGAGGTGAAATTGCACCCCAAATTTAGAAAAAAATTGTGTTGCTGTTGTTTTGTATGCGCATTTTTAGGGCCTTTTTCATTTTTACTTTTGGGTCTTACTTCCTGGGGCTTTATTTCGCGGAATTATAATTTCTACGACGACGGTAAGGCACCATCTAATTTTCCGTGTAAGGCTCCTGCGGCCCTGTCTTCATTAAAAATAGCAGGAGTATACATGAGGTTGGTGTTCTTATATAGCTTCTTAAAAGTCTGTAAATGTGTTAGTAATTCCACTTTGAAGACCCTGATATGGTAAGGGAGATTTAAAGATTTTTCTATGGCTGGCGTTTCTGAAAAGATGTCTCTAGCAGTGTCTCTAAATCCCACTTACCGTCTGTCTATAGGTACGACAATTAAATGCGACTTAGGTACATATATGGTACTGCTGGTTTAGCCGTTTGCTAACGCCTTTATAAAAGATAGATATGGCGTATTATGTGTATAGTCTGCGACAGGTCATTGGACTTTAGTACTGTCAGTTAAAATTTTACTCGCAAAAAGGTTGATGTTTATGGCAACATTGGCTTTCGACGGTCGTTTCTTTGATCTTCAAATGGACATCAAGAAAGTGTCCTTGTTAACTGCCTATTTGTTTGTTTAGGTCCTACTAGAGCTTGGTAAAGTCAGAAATTCATTTTGGGAGATGATGTATAGGTTTTCCCTAAAAATTCGACAACTGAATCTGAAATTAAATCCGATAAACTGTTTCCATCTATAGAAAATTATCAGTTAAGTTTTTCGCAGCTTGACCGACCGATCAAATACTGAGGGTTTAAAGTGCTTCTACATTCGTACATTCATTCGTCGAGGCAACAAAATTCGATCAGAGACCTAAAGAGATGAACCATGTGCCAGAATAGCAGTCGATCTTGAAAAGCTGTCGAAAAATGTATCGGGTAGTGTAAAACGACAATGGAGAAGGTTTTCATCAGGGTCAACAAGGTCGAATGCAACTTCATAGAGGTCTTTGATGTAAATAGTAAAAAATTAAACAAACTTTTTCAACAGTTTGATTTAAAAATTTTACGAAGCCGACAAGACAACCAGCAGCACTTATTTTCACAAACCTGTAGCAAAACTTGCGTCACAGTTGACATTTATTTCATCGGCAGAGCTCAGTGGGCTGCCAGAGAAGCTTTTGCAAATATGGACACAAATGTACCTACCAAAGTTGGATTAAGTTGGGAATGAGGGAAAACTGTGTCACAAAAAGGTCACGAATGGACGAATCCTACAAGCTATACATTTGAGGAGGCTTGTTCACCTCGTCCCCGCACTAAACTCTGAGGACACTTGCCAATCGTTTTTTCTTTGGCCTCATCAAATGACAATTATTAAGTCAGGCTTTTTGAGAAGGCACAATTAAGACACATGCTGTCCAAGCTCTACTCTTTGGCGAAGATTTATTTCGTCGTTTCTGGCATAAAATTATTCTCGTTTTTTTTTTTTGGTTGCGATTCAAAGGATGAGATTTATCAGCGAACTCGATCAGAAATACAGAATTAAGTCGCTGCTCAGAAATTCGCGAATCAGGCCTCTTAGATAGGTAGAAGATGCAGAACGAGTAGGGATCAAAACTCTGGTCCAAAAGATCATCGATTCCAACTCGGAGTAAGTAAGCGGTAGTAGGTCTCACCTACTAAAGAGGCTTATTATCTAACGCTTATGTCCTTTTTCCATTGGTCCAATGGAACAAGAAAACTGCTTCTGATTGAATCCAATAAAGTATTGGTGAAATGCCAAAAAGTCATCTACGGAAACTGTTATCTGCCTTGTATAAAATACATAAATTACACTTGTGTGGGTGCTTCTTGAGTGGATTCTGACTTCAAAGTTCAAATCGAGAAGCGAAATTCTCTTCTCAGAATTTCAAGAAGAGTATTTTTTGTGCCAATGGAACGGTTTCAGAAGCGAATTTTTCGATTCCGATAGGTCGCCCTCGGACTGCAGCGCCACCTAACTGAGCAAGTTGTAAGATTTGTCTTTTACTTTGCAGCATAAGTAAGTTCAGTGTGACTGCAGATCTGCTACGACCTACTTCATAATTCGGTCCACATAACATCACATCGGTGTCAACATATATCTCTGTGCTCCTTTTATTAGCTCAATCTATAAATAATCCAAGCTGAACATCGTTTCCATTTCACCCAGCCGACAATTTCAGATGAAAAACGACAGCAAGCAATCTAAGGCAAATAGCGAACGACAATAATTGGATATTTGATGACGAGTAAAGCGTATTAGGTGCATTCCCATTGTTTTGCACCTTCCACCTAATAAATAATATCCAAGCAACTACAAAAACACACACTTTCGTAGTCAGAAAGCAAGCTCTGTGTGTGTACTGCACCTTGGATGCCACTAATTCCAACTCATCAGCAATTCATGTTGGTTTGCATTTCTTGTGTCACCTGAGTGAAAATTTACAACCCCACTTCGCCCCCATTTATCAGTCCTTGGCTGGAGCACAATAAGAAACTAGCGGTGTGTGTGGGTGGAGTGAACAAACGAATTTATCTACCACGACTTTGGATGTGGGAAAATTTCTCTTGGTGCAAAAACACATTCGCCAGGTGTAGGAGGATGCGATTTAACATTCCTATCGTCAGGCGAATAACGATATGGGGGGGAGGTCCCGTGTGTGCACGGCTACATTGTGAAGGTGGCACGGAAAGGATTATGAATATCGTATGTCACACGGCGCCCGTTTATGGGTCCGCTCGGAAGCACGCTACATATTTAAATTGGATATGTTGTTTGATCTGATGAGTGTGTCAATATTGGCACGGTTATTGGGGAATAGTCTTGACAAATATTTGCTCTAACCAGACATCAACAGCACACACTGAAAAACTAAGCCCCAAGTCGGCATTGTGGCGAAAAGAAAAAAAAGGTGGTTATGAATGGTATATCCCCGCATGTGGCTTTGAAAGTAAATGCATCAGCATCCATACAGATGTAAGATTTAACGACCGAATTTAAGTGGTCTCCTAAAGACGAAAACTTGGACACAGTAGTTGATTGAGATAATGCAGTGTTGTTTGAGCACATGGAAGTGAAATAGGAGCACCTTGGATGCTGCATGCATTTTTAAGAGATGAGGTGATTTGCAAGAACGGTAAAAGCTGACGTCTTGGATAAACTTACGTGTTCCTTGGCTTGTTCATATTTAATTTGTTTGGCAAAACACACAAAAGCTTTTCCGTATATCCATTGTTCTAAGCAAATTTGTTGTAAACGAGTTTGCCCTACTTTACCCAAGTCGACAGGCAAACTTGTGTGGCAATTTTTCAAAACACTGCATACCGAGGGGGGCTATTATGTGCTGATGCACGAACGGGTGAATATTTTATAAACACAGTGGCACAAGACAAGATGCTGTCAATATGGTTCACTTATAGCTGGGAAAACAGAGTTCTGCATATGAAGTCAGGTCTCCAACGTGGATTGTCCTAAAACTAAAGCTTAAGTTCATTTGTCTAATACTTATCGCCTCCCAGTTCTCAGTGCGAAAACGTCTTTATTAGTATATAGTATATAGTATCTTCACTCCTGTACCAAAAGGACACTCCCGGCTCCCACAGATTTATATAGGCTTAAGTGACCTGCACCTGATTTAAAAAAAAATTCTCTTAACCTATCATTAAAAATGCCACAAATAAAATGAAGTGCACGACTGGGTCGAACGAAATTTTCTCGTTGATCAAAAGAAAACGCTGCTGGTTTATAGTGTCAATGATCACATTATGTAAGAATTCAGAGGTTTGTCGTGTGCAAAAACGTGAGATTTTCCGATTGTGTAAACTCCAAGTGTCTGGAATTATTTTGAGGCTCATATTTGATATTGTTGAAAAAATAAAAAATAAAAAATATTTGCCAAAAATAAGTTTTGAGTTGCTGTTATTGAAATTTGAATCGCTGTTGCAATTTTAATTTTAAAGTGCGGTATTGAGTTTCAAATATTATATATGAACACAGATCGGCTTTTGGATAGTCATTTTTGAGAAATAATTAAAAAAACAAACAAATTTATTCGCATTTTTTGTGAAAAACAAAGTAGGAAATCTTATTTAGAATATTGATATTATCTTTAATATGTATTTTGATCAAAATCATCAAAATTGTAGGCGGTTTTTGTAAAATTTGGCAGACAAAACAGTGTACCCAATATTGCAATGTTTAATTCGAAATAATATTGGTAATATTATTGGTTAACTATTTAGCTGAACCGAGTATAAATTGTTGTTCGAAATGTAAGCATTACTTGGTTTTTAAAGTTTTATCGAAATCGGTAATTGGAGTTTTCGAGATATGAGCACGAGCAGTTTTTAAAATTAGCGTTTTTGGTGATTCGAATTGAAACTGGGTTGGGTTCGATATCCCGCTTTTTATAATGCTGATTCTTAAAATCCCGCTATTAAAATCCCGCTTTTTATAATCTCGCTTATTATAATCCCGTTTTTTTAAAAATCGCGCGATTTTTTAAAATAAAACAACTACTTTTGATTGTAAAAGCGGGATAATAAGAACATTAAAATAAATTAAGCAATGAGTGTTTTTTTGAAATGCAGTTTATTTTTACATTTATCATTTTTAGAGGAAGTAACAAAATAAGAAATAAATAATATCAAAATACATTTTTAAGTAAAAAATATGACAATCTTCAATAATTAAAAAAAATAAAAATAAAATAATGTTATATGATATTCTACACAATATAAATTGGCGGAAACTCCAATAATTATTACAGCAGTAAATGATAAGGGTAAAACCGTTAGCAAGAGGAAGGTTTTTATGTGCATTATATACTATTTTCGCAATGCGTAAAAACAATGTTGAATATGTAAGCAAAAACAAATATGTGCTTACAGTAAAAACATTCGGATGCATTTTCTTTTTGGTCGAGGATTTTTAATATGTTTAAATATATAATAATAGAATAAAAAAGCGCATATAACCAACATCTATTTTTTTTTTTGATAACAATATTTTGTAAAAAAAACGGGATTAACGGGAATAGGCGGGATTTCAAAAAGCGGGATTATAATAGATCGGGATTTTGAACAAGCGGGATTTTAGAAGACGGGATTTAAAAAAAAAACAGTATTTTAGCAGACGGGATTTTAAAACTTTTTTTTCGGGATTTTTGAAAAGCGGGATTTCAAAAAGCGGGATTCCGATACGCTCCCTTGAAAATTAAGGACGCGAATTTGAAAAAATGAATTTTTCTCTAAGATTGCATTTTGGTCAAAATCGTTAAGGAAAACTAAATTTAAAAAAAAAATACTTTTTCTAAAATCCATTTTACTATACCTAATACAGAGAGAAATTGAGTTTTTCATTAAGTTAGAAATGACTATATTACCTTAAAAATGAATTTTTGTTACAATCATATGGACAGTTTTCGAGATACGTCTAAATGTACCGTTATTCGAATCGAAAAAAACTGGGTATACAGTGATGGTAGCCTCACCTATTTAATCTTAAATATCAAATTTGGTTGAAATAGTTAGAGCCGTTTTCGAAGAAATCAAACTGGTACGAACATTTTAACCAACCTCTTACCCCCTATCCTTTCAAACATCCTAATAATATTATTCCGACAGTTTCTAAAAAACAAGAGCGGACCACAACGGGCCCATCAGAGGCCTCAGTGAAGAGTGGAAAGCTAACCCTCACAAACAAACCAACCATTGATATTGAGGTTACCTGTAAACCCCTAAACTGTAAGCCGCCAAGCTCCGTATCTGAAGTTTGAACGTAATCCGGGCAGCCGTTTAGGCCGTATGCCTGGTGGATAGACGGACAGATAGACAGACGGACAGATAGACATACGGACAGACCGGACAAATTTTGCGACCTATTTTCTTGAGTTCGTCTGTCATCGTAATGTCAGAATTGATTATCATCTCGAGCGAAATTTCGTACGGAAACAGTATCTTTCTCTTACTATGTAATGGAGAAAGTTAAAAAAGCGCCAAAAAGTTGCATTCTATGACTCCGCTTTTTGAAAAAAAAAAAACATTTTATTTGTTCAAATCGACTTAAAAACCACCCCAGTTAATTCTTACTTTAATGCGATTACTAAATAAATTAAAAACATTTGACTAAACTGTCAAAAAGTGGGTAAAAAACTAAAAAAAAATTAAAAACGAGGAAAAGACAGCGCCAGCAGCTATCTGGCAAACACTTTGGGAAAATACAACGACAGGCAGATGGATCGACTTAAAAACCCTTTTAACAAATTCTTTCATTAATGCGATTAGATACTGAATAAATTAACAACATAAGCTTTTACTAATTTCAAGAGCATTTCGAAGTTTTATTTTCTCAAGTTCGAATTTTATACTTGATTTGGAAACTAAGCCAGAAACAAAATATTTTCTGACTAAAACCTAAATCAGTTTCACAGAAAACAAAGACAGTTTATTCGATGTACCATTCGAATCAATAAACGAAACCCTCGACCCTTATATTTTATTCAAAAGCCATCTTAATTCGCCCGACTTTACGATAACGATATGATTGAATACGACTTCCTAATGACAGCTGAAAAAACATTTACGGGCAGTACACGCATAAAGACAAAAGGTCAGTCATGATTGTGCAGCTTGAAGCCCGAACTAAGAGCTAAATGCATTCGAAATACAATTTGCTGATTTTCGACTTGCATCTCATCCGAACAAAAGGAATTCAATTAGGTCCAGGTCCTTATGGTAAAGGGGTACCTAACCAACGACCGCTCTTCTCACTTAAGACCAGAAAACTTGACTCCTGGCCAAATTTACACTCTTCCACGAACTCAATCGAGAACCAGAGAGAGAGCAAAGAAAAAAACCGAAACGTTGTAATAAAGTTGCCCTTAGCTGGATCAAGCAGGCACTGTCAAAACATAATGTGATAATGCACATCAGTTGCAGAACGGTACACCAACTCGTCCGATGGTCAAACTGTAAAACTCCCTTCAGAGTTATCTACTTTGTACTGTTCTTGTCTATTGTCCGTTCTGCCTAGATGTTGTGCAGAATCAATTTGCGTTCTTTTTTAGTTTTTTTTTTTTTTTGCTGCATTGTGGCTGGAAAACCACCATCACCACCCCTTAACAACCATCGGTAGGAGCAAGTCCATGCGAGTCCGGAAACTATTAAGCCATTGTTTCATTGGTCAAAGCAAAAACACATCCACACAGCGTCAGCGAGACAACAAAAATGTCTTGCCAGTGCGACCACCGAAGGGGCTGGAAGCACATCCTTTGGCATTTCCTCTCAACCTTCGACGAACAATGGCAGCTCTCTGTCAGTGCCGACTGCCGACTGCTTTGAGACATTACTTTGAAGTAGTTTTCAATGGGGTAGAGGCAACGCTTGGGCAACTGCAACTTGGTAACGTCTGACAGGACGACGTGCAATTGGGGTCCGTTTTTGTTTTCCACTTTATCTGTAAAAAGTGGCCACGCATCGTACTTTGTGGCGCATCCTGCCATAGTGTGGTCAATGCCGGGCACTTGGTATACGTTGAGTGTAGATACTAGATTATCCTGTCGGCACTTTTTAAACGAGTTACAAATTTCTGAATGGAAAAGTTAGACAAGTTTACACAATTTTCCTTTTTTCTTCTGTTTTTTTTTTTTTGTTTTTTTGCTCGTGTCGTGGCTGCTGTTTGGTTATCTTTTGCAAGAATTTGCTTCATCTTTGGTCGACTTTTTGTTGTTGTATTCCTCTCTGTTTTACCTCGAGGATAGTTTAAAGTGAGGCCGAAGGAAGGACTTTCGAAATGCTTCCCCCCCCCTCGCTTGTGTTCGCTTGAGAGTTGTTTTGTTTTACTTTGTATGGTTTATCAAAGAAAAGTTTCGCAGCAGGAACTGCCAGTGGAAGTGAAGAATACTTTTACTTTTGGTCAAGTTGCTTGACGTTTCGCACAGCGGAAACAGTGAAACAGCGGAACAGTGAAACTGAGAAAAAAAGAGCACAATTTTTTAAGACAAGCAGACAGAAAGGATATTCGTTGTGAAAGAAGCAGAAAGTTGTAATTGTTGTCAGGATTGTTATTTTTACATTCTGAAGTTTTCATTCTCGTTTCGTTCAGATTAATTTGTACGCGTGTTCGTGACGACGACAAAGCCTTTCGTTTATTTGAAGTTCTTTTCGAAAAGTTTGTTCTTGTTTCGTCATTCACTGTTCTGTTGTTATCCTTTCAATCATTTATACACAATCAAGCGAGGGTGTGATGTTTTGTCGTGTGACATCTTTTGTTTGGCCATTGTCTTGATTTATGACAAAGCAAGCAGCACGGAGGCTTTGTGTGTAAAAGTGTTCACTTTGAAATGGAGCGCTTAGCCAGTTTGACACGTTGGGTCAGTCGGAGGACTTGTTGTGCAATTATTGTCAAAGTAAAGGAGAGCTAGGAGTGGTTGAGTAGATAGTTTTCATGAAATACCCTGGTAGTTTATCCGTCATCTTGGGTTTGAGCTTTAAACTGCTACGTTTAAAAATACCCGCTTCTAGAATACGCTTTGGTGAATAGGCAACTGTTTCAAACTTTTCAAATCGCGAGTACGCGCGGGAGAAATTATCTATTGTGCAAGGTGGCGCAAAAATAACCTTCCGATGTTTTTTGGCCGTAATTTAAAAAAAAAAGAAAAACTTTGATTCTTCTTGTGGATTATTTTTATTTGGTCTTTTAATTTTTTTTACATCAAGTCGAGAATATGATGTCATGTCAATGGCCGCCGCCACAGTTGATTGTCATTTGAGCCCTTTTTATGGCATTTTCCATCACTTTGGCCAAAACTTCCGGCGATAGGTCCTCACATTCTTGACGGATATTGTCTTTAAGAGCTGCAAGAGTCTGACGCTTGTTGACATAAACCAGCGACTTCAAAAAGCCCCACAAAAATAAGTCTGCAGCGGTCAAATCAGGCGATCTTGCTGGCCAGTGCAAATCGCCAAAACGGGAGATTAGGCGCCCAGGAAATGCATCCTTCAGCATATCGGTTGTGGCACGTGCAGTGTGTGCCGTTGCACCGTCCTGTTGGAACCACATGTTTTCCAATCCCAATTCATCAAGTTGCGGCAAAAAGAACTCGTTGATCATTGCTCTGTAGCGATGTGTCGATGTCGACGGCGCTTCCATGACATCTTCGGCTACAGCAGCAATATTCTCTGCAGAACGGCTACTCCGGGGTCTGCCACGCCTGGCAGCATCTCGTGTTGTGCCAGTCTTTTCGAGGCGAGCGGCAGTGTTTAACCAGTAGGCGTTGGACGGCTAGGAAATCTGCGACGAAATTCACGTTGTCACCGACCGATTATTGCTCAAATAAATAGTCACCAATATTCCGCGTTCTGGAGCAGTGTAGCGTAACATTGTTTATTAACGTGTATTTCGCATGTGTTTACTGCACAAATGTCAAAACAGAACTGACATTAGGGGCCAATCGCAAAATTTATAGCATTTTCTGATATTAGGATTACTTTTGCGCCACCATGTATATGGTTTTATAAAAAAATTTAAAATTTTGTTCGTTTGTCATCGATTCACGCCTAAACGCATTTACAGATTTTAACAAAATTTTCACACACCTATGGTATTGGTCTAAATATGGTTTTTGAGATGTTTGGTGGAAATTGGAAAACGTATGTGTGTGTTGTGCGTGCGTGAAAAACACATGAAATTTGATTTTCCACACATTAATATTGCGTATACAGCTCATTACTATTTTGGAGACGATATGTAGCGCTGTTGTCGATCTACCATTACATAGTAACCTGGATTATAATATACGAAATAAAGAAAATAAAAGTACAGTCAGGATTGCATCTCTGCACAGTCTTCCCAACAACAAAAAAAAAAAAAAAAAAAAATGAGCATGTTGTGTTTATAAGGCAGTGAAAGTGAGGCATCGGGTCCTTTGCCTGCATTTGTACAAGATATGACTGATCAACTTGAGTGGAACGCAGAATGAACCAAAACTTTATGAAAACGAGGTGCATGGAGTGAATCGGTAAAGGATAAGTAAGACGGTGCATATAAATCACCGGTAGTTCAGGCGCTATTGCCTCAGAGAACTACTGTGGTCCATCTTCCATAATCTTCCAAAGGCACTATGAGAATAGCAAGCGCGTGCTCATAGTAGTATCCGATTTTTACTGACTAAAAACACCACCCTTCAAAGAATTGTTAGATACTGCAACTGCAAGATATAACTTATCAAGCAATTTTTCTATAACGAAATAACAACTTTTGACAGGCTACTTTCCAATGAAAGATCCTGCTTGTTCCGCAATTTAGACGCGGTTAATATTATCTTGCCAAGTCGAACGGTTTCGTTCTTTGTAGTCGGCGCAATAAATAGTTCTCGTCCAAAATTTGTCGGACTGTATTGTTGACATGTCCGATTAGTCGGTTTCTATGCTTTCTCGCAAAGCTTCTAGTTTCAGCTTCAATTGTTGGAATACCGAGATCCCTGTGTATATCGTCGTTTCTATTATACCATGGTGCTTGTACATAAATCTTCCATAAAATGGGACTAAATCAAGTCTTTAGCGGACATGTTGTAGTCCATTATGTCACGGTATGTCCAGCTCTTGCCAATTGAAAGGCAGGACTGCCAAACCATGGAGGTTTTACGAAAAACGAATGCTTCTTAAAAAATAAGTCCCAACCCAAAATGGCAAAACTTTGTTAGAAACTGCATGTCAAGTTTCAGAGCGGACCTTCAGGCTTCAGAGCTATACATCATTTCTTATGCAAGCGCTACAATCAAACTGCAGCCTTCGAAGGCAATCATTTTTGATCAGAAAAAATCAAGAAGCTTTGATTTTTAATTCAACAAGAGAGGTTAATAATTCTCGCAGTTCCTAGGCTTGAAACCATTGACACCCAAAGTGCCAATAGTTAACAGTGTTAAAGTCTTCGTATACATTGCGATGGGCCTTTAAAACCTGGAATTTTTTTTCTCAAGGATTAAAGCCCTTAAAAGTACATACGTTATTTTTTAATGGGAGACAACTTTTATGTATATTTAATTATTGTAAATTAGTTCTAAATAAATAAATAAATCGAAAGCCTTTTTAAAGTTAATAAGGAACTTCTCACAGTTTAATACAGACTTCATAGGGAAATAAGGTCCCCGCTATGAAATTATGAAATTCCACTGTCAAATCCACTGAACAACATGCCAGCACACTCCTCCCGCTCGCCCATTACCATAAAAACAAAGCCACAACCCAAAATGAAAATGAAAACTTTTCGAATTTATAATTTTCCGTTGTATTTCCTTTAGCTGCGTGTTTTGTCGTTTTAGTCTCCTTGCTTAAATCTCCTATTTAACATAGGGAACAATGCACAAATTATGATAAATGAGACAATCCTGCGTTCCAACTATATCTTTGTTGGCTGCCTACTTGCCTAGTGCTTTTACATAGGGTCCCAACGCGCTCACAGCACACAGTCACAGCGTCGCAACTTTTCTCCGAGTCGAATGCGAATGAATAATTTATGTGAAATTTGCTGGCAAGCAACGAAATGAAGACGAGGAGCTGAAATCCGCGTTAATACTTCTGAGGAAGGAAACTTTCAATATGAGAACTACCAGGTAGGTTTACCCGTGCAAAGAAGAAAATTTTGCAATTTTTCTCCGGTTTTTCGTTCAGTTTCACAAACGGTTACTACCGTTTTCCAATTCCAATCCGCTTGGAAGGATTTACAATTTACATCCTCCGTAGGATACCTTACGTACTCCTGACCGTTCTCCTTTAGTTACCACGAAAATGCATTCGCTTTTGATTTCACCAAAGACATCCATCACGTGCCGTTAAGGAGCACCCAAATCGAAAGACAATAGTTGTGCGTTCATTTGGAAAATTTCCTAATGTTCACACAATTTAATTAACAAGGATAAATATTGTTACAGCAACGCCGCACTGTATAAATAATCACACACCAATGCGTTCGAAATTATGTTCGTGTACAATTGTATACAGTATACAGATACAGGACGACGCACCCACCCCTGGGCTCCATTGAGATCATTCGTTCAACTTTGAGTTGTGGCTGGCTGCCTGTGAATTATTATTCATATCCTGGATGTGGAATTTATTAAGAGCAACATTTTGTGCCGGCAGACAATTCGTTTCGCTTTTGACATCCCCTCTAACCTAACCCATTGACATTTGCCTAAATCCTTCGCTAATATCTGCTGTCTGTCTCTTGATTACATTGCTCCTGGAGAGCTACTGTGTGTTGTGTGCGGTTCAACGAGAGGATGATAGCGCTCTTGAGCGAAAAATCATCATCGTCATCGTCACGGAAGTAATTTTGTGGGGATTTGTTTGTTTACTTGTATTCGGGGGCTGTTGGGCGTTAAATCCTTTTACCATAGAAAATCACCGTACAATTAAGCAAACACAATTGAAGTGGAGGAGTTAGCTCGACTATTTGATTGCAGGGGATGGCTTTACTTTGTGTTTTCATTTTTTTTTACACTCCTGAGGGGTTTTTAATTTTCTCGATTACGTAGTAGGAAAAAGATTATTGTATTCGTACAAAATTTCGAAGTCGAAATGTTAATCAATTCTGACATTACAATGATAGACGAACTCCAAAAATTGGGTCGCTAAATTCTGTCCGTCCGTCCGTTTGTCTGTATGCCCCGAGGCCTACAGCCTAAACGGCTGCCCGGATTTCGTTCAAACTTCAGATTTGGAGTTTGGGGTCTTACCCACAGTCCGAGCCATTTTTTTTTCAAGGTAACCTCAATATTAATGGTACTCCATACAAAATGTTCGTACCAGTTTGGTTTGTTCGAAAACGGCTCTAAAGATTTCAACTAAAATGCTATTTAAGCTTAAGTAGGTGAGGTTAACATGATTGCATACGAATTTTTTCGCTAAAAAATGTTTTTCCATTAGTTTTATTTGTTTTTTTTTTAGTTATTACCTGAGGTCTTATCTGTGATATGGCGAAACTCCCAAAAGGATATTGCTTACCATTCCTTAGAAAACTTAACTTTTATATGCTAACCTCAAACGGTGCAATGTACAAGACGTGATTGATCCGCGGAGTATTGTACCTTGGACCGAAAATATTATTGAAAGTTTTTCTAAAGTTTAAAGGTGAAAACTTAAATTTTTTTTTCAATAAAAAGTAAAAATGATACCATTCTCAATTTAGGTATTTCAAAAATCAGCAAAAAACGAACTATTATCTTAAAGCTTTTGTGCTTGATTAATTTTTATTTATTTCAAACAATAATTTTATATATAAAAATAAATCGAGGTATTTAACGAAAATAAAAAAAGACTTAACAAAGGACTTCAATATTATTTATTATTTTACTTTTAGGCATATTTTCTTAAAACATTGAAAACAAAAATTAATTTAAAAAAAAAAACGAATAACGTGCACCTTGAACCGGACCAAGGTACATGCGGTATGATAGGTCTAAGGTACACTACCACGACTTTCGCCAAAACATTTAAATTTTAACATAGGATTTAAAGCACATACGTACGAGAATGTGTTCCTACCTAAAGATAATCAATACACTTACCGCCATCGATTAAAGTGAAGAGGAATAGAAGTGGTAGGGCTATGTGAGTAGTAGGGCTATGCCGATCCTGGCCCAGGAAATGACGTCATAATGAGCCAAAAATGAGTAGTCAAGGTCAATGTTCAAGGTCGCCGATATGTCTGTTGTTTCAAGGTCATAACTCAAGGTCGTTGATGTGTGTGTGCAAGCGAGAGATCAAGAGCATTGGGAGGAGGGGGGAAATCGCCTATAAGAAAACTATTCAAGGCCATTAAAACGGTTGAAGTCTAAAATCGCCTCTTATGAAATAAGAAACAAGGGCAATGAATAATTGCTTGAAAAAAAAAAACAGGGCATCGCCTCTTATGTAGATAAGAAAACTATTCAAGGCTAAAAAAAAAACTCTTGGAGGTCATTAAACGGTTGAAGTCCAAAAACCGCCTATAAAAAAACTATTCAGCGATTGCTAGGAAAACTCTTCAAGGTGATGCTAAAAATAGAAATCAAGGTCAAATACGATCGAAAACGAATGAAGAGAAGGGCTTGTGTATGCATATGAAATAAAATCGATAAGAGATCATGGTCATTTAGAAAATAAAAAAATCAGCTTCAAAGTCCAAGGTCATAAAGAAAAAAATCTTCTCATATAAGAATTTCATTATGTTTCTGTTTATGGAGCAACAACAACAACAACATAAGTCAACAATATGCTCTTCACAGAAAATTAACAACCTACTTTTTGGAGCGCAATGTATTCTTCCTGAGATATTGTATGCTCTCTCCTCACCCTCTTGGCTAATGTATGCTACATTGAATGTAGCTGTTTTGCTTTTTGTAGCAACAAATTGGGTCAAAAACGCTCCTAAAAGGAGCCGTGTCAGAAAACTTTCCATGTCCGAGGTCTTATCAAATTTTTTTTTAATCTGGTTTTTAAGAAATTCGTTGCAAAGGCAGCATTTTGGTCGAAATCCCACTTAGAAAGTAGGCGTGTCAAAACGTTATCTTAGCGATTTCTGAAGAAACGGCGTCTAGTTATTTTTTAGTAGGTACGTGTAGGTACGGTTTTGTCATTGCTTACGAGATCTTTATAAAGGTCGTGTCAATCTCAATGGCGTATTAAGATAAACATTACATGACTGTAGCGCAATTCCAAGGCAGTAACACATGGTAGTACGATCTAACCCCATCCAACCTAAACCTAAGCCTAAACTAAACACGTGGTATAGGTAGTCATTAAAGAAAGAAACGGGTTAAAAATAGTTTAAAGCATAAGGTTTCGTTGTAGATTTTTTTCATTCAAAAACAGTGGTTCCTTATTTTTCCCGGAAATCTCCATCTTGCAAGGCGTCATCCACCGAAGACGAATTGCTTACTGTACCATATAAACTGCATCTAGATACGTCCTAATGGAAAACTACCGCCCAAAGCAATGACAATGACAATGGCAAAGTATCTTCTAACAATTAACCTAATTGGACTTATGACCAAAATGAGCGTAAGCAACGATTGCACAATAAAGCACCCAAAAAGCTACACGACTTAATGTTTGACAGGATTTTAATTAGTGCCTCGGTGCTCTGTTGAAACGATTCATTAGAGCACAGAGCTAGTGCCAGATCCCCCGAAGATGTGGTCATCTCTCATGAGTCATGACCATTATTTGCTCTCTGTTATACATTTATCTTTTCAATTATCGAAATTGATCGCAAAGAACGCATCCGATAAAAATTCACTGCGATAGCACGTGACTTTGTTGTCTCTGTGTAGATTTTATGCGCAGCAAAGACGCGTTGCTTTCACAAATTAATTAGATTTTAATCATCCGCTGGCGTTTAATGCGCTCATATATGGTGTATCAGTTTCCATTTCGGTTGTTTGAAATTTCCCATAGCTCGATGAGCCATATAAGTTGTTCCTAGTCCTCTCCTCATCCTTATGACTTTTGTGTGCCACCCTCGCGAAATAATTCCGTTTTTACGACGATTCCTTTTTTATTTTATTTTTTTGCTATTGTTTCTGTCATCGTGAAAGAAACCGACTACCAGTTGAATAAATGCTGCTTTAAATGTGGCTAAAGCTCTTCGGATTTTATCTGTAATGAATAGAAAGGTCGCCATTGTCGCCCTCGTCTCTACGCGGCGACATCCGTTTGCACGAGAAGTGGGTTTGAGGAGGAGAGTACCTGCAGATGTTGTTAGGACTACGACAGCGACGCGACGATATGAATACGACAAACAACAGCTGTTCGACGCGGATAGAGGAAATTAGATTTTTCATTGTCACAGTGTTGGCAAATTTGTTTGATCGTTTGTGTCCTTTTTCGTCTTCCTTTTTTTTGCCTTTTTTTTTGTGTTTGGAATGATGGAAACAGCAGCTTACTGGAATTATTTTGTTGTTAGAGTGTCTGACGTTTGAATCGGTTTACATAAATGTTTCGTTGACAGAGAACCCGCTTAAAATGTTTGAATAGACAAGAGGTGCCTTGTAGTTACTAGTTACGGCAACAGCACTCATATAGTCATATCTACGTTTTGTAGCTGCCGCAACACTTGGTAGGTGTTCTGATTGAAGTAAAAGGACATAATGTGTTCCTTCTCATAGCGAGGACATATGGAACTACTGTTTCTTTCCGGATGTCAAGACGATATTTCAAAGTGAGTCGGAGAAGCTCTGTGAGGAAGACTTCAATCTCGAACAGTTCTTTTGGTGGTTGGTATCATTTTAATCACATGTCCCAAGCACAACTTTTAAGACATGAGATATGGAATCCGTATCATCTGGCAAGTGGATGAAGGTCGCCTCTCAAATCATTGGCCGATTTTGGCGAACTTAGTCAACAATTTTTGGTGAATTTAAACGACTTTTATATTCTAGTTATATTATATAAAAGTGCTGTGTAAGAAAACCGTAATGTGAAATTCCTGTAGTTTTTTTTAGGGCTGAATTCGAGACCCTCAAACAGTGGTCCAGCTTACTAACCGCTTGGGACAGAGACCGGATTGTGCAAAATAAAACGACCGTCTTTTAAAAGCTCACATTTCACTTTGAAACCATTAAATTCAAAATACTCTACCTTGGTGTGGTTCTGGAAAAGAGACATATAGATACACATACAGCCCTATTCTGCTATTCATCGGCGAGGAATTTCTTCAATATTCACTGAACACTATTCTGTCGAACTTCCATAACTCGAATTTCTCCACAACTCAAAGTTTTATGGATAACTTTGATAACTTTTTTTAAGGCTTCTGTTACTTAAAAAGCTTTTTCTCTCTTTGAAATATGCATCCTTACAATAAAAAAAAATCATGTTTTTGTTTTTATTTCTCTAAGTCAAATTTTCTTTAACTCGAATTTTTTTTTCTTACATTTTGAGAGTTCGACTTATGGAAGTTCCACTGTATTCATTTCGAATTGAATTTGGATTCACTTCGTTAACGTCGGTAATACTGCGCAGTATTCTCTTATTCACATGAACGCAACCATTCTATACAATTCAGATCCACATGTCAAATGTTGCGGATTTAAAATTAAGGGTTTTAGGTTGATAAAATGTAAGTAAAAACTAATTTACTGCAAGATTATTTTATTGTTAAAAAAGATCATCACTTTTTAGGGGTAGAACAAGAAACAGAGACCAATTTACAACAATAATTTGTAACTGCTTGCACGATTACTATATCTGGATACTACAGGGTGTCCGTCGGGAAGGTATACTACTTTGTTTGTTTATAATTCTCGATTAAATGAAAGGGAATGGATCTTATATTGATAAATGTTTTATTTAATGTCGGCAATTATGTATGAAATACAATATCAGGCAAATGTCCGCCTCTGTTAGTCTCACAAATGCGGGCCCTTTTGAGCACATTTTTCATTACATTCTCACACATTTCACGCGGTATTTCATTAACTTCATCACGAACATTTTGTTTGGGTTGTTCAAGCGTTTCTGGTTTATTTGCATAAACCTTGCTTTTCAGATATCCCCACAAAAAGAAGTCCGGAGCAACCAAATCAGGCGACCGTGGAGGCCAATCAACATCACCATTTCTTGAAATAACTTGTTGTGGAAAGAAGTCTCGCAGTAATGCCATTGTAATCCTGGCTGTATGCGATGTGGCAACGTCGTGTTGATACCACATGTTAATCAAGCCCAAAGCATGAAGTTGTGGAGTTAAAAAGTTTTCAATCATATCACGATATCGCTCCCCATTCACAGTTACCGTTACGCCGTTTTCATTTTCAAAGAAGTAAGGTCCAATGATTCCTCCTGAGCAAATCTTGTAGTGCGTTGTGGTCCATGCTTGGGCCCATCACCTACAGACCCATATTTCTCCATAATAAATTTGCCACGTGTCTACTTCACGACTGCCAAATGTGAACTGTCAAGATCAGGACTAATGTTTACCAAAATGGCGGCAAAACAAAGTAGTATACCTTCCCGGCAGTAACCCTGTACCTCAAAGGACTAGCACTTGGCATGATTGCATAATTATATGAAAGTCGGTAAAGTCGGATGGAGGCATGGTTTTTGTCCCAATATAGCCAGACGTAGCAAAAAGTTTGTTTACATGCTACGATTTGAAAGGCTAAATAACTCACTATAAACGGAGGGACATTACCATTTTGCGACAATTTTGCCCGCGGGACAAGATCAGGTGTTAGGTTGCCTTGATAACGTTGTATTCCCTCCCTTTTACGAAACTCGCGAACGCCATGACAGCTCCCGTACTCGGGATGGTTGAAGAAACTGACCCTAGTTCAATAAAAGTAATCTACCTACCTATCTATACGACCATATCTATTAGCATAATAATTTATATAACAATTTTTTTTTTATGGCAAAGCACTGTTCAAAGGAAAGTGCAATTTACCTGGAACGTTACGCCAACCTCCGTGATAGCTCCTTCCTGAGCTATGAAAGCTCGTTAAGAAAAGATCGAGTTTTCAGAAGGTGAATTCGTGGAAAGTGGAGTAGAGTAGTTGCGGTTTACTGGCAGTACCTGCTTCCCAAAATGGCTGACTTAGTGAAGAGGAATTTTCGCTTTGTTTGACAAATGGCATTCCACACACATAGTGGCAGGGATGTCAAATTTCCAAAAATGAATAATCATAACCTTTGTTTATATTTTATGTTTTATTTTAAAATAATTAACCAAAATAATTTGTCTAAGTTTCCAAAGATTTTCATAAATAGAGATCAAATTGAATACATGTGGGATGGTAAGCCAGACAGACGAACGGTAACAAACACGACGATCACGACCAAGACAAGACGAACGATACCACTAAGCAACGGGACAGTAGACACAAAACAAAGCACACGACGAGACGAACGAAGCCACACACCAGCATGGTTGCCACTTGCAAAAAAAATTAGCGACCAAAAATGGAAAAAAAAGTTACCAGACCAAGCTAAACGTTACCAAGAATATGATTCAGTATGAATATGACTTTTCGGTATCGTTGGATATATCTCTGATTTACGAACTTAATATAAAAAAATGTCATGGCAGTGGAAAAATGTACCTATGTTTAAGCGTAGAATGCACGATATACCGTGCACGTAAAGCCTCTCAAGTGAAATCCAGTTTTTCATACAAATTTTGCGCCGCGAAATGTCACAACTAACTCTCCACGTGAAAATATCAGTAGGCAGAGTGAAAAATAGCTGTTTAAGCTAAAATTACAAGTAATACTTTTAATCCTTTTTCTGAAAAATTAGGGCAGCATTTACAAGTGATGATATCGAGTTCTTCTTTTTGGTGTTTCTGGTTCAAAAAGTTACCAAAATCATATACAAATTACCGATTTACCAAAAATCACCAACTAAAAAAAAAGTTACCAACTTTGGTAAAATATTACCAAAGTGGCAACCGTGCACACCAGGTGTGAACACTAACACAGACAGACGAACACGAGCCACATGATTTCTTTTTGCATTGACGAGAAAAAATGTAAAGCAGCGAGGGAAGGAGTCAGTCTTAAACTGGCATCCATTAAGATAAGTTATTAAGCTCACGAAATAGATATTTCGAATAGGAATCGGGATAATCAAATCCCACATACATTAATTTCAATTTCCAAAAATTAACTTCTTATGATTTGCACATGAACACATGTTAACTTGTATGTCAAATTGGTTTGGATAATGTAGTTTACCCGATGGAAAGCAGAATGGAAAGGCAGAGTCAAAGGGAATTGAATGGGTGAGTCGAATCTACGATTTACGTGAATAGCAGAATAGCGCTGTAATTTTTTTTAACATTTAGAATTCATGGGTTGAAAACGGCCAATTTAACAAAGCCCCTTTGGGAAACCTTATATACTGATCTCTTTCACTGACTAAGACAGAATATTTCAACTACTCGTAGGTCGCTTAGCGCCTGACTTAAGTCTCAAATATTAACTGGGCCTTTGGTATACGCATCTTCGTTGTATACCTACTTCAAGTTTTCTTTTACTTCCCAAACGTCAGCTTTTCCAAGCCCAGCTACCGCTCTATTGACCTTTCTCCAGTCCAAAATCAGTTTAATTCTTTTCGATTTGTTAAATTTCGATTTAATCCGTGATGACTTGACAATCGACTCGAATCATAGGTGACCTTCCATTCGCTGCAACAGTCGCGGAGCTTCCTCTCTAGAAAAACAAAAGCCACATCCTGCATTAGGTAAGCTACTTCACTTTCTTGCAAAATGTACAGCAAACTTTCAAACAAATACCTCCCTTATACAAAAGCCCATCTTAAATGCATTCAAACCAGTTTCACCATCCAGGGTGTCGACGAAAAGAAAACTGCTTTTGAGGTCACCTCAAACCTCACATGCAACCAATCACCCCAAAGAAAACCAACACGCCACCAATACATTTCTTAGTTCCTCCGTCCTGATTGTTGGTTAGGTACTTTAGTGAAACTTTTAATGCGCTAATTTCAGTTGAAAAGTTTGCGTACACTTGCAGCTACCCACGACCATTTAATTAGAGAACTTATTTAATGTCCTAACTTCACCCCATCCCGTATAGTGATGTAACTGGGAAACAGCAAAATATATGGCGTCCACAATTTTCAATTCGCGAAGCTGTGCTGTGTTCTCCGATTGAGCTAATTCAACTTAGCTAGGTACAACTGCAACCGCAATAACTTACTTTGGCCAGCGGAACTTTTCAAGCCATTTCGAGTGCAGTATACCCACATGGAGTGGGTGCCGCAAAAGAGCTATTCCGCTCGCCGAGAATGTTACCGAGATTTGAGCAACAAATAGGATCTTCATAAATAGTCAAAAGTATACCCTCTGAGGGTGTAGTTATCCAATTTTCCGACACTTTCCAGGCCAGTCACGTACTTGCACAGTAATAATCACTGAATATCTCACGTGCGCGAAAAATCAACATCCCCCTGTGGAAAATTCGCTCCTCCTGTCCACACAGACAGGTCGGTTGCTGCTCGCTTTGACTTTGCGTTGAGTTTGTCCTGCCCGGCTCGGTTGAACGGGGCGAATGGGTATTAAAATTTATGCAGATCCACGTTCACGCATTTCGGTTTTTTACGACTATGTTCTGACACACGGTGCCGGGAAGGGAGACGAGAGCGATCTCTCGCGGTACTTAACCAAAAGAAAATTACGAACCTAGTGGGGAGATAAATTCATTTCTTCATCCTTCGAGTAGATATATCTATACCATCCAGATAAAGAGCTGCAGCTGTACCTATCATACCACCCTTGTGCATGTCCATTTGAGATACAGTTCTGGGGATGATTATCTACCCCCCGCAGCAAAAAATCAAAAAAAAAAAATTATCTTTAATTCGGTTTTGAGGGAGGATTCACTTCACATTTGGTAAAAATAAAACCGACGGACGTGCAAACGTACAAAGGATAGCAGAAAATCATTTTGCCTGGCCTTCCCGTTGAATGTAAATTTCAAAAGCTGTCATAAGCAGATAAGGCCAAGGAAAAATAAACTCTGCTCCCTGATTTACGAGATACTTTTTGCATATGCTAATGAGTGCGAGGGAGAGGCAACTCCGACAATTCCGGCTATTGCGAACGCAAGTGGAGAATCTACCCTTTAATCAGTTGCATCCGCCCTCACATTGTTGGACACACACACACACAGTTTCGAAATTGATATGCTAATTTGAAATTCGAAAAAAAGAGCGAATCGGTTAAGGATAAGGACTTGGCCATCGAGACGTTTGTTCTCTGTCTCCAAAAAAAGTTCAATCGCTAAAAGCCAAAAGATATGCAAATGCATATGAAAGAATGTGTGTCCCCATTTAGATGTTTATCCTGGGGGGACTTTGAGGAATTCCTTGGCGACACTTTTAGTTTTTTGCGATACCGGAAAGACAACTTGGCATCAGGAAAGTTTTCGCATTTAATTATAAATTTTTCAACGCTTAGCTGCATACGCATGCAACACATATGTAAACGCAGAAGTTAGGATGTCGTTGGTCGTTGCCTCAACAACACTACTCGCCCTTGGCGAGGAATTCCTGAGAACTGTTGCTGAAGTTGAAGATTTTTTTTTTTGTGTACATTTATCCGAGATTATCTCGCTTGGGTGGTTTTGTTTCGCTTCTTGGTTGGCAAAAGTTTCTTTCTTTGATTGTTTTCGAAAATTATTTTATCAAATGTATAGAGATGTGCGTGTGTATTGTGTGAGTTGTTCCTAATTCCTTGGATGGAAATTTGATTCGGAAGAATTTCAGTTAAAACTTTGGGCAGAATTCCAGTGAATGTGAGAGAGATTTGTATTCGTGGAGACAGGTTAGCTCCGTGAAATCGAGGGGGTGGCAGTTACTATACTCGTAGTAGCTAGGTGACGTGATCCTTAGATTTAAGCCGACGTGGAGTTCTTTCAGATCTTCGGAGTTGTCAAGAGGAATAAATACTAATGGACGATGGGTGGAGGTTGAGTTGACCTTGTGAAAAAAATAATTTACTGACGCAAAAACGTTGAGGCCCCACAGCAAATCTAATCACTGTTGATCTCCCTTATTTTTTATTTGTCTGATGGTGTACTTATGTACGTATACTTTAATCTTAGACACTTTTTCGCTCAAGGAATGTGCGCAACAGTCGGAAAGTTTTCGGGAGGCAGTGAGTGCAGCATTAAGAGAGGAGAGGAGAAAAAAAAAAAAAAAAAACAATTACACCCCCACATTTTTTTGCTCACTGATCCGCGCTTCATGAACATCTGACAGACAAGATTATATCTGATTATACCAAGATTAAATCTGAAGTCATCCATTTGGCTATGTAAAAATACGTCCTCCGCGATGTTCGTCAAGAGTAAGCCCCTTAACTATACTTGTTGAACACGAGACGCTGTTCTTAAGTTAGATGAACCGCCAAACACTTTAAAGGGTAAATCGTCGCCAAGAAAAAGCAAAAGAAAAGTACAACAACAAACCTTGAAGCTCCATCCTTGAAATCCAGAATATTATTATTTAACCTTTCCTGCTTGAAAAGCTTCCGTACCATCAACGAAAGAGACGTGATTTAAAAATGGCAGACCCCAGTGGTCTTTTCACAGTTTTGGTAGTTGGTACAAAGTGAGTGCATTGACAGTTGTTCAACTTTTTAGATCCTTAAAATTTATTTAATTTTGTTGTTCTTATCTACAAATACTCTTACTATAGGTAACAGGTTAAGTCTATAGGAAAAGTAAAAATTAAACAGAAGCCCAGAATAAATTTGTTTTAAAAATAAATAATCAGTATATAAAGGGTGGGCCATCTAGTGGGTTCTTTTTAAATCATAGTATATTTTTTGACACTGACAGCTGTCTCCCGCTCGAAGTCTTGACAGAAAGTCAGTATCATACCTCCGCGGAACGAAATGAGTCGGTAATATTAAAAACTTATTTCTAAAGTGAGTGCTGTGCGTTTTTTGAAAATAAGTTTTGGCCGAAATGAAGCACCCACCGCACCTGCTGAACGCAAGTTTGTTCAAAAATGTCATGACACTGGTATGATAGTGGACAACACTGCGAACAACGTTGCGGTCAACATTGTTACAGCCATGTTAACCATTTTTTTAAAATTAAATTGAATACATGGATTTGGAAGACCTCTGGTTCATGCAGGATGGCGCGCCATGCCACACAGCCCATGCCACAATCGATCTTTTGCGCACCAAATTCCCAAATCCTGTTATAAGCCGTCTTGATGATGTCAATTGGCCGTCTCGAAGCTGCGATTTGACCCGTTTGGTGTTTTTTTTTTGGGGAACCGTGAAGGACCTATGTTATGCCAAAAATCCGGAAACGATTCAAGCACTTAAGGCCAATATTATCCAAGCAATCCGGGATCTACAGCCCGAAACCATAAACAAGGTCTTGAAAAATTGGAACCCAGCCGAGGAAGCCACTGAACGACGTTGTGTTTCATAATTAATGGGAATTTTTCTTTTACCAATGAAGCCATAATATATATTTTTTAATTTTATTGCATTTTTAAAATGAAACTTTTATTTGGCCCACCCACAAAGCTGCATCCGTAAGACCGCCAATACCTCGAGAGCGGATCGTTCAATTTGAGCTGTCTTTTTAGGGTTCAGTAGCCAAATGGCAAAAATCGGAACCCTATTAGATTCGTCATGTCTGTCTGTCTGTCTATCTGTCTGTCTGTCTGTCTGTCCGTCCGTATGTCACAGCCACTTTTCTCCGAAACTATAAGAGCTATACCGTTGAAACTTGGTAAGTAGATGTATTCTGTGAACCGCATTAAGATTTTACACAAAAAAAAAAAAAAAACAGTAAATTTTGGGGGTCCCCATAAATAGAACTGAAACTCAAAAAAATGTTTTCATCAAACCCATACGTGTGGGGTATCTATGGATAGGTCTTTAAAAATGATATTTAGGTTTCTAATATCATTTTTTTCTAAAGTTAATAGTTTCCGCGAGAGACACTTCCAAAGTGGTAAAATGTTTTGTCCCCCCCTCCCCCCTAACTTCTAAAATAAGAGAACGATAAAACTAAAAAAAATATATGATATACATTACCATGTAAACTACAAACGAAAATTTTTTGAACGAGATCTAGCGAGTAGTTTTTAAAATATCGATCAAAGTTACAACGAACTACAAGAACTTTTATGTTATGTTACTTGCTGTTTCGGAACCCTTTATGAGCGAGTCCGACTCGCACTTGTCTTACTTTTTGTTTTGTTTTCTCCGCCTAATGAAACTACAACCGGCGTACTCGCCGTATAGGAAAATTTTAAGAGGAAGTTTCGGTTTGCTAAAAAAAACTTTAATTTAAGAATCGTGAATGCTCGAAATTATTTAAGTCAAAAAACCAATTTTGGGCGGGATGAAGTTCTACCGGAGTTTATAAAGTCTAGTTTTGGAAGAAATAGATTAATGTTTGTATAAATGCTGTTGAAGGCTGAAAAGGCTCAACCATTTTTTTTTTAAATGGGTAAGTCTTACGATCTTCTAAAACTAGAGTGACCAGATTTATTTGAAACAAAAGCGGGACACATTTCCAAAATTTCGAAGGGAGTAGAAATTAGGCTTTGTTTTAGTAAAACAATAGAATAGTACGTAAAAAACGTCAAATGACATAAAAATATATAGTTGGCGCAACATTCGTTTTTCATTTTTGGAACGAATGGAAGGGATCTACAATTTTATGCCGACTCCAAACGGCTAATTGAGAATCTCTTTCAAGACAGTTATACTCTCGGATGTTTGTCAGGCGAAAAAAAAAAATTTGATTTCCATTAAAGATGGAGTATACATGGGCTCATTTTCTTCCTTTAACAGCTCTTACGTTGGTTTTATATGCGCTAATTTATATGCACAGGGATAATAAATAGAAATCATAAAATTGCTTTATTTTAAGAATTGTATAAACATACACACATTTTTACAAAAGTTGTATAAGCGGGACATTTTTTACAAAAGTAGGAAAAGCGGGACATTTAGCGGGACAGATATGGCCCCGGGACAGAGACCTCAAAAACGGGGCTGTCCTGCTAAAAGCAGGACGTATGGTCACTATACCTAAAACCTATAATAAAATTGACTTGAACGAGCAAGCTTCGTGTCACAAAGTCATCCATTTTATTATAAGTGCGCTCTGATGACGCCGAAACCTAAGAGTATAACAACGTGACTTGTGCAGAAAACAGCAATAGTAGTACAACCTTAAAGGCGGCATTGTAAAAGTGAAAAGTTTAATCATGAACACCAAACAGCACTGTCACTTCCAGTTTCACTGGGTATCCATATTAATCACTTCATAGCACAAATCCAATTTATTTAATTTTCTGGGAATTTGTAGCGACAAGTTTCAAGATGTCCAAATCCAAGGAAAATGTACCACCAGTTCGGTGAATTTGTATCAAAAGTGGTATTGTCAAAAATTGCCCTCGCATCTTTTATTAGTTCGTGCTCTTGAAAAGTTCCCAAGTTAAAGTTTCCGGTCATTGAGACGAGTGGCAGCAATGAAACAGCCATTCAACCACTACAACAATTTCAAATGATATCCTTTGCCCATTTTGCATATTCGGGTTCTTTTCTTTGGCGTTTCTTGCGATTTTCTATTTTTTTTTTTTTTATACGCCGACTATAGATCCGGGCCTCAGATGAAAACTTTTTCCTCGGCACTCGGCAGAGAGTGGGTGACGACCGAAAGAAGAATCTGATTCCAACCAAACGGCAAAGTTTCCATCTGTTTTCATAAAACTTCTTCGGGGAATAGCAATCGAATTCGGAGCACCCACCCGCCCAGCACACAGCCGCGAATAATATTCACGAGTATGCCCCATCTGCGGAAGCATACGGGAAGCGAGATTCTTTTTCTATTTTGAAAAAAAAAAAAAAAACATTCCAAAGATAAAGAGATCGTGAAAGTGAATCCTGACGATGAAGTTATCATGTCAGAGGCAATAAATTGGTGTCAGCACCAACAGGATGACTTGGCTGATGGTTGCCATATCCTGGGTCTAGGGGTTGAGTGATAAAGGCAGCAGCATCAAGGCGGCTGGTAAATATCGGTTTGGATAAAGTGAGATGGGAAAATATTCAAGTGTTGATGGTTTGTGAAAAGTTCAGCGAAAGTGATAGATATACGATAGTTTTCAAATGAATGGTAACACTTTAACTTTCCTTTCATCGGCGCGTGCAAGACTTAGTTTGAATATTTTGAATGGATATTTGAATTGGATGCTTTTCGAATATTTTAAAATGAAAGCAGGGCATTTTCGGCTTTGTGTAAGTACCCTATAAACAGTCGAGTGATTGCTTTCCATTTATAGGTTGCCATTGCTGCGGAATGCGGCGAAGTTAAATGGGTTATTTTGACAATTTAAAAGGGGCGGTGTATGTGTGGGGGCGGGAAGGAATATGGTCTCTTAAAGTACCCAATTTAGTAGGGGTTTGTCACAGAAAGCAATTTTAAGTAAATACAGTAATTACTGTGTGAAACGTTTGTCTAATGAAAAGCAATATTTCAAAATGATTAGTTAACTGCGGACACACAATGAGACAGAAAAAGCTATTAACCCTAGTGGTGATTGGTGGAGGGAAACAGTGAAAGTGCTTTCGACCGCAGATACCACAAAATGATTGGTTCAAGTAGGAATCCTGTCGTGCAAGAAATTGTTCGTTTTGTCCTGTTTTTTTTTCATGCTTTTGACATATGAACGTAAAACAGGTTTGTTCAAAGATATAATGCTTATTGTAAAACTCCAGGAACGTGATTAGTTGACTAGTAACTTCATCATCGAAGTTTATAATAAAAGTAATTCCATTACCATAGACACAGTTGTATAGTGACCAAAATGACCAACTGTACCTAAAAATTACCAAAATAATTTGAGTCTGTAATGTGTACATTGTACATGTAAAAACGGAACAACCAATTCATCACATTTCAACACATTTTTCTATTACACAGATCACTTTTTTTTTAATAATAATAATATAATAATAAACAATAACAATAAAAAACAAGTAAGTATCTATAAACAAATTCAAAAATTACTTAACAAACTTAATTATTAAACTAGATTAACAATAGAAAAGTTACTTCAAAAAACCAAAAAAAAAAAAACGACTGACTGTTAAAAAGATTAAAACGACACTTTCTTTCAGAGACAATACTGAGACCCCCAACTCACAATCCTCTTGCCGCTGGCCCCCTCAGTTTTTTTTTTTCAAATTCGCCATTTTGTTTTCCTATCGGTGTTATGTCAATTTAGAATCCGTGTGACATGTAAAAACATACAAAAAATATAAAATCAATGCTGCCAACCGCTACCAACCATGGGGGAATGCGATAGAGTTCGAGAATTCAACATTTTAAGATAACTGAATGCTTTTGTTTAGTTATTATAAATTTTTAAAGACGATTAATATAATTTGTTTGATAAATAATACTATCTAAATGAGTTGTTTTATATACTAGAAACATATTAGGACCAACATTGTTGTGTATTTTCCGCTTTATCATTAACTTCGATTTCACGAGTAAATTTTTCTTAAATAACTGAAGAAAAATCGCTCAAAATGTTTTTATTTTCCTACAACCATTCTGCAGTACCTAATCATTTTTCATAAATATTTTCAGAAAAAGTGCACTTATTCCTAAAATAAAATACTATTCACGCGTAACGAATAATTTCAAATTTAACGGAAAAAGTTCTATGAACGCTGGCAGCAACTTTGCCGACACCGGAAGTCACCGGAAGTTGTTGATATTTTTTGAGGGTGTGTTGGTGTGTTGAAGTTTCGTGACATTTGTCAATACGAATTTATATGTATCAATACTAGCGCACTAAATTGTATACACTTCGTACAAGTATTGCTTGTAGGTAAGGTAACGGGAAATCGGCCGAAGTTGGGGGTCTCAGTATTGTCCCTGCTTTCTTTACCTATAACTAATTGGCAGCGGAGGTTGCGCATTTTTGTTGTCAGATTGTGTAGGTAGTCTCCGATTGTCAATTATTAGTTATACTCGAAAGTGTCTTGTTTTATTTTTTTTACAGCCACTCGAGTTTTTTTGGTTTTTAGAATCAACGTTTTTTGTTTCGTTATTTTTTTATATTTATATTTATTTGTTTAGCCTATAACACTTCGGGAAAGAATACCAATTTAATGACACCTCACTCTTCAAAATCGATCAAGCCATTTGGGCTACAGGGCGTCACGTAGGAACGTTCCTATAAATGATACGCGCAAATCACATCCCCCACTGTGTCATGTCGGGTAAAAATTAATAAAAGTAAAGAATCAGAAATAATAAAACATAAAAATATTAGTTTCTCACAGCATTTTAAAATGAGATCACACTTCAGAGAATAAGCTTCAACAATTCTTCCCTAGCTATTAGGACGCCACTCGTGGAGAATATCTACTGCGCCACAAACTCTTTCCCTTTCTCTTCCTAAAAAAAAAAAAAACTTAAAATGCCGCGCTGTGCCCCGCATTATAAGGGTATTCATAACCCCTTGAGCGCGAGTAAAATTATATAAAAAAAAAAAAAGCTTTAGTAAAACAATAAGTTTATAAAATCGCTATTTAAAAAATCATTTTTGCAGCCCAAACGCTATAGCTAATTTTTTCATCTTGAAGCTCTTTGCTCTTTGGCCAGCATTATATTATTAATAGTGTCAAAAATTAAGTCTATTACATAATTTCGTTTTAATCACTTAATTCATAAAATTTTCTTTCAGCAGCAGCTGATCTGTGTGGAAGAGACATCAAGTTGTAAATAAAAGTGTTTAAATTTTCGAAGCAATTGAAAGCATTTTTGAGAACTTACCTTAGAACCTACTTTTTCCCAAAACTCGCATAATATGTCAATTTTATCTAGACGATTATGATCATTGGAAAATCTTAGCATTCTCCACTCCGTCGCACTACATCGTCCTGATCACTCTGAACCAATTTAGGAAAATTATCAATTAAGGGTGATATAAAGGGTTTTCCAATAAGAGGTGTTATTTTGGTATTCAAAGAAAAATGCCATTTTTGAGATAAATGATCGGATGTTTATTTCATAATAAAGAGGAAGGTATGGCGTTAATAGTGAAAGACAAAATCAGCCAAATGGCCACCACGAGCACGCATACTTCCTTTCCACATCCTTTCACAATAACACCTCTTATTGAATAACCCTTTAGAAACTTCCGAATCCGAAAAAAAAAAAAAAAACACTTTTTGGAGTTATTATGGATAAATTTAATTTAAACACATTTACATCAGACGAAAAGAAAAGTGCTTAACGTTGCATAAAAATTAAAGTCGATTTTCTTTTTTCATTTCGGAAAAAAATTACCAAATGGAATAAAAAATTACCATGTGACCAAGAGAGAGAAAAATGACCAAATTTGGTCACAAATGACCATTGTGGCAACCGTGACCATAGAGCAGGGGATAGCTCGACCGCATTGCTATTGTTCTATAGATTGAGGAAGTTTGTTAATGCAGAAAATGTACAGAGAGAGAAGCAGATTTTGCCGCACACGCACACAAAAAATTTCCTCCACTGAACGCTCGGAAAATCCAACGATCTAGTTTCAATCGAACAGTTTACTTTTCTGAATTGTATAAAATGTATAGTTTATTGCTTATTGTTCGACTTCAGGATAACATAATTGAACTTTATATTTAAAAAAAATCCTATATCATTTGGATGAGTCATTCCAAAGCTAGGAGCTAGAACGCATTCGAGAGTTACAACTTTTCTTAAATATCAGCTTAGATTTCCGCTTCCGGACAGCGGATAATAAGGCCTATTCTGCGAAATATTTTATTCTGTTATGAATTTCTGCTATGAATCATAAAAGATTTCGACCATAACAGATCTTTTATAAATCGCATTCTGGGTTTCGAACTTTTATGGACTCAGTTATGACACTTCGAAAATTGAAATCTGTTACGAAGCTTTGACAAGTAGCTTTGTTTTTAATGTAAATAAATAAATAATCGCATTGTGATGGAAGGTCGCAAAAATGTCCCTGTTGCTGGTTGCGTGAAATCCAAAGGAAGTGCAGTTCAACCATCAAGGCGTAAATAACTATATGAGCAATTTACTGAATAACAGAAAACAGCGCGACAGCGTAGGTACACTAAGAGGGATATTTCGGGTGATTCTGCAATGGATTTGGATGATGCAATCGGTGCCGGTGACCAGCAACAAAAGAACAAAAAACGCAAGAGTATACAGCACAAAATCTAGGTGAGCCAATAAGCAGGTACAAGCCGATGGTGTTACAACAGGTTGGACACAATTATTTCCAGTAGCGGCAGTTTTACTGCTTCACAAATGGCCACTGCAACTGCTATAGAAAATCTTGTGCCAGTAATTAGTAAATGTAACATCTAAATGTAATGTATGTTAAATTTAATACATATCGTTCTCGAACCCTAGATCAAACGCCGTGCCATTCGTTGCGATTTCTTTGATGGTTTTCTCTATCGTTTTCATTTTCGTTTGCTGTTTCTGTCTCTTGATCTGCATGATCAAGCAATTGTTCCAACTGGTGAAACAATACAAATAGCTATAGATAAAGATATCCTTTTCAATCCAAATCTTTCTATTAAATAAAAATATTTTATAACAAATGTCACAAAAATCTTTCTTTTATTCTGTTATAATTTTTAACAGAATTCATAAAAGATTTTTCCACACAGAATACCAATTCTATAGCCCGTAAAAGATTTTGTGGCAGTTCGAACTTTTGTATGGAAATTCATAACAGAATAACAGAATAAATGGATAAAAGATTTTGCCGAATAGGCCTGAATAGTAAAACATATCCTATAGTCTACTCTCGACAATTTTCAATGCAACTGTGAAAACCGGAGTCAATTTCGTGCAGTACTTTTTTAATCTATTCCGAACAAACACCTTACAGCCTGAATAAAAGTTACAGTTTTATTATAGTAAGGATATTTTCGACCTGGTTTTGAATTTTATTTCTTTTGCTTGCAGATGATTGAAAACGGTCTGAAATTTTTGTTTTCTAAGCGTGATTGCATTCTGCAGCAAGAATATCTTGAGACATTTCCAATGTGGTGTCATAGTATTGGCCTTGAATCTCAATATGTTTGAATGGCGAATCCTCTCTTTTTGTCCAAGAAATAATTAGTTCCTGATTCATTTCGCTTCTACCCGAAGGAACCCTCTGATCAAAGTAAGAGTCGGTTAAAAATTTAAAGGATAATCTTCTGCTATCATATTTACTACTCCTCACTTCTTCCTCAGCTTGTTTTGATCATGATTTTTTGAAACCCAAAGTATCACGGCAGTGAACTTTAATGCAGTTGCATCCAATTTCATAGCAAACTAAAAGCCACCATCCATATCAATTGCTTTCAAGTTCCGTCGCTCTTATGCTAATTTATTTGGCAAAAATAAAACCCTTTTCGCAATCCACTCACCACTCAGAGTCCCTTCCGAATAATTCCATAATTCAAAAACCAATTTCCATAAACAGCCACACCAAATCCATGGGACACTAGCGCAAACATTTAAATTAAAAACCATAAATACCAAAACGCAATCTAAACTCTGGAAACTCCTTTAGCATAGTGCCCATCTCGGCGGGATCGTTTCGTAAAATTAACAAAAATTTTCCGCAACTTATCTGAGCGACAAACATTTACAGAATTGGATTGCTTCATCCGCAGAGCTAATTTCATTGTCCGCAATAAACCGACAGAAACAAAAAAAAAAAAAACTTTGCATCACCAATTGCAATTACATTACCCAAAAGGACGAGGGAAATCCAGTGCAACAAATTACTTCCACCGATGTTACAAGGAACACAACAATGGTCCAAGAAGAGGACCAAAACCGAAACAAAACCAATAGCCAAATGCAGCCACTCGCTTTCTCTCTCTCTCGATAACCACGAAAATGCAAACTTTAAGAATTTCCCTGAGGACACGCGTTCCTCGGTATATATCCGTATATAAAATGCCAATGCATACGAGGATGTACTCCGTGCCCGAGGTTGAGTCGACCTCCACAAAAAAGGGACAAAGAAAATAAAAACAAAGTAACAGTAGGTATACTACTGGTAAAATTTCCTAATTTCGTAATACCGCATCGAAGGACCCACATGTGCGATGAGGACGAACTCAACTCCTGGACTTATCGAATTTACAAATCGGTTTCGGTATGCCAATCGGTTTACCGCACCGTGGCAGGGACAATTGTCATGAAATGTGCAAATTTTCGACGAAACTACACGAGCACTCCTTGGATGGTAAATTCCCAAAAGTGCGAGCACAAGTTTTCATCATTGACACAAAGCCAGATATGAGTTTTCTATTATATTGTACCGAACATTGCGAGGTAATCATATCCAACATGGAGTCCTTCTAGTCAACATATTGTGGTAAGAAATTAAATTGGCCCCCCACCCCAAAGGACACACTCGCATCGAAATAAGTTGAAACATTATTATCTGCCTGCCAAGGTATATGGAATATCTGTTGCAGTATCACAATATTGGAAGAGGAAATGCCTCTCAGCTGTATGCACATGGGTATCGAGAAGAATTTTGACGCAAGCATTATCGGGCAATATCCGTTGGAATGTTATACCACTGACACATGGCTAATATCCTAGTTTGCATCTTTCAATATACTGAGTTCTCTCTCTCTCTTTCTCTGTCTCTATGTCTATGACTATGGACACTCTAATGGAAAATGTCCACCCTATCAATTGACAAATTCATAAAATGGACTTTTATATTAAAAGTGGAGATGTCCAGTGGCCACCATGCCATACCACATACTTGTCCTTCCGAATTTGTATAGAGTACCAACAGATAAAAAAACCAACTCAGACTGAGGAGGACCAAAAATGGAAGATGATTTATTCATAATGTGGAAAGTTGTTCCTTGTTGGAGTTTTTGTTGGGTTTTTGCTCCTTTAACTAAAGCACTCTGTGCGCTGTATTGTCTGTCCTTCGGGAGTGGATGACAAAAACTTGCAGAGACTATGCGGCACGTATGGGGAAAGCATTTATTGTGCGCTGTGCGGTCACAAAGTTTTGTCTTTTTGTCTTGTTCTTTGTTTTCGCACACCACTTTAAGGATCTCCAAAGGATCTCTCCAATGAAATGAATTATAACTATACAAATACAAACCGCACCAGCAACACCACCCAGCCGCATTCACCCGGTTTGGAGTGTGTGTGTTTGCCTGCGATTGACATATCTTTTTCCTGTCATCGGAAAGTGCCACTTAAGTGTGTTTGGCCTGACGATATGGAGAAGGGTTATCCTTCCGACCGTGTCGCCGATGCCGTCGTCTGTCATTTGAATAAGTCAATGACTTTGAATAACTTTGGGTAATAGGAAAACTGCCGGCACTTAAACTGATCCCCATCTCAATTAATAGGCTACTTAGGGAATTGCTACTTTTGCGGTTGAATCAAGTCGGTTATCAAGTTATGGTTGCGATTCCACGGCGAAGGCAATAAATGAGGTGATTAATTAATGGAATATGCGCGATTGTTGTTGCCGATGGTGAGTGAAGCCGCCGCAGGAGATTTCCCCAACAAACGAGAGACTCACATTAGCAGGACGAAGATAATAAAATTGATCATCATCACGGGGCGATGCGGGGTTGCGGTGGGAGATTAATAATGCACAGAGCAGCTGGATAAAGTTTAAGTCGACGCAAAACATCCTTTGGGGACGATTATCATGAATGCCAGATGAAAAGTGAAAAGTAATGAAGCCTGCCATCGGAGTCACTTTGTGGTAAATAATTCGCTAGAAGTTGTTTAGGTGACTGGCGAAATTGTATGCCTATGAGCATGAGGAATTTCGTGCATGAACTTGGGCTTGGTAAGACGAATATTGTTTTTGTTTTCCCATTTATTAGTGTAGTATGCGATGGAAATTTTCGCTAACAAAAGCGATTTGAATAAGTCATAAGGTGGATTTCACGATGTGAAATGGTTTTTGATTTTTGAAGGTTGAATAAGAATTTTTAATTAGCCAATAGCCATGTTTTAGTAATTTTGCCTTTTGGATGTAGCGTAGGTTGAAGAAAAGTTTTGTAGTCTTTTCATATCCGCTCTGCGAGATATATAATTTTACGCTAGGGTGGTGCCGTCTTCCGATCTGAGACTTTGAAGGCTGGCTTCCCCTTTTATTATGAGCAAAGGCACCCGGTTTACTCTTTTTCCGCTAGTTAAATTACATTTAATTTGATATAAACAAATTAAAAATTGTAAACAGTTTTTATTAAAACTTAAGATTATACATAAATTTTGCAATGATTTCCATTAATAACCGAGTTAATAATTCAGCGAAAAACAAATTCCCCCTTTTCTTAGACCATTTTTTACGAATTCTATAACAGCCCAAGACTGTCGTTCGTCTCTCAGAGAGATGGCGGAGCAGTTCAACATTCACCTTTGTTGGGTGCTGGGGCATAGGGACATTCCAGGTAACTGCAAGGCTGATGAACTCGCCAAACACGGAACTACAATACCTCTGCTTCCAATTAAGGATTCATTGGGTATTCCAATCGCTACTTGCAAACTCAAAATAAAGCTGGACGTTATCGAAAGAACAAATCTTAGGTGGACAACCGGCTCGACTTGTCTAGCGAAAAAACAAATCTGGCCAAAGCTGGATCTAAAACGTTCTTGGCATCTGATCTCCCTCGATAGGAAGCATATTAGTGCTACAATGGGTGTCATCACGGGACTCTGTCTTATCGGCAGGCATGCAAAAAGGCTTGGCGTATTCTCTAACGATTTTTGCAGAAGCTGCTTTGACGACGAGGAGGAGGAAACTATTCTCCATCTTCTCCGTACTTGTCCAGCTCTCTCACAAAGACGAAAAATAAATTTTGGAAATTTATCGATTCAAAAAACAGAAGTGATGGTTTTCCAGCCGCGCTCTCTTTTTAGGGACATTTTGCTTATTCTTCTGATACTAAATAATTGTAATAACTTTGCAATTTTTTTTCCAATCAGTATATTCGAACCATGACTCGTTGATAGATGAGCAATTTTTTATTATATTGATAGTTCCCATACTGCTCTTTTTAATAACATGGAAGTTTCTGAAGACTATGTTTTCAAAACCTTAGCGTCTTCGGATTCTAGCCTTAACCCTGGTCCTGATGGAGTTCCTCCTGTTTTTATTAAGATCTGTGCGTTTCCCTTACATAAAATTCTATGCCATATCTTCAATTTGTCTTTACGTACTAGCACATTCCCATCTGCTTGGGAAACTTTTTTTTATAGTTCCCATTTTAAATTTTAATAAAATTGAAAACTATAGATGTATTAATATGAAAGCAATCTTCTATACCAAAATTGTTTCACTCTCTAGTTACCGAAAGATTAAATTTTTACTGTAAATGGGTAAATCCCTTGATTGCAATAATCAGCATGGCTTTGTCAAAAAGAGGTCAACTGTAACAAATCTTTTAGTGTTCACGAATTTCGTTGTTTCTGAAATCCGTAAAGGTAACCAGCTTTTGATCGAGTTGACCATAAATTGTTGATATGTTAACTTACAAGACTGGGTTTTCTAGTCTTTTTTTTAAATTAGCTTTCATCCCTCCCCTCGGATAGACTCCAAAATGTAAAGTTTCGTGGTCATATTTCGAAAAATATATCTGTAACCTCCGGCGTCCCCCAAGGAAGTCATATTGGACCACTACTCTTTATTCTGTTTGTGAATGATATCGTTAAATTTTTACCTGAATGCTTTTTGTTGATGTTTGCGGATGACTTTAAGTTTTATATGTCGGGTAATGATAATCGTCCTTTTCACCTTTTAAATTCACATCTTCAGAAATTTCATCTGTGGTGCTCAAAAAGCAACCTCTCTTTAAACATTTCGAAGTGTTCTGTCCTAAAATGTTCTCGCTGTAAATCTCCTATCATGTATACGTATTCCTTTGATGGTATTGTTATTGCCCGTGTTTGTCTAATCAAAGATTTTGGTGTTTTTTTTTTAGATACCAAGCTATCATTTACTTACCATGTTGAGTCCATCACAAACTAGGGAAACAGAACATGGGGAATGTTAAGGCGATATGCTTGTGAGTTTTCGGATGTTGTTCTGAAGACCTTGTATATCGCTTGTCCGTATTATAGAGTTAATTTAACTAGAATTGAATCTATACAAACAAAATTTTTATGATTCGCTCTTAAAGGACTTCTTTGGCTTGATCTTAGCAACTTAGATACACACAGCCAGCCTTTCAAGTGATTTAGAACAACACCATATTAACGATTCTAAAAGGGAACACAAAATACTGGCCAAAGTAAATCCTGGAGTCAAGGTTTTTGCATTTGACCTGCAACAGTGCCTGTCGACACCATACCTCCGAAATTCAGTAAGTTTTTACAAACGGCGGTTGTGGACGTATAATCTTACCATGCTTTTCTCAAACACTCCGTATTTTTTATGTGGCACGAGGCAATAGCTAAGCGAGGTGGTAATGAAATTGCATCATGTTTACTTATTATTTGCATATGTAAAATGTATGCGCCGACAAGCAAGTAAAGCCGGAATCACACTTATAACGTGTGTTGTGATGTGGAGTGGCGTGTCGCTATCACTCCAATGGATTTTATATGCGTAGAAACATATATTTCTCGTGTGTTGTGTTGCAGTGTGTCGCGTTGTGTCGAAATCGCTCCTGTACCGATTGCGCCACAACGCTCTATCGCGCAATGAAACCAGACATATATATTACCTGAAATTGCATATGTGAAAGAAAGAGTACACATGAACTAGGAAATCAATAACGTCAAAAAAGCAAAACAAACAACATTTGAATTCATTTAAAAAAATGACAGCACACTAGATAAGTGTGCACAGAACACGAAACGACAGACCACACCACAACACACCACATGTTACAGGTCTGGTGCGGGCTTAAGACATTTAATTTTTTACAGTGATTCATGTGACAGATAAAATAAAAATTCCTTTATAAGCACGATGTTCTTAACATTTTTGGAAGCCAATTCCAGCATTAACATTAAGTGAAATCCACACTCACAGTCAAAAAATTAATAACTACAAAAAATAAGCTGATCTTCAAAGCTTATTTTCAGTTATTGATCCTGCATTTCATGAATTCTACAACAAATTGGACACGGAAATGCAACCGGGTGCTGATATACATCCTGATTTAATTACCAATGCAGATGAAAATGAAGACTTTTAATTCTTTTTTTATTTTTAGGGTTTTTATTTAATGAACTATCTATTAACTTTAATTCATGGATTTTTATTTAAAAAAGTATTTTTTTTCAGCTTATGGTATTTAAGAATACATGAACGGACATTTTCAGTTTGCAATAAGAGCTTAAGTGACATAAGTAGGTAAGTAGCAAGGTGTATAATTAATTTTGCAAAAACAACTCAAATTAAGTTTTTTTTTAGAAAAGAAAAATAGTTAAATTAAGTTGTTAAAGCAAAGCAACGAGGACAAATCCTTACTAAAATAAAACTATATTTTTTTTTCCGAATGTAAGGAATGTAATTGATTCCGGATTTCACAGTTGCATTTAAAATTGTCGAGATTATCAGATAGGATATGTTTTACCATTACCCACTGTCCGGAAGCGGAGATTCTCTGAGTTATGGCGAATTATCATACACACTACGGCAACCCTGAGAGAGCTTTAAAAAGGGACCGATTTATGTAAGTCATTGCAACCAGACTGAGAGACAAACATCCTATCTTCCCTGTACTGACAATTTTTCTTGGACAGAGTAAAGTGACATTTTTTTGTTTGATTATTTTCAGTCAAGAAAATCGCGGCGAATTTTATTTGATTATTTTCAGATTCTTGCAAACTGAATTTCGATTTCAAATTTTTTTTTTTTTAGTTAATTTGGTATATATTAATTACTATGTCTCAGTTAAAAGTCAATTTCTCTTTTGTTTATAAAAATTGCAAATTACCTACCTACTAATTTTCGTTCTTAGTCGAAATTATTTCACATTAAAAATAAAATAAAACCGTTTAGAGTTTTCGGTATTTATTTCCCACCTTACATGGGAACTAAGTTCTATTCACGAAAGTGGTTTTATTTCCACTAGGTGGGAACTAAGTCCACTGAGGGACTTAGGTCCTTATTTCCCTGCACCGTGTCTTGCATGGGCACAACATCTTCTATCAACCAACATTCAATGTACTTAACGCACGACGACCCCCTAGTATTGACTTGAAGCTGAACGCAAAACAGCATCACCGCAACCAGCAGCACAATCATGTTTACCTCCGCACAATATGCATGCATCACATGGACCGGTGTATATATTTGTAGGTACTTATATCAACCCGGCCAATACCAACAATGCGCCGCAACACTTATCTAAATAAATACGATATTGTTCTAGTGCTTGTACAAATATCACATCCTGACACAATTGTGCAAATAGATGAATATGCCCTAAGTTAAGCAATTAAGTCATGGCAATCCCGCTTTGAACATCTGATCCCTGGCGCTCAGAGATAGACACTGCCAAACACACTCTCACAGAGACACCCAATTGGATGCCTCAAAACTAATAACCCATTGCTGGTATGCAGTCGAGTCCTTGAAAACCGCACATCGGTGTATGCATAGAAGTGCTATTAATAATTCCCACAATGACAATTCTCCTACGAAAAGCATTCGCGTATATAGGTACACTGCTCGCTTATAATGGGGTGGATTGTGGATAAAAACGAAAGTGGATTCGCCTAGCACCGCCCAGAATAATTTTGATTGGATCCTTCAAAGGCAAACTCCCTATGGCAGTTTAAAAAAGAAAAAGAAGAAGAAAAAAAAAAAAAAAAAACTAAGGCAATAAAACCGGGGGGGAATCAAGTGAAAGAAATACCCACGACCAGACATAAAGTTGAATGCCTTTCCGCACTTGTATCCGCTGCAGCTCGATGGTCTGCACAAAAATTCTGCAAAAAATAAATTCTCCTTGGGTTAGTACGAGAACGAGTATCTAATATCCACACCATAGTCGGCGGCAAAAATATCGACGCCGGCCGTCATAACCATCGCCATCACCATCACTGACGAAGACTTCGTGGAAGTGTTATCCTTGGCAGTTTGGCACAATCATAGTCCACACGTAAATCGGTCGGCCTTTCAGACGACAGACCAGCCATTTTACTTGTTCACATTGTATCTCTTTGCCGGGTACTAGTTCGAAGGACGTTCTGGATTCGTATCAGCCGGCGCGGTGCTTCCGGGCTTCAATTGGCGTTGGAGTCTAAAATCGATTTTTTTCTCAATTTTTTTTTTGTAAAAATGATAAAAAATCCTGTTTCCATGTCATTCGCATATCCGGTTCCAAAAAAGAAAATTAATTGACACGAAAATGCCTTCCATCTATTGTGGATAAGATATATACGGGCGTAGTGTTGTTGGTATGGTGCTGGTTCCAGAATGTCTTTTCAATTAAAATCATATCTTCCTGTGTGTCACCTTGTGTGCTTTTCCTCTGTATCAGTAAACAGGAAGTGCTGTTTTGTGTTGTTCTTTGATACCTATACTCTCCAGAAAGAACACGTTCCTTGCAAATGGCCAGCGATAAGGCGGCACCCCATCGCTGTGGTGCTGGTGATGTGAATTAATTTATGTAGCAGTTTTATCAGTCAAACACAAAGGTCGCCGGATGATAATATGCACGTGTCGACCAGTGGTAATGAGCTGAAATGACTGCTGTTTTACTGTTCTGAAAGAAAGCAAAAAAATGGTATGGACGTGAGGGCGGTTAAATTAAACGATTTAAAATTGCGCATTGAAACTTATGTCGCATGTTGTGTTTGAGTGGTCTCAGGGATGCCAGGAAGATCTATCACATAAGGAACTTTTTTTTTCACTGCTCCCGCCTTGGGAACATTTGGCAAAACAATTATCACAAAAGGCTAATGACGTCAAATGCACGGATACCTACCTAATATATGGTGAAAAGTTATAAGAAGTGATCGATTTTTTTTTGCGCAATGATGCTTGATGATGAGCTGAGATTCACTAACTAGTGATCGTGAGAGTGATCAAGAGAAAGCTGAACAATACTGCAAAAATAACTTTAGCCAAAGCTGGATTTAAACGCCTTAAAAGATTGATCTCCCTCAGATGACAGCAGGATCACAGATAAATGTGTTGTTATAGGTGCGCTCTGTATGGGTCTGTGCTGGCATGCTGGTCCCGCTCCTTTTGCTCGCCGGTCGGCGTAGGATCTTAACCCAGGCACGTAAAAAAATATCATGCAAGGCTTGGCGATGGATGTTACTTTGCTGGGGAGATTTTTTATACCCTCCCACCTTGGCTGTCTTTCTCGCATTGACAGCCCCTTTTCAAAAGAGTGTTTGCTTTGTTGTTGGTTGTTTTGTTTGGGAGAAAGTTACCGCAAACTTTTCTCAACGAGACTCATCTTCCCCATGTACACCACTTTCAGTAAGAGGAAGTTTTGTAAAACTCTTTTTTTTTTTGTCTGCTAATCCTGCTGTATTGACAGCTGTTTGACACTCAGCTATCCACCTACCAGCAACCTAAAATGTCAAATTCCACTACAGCTTTCGCATGTTTGTCGGGTTTTGTCTTTTGTTTAGTTCAATTTCGTAACAGTGTCATTTCTAGCAACTGTCTTATTGGCAAGCATTCAACGAAGGCTGGCGCTGGGTGCATATTCAAAGGCTTTTTGCAGAGGCTGCAAAATGACGACCAATAGACTATTCTATCCTTTCCTTTCATAAAAACGAAAAAACCGGCCAAGTGCAAGTGTCACTCGCGCACCAAAGGTCCCGTATTTCTTTAGAGTTGCAAGTTACGATGTTTTTTTTTTTTGCAGATGAGGTAAACTACATGAAACATGAATGTAAGCGCAAGAGTAGAGAACACGCTCTAATGACCGAGAGTCTTTATAAGTGAAGAAGATCCGAGAGAACGACAATTGACAATTGAACACCTCGTAGCACAGGTTAGACCAGGCTTGGAATATTGTTCCCATATATGGAGCTCGGCCCCAAAACATTCACTTAACCTGCTTGATAGCATACAGAGACGAGCAGTTCGACTCATTGGATACCCTACACTCACATCGAATCTACAACCGTTGGTGCACAGAAGACAAGTCGCTGACCTATGCTTGTTCTATAGGTACTTCCATGGTAGATGTCCTGAGGAACTCAAAGACATTATCCCTCGAAATGCAACTCTTGGGCGCCCAACAAGACAGGCTGCTAATGCTCATGATCATACAGTACACTTGACAACCGCGAGGACATCAACTTTCAAAAACTCCTTCTGTTACAGGACAAGCAAACTTTGGAACTCGCTTCCTGGGGATATATTTCCAGAAGACTACAATTTGCAGCAATTTAAGTGCAGAGCAAACATACATCTGCAGGCATCTCGGGGCGCTGTTGAAGCGTTATAGGTTCGCCTTTCCCGGGAGAAGTATACAAAAAAAAAAAAAAAAAACAACAGCGCACAGAGGTTGGTCTTCCGCTTCCCCTCCGTTCTAATCACCAGTTGTCGGGCTTGTACTCGTTGCTCAGCTGGCGCAAGTGGTAGTCACTTGGTCAATTGGAGAAAAATCGAAATGCAAGTTCATTTCCTGACAGGGGAAAAACAGAAATGACTTCCCAAGTGGAATTATATACGGATAATTGACTGTCAGAATTCAAAACTATTCAAAACAATCACTTCAAAGGAGTCTGATGATGAATTAGTGGTGTAACTCGAAATAGCTATCATTCCTACCAAAAGTGACTGTGTCTGCGAGTTGTTGTTAAGAGTTGTTCCCTCGAAAAACAACAATTCAGAAACTGAAATTCGACAAAAATTCCCAAACAGAAATTGTCAGGGTAGCTCCCAAATGAGCGAGAATCATTGTTACTCCTCGCTTCCTCACTCAGTGATTTACTTTTTGTTTGTAAATATCTTTTAAAATATTAACTTTTTGGCTAAACAGTCTTCGCCACAAATATAGCTACAAGCATGATCTACAAAAAAGCTTATATCCATTTTTTTGTCAATCAAGAAATAAACAGCTTTTTGTGCAAATGAAAATATTTTTTTCATCATTATTATTTTATATATTATTACTCAAACACTAGTCGATGTATCGTTACCACTTACCTTTGTCGTTTAACTAGAGGTTATACCGGATGTTGTGTCTAAATTTACGTTTTCTACGTCAATTAGTTTCTGAGATACGCCTAGGTACAAAATTGGTGTAGTGTGTTCGGACAGACGGACAAAAGCGGAAGTAATAAAGTTCGGTCTTTTCCCTTTGAGTACGGAACTTTAAAAAGGAAACAAAATTGATACACCAAATCGTTACAATTTCCGCCGCGGTTTCTTGTGCACGGATCCGAGTGATCCAATGACTCTGCCGCATAGATCGCGTTGAACTTGAGCGATGGAATTGGTAATGTTGGGCTTAAGGGCATCAGTCCAGCGGGGTTAAATCGCACGATCTTGGTGGCAAATTTACGTCACCTCTTCCAGAAATGACCATACCCTCAAGTTGTTCATGCAGAATGTCAATCGTGGCGTGAACAACTTGAACAACGTTGGGAAATATTGAAAACTTATTTCCAAAGTGAGTGCTGTGCAGCCCAAACAGTGCGTTTTTTGAAAATAAGTTTTGGTTGAAATGAAGCACCCATCGAGGAAGTGGCTGCTGTAGCCGAGAGTGTTATAGTCAATTCACGAACATCCAAATGAGGCTGGGAACAACGTTTCGGTCAACATTGAACTTTACAGGGTCATGTTAACCGACTTTTCTTTTACGGAAATTGAAGACATGCAGGATGGCGCGCCATGCCACACAGCCCATGCCACAATCGAACTTTTGCGCACCAAAATCTCAAATCGTGGTATCAGCTATCTTGGCGATGTCAATTGGCCTCGGAGCTGCGATTTCACCCCTTTGTATTTTTATTTTTTTATTTATTTATTTAACCGTGAAGGACCGATGTTATGCCAATAAACAGGAAACGATTCAAGCACTGCAAAGGCCGGTCTAAAATGTAATTTCGTTCTTCTAATTTCATTCAGGTGAGTGGTAAGAGACGAATTGAAATGCTTATTTGCTGACTGAGAGTGAGCCACCATTTCCACGACCTCTCCGCGTCACAGAGAATGGCTGATAATTTGCACAATTCATATTTCGCGTAACATTGGTAGCATCTCATCTTCATGTGCGGGCACTCCAACGCGTGACCTCCATATGCACCATCTTCAAATAGAATCGGCACACCTACACGTCGCCTGGAATTAATTCCCAATGGCAATTAGCGAAAAATAAACACCACATAACAAAAAAAAAAAAAAAAGCGCAGAAGAAGCGAGAAGCAAATTTATTTTTTACTCACAAATGGTGATGCATTCTCGAGCGGAAAAAGAATTGGAACGAAACACCCCTGGCCTTAAAACAATGGCGGATGAATGCAATTGCTTCGGTACAGTACAAACGCCCGCATCTGGCAGCAGCCGCCACAATGAATCGTCGTCCTCGCGCTTTTTTCGTTTCGAGCATTATTTGCTCACAGCAGCAGAAGAAAAATAAGAATCAACTTGATATATATCCTTTCATATGCTTTCCTTTTTTTTGCTGGCTGTTGTGTATGCCACTCTGCGCTATTTGAGGTGTGGTGCATATGTTTGGCGGATGAAAAGTAAACAATTGATGCCAAACGAAAAGGGTGAAGCGGGCGAAAAAAAAAAGAAAATATTAGGAAAACCATCATAACCACCATCACTACACTAGCGCAACAACGAACAGCAAATAGCAAATAATGCCAAAAGCGAAACAATACAAAAACAATTCCAATAACCGCAGCACACCAACGCTTCAACTAGCGCACCAGCATGGAAGGAGCAGGAGCGCTAAGATAAACGATATGCAGAACACACGGACCGAAAGTAACCAAATGTTGGATAATAATGACGGGCATGGGGGGCGTGTGCGGTGTGCGGTGTGCGATGTGGATGCCATCACCGGGGAACAGGGAAATGCGGAGAAAAAGAAATTGCGGATGGCCCCTTGGGGTTTGGTGCAAATTATTTTTTAAATATTCAAAACGATCAAAACATTGCCATAACGCAATTTAGGGCTGTTCACCGTTCCGCTATGATGTAGCTGGTATATCCTATGGCGGGGTCCTTGGTGCCCGCCATCGCGTTCAGAGTGAGGGCTAACTGGCAACAGAAAAAAAAAATGGAGTAAGAGATGGAAGAACAATATTGTTTCGCGGGGGCTGCAGGGGAGCGACACAACGAAGCGGGAGAAATTAAATGCAAACACATATAATCGCCCGCAAGGATAAACCGAATATGTGAACAAGACAAGAGCCAACAGTGAAAACGCGTCAGCATAATGCTCTGAACGAGGTGTATCTGGTTTTGTCTTTCGACATCAAATGAGGTATCGAGTTTGGCCATCTCTCGCTGTCAATCGCTTTGAAATAGAACAGGGCCTTGGGCTTTATTATCTCCGTTTCGAATGTAGGTACGAGGATACCTACCTGAATTGGGTATGCTTTCAAATTGGATGAGTAAGCACTTTGGTATTTAATTGAACGTGCGCTAGGAGGATAGGAAATTGACTACTGCGAGTTGAAGGGTTAAGCCGGAAACGCTTTACATGCGGAGAGTGGAATCAAGGATGCGACTTATGGCAAGAGCGAATTTGATTTTCATTAAATATTTATTGAAATCCCATTCTTAGGTTTTTGTTATTCTGATTGGTTTCGGACTGAAAACTGTTTCTGTTGTGTTTTTACTAAGGAAGTCAATTTCAAAACCAACATCTCAAGGCTTTTTTGGGACTTAAATGCATACTCACAGTATGAATGCTCAGTTTTCAAACTGACTCCAATATTTTATTGCCTGTAAATTTCAGAGTAAAGAAACTTTTGATAAAAAGTGCCTGTATTTCGAAAACCCCATATTCGATCTCTATGCAAATGCAAATGTCAGATAAGGCTTACATTTTTTTTCATTTTATTCGGCAACGCGTAGTGACTTCCTTTTTATTTGCTGCATTAATTATTATAGCGTCAAAAGTTTCTTCATCAGTTTTTTTCACGGAAAGTCTAATTCTGTTGCGCAAATTTCGGGTGCTGAGATTCCAAAGACGGAATATTGGTGAACCAAGTTTCAATGGACAATAATGCTCCAGCTAAGAGGATCTTCGAATCCCAGCCCCCTGGTTCAAGTCGAAAACAAAGGCCGAACCTCCGTTTTAAAGACCAAGCTATTGCAGATGCAAGAGCGCCTGGTCTGGTTAACTGAAAGCAAAGTGCCAGTTATCGCGGAGGATAGAAGCTTGCAGTGTCTCAGGCAGAGACTACACGGGTGGGCGCCCCCTAAGTAAGTAAGTTTCACCATCGAAATGTGAAGTTGCATTCCAAAAGAAATATAGAATTTGCTAAGTTACAGCGCCATCTACTGATGGGTTATAGGATAGGTATCAATCTAGTTTTGGCGAGTAGGCCAACAGACATAATAGCAGTTTTACATTATCAGCTATGATCCATATAGATCGTCGATTTACAAACACTTACAACAGCATTATGATCCATCGAGATCACTAATTGCGATCTGAAAATCATTTGTACTATCTCCCACTGCGGAGCATATTTCATTTTTAAATGTTGGTGGGCCTGTGAACGTAAGCCTCACAATCCGTTGCCAGACTAAAATATGCAACACCATTAATAACACAAGAGATATAGAATAGTGTTCCATTTTTTCAGCATTTTTTCCGCATTCTAATAAATTCCGCACCTATTTCGAGATGTTTCTTTTTGTTCTGTAATAAAAGAAGATAAATGGCAGCGCGATCGACTTGTAAACAAATGTAAATGTGGTTACGATTTGAAGTCCAAGCTGTAACGTAACAACGATAAATCCGCTCTCCGATTGGTTTCATTATTTTCAACAAATACCTACCTACAACAAAAAAGTAAGTTTTAAAACTGAAATCCAGCAGGCTGGTATAATTTTGAATTATTTTCGAATCTAATCGACAGGTACATCGGGCATGGCAAGGCTTTTTTTTTTTCATAAAATAGGTAGGTTCCTATTAGAAAACAAAATTGATAGTGGTTTTTGTTCAATACCGTTGGCGTTGTTGTTAAAAGGTTTTCTCTTAAAACAAGAATTCATAAAAACTGAAATCCACAAAAATTTCGCAAGAGAAATTGGCAGGGTCAACCCCAAGTATGGCGAGAATCGTTACTACTCCTTTCTTCCGCACTCAGAGTAAAGTATTAATTTTAGTGAAATGTGACAAATTCTCGTATTTTGTTTACGGGTACAGAGCAGTGTTGTTAGCACTCTCTCTTCATTTATCCCACGAAGCGTGGTAATTTTTCCCTTTTTTTCCTTTTCACAGAAATTAAATTCCCTTTTAAAATCCCACGATACTTTTCTGCCTCAAAATCCAGTTTTTAGAAGCAAAATTTGTATTTATTACTAGGAAAGAAAATTAGGGCTAATTAACTTTTAGTATAGAAATCACAGTTTGTAACATTAGGTATTACGATTATTTTTTGGCACTAGAAAATTTTGAAAAAATACGACTTATATGAGCAGCTTTTTTATACACATTCAGTGTGTTAATAATCATGGTGAAATGTAGGAGTTTTCATGAAATTTCAGCAAAAATTTATAGTTTGAATGTCGTTTGTTAGATTCCTTAAATTCCCACGATTTGGTGCTTTTTCCCTTTACCCCACGAAAGGATTTTCGGACATTGAAATTCCCACAAAAAGGTCGGTATAAATCCCATGATATTAAAACACTGGTACAGTCCAGATTACAGAGTACAGTGGCAGTGAGTGTGGGAGAGAGAAAGCAACGGTGCGGTCACCACGAAAATAGAATACTAGACGTCATATCGTAACCATTTTAACAATGGTTCAAGAATCCGAAGGCAGTGCGAAGATACTAGCAGTTAAATATTGCTTATGTGTTGCATTGCCTATATTTGTAAACCCTGAATTAGTTTCTAAATATTGAAATGAAAAAGTATGCAAATTTGAAATGGTAACACCCCCAACACCTCAAGTGAAATGGCGAATTGAGAAAACAATTCCGTAAACAAAAATAAGGAACGATAAGCAATGGATAGAGCCTCAGATCAGTCGAAAGTCTTTTTTGAATAATTTAACTATTTTGTTTATAAAATAATATTTTCTCTTAACCCCAAGAAACTGGACAAAGGAAGAAACAAATGCTCTTGAGGCTGCAGGATTCAAGTCGAATTTCAGCTAACAAGGAACAAGAAGTACGCAGTAGGTAATGCCAATTGACAATTTGTGCACTGGAACCTGGAAGTGATGAAAATGTGATTTCTCTTCGGAAAGGTATTGAAAATACTGGATGTGCTATTTTCGTTTCTCTTATCATCGCTTTCAAAAGAATCTTTAAAATAAAGAAATTGATTTCAGAATAAGTAATCTTCTCTTCTATCTTCTATATATATAATTCTTTCGGGGTGTAACTCGATGATCACGTAACTCGATAACCCCTGGGACGATTTTCATAATTCTTTTTTTGTTTTGTTCGTATTGCAGGTTTTGAAGGTTTTTATTTACTTTTGTCGTGAAAACAAAACTTGGAGGGGATGTAAGAGATTATGAAAGTTTGTATGGGGAAATACACTTTGAAAAAAAAAAAAAAAAAAACTGGATAGAAATCGATTAGTGACACTTCAAATAAAAAAAAAATATTTTAAATGTTAAAAGCAATTGTTGTTGTCTTTAAATTTCAGCATAGACATAAAAATCACCCCAGACATGGATATATCTCATGGATATCAACACGAAAAAAATACGACTATGAGTGTGTATGTGTATGCGAAAATAAACTTTGTAAATCACAAGATATAAGTTGTAAATTGAAAATTAAGTTTTCTAATTTCACAAGTCAAGAACCGTAAATTGCAAAATATGAATTGCAAACCGATACAATTAAGTTGCAATTCACGATTAAGAATTTGTAAAATGCAACTACTGAAGTAGTAAATCAACCCCTGTTGTTAGCAAATCAACACTATTGAGTTGCAATTCAAGACTAAATGGTTGTAATTTGCTAAGGGATAAAATCTTAATTTGCAAGAGAAAAGTTGTAATTTGCGATTTTTTGTTTGCAATTCACAACCACAGTGATATCAAATTGATAAACATTTGTGTCAAATTGCTATCGGATTTGGCAATATGTATTTCTCGTCCGAACGCATCAACATTGAGAAGTGTTGATTCACGACTTTTGAGGTCAATAACTTCACTTTGTACAATTTCTAGAATTGCGAATAAAAAGTCGTGAATCAATCAATCCTGACCTAAGCTCTAAAATGAGACAAACTTTTCGTGATTCGGCGCTTATTTTTCTAGATTTGTTCTTAAACTTTTTTTGTGCATCTTGTTTTATTTTCGTTATCGGATCCGTTTCAGGTCGCGCTGATAATAAAATGCGTCTATTATGCAAACAATAATTTTAAAAATTGTAAATCTGCAAAACTTTAAAATTGAATTACGTAATCGGTGTAGGTATGGTGTGTAGGCATATACCAATGTACAGATCTGAATATAAACGAACCCTTCCTCGACTCATAATGCAAAAAATCTCAGCATCCCTAATCAATCATTCCTCTTATAGATTAAGATTCCCTGTTTCACTTTCATTCAAAAATCCTGTGAATGTGTAAGAGCTTAACCCTTTTTCGACCACTGAGGATTCACCAAATTTTGCACAAGGTTAAATGGAAATTTTTGCTAAAATTCGGATGCTCATTGAAGTCTTTGATTGGTAGAAGTAGTATTTTACAACTTTACCACTGACCGCGCCTCTTAACCTTAGTTCTCGCTAGACGGCACGAGCTTAAATTGCGTCATCGAAACAACTCTCCTGTTCTCGTTTTCAGAGGCTTGGATGATGGAAACATTTTTTGCAGTAACTCCCCAAAATTAGTTTCAGCAGCCAATCAAGACAATATTGAAGCCCTCTGCGTTGAACGACAAAAGTAATTGCAAAATTAAGCGACTAGATCGTGAAAAAACGTCCCCCAAACTAACGCGATCTACAGTTTGAGCCCGCACTCAAAGTACATAATAGCAAACCCACAGCGCGTTGAAAGTGGCAAATTAAAAATTTGTCAAGGTCTGCGAACTGCTCTGTTTGCGGACTGTCAAGCAAGCTTACGATGGACAAAAAGAAACCGCTGCGCCGGAGTTCTATAAAACCGGGTTGGGGACAAAAAAAAAACACAAAACTTTTAATTTTAATCCATTTTTCTGCTCAGTACTTTGGAAAATATCCTTAATTAAAATATGCTAAACACATTCATCCCATCGTCTCGTTTTGCAGTGTAATCCATAGTGTCAACAAAACTCAAAGAACTACCCTTTCTGCCGGGGGATGGGGGTCTGAGCAAAGGCTTCGCTTCACAGCCGCTCCACTGCTCCGGCCAGGGTAGTTGTGTAGATTGTAGTGCACAAAATTATGCAAATGCTGTCTTTCGTAAATATTTATCCAACTCACAGAGGTGTCTGTGTGAATTTAAGATAAAGACGACCGTGAAATAGATGAGTCCTTGTGCCGTCGTAGTCTGGGCTGCGGGAATTCAGTTCTTCTTTTTTTTCAGAATAGCGGAGGATTTTTTTGTTTCGCATTTAAAAACTACCAAGAGGAGGAATGACCTGAGTTTAGCTGACAACATAGATTAGCGAAAGCATCTGACCATATGAGAAGGGTACAGCTATCGGATCGGTGAAGTGACGTGAATGTGATCACAAGAAGCCCACGAAATCTTTAATTAAAATGCAAAAGGCCGCGGCCAGATAAGAGGACAGTTCTGGCGGACTGAGTAAACTCTGTAATTATCCTTCGATTACACTTTTCGCATTTCCAACCGCCTAGAGGCCAAATGCTCTTTAATAATATTAAAACATCGCGACCGACGTACCCCATCAATCATGGGGCACCAGTGCCGGCGAGTTTACGTTTATACGGCACTCTTAGTGCTGTCAGTTGGTCAATGTATTTTTAATGTTTAATTACTTGACAATGTAATTAAAATATGTAGGTACGTGTGTATGGGAGAACGGCGCGATGCCTATCACTGGTATTCATACAAACATGATTGCATGAGTGCTTGTACAGTGCGGTTGACAAAATAATGTGACCCAATATGAGGAAGAGTATGTGCATGCAGGATATTACGATTCGAAGCACATTCAAGGATATTGGGTAGTTTTAATTAAAATGATGTTTACTTTGCGGACAAATATGTTCATTGGAATATTTTTAATGTCCTCATTTTGTGTTCTGTCGTATAGCGGTGGCATTTGTGTATTTTTTGGCAGCTACTATGTCCAGCCGAAGATTTATGGCAACATTTTTAATAAACATTTTAAAATGCAATTTTAAAAATACTGCTCGCAGATGAATTTAAAAATATTTTTGCTTGTTTTTTTTTTGAAACAAAATGTTAAATTGAAATAAGTGGAATTAACGCAAATAATTTTGTGGTCGTTTCGATTTAATTACAGAATTGGTTAATACGCCATAAAGACGCTATCATGGTTGAAATTAAAAAATTGTTTACTTATAGCATAAATAAATTATATTCGCCTTTTTTTATTATGTGATTATTGTGGCGGGTTAACCAAGCTGTCGGGACGATGGATTGTGCAAAATCATGGTTGATGATCTGTAGTGTTAAAAGGATGAAAGGGTCATGGGATCCTGTTGTTTGCCGCTTTACACGTGTTAATCTGGCAGTGGTACACTCTATCGAGTATTTGCACTTGCACGAAGTAACAGAGGAATGTTTGTTTGGTTTGAGTGGTATCTCCATCTCTTGCTGAGCTATAAGAGCTATATATACCTAATATGGAAGCTATAATTTTTGGGGTACACTCAATAATAGACATATTTTACAGAGGTAACGTTTATATGTAGGGGTAACCTCGAAAACATTTTAACTGATTAGAAGAAGATTTGTTACTCGTTGGAAGCAAAACTATTTTTTGGTGACACTTGTAAGCTTTTTTATTATGAAAACGAAAGTATAATGAGCAAAATTTTACCTAACAAAAAAACAAATTTATCCATTACGAATTACAGTGCGACCTCGATAAAAGCAACTAACAAAAATTTGGGCAGTTGCTTTTATTGAGTTTGTTGCAATAATCGAGTCGAAAAATTGAAGGTGCCAAAAATGAGGCAACAAGTTAAACACCTCAGAACAGTGAAAAAAAAAGTGTCTTGCACTGGTAAAGAGACCAAAACTGATCATTTAATTCGTAGGTATTAGAAATAAAAAATCAAATTTTGATTGTTTTTGAAAAAATATCTACAAATAGCGAACGAAATAAGAGCTCATGAACCAATAGTTGCTCTTATCGAGTCACCTTTTTTTGAGGAGTTGCAATTACTGAGTCAACAATGGTAAGATTTAAGGTGTTGCTTTTATCGAGGAGTTGCACGTATCGAGGGTTGCTTTTATTGAGGTCGCACTGTACTTCTTTTTAGATGTTTGCATACTATTTTCCGTTCAATAAATAATAAAATGTTACTTAAACTGTAACTGGCCATTTCGATCATTTTCAAGAAGCTGGGGGCGATGGGTCTTGATCTTGAGGCTCAGGCTATTTGTATTGCTTGTATTTTAGAGTACAAAAGTCCACGACTGCTTCCGTTCGATTCGAAATAGGACAAAAGATTTGCTTTTTGTAGATAACAAACAGCGGTTTGATCAGAGGCTGTCCAAAATTTACATGTTGACGCTGAGCTATGTGAAGAGTTCAAGGAGTTTTTAAGCTACTTGAAAATGTTGGTGCTGGCAGGCCTGCTGCTAGCTAAGACCTTTAGAACTTTTCCTTTATTTTAATAAATTTTCTTGTAGCAAATCGTGCATTAATTTTTAACTTTCTCCATTACGTAACGTAGTAAGAGAAAGATATTGTTTTCGTACAAAATTTCGAACTCGAGATGTTAATCAGTTCTAACATTACGATGATAGACGAACTCAAAAAAGTGGGTCGCAAAATTCTGTCCTGTCTGTCCATCTGTCTGTCTGTCTGCCTGTCCCGCAGGCCTACAGCCTAAACGGCTGACCAGATTTCGTTCAAACTTCGGATTTGGAGTTTGTGGGCTTAGGGCTCGGGGCGTTTTTTTATTTTGCCAGTTAGCCTCAATATTAATGGTAATTCCCATACAAACTGTTCGTACCAGTTTGATTTGATCGAAAACGGCTCTAACGATTTCAACCAAAATTGATATTTAAGCTTAAGTAGGTGAGGTTACCATGACTACATACCCAGTTTTTGGCTAAAAATTCGAGTAACGGTGTTTTTGAAATTTGGACATATCTCGAAAACGGTCCATACGATTGTAACAAAAATTAATTTCTAAGGTCATTTCCAACTTAATGTGAAACTCACTTTTTTTTAGGTATTATCGTAAAATCGATTTTTGAAAAAATTCATTTTTTTAAATTTAGTTTTTCTTAGCTTACCAGAAAACGGTAATAACGTTTTGACCAAAATGCAAACTGAGAGTAATACTGATGTTCTTAAAATTACTGCGTTCTTAGTTTTCAATTCGAATCACCGAAACCGCTTATTTTAAAAACCGCTCATATCTCGAAAACCCCATTTTTGACTTCGATAAAACTTTAAAAACCAAGTAATTCTTATATCGGGTATAATAACCTATAATCCGATTTTAGCTATATAGTTAACAAATAGTATTTTTCAAACTAAACATTGCAATTTTCGGTAGGTACTGTTTTGTCTGCCAAATTTTACAAAAACCACTCAAACGATTTTGATCAATATACACACTAACGATTATATCAGTGTTCTAAATAAGATCCCGTACTAAGTTTTTCTCAGAAAATTCGAATAAATCTGTTTTTTTTTTAATTATTTCTCAAAAATTACTACCCAAAAGCCGATCTCTGTTCCTATGTATTTTTAAAGCTCAATATCGCACTTTAAAATTCAAATTGTAACAGCTATTAAAACCGTAATAACAGCAACGCAAAACTACTTATTTTTAGCAAATATTACACAATTCTACTTGTTTTCAACCATTTTGAAAATGCACCTTAAATAAATTCCAACCACTTGGAGTTTTATCAATCAGAATATCCCACTTCATTTGCACCCCCACACACGTTCATCGCGATATTCAGTTAATAACTGCTAATTCAAATTCAAAAACAAATCTCTGAATTTTCGCATATACATATATATATTTATATGTAAAGATATCGATCCATCACGAAAAATACTCCAATCATTGACAACTTAAGCCAGCGTCACTAATCTATTCCAGTCAAAAAGAAAATCATTCCCAAAAAGATCAAAAATCAGAAATTGCTACAAAACTTGTTCTTGTACTCAAAAACTTGTAAAGTGTAAAAGCTTTAAAATAGTATAGTAGGCGCTTATAAATCTCTAACAAGAACTTGCGACTTTTGTCTGTTTCTAGAGCTTCAACTATTAAAAACTAAAAGTGAATTTTATTTAACACCATGTATTCCTTTTTCTATATTTCATGAAGCCTTTCTATTACCTACCATTGCTTCTCAGATCTTTACGTACCAATCTTTTTTATATAAATCGATGCGAACCAACATTTTTTAAATATGAATTTAAATTTCATTTTCTCACCACTACATAGTATAAACAAAGTCGCTTTCTCTGTCCCTATGTTCCTATGTCCCTATGTATGCTTAAATCTTTAAAACTACGCAACGGATTTTGATGCGTTTTTTTTAATAGATAGAGTGATTGAAGAGGAAGGTTTATATGTATAATAATATCCCTTAAATAGTGGAGAAATACTGTTATTTTTGAGGTCTTTAGTGTGATGTCGTAAATAATTACATTTTTTTTCGCTTACATTGCAAACGCAGGCTGAACCCTACGTGCGAAGCCGGGGCGGGTCGCTAGTAATACATAAAGTACTTTTGTATTTCCTTAGATTTTCATAGAAATCATAATGAAGTCAACAAAAAATGTAGCTCTAAATATAAATCAATTAAGAAGGACTTACTTATTTCGAAAAGCAAGTTATGGAGATATTTACAAAATTGTAATTATTTCAAATTATACGTTAGCGTTTTTTTTTTTATAATTTTCATATTCAACTTCCAAGTTTTCGTTGTCTTCAACCCTTAGAGCTATACAGGAAAACCTTTCTTTGGAAAATTCATCTGTTTTTTCATATGCAAATTTGTAAAAATAAAAAGTAAGTCGAAGCGCACATGTCTCTATGAAGAGCCTTAAAATGGGCTTATATATTTTGCTATGGTGCGAGCAGTCTTCAGATCGATGGATTTATTTTGCTCTCAACTTTCTTGCTGATGAGCTAAGTTCTTAAATTAATTTCCAAGTAGATTTATTATTATTTAAAAAAATAGTATTTCCCAATTCTTTTGGCAAGAAATAGGGATGTGCACGTGCAGTGCTTAAAATTATAACCGCACGTAAGCGCTGTGTAAATCAGTCTGTGCGGCAACTTTCTGCTTTACTCTTGATAGATTTACGTTAAGTGCAACAATGCCTTCTGGAAATCCTATTTGAAATCGGTGGTTTCATATAGAGAGTAGCAAAATTCACTCGGCAAAGCATACCCCATGTTTCCAGGGTTGGGCACAAAAATTCATCAGCTACCAATTTCACACTCACTTTTCACAAACCTTCACTAAGGTGTCACCTTGAGTATTTATACATTCGATTCGTAGCAAAATTTAGCTCAAATTCGGCCGTCTTGAAAGATGAACAAAAATATATGAACTAAGTGAGAAATATATCATGATTAGCTATTTGTGGAAGGGATCGAGTGCAATCAATTTGTTTCCCCATCCTTTTGCATATCAAAACGTACTCTATTTCACAGTTCACGACATGTATCACCTTTAGTGATCTGTAAAAATTGAGTTGACAGCTCGAACTTATATTTTTGCACACACGAGGTAATGACATTGAAACATTATAATGATCAGAAAAGTCAAAAGGCGCAGCCGGCAGTAGCTATCAGCCGAATGAGGTCGCGGAACTCGATTTGGAAGAGGCTAAGGTTCGGATGGACTGTGTCCAACTTATATTTATACAAGGGAAAGTTTTGCCAAATTGTGGCCAGGATCTGAAATTAGAGTAGCAGCTGCAGTTGCCACCGCTGCCATATTTGCTAGGTAAGAAAGTGTGAAGTTGGTAAAGTTGTGTCGACTATATCGTGCCACTTAAAGGTCTTTCTCTATATTCTTAGGCGATAAGAACAAGCCGTCAACGACATTCCAGATAACTTTGAAAATAAAATTCCGTTTTACTATTCAGTTCCAGAGAGAAAGGGTTTCTTGGACCGCTTCCTGAAAGTATTTTTTTTTATGCAATTCTGATGAGCCATTCAAAATACCCTTTCCTTTAAGTTCCTCCCTTTAAGTAGGCCATCATTCCCGCTGTCTCTCAGTCAAGCTTGTCTGTTACTACCTTGATCATAAAAGTGACTTCTGAACGCATTTTTGGGTGTGACAAATTCCCTTAGAATCTAACATGGAACTCAGTATGCACTTCCTCGAACACCCCGAGGACCATGAACACCACCTCACTGTCGAATAGTCTAAGAAACTGCAAAAACCATCTGCCTTGCGAAAAGTTTTACTTTTGCCACGAACAAAGAGCTATGCAGGCAGTCCCATTCCCAACGGCAATGTGAAGAAAAATCTGCGATACAAGCCAACAACAAAATACAATACACAAACGTCATAAACTTAACAACACTGCTGCATTAAAGGACTCTCACGGCTCTCAGTCGCTCTTACTTCTCACCGGGACCGGGTATCCTTTTGGTATGTCGCAACGGGGGCTGTTTTGTTGTGTACACTCAAATATTTATCTCTAAATATTGTTATAAACACAACACCAGTGGCGTAGTGCGTAAACAATATGTGTGGGGTTTGACAGACTGTCAGAAATGTCAACTTTTCAAGATTTTTCCCACGAATTGGAATAAATTTTCCTCCGCCATTTTGTAAGCAGATAATAAATCTACAGACACGTCTAGGGCTCACTTTGCAAAGGGGAAATCAGTGAAAGTCCAAATAAAACATAAAATTCAACAAAATGGGTGCTAGGACCACCCATGGTCTGTGAAATCGACACAAAAAGCTCCACCCTTGCTTTGCATGCAGATGATTCCACGACACACACACACACACCACACAGGCCAATGGTATCTGAGGGTGCAGGGGGCTACTTCGGCATCGCCACCCCATCGCCAGTGGGTTGGCTGCAATTCCCAACATTAGAGAGTAGAGCGAACGCTCTCGGAAAATTCCTGAACGCGCGCACACCAAAATACTATGCTTTTGTCAAAACAGACACACAGCATAAACACGTGCACCATGGTCTAGCTCAATGTGTTAGTCAGTGTGTGGGGTTGAGTCTAGTGTCGTTTGTCGTGTGTCTCTCTTTGGCTTCATCGTTGGTGTGGTGCATTTTTTTTCTTTGCTGTTTCTATCATAGAAAACGTCAGCAGCATGCCGGCTGTTTGTGCTTAAACGCCTCTCCGGTGCGCTGCTCTCTGTGTATTTTTGGTTGCGTATACGCCCTGTAGCCCCAGCCCCATCGCATCGCATCGGAATGGGATCTGTGGGAGCATGCTGCTGGCACGAAAGGCTCAGCGCGTGGTATACTTCTTGACGGTACTCTGTGCTTGATGTATGTACGTTGAGGTATGTATGTAGGCTAGTGGATGGCACCACATAGAGCACCATTAGCGGTGACCGTTTTACGCGAAGCACTCGCATTTGTGCTCAGTGCTAAATAGTGACGGTAGCGGTGTGTATATGACGAATATTTTCGCGTGCTCTCGCTCGCTCGCTCACTCTCCTCTTGTGGAAGACGATACAGTGTGTGTTTTTTTCGTTTCGTTGCTTGTTCGCTTGTTTTTTGACATATGAAATAGTAAATAATAAACAACTGTTAATTTCCGTTAATTTTGTACGCAGTTGTTGTTGTTGTTCGTCGTCGTCGCGTTCCAAATTAAGTGGGTGGAGAGAAGACTGCTTTTGCTTTCCGAAGAAAGCACTTCGCGGCGCTAGGCTTAGGCGGAAGCACGCCAAAGTTCCGGTTTCGGTTGAGTGCACGTTGCTCCGATTGATGGTGGTCGTGCGTTGGCAGCTTGTTTTGTTGTCTTTTATTGTGCTGCCGTATCGCATCGAAGGATAAACATGTGCCACCTGCAATACGCAACTAGCAGTTAATGTGCTATATCCTTGTACTGGTGTAGGTGTGTGTCCATTTCCGTTTTGTAGTCCCCTGTTATAAGGTCTATATTTATGAGTGGCTGCCGTTGGGGGAATATAAATACCTCGGCCTATGGATGTTGGGGGGGCATATCGTGTCAATCGGATGCACTACACAAAAGGCAGTGCGTTTTATGCGTGAATTTGTAAGGCTCGTTCTCGAGGGTTTGGTATAGGTGCAATGGCATATTTTGAGGTCAACGAATAGTGGATGCGGTTTTTGTGCAACATCTGCATCAGCTGTCATGCAGTGACGTGATTGTTTGTACCTGCGCGCAGTCGAACTACTGTTTTGGTGAACTTCGTCGGTTGCAAACGGACTTAGATTTCGAAATTATTTCGAGAGCTTCCAAGGCGCTCCAGAAAATGTCCATTATTTATCAAAAAGTGTTAGGTATCTGCAAACAAACACAGGCGAATAATAACTTCGTTGAATATTTGGCCGGCGGTGGCAGTAGGTGATCATCCAACCTTTGGATCAAGGCGGATTCCATCAACTTTGTGATTAAAAAAAAAATGTTTCGAACGAATTCATAGATCTGTGCATCTGCACCTGCGCTCAAGGATGTTGTGTTTCAAGTTGAGGGTACTAGAGTAGAGGAGACATTTTTCCATGAGCCTTTCTCAAACATATACTGGATTTTGTGGAGTAGCTCCATCAAATGTGTCCAAAGCTCACATTTATCTCAATATCCTTCAAAGTTCCTAGTTCCGAGTTTCAACCTTTGCAAGCCGAGAAGTCATGAGCCGTGTTAATTGCTTTTGAAAGCCTTCAAAGCTCCGTCGGTCTTCGTAAAATATTGAGTTCTCTGCACTTTAAGTTCATAAATATGAGATCTGAACAACAGCTGCCAGTTTTGTCAAAGATGGTGATGATTTGTCTAAAGCAAGTAAAGCTGCAATTGCTGAAAAGTCTGCAGGACTCTCTAACCAGGTCAACGTCGATGTAATTTAGTTAAAATTCGTAGTTGAATCTCCCCTTCCGCAATCCATCGAAAAAAATTGGAAAAGTCACCGAAGAATTTTTCGCCTAAAGCGTCCCAAGCGTCTTCGGCTTTGGACAAAGTCGATGCTTCTGATCTATACAGTAGGACGGAGAAGTCTTTGCTTTTCAGATGCCTTCTTCAAACGCAGAAACATTGATTGTGTAAAACTCACTGAACAAACCCTAGAACCAAAAAGCGAATTCCAGAAGACGCAAAAAGTGATATGAACTCAATTTGCCTGCCATATCTACCGAGCTGCATTTCGCAGCCTAATCTATGCTCCCTATAGAACAGGAGGGATTTCCCCTGCTCTTTTTTTCATATGATCGATCTCGTCATTGAACAATTGGGAATTGTTATTCATCGCCTGATTCGACGCAGGGTCTATCTCATTTTAGAAAGTTTCTTCAACGAGACGAAAAGCAAGCTTGTGGCACAATCGGAAAGAGTTAACTAGGACCCCCTGGATTTGTACTTTACCCTGGCAGTTGTCTATTGAACTCCTAAAATGCCGAAAATGCGTGATTAAATCGAGTGAGGTGAATTTAGTGTTCGCAGAATTTTTGAGGTCTTCATGAAAGTTGAAGTAATATATTTGAAGGCGGGAAATTTAAAATTTTGTTTTTTTACTGTATTCTTATAGTTAAATTCACCAATTCAGGCTAAATTTGTTCAAACTCTCAATGGCAACATTTTCCATCACAGAAAATTGCATATTGTGACCTACATATATAAGGCCCAATACCTTTAAAGGTTGCTCTACCAGTTGCTTATCTGCAGCTACAAAAGCTTCAGAGATAAGGTCAGAAAGAAGTTCCAAATGAAGTCAATAAACTATTAGACGCAAAGCGAACAAAAAGTTATTAGTCCTATTTATACGAAAGGTGACCAGGTTCGCAATTCTTGCAGGTTGGGGTGATTGGCGCAATTAGTTATTTTTTTCCAATCGGAATGCTTTCTCTGGAAAGTTATACTCTCGGATGTTTGCCAAACATTCGCGAGACATGTCGAGACTGTTTTTTCTAGGATCCTTCTGATCCTACAGAGCCACAGCTGTCTGTATAAAAAGTAAAGTCGGCATGTCTGAGATAGTGCATACTTCCAAGCACATCATCAGCAGCTCAGATCTTTGGTCATCATATTCGGTGTCCTTTTCATTTCAGTCTTGGTATCTTTAAATTTAAAATAAATACTAGTTTGAATGGCTTCTTCCTTTTAGTTTAATCATTATTCTTCTACGCTTTTAACAGCTGGTGCGGAAATCCTTCAGAGCTCTTGGGATAACCGATCGGAAACTACTCGATTGTTGCAACTTCTCTACTTCGCAGCTGCCAAAGCCATAACTCGGGGTAAAGTAAGGCATCAAAGCGAGGCCTTTCAGTGTTCGACTATATAGAAGAATCGAATATCGTTTAACGCGCAGCTTTGATATATATTCGCTTTGTGACTAATGCTCCATTGAATCAACTTCTCTAAGGCCATCGAGCGGCAACGGGGCCAAATATCCTGAAGTATGAAGTATTTTTCCTTCAGAGCGACCATTGATCTTAAACTGTTTTTCAAAGAGACTTTGCGTCTTTGATCTATTTCATCAACTTACGAATTGTTGTTTACGAGAATGATCTAATCCACAAGGAAAATCCAATTTTGCTGCGTCACAAAATGTTTGTGATAAATTTTTTTATTTTTGTGTACAAAGGGAAATTTGTAGAAATTTCATTACTTCCGTCTCGCCGAAAGTTAATTTTCTTTGTTGCTTACAAGTACAAATTTGTAAAAATTCATATTTCTGTTGAAGTTTGTGTTTCACCAAAGCAATTTTACAAATTTGTTCAATCACTGAAAATTTCTTACCATATAAAGATCATCGTATGTCTGCTTCGGTCACCCTTTGTATGTCCGAAATAAAACGTCAATCGGTCAAACTCACCTTTTGACCAAGTTGAATATGCGAAGTAAAGTAAAAGGCTGATTGCTGAAATCACCACAACTACTACGCTTTTTGCAACATCCGCGCTATTTGATAAGCGGCCAGAGGAGATAGGCGAAGGCCTAACCGATACGGCACCACCCGCATATCCGAAGGCATACTGTCAACCGGTCACTTGCTCCTTGACCGAACTTATTAAACCGATGACATATACCGGTTTATATTATTTTGACGAGGGGGGGCACACTGTTTCGGTCACCCGTCGTATATCCGAAGACATCGTCCAATAGTTATCCCCAGTCTCCTCTCTTCAAGGAGTTGTCTGTGCATTGCAGGCGAGGGTTAGGCTGTTTCGGTCACCCTTCCCCTATCGGAGGATAAACTGACCCGATTATCTCTACGACACGTGAGCGACCTAACCTAACCTAAGATCATTGTGTCGATTTAATAATAATTTGTAATTTTGCAATTTGTAATTTCGCTTCCCAAACCTAAAACTGTCTTTACGGCGAAGACTTAGTGCCGCCGATAGTGATATAAGTGAAGATTTTGTTCTGTATAAAAAAAAATATCGACCGCGAATTTTGTAGTTAAAAATTTCAGATTCCTTTGTTTTCAACAAAAAAATTTCGGATAAAACGTGCTAAGGTAGAAACCGAAAATGTTATTGCCACTCGCTAATTTTAGCATTATGGGGCTATCATGGGGCTATTACTATGTTATAACTAAACTAAACCGGATTTTATGTAATTCATAGGCGTCTAAACGAAAAACTCTAGTCTAACATTAAACACAACAGAACGTATGTTTAAACGAAAAGAAAATTAAAAAATTTCGCAAATGACGTAATATTTGGTTTACAATAAATAAAATAACTTAGCGCGTAAATAAATACCTTACTAAAAAAAGTAAAGGAAAAGTGGCGGTCGATTACAACATCGAGGCAGATTTTGATAGTGTGGAGAAAATTGCTATGGTACCACCAGGTAGAAGACTGAGGCGCTAAAGAACCCGAAATCATTTTGACATCATTTTTCTTATCGTCCACAACATTTGAACGCCTTCGGACCAACTCACGCAGCATTTCTTTTTCTGCTTCCGACTAGTTTTGTTCTCTTGCTTTTTCAATATTTTCTTTGCTGCCATCTGCAATTTTATCATTTTTTTCATACCACAAAACACAAAACGCAATTATATTTCCACTAAAGCTACCTTATTTTTGTGAAAAAAAAAAACAGCCGCACCAAGCAGAATCACAACAAAACGCAAATTACAAGCTTAAAATCCTTTTGACTTTTTGCTGTCAGAAAGAATTTATGAAATATATTTGTAGTAGAACACACGTTAGACTCGGACCTAAATAAACAGAGCTGCCAAATTCTGTGGGTTAACTTTAGATTCGAGTTTAGTTAGACCCAGGTTCATAGTATAACTATGAATATGTCCCTGTATGTTTATATGTTATTGTATTAGAAAATTTGTAGAATAAAACATTTTTCTTATAGCGAATTAAACAGACGATACAAGTTTTGTCCTGTTTATTTATTTCGTTCTTTGTTATGAGACTATAACTGGCTTGAAAGAGCTTCTCAAGTAGCCGTTTGGAGTCTCACATAAAACAAATGGTTGTGAAAAGATGGGCTTAGGGTAGGGATGCCAGACGTCCCCCTTTAGGGGGGACAGTCCCCCTTTTTCATACAAAAATGCTGTTTGTCCCCCCTAGTAAAAACCACTGTCCCCCTTGTTAAGTTAAAATTAAAAACTTTGAAAATACTTTCTTTTAATATTTCTAACAAGATTATCGGTTGACACATCAATTTAAAAGTGCAAGAAAACTTTCAAAGCTGAATGCATCCACTCACGAATTACATACATCTCACTTCACGTGCTAAAGTTGTTCTCCTGTAAGTTTTTGTTTTGTACTGTCATCTGTCTCTCTTTCAGTTTTTGTTTTTAAATCAAAATTTACTTTGATAAAATGTGCGAAGCGAAAGAAAAAACTAACATGAAAATTTGTCCCCCTTTTTGAATACTTGCCCCCCCTAGAAAACTCACGATGTCCCCCTTTTCGTATTTTTGAATCTGGCAACCGTAGCTTAGGGTCCCTCCGGACCTGTTGCGCCGACTATTAATATTCTAGTTCTGTTTACAACTCTAAAAAATAAAGGATGAAACTTTTTTTTTTTATATGTTTGTAGATAAGAATACAATTTTCCTTAATTTGTTTCTCTTTTGAACAAATTTGTTGGAAATCAGTTTGTAGTTTGTGAAACAGAAATTCAGAAGAAAATTTTAAAATCAACAAATAAAAATTTGTAATTATAATTGTAATTTGGTGACATAGCCAACTGGAGAGCGGATTATATAGGTCCTAAGAGTCTCTTATTCCATATTCTGCTAAAGGCCTTGCTGAAAAGTTGCCTCTTAAGCCCAAGGAAACAGAGATTGGCAGGACTTATGCTCCATTTGATTTCTGAAGAGACGTCATTCTCCGATGCAATAGCAGAGTCGACAAAATCGCATACTTCCTCGAAGTTAAAACTGCCAAATGTGAAAATTTGTGGGATTTGTAAATATTGAAATTGGATGTCCCTTCCGTTTTTATAGCATATACCTTTTTCAGGGCTAACCGCTTAGACCCAAATTAGTTAAACGTGTTCTAGAAAATGCACCAGTAGCAGCATTCCGTTTTAAACCATGATCTCCGTTAAGTGGTCAGTAAGTTTCAATAATTTTAAGTATGATGCTAAAGTGGAGTATGGGCCCTACTATGTTGCAACAGGAACTAACTCCCACTAGCCAAATGATCAATTTTGCAGTGGGATTTAGTTCATGAGTTTGGGAGACAGTTCCTAGGTCATTATGAACGAATCCTCAATGAATTAAGTAAGTGGGAGTTAGTTCGTTTAACTTGTTTCGAAGAAAACATAATTCTGTTGAAGGTGGGAGTTAGTTCGTTTTGGCAAAAAACTGTAAATATTATGATAACGAAAACGTTTTGAAAGTAAATAAATCGTGTGCAGTCTATAGGAGAAGTCGATTGCACCGCGAACATAAACCGTGGGATATGTATGTATTGTAACCCTCCTGCTTGGGGTCATTGTTGGATTTATCATGCGTAAAAAAAACTTTGCATACACCCAAATCCAAGAGTGACCCAAAGCAGGGGGTTGCAGGGGGGCGGCATAGCCCCCCATATATATTCCGCTATTTATAATAACAAAAGTATATACCTACCTATGCTGGATTAAACATTTTGTGACTTAGTTTATTTAAAATCATGAATTTTCGTTTTATTTTTAGTAATTTTGGAGTAAGATCATTTGAGACCTAGTTCATAAAGTTCTCCATTGGGTTTCAATTCATTCTTATATTGGGACTTTGTCCATTCTTAGTTGGGTCTTAGTTCCTAAAGATCGTCTGGGACTTAGCTCGTTTTGGCTAGTGGGAGTTAGGCTAGGTTAGGCTGGTGGGCTGGCGGGGATTGTCCCGCGCCACACTCAGGTCAAAATTGACCCATTGTGATACCCGTCGGGGGAAAGGTTTTATCCCTTACCCCTAGTAACCTATTCTGCCTGTAAATTAATTAATTAATTACTTACTGTGTCGTTGCATACAAACCATCTTGAGGATTTGATTAAGTTCATGATTTTGTATGTTGGTGTGCTAGATAGCTCGTTCAGATTGTTGAAGAAGAATTTTTCAAGGACTATGTGTCTGGAGTGTTGAAGACCTGGACAGTGACATAGGAAGTGGGTTGTGTCCTCTATAACTCCCTCGTCACCGCAGCAACTGCAAAGTTCTTCCTCGGTCAGTCGCATTTTCTTCATGTGGTATCGCAAGGTGTTGTGTCCCGTAAGGATACCTACAAGCGTAGAGAGACATCTCCGGTTATTCCGCATGATTCTCCCTGTTCTGGATTTACAGAAAGATGGTGATAGCTTCCTTGTGTTTTCGCACGTATCCATGGATTTCCATCTAGTGTTTGCCTCTTTCGTGGCCTTTTTCCCTGCTTCTAGATTTAGTGTACAGAGCGGGATGCACACAGAGGGGCATGTTTGTTCTAGAGCATTAGCCGAGCCCCTGTCGTGCTAGTTCATCTGCTTTCTCATTGCCTGGAATGCCTTCATTTCCAGGGACTCCACACATTAATACCTTGTGCTGTGTTCCAGGAGCTCTGAGCTCTCCGCGACAGCTCTTCACAGCTCAGTCCCAGGTATTTAGCATTGTCAGAGATTCTGAGGGGTATACCGCCATGACAAACTGCGGAATTTTCCTTTTGTTAGTGAATAATACTAGTTCAGTCTCCTGGAGATTGACTGATAGACCGCATTTCTGGTCCAGGAGTCAATGATGGAGAGGGCTCCATTTAATTGCTCAGCCAGTGTTGGCAGAAATTTACCGGTTGCCATTAGCACAACATCATCTGCGTAGGAAGTTATTCTTATGCCTGTATGTCTGAGTTGCATAAGTGCTTCATTAGTGGGAGTTAGTTCCAGTTGGGACTTAGTTCTTAGGGCCACCGCGATGTCTTGCCTCTTTCTTTTACCGGCGACAAATGAGTGAGGCTTATATAGCTCGCCTATAAATAGTCATATAATATGGGATATGGCCCTTAAAATCGATCTTTCGGATTGAAATTTGGTCGCAGATTGGATCTTAGGTTAGGTTAGTGAACCACTCAACTTAGATCAATATAGATCCTTTGTGATACCTTTGGGGTTTACGACCCTTAGAGACATTGGATATTGCGATGCCTCTATAAAAAACTGGCACAATTTAAAAGCCCCCCTCGCCCTAGTGATCCAGGCTAAGGATACTGATGTTGCTTTTTTCCTCAGTCCAAATCTCGGGATTGAGTTCGTGAATAATATCAGCAACCAAGCCATCCCTCACTGCCTTTTTAAGCTTCTTATGTAGGTCTAAAAATGTTCAATGTTTATTCATTAAAAAAATATTAACGGTACTCAGATAAAAATAAGTTTGTTAAGCGAAGAATTTTGAGATTTTTAAAAAGTTATAAGCTAAAGTTCTTGTTTTGACATTTGCTCGGGTGGATGGAAGTCTTAGGGCTTTTATCGTGCTGGTTAAATAGGTTCGTCTAAAGAAGTGTTTCCATATTTTCAACACCAGGTGTGGCATTTCTACAATTCTCCTCCGATCATCTCTATACAGATCTCCGTTCGGGTATTCCTGTTAAAACTCCAGAATATGATTCCCCTTTAAGTAGAATATCTCTATTTCCTCGCACTATTTAATTTAACTCCTTTTCGGTTTCACTTATAGAGCTTACACATATTTTCATAGCTTCGCATTGGACCCTATGCCTAGCTCATCACATGCATTCATCTGTTGCGAACGGAATGGACCTATAACTCTTATGCCTGGTCTAATCTGCTGAATTTGGAAGCCTCCTCTTGACAGTTTTAATCTCCCATTTTTACCTGCCTTTAAATTAAAATGTGTGCCAAAGTCATCACTGCACTACCCTCTGAGCCAAAGTGTCAACAAATATGGAATATAACCTCTTTCGAATTTACCAAATTACCATCAAGCTTCCTAAGTCGTAGTCTTGAATAATTGCAAGCGAAAAATAAATTTTCAATTCAATTCCAGTGCATATCGCCTTAAGGAAACGCAATTATACCCAAGTCGCCGAAAAGAACTTGTCAAAATAGAGCCATAATCCAAAAGTTACACAACACTATCGTAAATTGTAGAATCGGTTGACATTTCATAATCCTCTGTGAAAAGGAAACGAAATGGCTTAGCACCACTTAAATAAATTCGAACATCTTCAGCAGTAATACTCTTTTCGCATATACTCGTAGTCGTAGTCCCTTCAAGTGCGAACTTCCTATAACAAATTCCACGCATCCTACCATTAAAGGCGGCTTACGTATACCTCTATATAACGAACCTCATAATTAATGCAGAAATATTTTTCCTGGCCCTCGGGAAATATTTGATAAATAACATCCGACCTTTTCGCCCACACTCCCGCCGCCGCCGCTGCCGTCGGCCGTATAGGCCGAGGAGGGTTCGTCGTAGGCACGTAAAGCCATCTGGTCAGATGTTACGAGTACATTTTGCGTTTTTCTATCCCATGAAAGAAATTTTATGGCACAAATCCTATGGCAAAGGTTGCTGAACGATTCATGACTTTCGCACCCTTTTGCCTTTACATCCCGGCCGTATACATTGCGCAGAAGGTTGTACTGCGCTCGTTCCCAACTTTGCTCCTTTCATGAATGATAAAATATTTAAATTTAATTAAGCCCGCAAAGAATGGCGACGACGGCGACGTATACCAAGTTGGGGCGGGGTATGGGAGTCCGCACATAGTGCAGCACGGACCAAGGTGCGTATAAGCGGCTGGGGCTGGGTATGGTATAGTCTGAAGAAAATTTGGTTTTGTTTTGCATTTTAAGTAAGCGACGGAACGGGGATGGATGTGTGTGCTGCTGTAGGGAATGGTTGATGTGTAGTGCCACCAACTATGTTCAAACAAGTTAATTATTTACCAGACCATTATGCTATGTATATGGAGGTATTAACATGTAACGTAGCGCGGGGATATTTAAATTACGGATGACACCATAATCTGTGTTTAGAAGTGCTGATAAGCCATGGACTCGTGCGTTGTTACAGGTTCACGGTTGCTAATCCGTGGATTTGGTTGCTTACACACGCGCCTTGAGGGATTAAGCGAATGAGTAAAAATAGGCTTTGAAGCGAGGGTGGGATTTGTGTCAAAATAAATTATTTACCTCTCACTCTCATTAGGAATTACCATCTTGGCGCATGTTGTCTTCATATGCTCGGTTAACGAATGGAGCCGCTTCTTTACACGGGCCTGTCATAGCACTAGTTTAACGTTCCTCTTCTGCTTAAAGAAAAGCCGTGGCGACAATGTGCAAGGCATGAGGTTGCATGCCAATGTTATACACTGGTGATGGCCTATATACGATCAAGAAAATTATGCTCAGCTTTGCCGCAAGCTTAGATAGTGGTGTAAGCTAGCAGGAAAAAAAGTCTAAACGGGACAGATTCCAGGTGCTAAAAAAGGGAGCTGAAATCAGATTTTATCTCAATTGAGCCCATGATAGGTGTGTAAATGCTTGCTCTTTTGGCGGTTGCCACAGCTTCACTTCGACCAACAGCTGGGTCCATTGTTTCCAAAAGTTTTAGTTATTGCGAAATTAATTCTGACAGACAAATCTGGATAAGGGCACGTTTCGCTTAAATTGTTGGGAAAATTTGACGTTTCGCAGGGGTGGCGAAATGATCAATGATATTTCGTTGAAAAATTACTTGTCCAAATAAAGATAATAGAATAATGCCAAACAAACATCAACAAATTGCCAAACAATTTTTGCGAAATGATTAAAAATCCTTTCAAACAAATGCGAAAGTTATAAACGTCAATTGGTAATCGCGTTATGATTGACAAATCTAACGAATAAAAAACCAAATGTAAATTGCCAATTCAGCATTGCAAAATAAAGGAAATATTTAACGACTAACAAAGAAAAGCCGAATGAATTTTGCGAAATAAGGGTAACCCATCTGGATAACCAGCAAAGCCAAAGGGGCTCTAGCACGGCGAAACCGATAGCCTATAACTTCTGGAAGTACACCTGACATGCGAAATATTCCGGCAGACAATTTTAATTCATCGCGCAAGTAAAATGCACGTACAGCTGAGTGATTGCGAGATATGTTCGGCTGGGGACCTATTTGTACCGACTGCGCCCATGATTAAGTGACTGCAGGTATATATCTTCAAAAACTGCAAGAGAGACGATTTCATATCTGTATGTTGAAGCTCACTGGGTTGCGTAAGACTGGCATCACCTGTCATATAAACTCCTGCGCGCAAAAAAATTGAAAATGTTTCTGCGCCGCCTTTAAGCCAACAGCAGCTTGTCAGTTGTGAGTCTTTGTCTCAGATTTCTCTGACCGGCGAAGGTTATTACGGTAGATGCCTTGAAATGTATTTTCCTATCCATAGTTGCAGTGGCCAGTTTTACAATTTAGAGCTTAGGACCAGAGACGCAAGAAACTACTCCGGCAGTAGAATGACAATTGTCAACTGTTGCATACTGTACAGCAATCTGCGTTACAGTCAGACCTTTGTAGATAGGTGAGGTTTTTTATTATGTGGGTCTGTCTAAGGAAATAAGTCTCTTTTCTGATATTCCTGAGCTCGTTATATTGTGCAAGGTGAATGACTTCTTACCTAACTCGCTATGCTTCGAAATTAAGATCATTACAGTCATTCAAGTCGAATATGGGTTCTTAAAAATTACAGAAAGTAACACCAAACGTTACAAGTTACAAGATTGATAGAAATTAGGGCCCGAAGGTTTGAGCCCAATTTAAAAGCCACTAGAAAAAGTCCAAGTTTGCAGGCGTCAATCTGGAATCGAAGTTGCAAAAATATCTTCATCCATGCAGTCGGTTGTGGCAAGCTTGACTTAGAACCTTAAGCTGTATCTGGAAAGACTTTTATTAAGTTTTACACTGCTTCAGTACTTAGGCAAATGCATTGCAGCTTAAATAGACACGATTTACTTAAGTTGGCGCTAGAGTCCGGGGTGGACCTGGGTTTCAACTAACAAGCATCTCCAGCCAGCACGATCTTTAGCCAGCTGTCTCCAGTTTCACAGGCTTCCACTTGCGTGCGCCACCTGAGGCACAGTCTTCCCATACTGCCCCGTCCCTCGTTCCATTCGTTCAACATGAGTCAGCCACCTCAGTCGTTGGACCTTTACTTTTCTGGCTAAGTCGATATCGCTGTACAGCCCCTACAGTTCATCATTGTATCTCCTCCTCCATTTACCGTCTATGCAGAGACATGACCAAAGATCACTTGAAGAATTTTCCTCTCGAAACAACCAAGTGTAACCTCTTCTGCTTTTGAAAGGGTCCATGCCTCTGCGCCATAGAGCATGACTGGGAGGATAAAGGTCTTATAGAGGGTCACTTTTGTTATTTGAGAGAGTGCTTTGCTAATCAATTGCCTTCTTAGCCAAAACAAACAGCGATTGGCAAGAGTTATTCTCCATTTAATCTCAGCGGTTTTGTCATAGCGGACAACATCCATAACCACCTCAAAGTTATATCTGTCTATGGTGAGATGGTCCGGTCCGAGATGTCGGTGTTGGGTGTCCTGTGTAGTTGACAGCTTATACTTTGTCTTACCGCCAAACCCATCTTCGCCGCCTCAGTCTCAATACTCACAAAAGCACCATTTACATCACGCTGCGTTCTGTAAATTATGTCAAAGTCGACGGCGTTCGCGAGTATTTGGACGGTATTTTTAAGATCGTGCCTCTGGTGTTGGCAGTTGAGTTTAGCACTATTCTTTCAATTACGATGTTGAAGACGTCACATGACAGCGCATCGCCTTGTCTAAATCCTATTTTGACATCGAAGGTCTCGGTGAGTTCTTTGCCGACCTTGATGGAGCAGCGTGCATTCCCCATTGTCATCCTGCACAAACGGACGAGTTTGGCAGGTATGCCAAAACTAGACATTCCTCTGTATAGCTTGTCCCTATAAATGCTGTCATATGCGGCCTTAAAATAGATTAAGAAGATGGTGGGCATCGATTTGGCCTTCCTGGGTTTTATCCAAGATCTGCCGCAGTGTAAATATTTGGTCTGTGGTGGATTTTCCTGGCCTGAAGCTGCACAGACCACAGACCAATCACGTTGCTTACGAATAGCTTCAAGCGTTCAATCAAGACGGTCGATAAGATCTTAAAGGTAATGTTAAGAAGACTGATACCTTTGTAATTGCCGCAGCTCAGATGGTCTCCTTTTTTGAGGATCGGGCAAACAATCCTGAGGTTCCATTCATTGGGCATACTTTCCTCCAACCATATTTTACAGATGAGTTGGTTCATGCTCCTAACCAAGTCATCGCCTGCCGCTTTGAACAGTCCGGCGGCTAGGCCATCTGCTCCAGCGGCTTTGTTAGACTTAAGCTTGGATTTAGCTATCTTCACTTCGTCTAGGTCAGATGGACGGAATTGTTGATCTTCATCGTCCAGGTTGAATGGTTCATTCTGCCTGACGGCGGGATTTAGTTCGCCATCGCCGTTAAACAGCCTGTAGAAGTAGTTCTTCCACATCCTCAGAGTCGACTGCGATTCTACTACGATGTTCCCTTATTCATCTTTGCAGGCTTCGGTTCGGGCTGGGAGGTTCTCTTCACCCTTTGGTAAGACTTCCGAACCTCATTCCTACAGTAACATTTCTCTACTGCCTCGATCGCGCGCTTCTCATGCTCTTTCTTTTAGAATCCCAAGGTCAGCCAAACAAAAAAACAAGAATAAAAAATGTTCAATACACAGAATCGTATAAGCTTCATCAGAGGATGATATCATGACGATGCATCAGATTTTCCTGACGACCAGACTTAGCCAAACACAAACTTCTCTAGCTCATCCCTTTCTTTAGCCATTTTTTGTTCAAACCCGCCCCATATGGTGGACATTTTGTGGGTGGAATTTCGAATCTAATTTATTTACGCAACCCATTTCGAAACAAGTGCTCGCAAATTCGAATCAATTCCAACTTGAATGCCCAATTAAAAGGATCCAATTCCTAATGCTATACAAAAATCCTAACTGCACTCTACCCTGGAAACAATTTATATCCCTGGCATTCGCCATTCAAACGACACATTGCATAATTTTCCAATCAACATTATCCGTAGATAAAAGTCCAACTGCAATGCCACCATAGTGCCACATCACTCCCGCAGCGCCAGGTTCATTGGATTTCAAATTCCCGTGCACTGATTGACGCTGGCCGACCAGCCTGCCGGCAAAACCAGAAAAATCCTCATCAACTGCATACAATGTCCGCCTACACATATAGCATAGCCGTGCCGGTGACGCCTACTGCTTGCCGCCTGCCGCCCACCCATCAACCGTAATGAATGGTGATGCATGCAAAGCCATTTTAGTATTCAATGGATGACCCATAAAATCCGCGTAATTCATTCGAGCACGGATTCGTCGGGATTGTTGTCGCTCTGGTTCTACTTCTGCTATACCGCTCTCAGGTCCATGCATATCTGAAATCTCTAAATCTCTCTGCTGGGGCAATAATTTTACACTCGCATTTCCATCCCAGGATTTTCTGTTTCTATTTCTTTTCAAACGTGTATCTCTGTTCTCTTTCCACAGATAATTGGACGCAATCAAATGGTCACACATTCGCATCACCGACCCAACAGCGAGGCTTCCAGATATTTGACTGAAACGGAAAAATAGAGAGGGAAAAAACCTCCAAAAAGGGTTCACTGTCAAAGTAGCTGCAGGCTGTACCTTGCTTGTGCAACAAAAAATCAGGAAAAAAATAAAATAGACAACAATTGCCCCAACATAAGGACGCTGCGTAGGCGGATTGGTTGATGTACTGAAACATCGTTTCGATTAGGAGACTCCAGCTGCAGCTGGAACGACTGACAGCGGCGGATGTTTTCAATCCTTTCAGAATCCATTCGATTCAAATCGGTTCAAAGCTTGTCACCGACTCTTTCGTTGAGATACAATTACCACACACAGACATTGCAAACATGACACATGGGGGTTGCGAGAATCCTGCATAAAGTGCCGACTGCTCTCCCCAAAGAGTACTAAGGACGTTCGTTCGGGGTGTTCTTTTTTTTTTGTTGTCTGTCGTCTTCCTTGGGAAACGCGAAACGCAAAAACGAAGGGGATTTCAAATCGAAACACATTACACAGATCCCGACAACAGAGATAGTAACGGCGGAGCAAAACACGAGAAAAAATTGAAACGATAAGCAAACACCAGGAACAAGGTTGCACTGAGGGTGCTTTAAATTAAAGTGCGCTGAGCTGAAAAATTGCTTTTACTGCTGCATCGCGAACCAATTCCGTTTGTTTGCTTCGGCAGTCATCGAGATAGAGAGAAAGAGAGAGGCGCGCGAGTGAATATTAAGTAAACGCCACCGAATCATACAAGGTGGTAGCGGAACAAAGTAAAGGCGGACATTTCATTGAGCGTCTCGCCTGTCCCACCCGCAAAATAAGCGCACCGACCGCACCCGAAGCGGGCCCTGGGGGGCTACGCTTGGTCGGGTTATTGCCGTGCTCGGTTTGGGCACCAAAAGCACCAAAGCTGACAACTCTGAATCCCGCTCGAGGCACTGCGGCGCCGTATGTGATTGGTGCACGTCCGAGTCCCTTAATTGGAGCAGCCACCCTGCAAGTAAGCGGTGTCACAGCCTTACCTGCAGGTGGCATACTTCAAACATCCACCAGTAGTCTAGGTACTGGGTCGTCCTTCACCGCAGCTACACAACCGACACCAGTGACAGCCTGTCAGCAGTGCAAGTACAAGCAACAGCAGCAGCAACAGCAACTGCAACAGCAGCAACTTCAAAATCTGTATCCGCCGGTCGCAGTTAGTCTGCCAAACACTTGTGGCGTCGCACCATCTAGTTGTGGTCTGTCCTTAAGGTGCGCCACATCGGCGACGAATAGCGCCAATTCAACGCATCAATCATTCGTTAACTGTGCATCATTTGCACAGTCCTCATCAGCAGCATCGGCAACATCATCATCAGTGTCAGCAGGAATATCAGCAGCAGGTGTACCAATTGCAGCACCATTAACCAACAATAATCCATCATCGATGTTATTGGTACCGTTCGCCGTTCCGGGTTTCATCCCCATGCAAACGGCTGCGGCGGCACCAGCATCTGATGGCATTATTTCAGCAGCAGCAGTCAACGCGAGTCCTAAGGTAAGTGGCTTCAGCGCACAATAGTTCGATTTATTATTGAATTCACAGGGACGATCGCAGGATGTATGCATAGTACAATTTACGGCCGGAATATGCTCTCTTAATAGAGGGTGGGGGGAGAACTTGAGAAGTAGCGCCCTCAGTGGTTACTTGAGAATTATGGTTTCGTGATTGAATTGATTAATTGCGGATATTCGGGCGGGCTTGATTTACTGCGCTTATTGTCAAGTGCTCCGTAGATAGTTATATATACAACCGGAAGGCAGTATAGGTCTTATATTTTGTAAGACAAACACTTAAAGGAGTCGACGATTTTCAGCAGGTGCAGGATGGTTATTGCGATTTGAGAATGGACATTCCCATTCCAAATTCATAAAATTTTTAGCGGCTTAGGTGTGAAAATGTAACATAATATTAGCTAGGATTAGAATTAGGATGATCCAAGCTACCTTAGTAACGGACATAAATATTTCGCGGGAGCGAAATTCCCAAAACCTTCTACTCTGTCGTAGAGCCAATGTTTCATATTTCAGTTCTCTTATTTAGGAAATTGGTTTTGGGGTGAGAACTGAAACCTATCGAAAGGTACTCTTGGCTTTAAAATTAAGATCTCAAAATATACGTTAAGGACTATTCACATGAGAGCGAACTGCGAATAGGCAAATTGCGAACAAATCAATTTAACTGTATTTATGAATTGGAAATTGATATATTTTCTATAAGAAAACCATTATATTTAATAAATCTAACATGTAACATCTAGTCTAAAAAAAAAAACATGACTCTCAATTGATTTAAATAGCTAAATTAACAATTTAAAGCAATTTTCCCGCGAATTGAAAATTCTTGCCGCGAACTGTCACACTTTATTCACAATCCACACAAAATATCGCGATCCACAAACACACGAATGAAAAATTCGTTCGAACTTAACATTAAAAAATGAAACTGATACTCGGGTATCTGCGACCAAAAAAAGATTTCATGTGAATGAAGTGTCAGAAACTACGAATATTCGCGTGTTAGCAGTTCGCAATTTGCTCTCATGTAAATAGTCCTTTATTGTCTCGTATAATTTAAAAAAAAAAAATTTAGTTTCATAGGCCTGGAAAATATTTCAAATTTTTATGCTAACAGAGGAAAAAATGGTAAAAATGATTTGTCCTTCTCGGTGTCGACCGTCCACTTCAATATTTAATGGGTTGTTTGCTTAATTATTTTAAAGCACTTGATTTAAAATTGAGTTGGTTCCCTCTGCCATATATAATTGTTTACTATAATATATAGTAAATTAACCGTCGCTAAAGGTGTCTTCAATCAAGTCTCTTTATTGCCACCCATAAGCTTTGTTATTTTAAACGCGATTTTATTATGGTATCCATTTATATATTGCTTTAGGAATTTTATTTTTACTAAAAATTTCCTTTTTCGAGTTTCAATTTAGAACTGAAAGCATTACAGTTCGACCATTGGTAGAAATTCGTATACTCAACATATTGGAAAACAAATTACAGACAGAATTTCGTCTCTGAAAAATATTTCCAGCAAAAAAAATCAAGCGATAATATCGTGTTTAAGGCAGTAAGAGTGGTCTTAAATATTTCCCTTCACCTATATTTATTATAAAAACTATAAAAAATGTCTCCCTTAAACTACAGCAGTTGGCACCACTGTACACTACACTGGTTGTCACTCTACAGAAATACAGCAGTTGGTAAAATAATGATTAGTGATCTGATAATATAATAAAAAATGATAAAATAATGAAACTACCGGCTTATAAAAATGCATTTAATGTTTCTTTATTAAACAAAAATGCTAAAACTGTTAATATTTAAATAAAATAAAAAGAAAATCCATTAATTAAGTGTTAGAGAGTCCAATCATAATAAATATATTCATACGTGTGTATACTAAGCTTCCGTACATTTTCGTAGTACCTATTTATTGTGCCTAATTTTAATTCAGGGGCATTTAGCTGCTAGGTGTTGAAGACGGTTGGTTTCAATGATGTTACTATGAAAACGAACATTTTTCGACATACAGTTTTTGCAATAAAACTTCATCCAAAAGTTTAAGGAAAGTAAGGTGTAATTGACGTCGTTAAATAATAGATTATATGAACATAATCGCCCAGGAGGTAGTAGGCAACATAAAACCTCCGGTTCCAGAGCGTAATAATGTAAGAGAAAGAGAGACAACAGAAAAGCCCTCGACCTCTGTTGCCAAAAGAAACGCTACTGAAAAGTTACCATCAGTAAAGCCATCGAATAGTGGCCCTCGGCCAGCCAGAGTAGTGCAGACCTACGCTCAGGCCGCGGCATACGACGGAGCAAAAAACGTTGAAACTTCGCCGGACCCTGTTTCTCATGTATTCTCAGTTGTTCTCCAGAAACTTGAAGAACAAAGCAAAATAAATAAAATTATTCTCGATCGCTTGGTCAAGCTCGAGAATAATTCACGGAAAACGCGTACATCAAATAAAATATGAATGAAAAACCAATGTTAAAAATATGCACTTGGAATGCAAACGGACTTTTGCAAAAACTTGACGAATTGGAAATATTCATACGCGAGAAAGATCTTGACATTTGCTTGATTTCTGAAACTCACGTGAAAAAGGGATCGAGCTTAAAAATAAAAGGCTATAATGACTTCCACGCTTGTCACCCTTCGGGAAACGCGAGAGGTGGATCGTCATTGTTTATTAAAGACTGCATTGAACAATACGAAGACCTGAAGATAGAGCTTGAAACTATGCAACTGTGCACGATTCGAGTGAAAAATAGTCAACGTACTCTTAGAATTCCGTCTATCTACTGTCCACCGCGTTCTGCACTTGAAAAAACTGATTATACTAACTTGCTTAAATCGCTCAAACCAAACTTCATTATTGGCGGCGATTTTAATGCAAAACACACGTTCTGGGGTTCTAGATATATCTCGCGAAAAGGAAGAATGCTATATGGGGCAGGTATGGAGTATAGTTGTGATTTCCACTCGACGGGCAAACCGACCTACTGGCCAACTGATACTTCGAAAACACCTGACCTGATCGATTTTTTCGTCGTGAAAGGAATATCTACCAACCATATTAAAGTTGAAGAGAGCTTTGATCTGTCATCTGATCATTCACCGGTTATTTTAACATTGAGCGTAAAACTGGTAAATTACCTTGAGCCAGCGAGATTAACTGGTAGAACAACTAACTGGGAAGGCTTTAGGAACGAAATTGAAGAGAATGTTGAACTTAGCGTTCCACTTACGACACCCTATGAACTTGAGGTTGAAGTAGATCGCTTCGTTGAGATCGTACAGCTCGCTTCCTGGAATAATACGCCTAATCCAAGGAAAACGCCGGCCAAATACGGTCTACGATATCCTCCCGAAATAAAAGAATTGGTCAACGAAAAAAGGAAGGCGCGTAAAAAATGGCAACAGAGTCGCGCCCCACAACATAAAACACATCTGAATTATTTGTGCAATTTATTGAAGACAGCTATCAAGGACTTTAAAAATCGTGCGATAGGTTCTTACCTTGAAAGTTTAACGGCGAAAAAAGATTCCAATTATTCACTTTGGAAAGCTGTAAAAGGCACCAAAAGGCCCAAAATCCCCGCGCCGCCAATTAAAATAAATCAAAATGAATGGGCAAGGGAAGATAAGGAAAAAGCGGACGTTTTTGCCGGCCATTTAGAAGAAACCTTTAAACCGTACAACGGTCGGGCGGTTCACGACAGTGCTATTGGGACGGAATTACTATCCGACGATTTAACACTCACAAGTGCAACGCTAAGAGAACTAAAACGTGAAATTGAATCCCTAAAACCTAAGAAAGCTCCTGGTTATGATTTGATCACGGGAGAAGTTCTCAAAGTTCTACCAAGAAAAGCATTAATTAAGCTTCTTCATATTATAAATGCCGCGCTCAGACTAAAACACGTACCGAGTCAATGGAAAGTTGCGGAGGTCATAATGGTTTTAAAACCAGGAAAACCGCCAAATGAAGTAAAGTCGTATAGACCAATTTCCCTTCTTCCAGTCGTATCCAAAGTTTTCGAGAGAATTTTACTAACGCGCCTACAACCGGCTATAGAATATAATAATCTTATCCCTGACCACCAGTTTGGGTTCAGAACCAAGCATTCCACAATTGACCAAGTGCATAGAATTACTGACGTAATTGAGAAAGCATTTGAAGAAAAAAAGATATGCTCAAGCGTATTCCTTGACGTCTCACAAGCCTTTGATAAGGTGTGGCATGACGGCTTGAAATTTTAATTACGACAAGTTCTTCTCGTACGCCTATATGATATTCTGGAGTCATATCTCGGGAATAGACTCTTCCGTGTTAGACATGGAAACGAATACTCTGAGCTTAAGGAAATTTCGGCCGGCGTGCCGCAAGGAAGTGTCCTTGGGCCCCTTCTCTATTTGTTATATACTCGCGATATACCAAGAGAAGATGGCACTACTCTCGCTACGTCCGCCGACGACACCGCTATCCTAGCAGTAGGTAATACAATTGAAGAAACGACTGCAAAACTGCAAATCGCACTGAATAAGGTAAATGAATGGACGAGGGACTGGCGGATCACCCTCAACGAAACTAAATCTGTTCACGTGAATTTCACGTATAAGAAAACAAATGACTTGCCAATTTTTTTAAACTTGGCTCGAATACCCTTTGCAAACGAGGCCAAATACCTGGGAATGACACTCGACGCAAAGCTGAAATGGAATTCGCACGTGAAAATGAAACGTAAAGAACTCGATATCAAATATAGAGAAATGTACTGGTTACTCGGAAAACATTCCCAGCTCAGTACCGAAAACAAACTGCTTCTATACAAGCAAGTGCTAAAGCCGGTGTGGACCTACGGTATACAACTCTGGGGTTGTACCAAGAAAACAAATGTCAACATTCTACAAACTTTTCAAAATAAAGTGCTTAGAGAAATTGTACAAGCACCATGGTATATTAGAAACGACGATATCCACAGAGATCTCGGAATTCCAATAATTGAAGCTGAAACAAAAAGCTTCGCGAGAAAGCATAGAAACCGACTAATCGGACATGTCAACAATTCAGTCCGACAAATTTTGGACGAGAACAATTTATTGCGCCGGCTACAAAGAACGAAACCGTTCGACTTGGCAAGATAAGATTAACCGCGTCTAAATTGCGGAACATGCAGGATCTTTCATTGGAAAGTAGCCTGTCAAAAGTTGTTATTTCGTTATAGAAAAATTGCTTGATAAGTTATATCTTAGTTGCAGTATCTAACAATCTTTCGAAGGGTGGTGTTTTTAGTCAGTAAAAATCTGACACTACTATGAGCACGCGCTTGCTATTCTCATAGTGTCTTTGGAAGATTTTCACCTACCCTCGGTAAAAAAAAAAAAAAAAAAAAAAAAAAAATAATATGAACATAATCCACTTATTAATTTAGTGTTTCTATTTAAAAACTAAATGAAAGTTTTAGAACGAATTTTTTGCAATTTTAAAATTTGAATTAAATTTTTTTAGCCGATCATCATCGTTTTTATTTTCTGTATATGCATTTTCAAAATCTTGGAATAAATAACCGTCGTATACAATAGTTGTTGGTACCGTCCCATAGTAATTAGATATTTGGCACTCCCTGTCCATAATTGAATCATGAATATTGAATTGAAAGCTTTTATTTAACTGTACCATTCTTTTTTTAATACACTAGCAGATAATTTTAAATTAAAAATATTTTGTATATTGCCATTTGAAATAGCTAAAGTTTTTATACATATTTTGAGAATTTCAGAAAAAAATATCAGTGGAATTTCCTTAAGTCGAACTCTCAAAATGTAAGAAAAAAAATTCGAGTTATAGAAAATTCGACTTAGAGAAATAAAAACAAAAAATTGATTTTTTTATTATAAGGATACATATTTCAAGAGAGAAAAAGTGTTTTAAGTAAAAGAAAGTTAGATAACTAAAGTTATCAGTATCAAAAGTTATATTATCCATAAAAAATTGAGTTATGGAGAAATTCGAGTTATGGAAGTTCGACTGTACTAACAAAATTGGAAGTCGCTATTAAAATTCACAAAATTTTAGAATAAAACAAAAGTCTATGAAATCTGTTTACAGCTTGATTTACAAGTATTGACTGAAGAGAGTCATTAATAATGAAAACCAGGAAAATATTACCAATTTTTGGAAGCATATTCCAAAAGAAACACAGTTTACAGGAACCCAAAATCCTCTGACTGGGAAACCTATCGGTTAGTCCTTGAATCAGAACTAAATCGTTCTTTAATTCCGCTAGGGACCATTCCGGAAGTGGAAACTGAATCAGAACAGCTCCAAAAAAATATAACCTTCGCCTGTCAACTTCTTCTTGACACGCATTTCCCAGAATGCATCCACATAGAAGCCCCATGCGTACCGATGAGGCACCAGGATCTCACTGTATCAAAATGGGATTATAGTCTATCTGGAAAATTTTTTCAGCGAAACAAGGTAAAATGGGCGATCTCTTCTTTTAGCCCCTTAAATCACCGGGAACCGATGGCATCTACCCCTGTTTACTACAACAGGGTATGGACCTACTGGTTCCTCAACTAATTAGGATCTTCAGATACAGCTTATCTCTAAGCCACGTACCATTGAGCTGAAAAACAAGCGAAATCATATCGCCCCATCAGCCTTAGCTCCTTCCTCTTAAAAACCATGGAGAAAGTCCTAGACCAATATATAAGGGATCAGTTCCTTACAGGTAACCCACTTCATGCGAGCCAGTTACCATACAAGGTTATGCAGATGATGTAGTAATCACTGTTAGGGGCAAACATGCCTCCACGATATCGGAGATCATGCAAGGAGCCCTAAACTTAACCTACAGATGGTGTCAGAACAAAGGATTGACCATAAATCCCTAAAAAAGGTCATGATACCATTCTCAAGAAAGGGAAAACTAGAATTGAAACCGATCAAGCTGAGTAACGAAGTTATTAACTTATCTTGGGAGGTAAAATATCTGGGAGTAATTCTGGACAGGATTCTCACCTGGGACTCACACCTTGATCAAGTCACCAAGAAGGCGACATAGGCAATTTATATGTGCCAGCGTCTTTACGCCAAAACCTGGGGCTTAAAACCAAAAATGATCTACTGGTCATACAACACGATCATCAAACCAATGATCACCTATGCAGCGATAACATGGTGGCCAAAAACGGAACAATTAACGGCCCAGAAAAAATTGAACAAGATATAATCGCTTAGCATGCGTTGGTATAACGGGGGCAATGAAAATTTGTCAAACTGCAGTCATAGGGCAATGCTCAGTCTTCTGCCTTTACATATTTTTGTAAAGAAGGAAGCGGGTCTCAGTGCCCTCAGGCTCCCTGATATATCAAATCTTAAAGCAGGACACCTTCGAGTATTACAAATGCTTCAAGATGATCTTGTGATCAAAGTATCAGACACCATGCTTAAAAGGCTTCGCTTCTCCAGAAAATTTAAGATAGTCATATCTGACAGGAATACCTGGGGAACCAACCAATTCGTAACACCATCAGGATCACAAATCTGGTACACCGACGGTTCAAAGATGGAAGATGAAGCCACCGGTGCTGGGGTCTATGGGTCTAGGTTCCAAAGAGCCGTAGCACTAGGAAAATCACCAGACATCTTTCATGCGGAGGTACACGCCATAGAGATATGTGCCCGGGAATGCTTACGGAGGCGTACTAAAGGTGCCCGTATCTACATCCTCTCAGACAGCCAGGCAGCTCTTAAGGCCCTAAGATCATTTTCGATCAGATCAAAGCTAGTCTGGGATTGTTTAAATCTCCTCGAAGAACTGGCAAAGGACAACACAGTCACTGTTGCTTGGATACCAGGCCATGAGGGATTTGAGGGCAACGAACGAGCAGATTGTTTGGCGAGAAGAGGCGCATCACGCCTGCTCACCGGTCCTGAACCCTACTTCGGGTTACCTTTGAGTTACACACACTCAAAATTCAGGAAATGAGAAGATGATCACCTTGCCGAATACTGGACGGAATCAAAGGGACATAGGCAGGCAAAAATATTCATAAGCCCAGCTCGTAGTAAAGCAAAAAAGTTACTCGAGCTAAGCAAAGAAGATCTAAGGATCCTAATGGGGTATCTTACTGGCCACTAAGATATCATCTCAAAAAAATTGGACTTTCCGACGATGACTCCTGTCGACTCTGCGGAGAAGAGGAGGAGACAATGAAATACTCTGCGAATGTCCTGCTGTGGCAAGTGACAGAGCGATCCATATGCAAAAGGCGATTTTAAGTCCTGCAGACATTGGAAACATGGAACCAAGAAAGGTGCTGAGGTTTATAAATAGCCTCAACAGCTCCCTGTGTTAAATATAGTGTTGGGGACTATCGAATAAAAACTATCGACTTATTCGATAGTTGTTGAAAATTCATTCATTCGATAGTAACTGAAAAATCATTCATACTGCTATCGAATGAAAATATAACAAGTGAACGAAATCTTTTGTATCTATAGTAACTACTTTTTTCACTCAATAGTGAGTTTGAATGATTTCATTCATTCATTCGGTTTTCGTTCAACTAATATTTTCCTTCGATAGTAGGTTTGAATGATTTCACTCGTTCAACTTTTCGTTCAACTATACTAGGTAGGTATAGGTATGTTTGTAAGTAAGTCTGAGTCTGAACGAATATTTCATTCGATAGTTCGAGTGAATGATTTTCGGTTTTAGAGTGTAGTTTTGTGTTTTGTATGCAATGGAAGTAGTACCTACGGCAATGTGTATTGTGGGATTATGTGTTCTGTATTTCTATAATATTTATGTGCGACTTATATTTATGAGAAATGAGTATTTTTTTTTGTCTAAATTCAGTATTGAGTTTATTGTATATTTTAGAATTTTTGCGTTGTTTTCGGGTTGCGTTTCCGCTTAACTTTTTGAACAGTGTTATATTTATTAATAAAAAAGAAGTGTTTTCTAGACGCTAAACCACTAATCGTAGATTCGTGAAATTTTTAGCGTGTATACAATTAAATATGTAGTCAAATTATGAATCATTTTTTTTTTTTAAACAACTATGTTAATCCTAAGCAATTATTACTAAGCGAACTGTAACTATGTTTGTATTTATTTTACATTTTCTTTTTTTTTTGTTTGCTTGTTTTGTACTTAGAATGTCACGTTGTACATACAATATAGCGGAATCACTAAGCTAAAAAAATATGTGTAAATACAAACATATCCTTTAAGAAAAAAATATTTTTTAAATTTCTGATTTTTCGAATCGACTACCTTAAAAAAAAAAAAAAAAAAGGTCTCAGTAAAGAACTGAATTATTGAATGAATGAATGAAATCATTCGATAGTCGAAATCATTCAATTACTAACTATCGATAGGCGAATTCATTCGATAGTGCCCAACACTAGTTAAATAATAAAGGCCAACACAATAGATCTCTTCTGGTCAATACAATACAATACAATACCAATTTTAATATATGTTTGAAGAAAGAAAATAATATTTCTCGAAAGGAATAACTGGAAGGGAGGAAATCGCTATAAAACAGAGAGGTCCCATGTCTCAATTACTGTATCAAATAAATGGGTGTCAGAGCTGCCCATGCCACATGTCAACTACTGTATGGGGTATGTTATAGTTGCGTCTAAAAAAGGAAATAGTGCATTGTACCACATCTTTCCATCTATATAACAAGAGTTGAGAAAACTCATAATGGGCAACCAGACATAGTCATATATTCGTGTACCTCTAACTTTTGCGTTTAGGGGAGGATTCATCTCGGGCCTATTTCAAAGTCAATCATAAGGCCAATGGAATTCATACCAAAACAAATGTAGTTTTGGCTCTGCGAAATAAGGCCCCAATGAAAAAAGGCCCCAAAATAAAAATGAAATAAGTCCCTAAAACTATTTTATTATAACTAATTGTTACCCTTCCGACATGGAATATGTATGGGGGCATGCTGCCCCCCTGGCACCCCCCTTCTTGGGCTTACTGTTAGATTACGGGATGGATGCGAGATTGAGTATATACAAAGTTCCTTTAATCTAAATTAGTTTATCCAATACCAACATTTTTAAATTAAAATTTAATAAAAAAGTAGTTTTCGTTATTTGTAATTTCAATATGAAATAAACCCCAAATACGGGGCAATATTTAGTTTTGTTTGGGCCTTATTTCATTGCAGAGGGGACTTATTTCATATTTTAAATTTATGTATTATTTGATTATGAAATAACACCCCAAATTTGGGGCCTTATTTCATTTTCTCTTTTTGGGCCTTATTTCCTGTAGCCTGTAGTTTCACATGGGTAATTAAAAGAGTGGTTAACTTCTGATGATACACACAATCGGGTATGGTTTCAGAAGTCGGCGGCTATTAACAGGTGAAAATCCATCTGCGAGCCGTTTTTGTTGTTTTACTTCCACTTCAAATAAGATTTTTGTCCAACATTGTGATTTCCTGAATTCACATAAAACATTGCTCCGGTTTCGGTCCATCATCGCGGTTATGGTGGTGGCTTGTCCATGCCAAATTTTTCTATCACAAAATGGCGAAGTTCTCGATAAACAAAGTTGCATATTGTGGTCTACAAAATATTTAGAATGACATTAATTATAGAAAGCTCCTTTTTGTTTCTTTTCATGTTCGAAAGTTTCGACGGTTTGATTTCCGAATTATTATTAACAACTTTTCCAAGACTGGTTACCAAGTCTTCTTCAAGTGGAGCACTCAACTAATTAAAAACAAATTGTCCTCCCTTCCAATCCTTCTTTTGCACCCCTGCACCTACCTTAAGCCAATTTCCACCTGAACGACAAGTCGTGGCAAACATGCCCCTCATCCCATTGACAAATAACGTATTCTTGTCCTGTTGTTGCCTCTTCATTGGAGCACCATTATCAACTCATCGCAACCGTAAGGGATAATTAAAACCACGTTTGCCAAATAACTAAACGATTTCGTGAAATCCGCCCCGTCACAGTTCACAGTTGCTAATCTTGTTTACGAGAAAAAAAAAATACACCCTTCCCCTGTGTGGCATTCCCTGTAAGATTCAACACTCGCTGCTCAATCCCACCGACGACGATTAAAAGTTCAATTTATTTCTGTCGTTGCATGCACGTCGCGAATACCAGCTCCAGCCATTCATTCTTTTCCAACAGCGCAATTGTATCCATGCTGAGCATTTTTATTACTTCATATCCTTAACGTTCGACAAGAACATAAAATCTGCACCATTGGCAGCGGGTACACCACCGCTAACGTCGACGAGCCACAGAGAAGAGTTTTTTTTTTTTTTTTTTAATAAATGAATATCCTCCGCCCCTCTAAAAATATATACAACTCCAGAGGGTTAGCGACGGACGAAAACCGGCGGCAGTGCCGAGAATGGATAAATGGTGATTTCCAGGATACGTGCGCTTCGAATGGGAAATCCACTTGCAGCACCACCGACACAGACTTCTTCTCACACGATGGCAGAAGCGCAATGTTTAATGGTTTATGCTAGAAGAAGCTCTTAAGTAAGTGTCACATAAATTTTAGTGATACGTTACCGTCGACCGTCCTCAGCCGACGTCGCTGCTGCCGCCGTTATAGCGTATACACAACACATACTGCGGTTTACGGTTTGAATACAAAAAACTCACTTGCACACGAGGACCCATGAACAAAAAAAATTCAAGAAGCAAAGGAAACCACTCCCGACTCCCAAGTGCGGAATAGAAGCAAAACATATTCCCATCATGTGGAGGCGAGCGACAGAGAGTTTGTGCACTGTGTATGGTGTTGGTGTATCTACCTCATACTGCTGCTGCCAGCGCAAACCCAAGAACGAAAGCCTCTTAAGCATTCACCATACATTATAAATTTTATTCTGTAACGGAATCCAGGCAAAAGCCAGGATTTTGCCACAGCTCCAAATGTCTGTCATTCCTCCCATCCGCATGGGCATGGTGTGAACCATATGCCGGTCGGTGGTAGACTGGCAAAATGGGGGTCATGGTGCTCCCTCAGAGACTTTTTACATACTCGTAGCTCGTACTCGTTGTAGTGGGAAGGCCGCTACGTTTTTCGGGACACTCAGTCTCAGAGTCACTGATTATGGTTAGTACTTTCCACCTATGCAGTCTTTTTCGACGGATTCCATACGTCATGGGACACCATTACCACCCAAAAAAAAAAAAAAAAACTACCCCCGTAACCCTTGCATAGTAGACCATTGTCACCAACATCCTTTTCTACTACCCTACCCGATTTGTCTAACTTAATTTGTAGCACAGCAAGCCAGTGGTGCAAGGGGAGAGGCACAAAAAAAAATTGGTCTTCCATTTGCCAAATGGCACATCGATGCTTGGATCCACGGGGGTGACAGCTTTGTTTTTTGGGCAAATTGCCCCGGCTTGAGATATATTAGCAGGCACTTTCTGTATTTTATACTTGGTCGTGTTTCCCTCCGTTACGGACAGAGGACAACGACAGGAGATCCAAAAGCCCACAATTGCCGCGCGATGGCAAAGTAATCGTGACATCAGGTTCTGGTGACAACAAATTCTGTGGTAATTTGATGATGATGTTGTCCTTTTGCCGATGGGGTGCAGCCACACTCTGTTTTGAGGACGACATTGAGTGTCAGTTCGTTTTTTTTTTCACATTTCTCAAAAAAAAAGCAGGAAGGGTCTTGTGTGTAGGTGGCACTGGCTATGAAAGGGTTTAATTAAGGTGAAGTCGACAAACAAACAAAAAAAAAGGAGGAAAAATTGATTTATTGAGAGCTTTGGTTGTGAAAAGGGTGTTGAGTCCCCCATAAATTCGATATTCATGTTGGGGGTGTTAAAATTTCATTAAAATCATGAAATATGTTCGTCCAGTGATAGGTGGTGGCTGATGGTGCGGCTTTTAAAATCACTGCTTGGTCAATTCGACCTGACCGGAGCGGAAGACTTTTATTCGAAGGTTTCTCCTCAAAAATCAGGGAAACATATGCTTAAGCAAAGAGCGAAGGGGACAGAGAATGTGAATGATGGTTGGAATGTGAGCTGGTGGTGGTGACTGGTTCGTGTGCGCCAGACTTTAAGACAGTTTTTTTTGAAGTGATAACTTCTTTAGGCGCGTTGGGCACTATTTGGATGGGGATGGGATGACATGTATAACAGCGACACCGACACCGATTGTTGTAAACTTTTATACTATTGCTTACTTTTGGGGTAGGTAAATTATAGCTTAATCTACGATGATTTTTGAAGGGATTACTTCTGTAGGCGCGTTGGGCACTTTTGGATGGGCAAAAACCAATAAACTCGCGACATATAACAGCGACACTCGACATTTTTATAACACTAAATCTCAGAAAGGTTCTTGTCCAGGTAACGCCTAGTTGTCAGTGTTGCCGGAGGTTCTTTTTTTAAAAGTGTAACAAGTTTTTTTCAAAAAGTGTAACAAATGGAAAAAAATTTAACAAACTGGAAAAAAAATTGAAATAATAAAATCATCGTTTTTCAACTGAAAAAAATCTTTATTAGGAACTCGTCATCACATTTAAAAAAATAGCTCTTTATTGACCTAACTGTCCATTTTGTGTTTAACAAATAAAAAAAAGAAGCGAAAAAAGAAACAATATTATTGACCATCGAAGTAGATTTTAATTTCTATTTCACGAACTTTATTTACCACGAGATGTAACACATTATCAACGGCGACGCGGCGGGACAGAAAAATTGTTGTCTTTTCTCGTTCCATCCCATTCCCATTCCCACTCGCAGTTTGAAGTTTTTCACAACTTTTCCTCTGTGTAAACAGACAAATACATTGACAGAAATTGGTAGAAGTTTGTTCGAAATGTTTGCATAACTTTATGGGTAAATGATTCTCTACAACGAAAGGAGCGACATCTAGATATCGAAAAAATATGTAAATGAGCTGTTCCATCGGAAACAGGTTAAGGTTAAGCAAAAGATTTCAATTTTGTATATAAAATAATACGCATTATGCATTACCGCAATAAATGAAAATTATAATTGTAATATCATTTTTTTAGTAGTAGTTTATAACAATGAATAAAAAAACACTTTATTTAAAAGTACTTCCTACACAATAATATATTTTCTGACGATTCGAAAAATACACACGAAATTGTTCAAGTTATCACTTCTGTCGGCACTCCCGGAGTGCCTTTGTATTTTTTTTTGCATACAGTACGGACGATAGAAAATATGAACAGCCGCCTGATGGGGGCCCAGAACCAGAAGCCCGTAGGTATAGCTAACAATGCGATAAAATTTCTTTTTGGCGCTAATGGAGTTGAAAGTTTCTTTTGGCCATAGCAGAGGGGATCCAAACTAGAGAGCCAACTGAGAGCAGAAACGGTACATTTGCCCACAAGCTTCCTATGACCTTGTCCTGCACAGGAATATTCTTAGTATTCGTGTATGTACAAATCAAAGGAGCGCCATTGCTGCCGCACGCACACTTACATAGTATATTCCTGTGCAGGGACTTTATGTCAATCGGGCGGCCATTATTGGTGGAATTTTAAGTGGGGGCGACTGTGTTCGTCATTTTTGGTGCCGATTAGTTACACGGCGTTCACATCGCAGTTCAATTTAAACATTTTTAAAGTTTATGGAATTGTTGGAAAATCGAATTTCGGAAATAATATACCTAATATAATTTCATCACAATGTCAAATTCCTTTTAATAATCATTTGTCAATATCAGAAATCCATCTCATGTTATTAATCAGAGAAAAATGAACTAACACGGTTTTTTGCACTTTTGCCTTTTTTTTTGTTGGTTTTAATCTCCTAACATCAATATTTAAATAGTTACAATGAAGGGAAAAAAATTTGTATGCCGTGGGAAAAACATATTTCAGTTTCAGAATATTTTTCAATCTGTAATTGATGCGTAAAATGCATACTTACACAATATAAATCTGTGCAAGCATGAATTTGTTAAATTCAAAAAATTAATTAAATATGTTTGTTCCGTTTATAGGTACTATGGCTCTCAAATTTAGCTTTAACATTTTTTCAGAGTCTGGATAAATTTGCGAATCTTCATTTCTGAGCGAAATTCACACCTACTAACACTAACACCAAACATTTGTCATTATTTTGTCAAACTGAAAGTGTGTTATATTCCTTTTTACAGACGAAAAGTCTGTAAAAATAGAGAACAATTTATATTTGGTCAGTGAAAAGGGTAGATATTAACATAAATTTAATAGATTTTTGTGAACAAAAACTACAATTTAAGAACAGCTGACTTTTAAAACACGCACCACCATAAATGCAAAGAAAGAAAAATCTCGTTTTATGTTCCATTGGGCACAAAAAATCTGAACTCTGAGAGCAAATTCTGAAAATTCCAATGGAAAATGACATTGGTAATTCAAAATAAACTCTATTTTCAAAAAAAAAAAAAAAAAAAAATTTGCAATAATCTATATAGGTACCTATATACAAAAAACGAAATAGAACATGAGAATACCTACAATAAACAAAATTATTTGGATTCTCACGATTGAATACGCCAAATCCGAAATCGGAAATTATGTCGCAAAGTCCAATTAAATACCACATTATTAGGCGGGTTTTTTTGAGCTTCGATCTCAGCAAACCAAAGTAAGTAGGATTTTCAGCAAGCAATTCCAACAACTACTATGAGTCCTCAAAGTGTCAAATAGATCGTAGTGGTTGTAATTAAGAGCTGAAAATCCTACTTCACTTTGCTTTGCTGAGATCGAAGCTAAAAAAAACAGGCCTATTGTATTTTTGTTAGGAGTTTGAGGACAAAGCTTCTTGTATTTTTACGATATTAATACGTCTTTTTTTTTAAATATGAAAAGCATTTGTTCTTATGGAACATCATTCAACACTGTTCAGTGTTATTCAACTACAGAATTTCCAAACGCACTTTGATTGTGTACAAATATGGTGTTAAATAAATGAATTTGAAAACAACCAAAAAGCCCTCCACCAGTTGTCAAACTCAAACGCACTTGTATTGGTAAATCTGAGAAAATATCTAGATTCGGAAAAGTGCTCTGAAATCTGAAAAAGATTGCTTTTTTTTGTACCAAACGAACATAAAAACTGCTCTGGGAGCAAAAAAAAAGTGTTCTGAGAGCGCCCAATCGAATACCACAGAAAGTTTACTTTTGCCCTAGTGGAACCCCAGGCTTAACTTGCATGTTTCGCTTTCTTCTGTAGTTTGGCTTCGTTGATATTTGTGGTTGACTTGCTCGCCTTGTTCGTCGGCCAATATTTGTGCGCATTCGTCTTGACATTTTTTAAAAATTACTGAAATTTGCTTTTCAAAAACCATTTTGTCCGCGTTTAAACTTTCTACATTTTTACCTTATCAACTGTATAAAAGAAATGAAACTGTTGGAGCAATGCACAAAATCAAAAACAAACCATCACTGTTGACCAACGTATAATACATTAAATTTATCTCGATTTTATCAATCTACTTTTTGAAAAAAAAAAAGTCCGCACATAGTAGGTACGTAGTTTTCTAATTAATTTTTGATAGAGAAAAGTCAAAATAAATACCTAGTGCAGAAAATCAAAAAAATCTAAAATGGAAAGTAGCCTATCGCAATACTCTATCCCGTAGCTTTCGATTAGTAAAAGAATTTTTGAAATCGGTTCCATAGTTCCGGAGATTACCTCCAACAAACAAACATTACCTCTTTATATAATAGTGTGCTGTGATGTGATGTGATGTGATGTGAGGATGTGATGTGATGTGATGTGATTATGATGTGATGAAGCAACTAGAATTAATTTGGACTCGATTTTCCTTCAGCTTTGTCACATTCTTTCTTTTTCGGTTTCGAAAGTAAAGCTAAATAAAGCACACACAGCGATACATTTTTGATGCCCATGTTAAATAAAATAAAATAAATAGTTGGCGCAACAGGTCCGGAGGGACCCTAGGCCTAGCCTCTCACAACCATTCGTTTTGTGTGCGTTTTCATTTTTGGAAAGAATGGAAGGGATCTACAATTTTATGCCGACTCCAAACGGCTAATTGAGAAGCTCTTTCAAGACAGTTCTACTCTCGGATGTTTGTCAGACGTTTGCGAGAAGTGGCGCAGTGAAAAAAACCCAAAGTTGGAATTTGGGTTTTTGCGGGATTCGAACCTCGAACCTTCGCTTAGTAGTCCAACACACTAACCACTAAGCCACTGCGCCTACCGATGCCCATGTTATTTCATTATAAAGTTTGACTTTGCCATTAAATATGAGAAGTAATATCATTCAAATGGCCGCCTCGGGTGGATTCGCAGCATGCGATTCTTTTGAGGTAATTTTTAACCACTTTTCGCACATTTCGGGCGGTATCTCGGCCCTAACTTGAGTAATGTTGGTTTTTAATGCGTCTAGAGTTCGGGGATTATTCGTGTAAGCACGGTCTTTTACGTAGCCTTACAGAAAAAAAAAATAATATAACGGTGTCAAATCGCATGATCTTCGTGGCCATTTGGCGGAGCCAAAACGTGAAATGAAATTACGCGACCAGGAAGCTTCTCACGCAATAAAGTCATAATTGTTCGTGTTGTGTGACTTGTTGGAACCACATATCGTCCAAGTCGTCGGTTGATTATGACGACCACAATCACCGCGTAATGCTCGAATAGGGACTACGTTTGAATCACCAATTTTGTAGTTAGCTTTAATAATTTTAACGCGCTGTTCGTTTGTTAGGCAAAGCGTTATCGTAAATCACTGCTTGTGGCGTTCTTTCGGGCCACCAAGCTTTTGCCAAACACTTAAATGTTTTAGGCTTGAGCGTCTCCACCATCTGTCCTCCCTGTGGAGAGGATGATGATACAGCGGAGCACTTCCTCTGTAGCTGTCCTGCCTTTGCTCGCATCAGGTGGCGGATCTTTGGGGCTGACGTGGTGAGTGCCGAACGTCTAAGCTCTTCATCACTGAAGCTCATTCTCATCCATCGGATAGTAACAACCTCCGATAGAAAAAAAATATCGTAAATGGCAAATATTCAACTAATATTATGACACTTCAAATGACGGCTGAGTTTGACAGTGCTACCAACTTAAAACCGCGAAATGAATGACCCATTACAACCGACATGCAGCTAGATTGCAATTAAAAAAGCAACGATATGAAAAACTGCACCAACAACACAGCACGACCTCTGACATTTCGTTGAAAACAATACGTATCCGCAACTTTTGCTGTCCATCACCTAATCCCTCCCAGTGAAGAAACACCAAGGTTAATAGGATACACCACACACAACTGAAAGAAGACAGCATGACGAAAGCGCAGACAAAAAAACATAAAAAAAAAAAAAACGTTTTACACGACGAACTTTGCTAATAAGCAATTTAAATTTCTAAAGATCGCGCTCAAGCCAACTTCCTCTCCAAGTCTTTCGCTTTTATGGGCGAGGTATCTTTAAAATGATTTCTTGCATTGCTCCGAAAGATGAAAAATGTCTGTTAAATGAAACCACTGCGAGCGGAATAGTACAAGCCAAAAGGCATCGAATTTGTCATTCGCAGTGAAGTTTAACATTTCTTCCACAAAGGATCAAGATCTGGCCGTACCCATGAACCTTTCTTTAAAGCTGTTTAAGCTAATTAATTTTTGGCACTTTTGCGACACGCATGTTTGTACTTCTTTAAGATTAATCTGTTTGGAGCAACCCTTCAGTGTTGGTCTTGTCGGCGATGTCCTGTTGTTTTAACAGAGAAAACTCTTAAGCCAAATACAATTTACTGGCAGTGTCCCTGATGTTCCATTTCTCATGAGTGTGCGTGCGTGGGTGTTTTGGCCCCCGTTGTTGTGCCTTGTTTCTTGACTTGACTTCATGTTGACTATCATCGTCTGGAGGTGTATAGCTTACGAAATATTATGGTGTTTTGGAACTCGCATATATGTGGACTTTGGTGGGAGTGGTATACTTCATGCTTTATTGTGTCATAAATTTGAGTCACTTAAGAGGTTTTAAGGGCTTTCTTTGGAAGGAAATCATATTTCACTTTATGGGGGCAAAATGGCTAATTGTCCTGCAGGGAATATATGCAAATAAGTGGTCGTGATTAATATACCTAGTATAAAGAGCGTATGTTTAGTAATTTTGGTGTAGGTTGAGGTTAAGTTGAGGATTTTTATCACCTCCAAAATGCGACTATTTCGCAGTTTTTTTTTTTTTTTTCATTTCTGTGGGCCCAAAAATAACCGTTCAACAGAGACCCAGGCTGGCTGTATACGAGTATTTATTGTAAGTCGTCGAGGAAGTTTAAGACAAAGTATTTCCGTTTACAATCCAGTGCTTAGTCCTGTCGTTAAAAGGAAATAAGCACTACCTGAGCTACCTATTTCAAGGAACATTACCCTAATCTAAGAGCGCTTTTCCATTTCCTAATGTCCCTCCCTGTGATATGTACAGGTACACTTCGAGTAATATCTTGACTTCTGAGTGGAATGCATCACATGAGTAAGCCTTTTGCGCAATTTAATTTCGTTGCTTATATTACCTAGTACATATACTGTATACCTTTGTGGGAAATAAAACAGAAATAAAAGTAAATATATGGGCAACCAACCGAGAGTGTGTGTGTTTTTTTGTTGTTGTAAGCATTATCTCTGCCAAGCACTTACGGAGAGTCTTATTACCTTAAAGAGAATATCAGTTAACTTGGCCCTCCTCACATAAACGACTAACGACCCTCTATCTTTCATCCGCATTAACATACAAAATGTTTTTTTTTATTTTGTCTTTATTCAGACTATGAAAATAGAGTCCATTCATTCTGGTCCAATGTGTACTATTATCCTGTATGGTAGGTAAAAAAAAAATGGAAAAGAATATAAAAATATGAAGAAGAAAACAAACACTCAAAGTAATATCAAAGCACATCGTCAAGGAGCGGACTGAATTGAGAAAAAGGAACCCTTTGGGTCATTGCGGTTGAGTCAGCCATCCAATCTGCATGACATTTCTCTTTTTGTTGTGGTTGGGGTTTTTCTTCTAAAGTGTTATGGCTAGACGGTGCGAAGACTGAAAACTGAATGTGCTGGTGGTCGAGGATGACCATACCACATTGCGGACACCGATATGAATGACTGAGATTTATTTTAATATTTTTATCCGCAGGGATCCCAAAGGCATAGTACGTTCGTTTTCTATACATATACAGTGAAACCTGCGTAAGTTGGACAGCTGCGGTGCAAGCATTTTTGGCCAAATTAGAGACGTGACCAACTTATAAGGGTACATACTAACTATGTACATATATATGTTTTTTTTTCAACGCTTGTTAGTAAAGAACTTCGTTTTTATCCATATTTTGCATTTACACTGAAGTTATTCACAAACTGAAAGATTCAATAATATTATGAAAATGTGCCAAGTTAGACAGGTGGGCAACATACAGAGGCATTCGGAGAAACATTTGTATTGAATTTTCTTGGTGCTACTATATATTGGCCAACTTCGGCAGGTGGTCAACTTACAAGGGTGACCAACTTGACAGGTTTCACTGTATTTGTTTTCCCAATATGAAGTTTTTTGATATTCACTTGTTGATTTGAGTTTTCTCTTTCGAGGAAAAGTGCTGGTTGTGTCTGAATCGGAATTTTGTGCTAGGTGATTAAAAAAAAGACGGGCAAAACGCTTTGCGGTGGGTGGGAGGAAAGTTACAACAGAAATGGTGAAGATAATACTATTATGATTTCGTTCACTCCAACAATGCTTACTTTATAAGCAACTAGTTGACCCGGCGAATTTCGTTCCTCCCAAATTCGTTAAGATTGAAAATATTTTTTTTTTTTTGTACAAGGTGGGCCAAAAGAAGTCATCCGATGTTGTTTGGCTCTCATTTTTTTCCTAAATGAAAAACTTCGATCCTGTTTTTTTTTGATTGTGTTTACTTGAACCTTTAGAATTTTATTGGTCAAGTCGAGAAGATGATATCGGCCGTCACAGTTGATTGCGATACTGACTCGTTTTATGATATTTTTCTTCACTTCGGCGAGAACTTCGGGGGACAGATTCTCGCACTCGTGCCGAATGTTGTCCTTGAGGGCTTCTGGGGTCTCGGGCTTGTTCACTCAAACACGGGACTTCAAAAAACCCCACAAACAAAAGTCTGGAACGGTTAAATCGAGCGATCTTGCGGGCCAGTGCAAATCGCCCAAGCGAGAGATGAGGCGACTCGGGAACGCCGCCTTCAGAATATCGGTTGTGGCTCGCGCAGTGTATGCCGTAGCTCCGTCCTGTTGGAACCACATGTCCTCCAGTCCTAACTCGTCCAATTGCGGCAGGAAAAACTCGTTTGACATGGCCCCTAGCTGTCCACTATTGTCGTTTGACTAGCGACGTTCTCGAAAAAATGGCCCGATGACTCCTCCAGCGTGAACAGCGCACCATGCAGTAACTTTGAGCGGGTGTAATAGCTGCTCCCGCATTACTCGTGGATTTTCGGTGCCTCAGAAGCGATAGGTTTGCTTGTTCACGTACCCGCTGAGGTGGAAATGAACCTCATCGCTCATTATGATTTTGGTCGAAAAATCAAAAATTCGAAATTATTCCGCGTTCTTGGGGAGTGTATCACTCCAAGGCTTATTCACTTGTAATGTACATCAGTCTAGTCCACAAATGTCAAACAGATTTGACATTGGCGGCCATTTGCAAAAATAAGAGCATCTTCTAATAGGGTGATCTCTTTTGGCCCACCTGTATTTGAAGTGTCACTCCTCGGTTTGCATTTCCCCATACAAACTTTCATAACCTCTTTCATCCCCTCAAGGTTTTGTTTTCACGACAAAAAGTAGCCTATGTCCTTCTCATTGTCTTTCCGAATAGTTTAAAAGAAAAACCAGGTAAATTGATTAAATATTACGTGAGTTATACCTAAACATAAGAAATTGAATTCACGTAGCCCACTGGAATAAATCTAATAGGGGGAATTGACAGGTGCATTGTGTCATTACTCTTGTTTAAATTCGAATAATCGGTAGCCTACAACCGTAACTGTAACCAATCAATACGAATAGTATGCAGGATAAAACAGATTTCAGGGCAGGACTCTTCGACTAATAATCCAACGATGTACTGCATTTATCACACACATTTATTTAGGGTTAAAACAAATATTCTCATCAGCCAATGGAACCGACAAATCCATAAACCTCAGAGCAACAGTTCCATAGAAAGCTAAGAAGTCAAGTTAATGCTTCGTCCCCTCCCCGAAAAGGAGACATCAGGCCAGTGTATAGCTATTGAATAAAAATAAGTGAATAAGTGAGCTCCCCCTGCTCGTCGAATGCACGAAATTCTTTAACCAGAATACCAAATGAAACGAAACCATAACGCATCGTATTCACTTACCCAAAGTTCATCCAATGGAACCCGAAGTGACCTTGGGTCAGGCCCAGTCACTAGCACATGGCATAATAATTCCCTGAGCTTTCAAATGCACATACGAGGGAAAGACAGCTTAACGGCTAATGCTGTGCGGTTTAGTCCAGAAAGGTTTAAGTTATGACTGCTCCTGTTCCTCCTGTTGATGGTGGGTGGTACTGTTGGCACAAACAATCTACCCCCATAGACGATAGTCACTGTTGTTGCTCAGCAAAAATATTTTTGCTTGGAAAAGGATTTCCTGCTCATTCCATCTGTATACGCTGTATGTCTGGCATAATATCGCCCGGCACCCTCCCTACCTCATATAAGAGGATATGCGGATATTTCTGTGTACGCTGACAAAGTGGATGAAATTAAACCCTCGGGTATGTTTACCCTTATGTTTCTGAAGGATTTCATACTGACGACACTGATGTACAGAGCTTTATCGAGGACATACCGGAAGAGATTAAATCATATGAATTTTCCAATCTTACAAGGAAGGGCATTTCAATTTTGTTTCCACACAAAAATTCACTTGCAAAATAAAAAAAAAAAAATAAAAACGCGGACGGAAAAAAATATCCTTGCTGCGATGTGACTATATCCTGTCATCGCCTTATGAATTCCATGTCATCGTGGACGCGCACTTAGCTTTGCTGGAAAATTACATCTTCCAGCAGTCGGGATGCGAACCATTATAGTACTTTCGCACTTGTCCGTTGGTGCTCGGGCTAATTTAATCTGCGATTCATCCACTAGATGTAGGTAGGTGCCGACAGCATCTCCCAATTGACTTTTCCAGCATCCCTTGTGTATATATATGTGCGGATGCTTGTACTCTGTTTCCGAGGGATAGTGGTGATTCCAAGTGTACCCACCGACTTGACTTGGGCGTGAATTGTTCTGGGTGCAAACGTGTGATTTTGATTTCGCAAAGGGATTCTTTGGTGTCGAAAGCTCTGTTTAATTTTTGTTTCTTCTCTTTTCTAGTTTATTCGATTGGCTTGGTTGCTTGCACTTGAAGGGTGCTCAGTGCTCACTTGGGGCAATTTGAATAAAATGTCTGCTGTAATCTTTGAGCTTTTCGCCTGGTGCTGGTTGAGCACGAGATGACAATGGGTTCAATATAAGGCGGACACCTCTAAATAAAAAGGAACTTTTAAGAATCCTTTGAATTTCAACGACTATTCTTATATGGATTGCTTTTGTTCAAACTAAATCGATGGCTGTCAGTTGATTTACTTGAAAGGAGTGACTGCGTTGAGATCCTTTTATGCATGGGCTTGTTTTTTCCATCAAAAAAGAAGAAGAAAATGTAATGTATGAAGGTATTGCGTTAAGATTTTTATACTTCTACCAGCTAGTTAAGGACATTGACATTTTATATGTGCCGCTGTCGCAGCTTCCTCAAAAGGAAGGTTTTTCTTATAAACGAAATTATTATTTTAAGGTATACAGAACTACTGCCAATTTCTGGACTCATGATTAGAGCTTCTGATGGAGATGAGCAGGTCATCCATTTTTTTTTTTTACATTTTAACCTGTCTGCATTGCTTAATCGTTCACGATTTTCTCAGGTTTTCTGCCTTGATCTCAGCAACTTTACAGTTTGACTCCTGTGTTTCAAGCTGGCTTTTAGTTTTCGTCGATCTCTGTCTCTTCTTACCCAAAGCACTTAATTTTTAGATAAAGGCTTGTTCGGCCTGAGTACACAATCTAGTGCCAATGACGTGGTAATGTTGTCCGATCCACGTGTCTAAGGCTTTACAACCCACCTTACGACCGAATGATAATTAACCTTATTATCATAGTAGTTATATGCGGTATGCTGACCTCGGCTAGAGTCCCAAACTTTGTGATCATACAAGTTTGCACCTTTGTAGCACGCTTTTTGCTTTCTGAAGTTTTTCTTCAACATTTTAATCTAGAGTATCTAGAGGCACTTCCTTAACTTTCGTTAAGAGTTCGTTTTGATCTTTAAAATTTTAAGGACTGAATATCTAGATGGTGACGATAGCTGTCTTTTTTCTCCGCAATATTGGATTCCTTGTTGAAGATACAACTTTCAGGGTGTGGCGTGGATGAATGCTCATGAGAAGGCACAAATCCCTTCCAATTAATTTCAATCGAAACATCACCGCCCATCCACCATCAAGTGCAGCTCGATCTTTTTATGACTTCCGTTCATGTGGCGCTGCCATTTTTATTCTCGCGCGTTTTGAAGTCTCCCGTCTTCGTCGGAACGTTTTCCTTGCATTCCACTGAAGTGATATCTATAAATTTGCCTCTCGCTATGTCGCTCGCCGGTATTTCTTACTGCGTGATTGTCAGTCTCCTCAAGGCGGGAGTCCATATTAATTTTCCGCATTGTGTAAACTTTCCAGTAAGTTTTAGAATTTTAAAGTTATTTTCTTAATATTTGTTACCCTTGTGTTCGACATACTGTTGTTCAACGTCTATTAAAGCCCTATACCTACCAAAAGTTCCGAAGGCCTAGTCATCAGTTTCGGATGGTCACAATGCTTATCTCTGTCGTATGAGCCGAACTTGCTGAGCTGCATACTACCATTTTTCTGATTCAAAGGGCTGTAATTCGTAGGAAAACTTCAATGACAGTCGTGGGGCAGCTCCGCGAGGGTCCAGAAAGATTCACACATACCATAGGTACGTTGTATCTAAGTAAGTTTTCGATTGATAACCTTTTGAGTTTCTTTATTCCGCCATAGGTACTAGTTCTAGGTCACCATGTGTGTTGTGATGGATGTGATCTTTGGCTACAACAGTTTCTACCTCACATGGTGACTTCGCTGTTAATATGGGAATTTCAATCTAGCTAGGGTAGCTCCAAGATATTTGACTTCGTCAAAGTAATGGATAATCGGCCCTAGCGAGGTATCCGTCGGAACGGAAAATTCTCCGCAACGCATACTCTTTCGGAGGCTCAAATTCCATTCGAGGTGTCCGACTTCGGAAGAGAATTAAACAATTGCGATGGCGCAAGGCGCACTGCAAATCGTAAACATATTCCGCAACCAATTTCTGTCGGAGAATATCGGAACCTATAGCTATGTAAAAAATTTAACACAAAAATGCACTCATCGCATTTCAACGTAATGCGTTACAAAATATCGGAACAATTCTCCGAACAGTTGAAAAAAATCTGAGAAATTTCCGTTCCGACGGATACCTCGCTAGGGCCGAATATGTAGTTAATTTGGCCAAAGATTGTGATGTGCTTTTTGTCTATGGATGAGGTTGGCTCGCCGGATCCCCAAGGCTCTTCCTAAGGAAACACAAACTTCACGTAGAGGAGTTTCCTTTTATTACTTTTCTTCTAATTTATAATTCAAAGTGTTTATTTAATGAATTTTACAATTGACAATTATAATTTCAACAAATTCAAGTCTTTATCCTCTGGTGGGGTTAATGGTTCGGTCCTCAGGTGCGGCCCTCTGGTGAGCGTGAGGTAACCCCGGTGGTCTACAGGCTACAGGTACGTCTTGCGGCAGCCCCGGCACAATACAGGTCCGTCTTGCGGCAGTCCCAGCAATCTACAAATCTGCCTTACGGAGGATTCGGCAATTCGCCGCAGGCCTGCTAGTACCAAAACTTTTAAGTAGTTGAACAATACTTGAGGAACAAATTCAGCGGTACACTAGATTAGTACGATTCAACCTTAAGTTTCGCTCGGTTATTTAAATATTGCTGCTGGTCTTATAGTTTTGATGCCAGCAAGCCGGTGTGAATTCTATCATGAACAGAAAAAGTTCACTGGTTGAATGCACGAGTGTGCCTTGTGCTTGGTGCACATGCATTGCATCAGCTGATACTGGGCAAAGCAAATGATGCTAGTGTTATGGGAAAAGTGTTCAACAAATATAGAAAAGAATTGGTGTAACGAATGCATCGTTAGAGGATTATAATCCTTTACCGTGCGAATGGAACTATGCCAACCCTGCCCTGACAAAGTTTCTTTTTCAAACTAGTCTTTGCATGAGTTTGTCTCTCTGTCCTTGACGATGATGAAAAAGTCAATGGCGTAACCCTCTATTAAGAAGCTCATTGCTTAGTTCTCAAAGCAGGTTATCGATTACCAACGACCACAGAAGAGTGCACTACTCCCTGCGGACTGCCCTTTACGAACGAGCTTTACTGAGATCAACAAATCGTTATTGTGTATGTACTCAAATCTGTTCGGACATAGTCCCGAAAATAGTAAAAAATAATAAATTTGATCTCGATTTAAAATCTGCCTTACCGACATACAGGCAAGAACGATTTTCATTTTCTAATATGACGCATGGTTGGATATACCATGCTTAGCTGCATAACACTGAAACAAGTATAATAAAGGGACTAACTTCAAATAGATGCACTACCATCTGAATGGCAATGGGTTCCCTACCTAAGGTGTACCTCATACATACTCCCCTCAAAGCCACATCGTGATGAGACAATTCCACTTCAATCATACCAAACTGAAACTAATCACTTCTTGAGATCACCACACAACTCAGTATGAAGTACGACAAACAAGAAGTAACAAAAGTGTCTGCAATGGGATAGCGCCAACACCACTACAATATGTGCCTTACCCAAGAATTGGATAGGGATTTGCTTGTAATGAATATTTTCCCTCATTTAAAAACCCACCCAACGTGCATGTAACTGAGCAAGGAGTGAGGAGCCGCCAGTGATGATATTTCCGCACAACTGTATGATGTATGTGGCTGAAGAGGGTTCTCTTCCATCGATCAATTTACTTAGAAACACTTTGAAAAAGCCGCAATGAAAACTGAACATAATATTGTGTTACATTGTGCAACCGCATATCTTACACACAGACACACACCCGCATGGCAATGGCAAGTTGCTGCACATACAATTAGAATTGACTTTGGCACACTTGTTTGGGATGACTTTCTCACTGTGCAGTCTTTCTTATTAGGCTAATGCGTTCTTCATGTTAACAGAGAAGGTTCATCCTCCCCCTCGTACAACCCAGGTGGGTGTTGTACACTGTACGGCAGAGGCAGAGGCAGAGGCAGAGGCAGAGGCAGAGGCAGAGGCAGAGTAACACCACCACACAAGAGCTGAGTATTTAACTACACTCTAATATGCATTGAAATCGAATTTTATTTACCCAAGGAGATTTCATCTTCGAGTGCCTATGCATCTAGGAATAACGTCTTTGCCTAACCGAAGGATGGAGGATATAATGCAGCTGTACATCCGTATGTGTGTTTAACTCCACACAAATGATATTCACAATGAAGGCTTGCCTCACTAGAAGCAATTTCGTTGCTGCTTCAAATGTTCTTCAAAACCACACCCCCGCACCTCGTCCTTCTACTACATATACTCTTATCGTTGTGTATAGTTTAGCTGAACGAACTCGAACAGTCAAACGACACTCTGAAGGCTGTTTGTCTATTTGTGTGTTTGTGTGTTTGCCTGCTGCATTTACATTGCGGGCTTACTCCCAAAAAACAGCACACAACAATTTGAAAGAGCAGCGGCGCGGTATTTCACATGACTCTCTGCTCTGAGATGCGGTTGTTATCACTTTGGTTACCCAGAAGTGTAGAAAAAAAAAAAAAAAAAAACTAATTCACAGCGCTGCAGGCGTGTGGCATTGAAGTTGAAGACAGCAGCTTCCACACAAACAGTAATGAAATTAAATTCCTTCACACAACGACAGCAGTAACATAAAAATGTACATATGTATAGAGTATAGGGAGGAAAAAAAAGGACGACGACAAATTAAATCTCTTGGCATCAAATCAACTGCCTTGACATTCAATTTGAGTCGACTTCACTCTCAACGATTGGCCTGTGTATGACCTTTCCTATGTGGGACACGTATAGAATTTCATCATCGTCATCCTTAAATCATTCTTGGGATTGGTTTCCCATTTCGCCCGAGAGAATTGCAAATGAATTACAAAAAATAGATTAAGTGACACTTGGTATTCGGTAAGGGTGGGAGTGGGACATTCCATATTAGGAGTCAGGAAGGAGATTGAGTGGCGCTTTGTTACGGAAAGTGAGTTGACATTTTTGGGGCGATTTGTATCGTCAGATATGGCGCAGCTCGGAAGTGTTAAAACGAATCGAAGACGACCAGCAAGCAACCGTCAGTGAATTTTAGCGGTCTTATGATTTCGGTTCTCGCAATAAGATCTCTCAGAACCAAACTTGCTTCAAATCGGTGATGGCGAGCGATCTGCAGAGATGGCATGCATTCGCCTTGAAATTTAAGTGAAAAGGGTGATTTGGGCTGAAAACTAATTTCATTGGCTTGAGCATCAGCCCTTGCCGATACTCTAAAGCTGGCCAGATAACTATCTGGTCTATCACAGAATCCGTCGTATTCGGAATTTTTCTACAAACCCCGAAAGATCTGTTACAGAATCCGTCGTAGGGGAATTTTGAACGTGGACGTGGTATATTCAGTGATACCACTTTCTACGAATTTCGAAAGCAAAAAATGTACCCTACGATGGATTCTGTGATAGTTCTTTCGGGGTTCGTAACAAAATTCTGAATACGACGGATTCTGTGATAGACCCGTATATTGGACGTAGGAAAAAACGGTTAGCCTGTTGATATGCAATGAATTCTTTTATTTCATTTAGTAGTAGATTTAGGGTAGATATGAAATTCAACAACTCAGTGTTATCTTATTAGCTACATATGTAGGTGTTTATCGTTTTTGACAAAGCAAACACCTACGGAAAGGGACATTTAATTTGGTGCATATTTAAAAAAAAAATCGCCTACTATTATAGATATTTCGAAAAAGCGAAACTGTTGCTTAGAACCCGTTCTAAACCTGACAGTTACTAGTCAATCGGAAATGGGAGAGGAATGCAGAGCTAGAGCTAGAGGTAAGTACGGCAAGGTCAGCGTTGCCATAAGGGCAGATTTGTCTGCATTTTGCAGATTTAGAACCTTGCTGCAAACTTTTAAAAACCAGAAATCTGCGCTTCAGATTTTGTCTGCATCCGCAATAATATATTTTGTTCTTTTTAGCAAATTTTAAAATTTGTTACACACTTGATTTCGCTGTATGCTGTCATTTTCATACTCACCTTTTTTTTATTGTTAGGTAGGTACATAAATAAAAAAAAATGTGAAGGAAGATTTTTCATTGCAGATTTTTTTTTTGTCATAATTGCAGATTTGTAAAAATATGTTTATGGCAACACTGGGTAAGGTCTTTGTCTAGGAAAGAATACCAAAGATAGAATATTTGGGGAATCCGGTCGAAATTCTGGTTTGCAAAATTGTGTCTCCTCACACAAAAATTCTGCTTTACGAAATACTGCTTTTCAAATTTTAAGCCATAAAATGATTCTACTTAAAAAAAAAAAAAAAAACGAATATGAACATGAACAATGAACAAAGCTCGCACGCTTTTTGTATTGTTTGCAGAATTTTGTAAAGCAGATTTTTTAAAACAGAACTTTGAAAACAGAACTTTGAAAGCTGAATTTTGGAAAAAGAATTTTGTTCCATACAAAATTTTGACTTCAACCCCCTTGTCGACTGTCGAGTCTGTCTGGCGCCGTACTAATACATTTTGGCCTCGATTTTAAATTTACGGAAACTCACAACTGCTAAATTTGTATGAAAAATATAGCTACTTTGGATTTTTAAAATTTAAAGTCGAAACGAAAACGGTAAGGCCCATGGTTGCAGTCTTAATGGACAAGGAACAAAGTGACTTATGCTAGTGCATTAAAAGACCAATCAGTATATGTCGCAGTGATTATCACAGGCTTTCAGATATAAATGGTGGCTATATAGCCTAGTCAATAATGCATAATATCTAATATTTGTTAATTTATTTTATTTTTGTTTTCCTACGTTTCATTAATTGTTAATTTTAAAATTAAATAATGTAGTTTTTCTCATAGTTTTGAATTGAATATGTTCACTTATTTGCCTAATTCTAAATGTTTAATGTTAATAATTTCATTCGTTTAGCTTAATTAATTAATTAAATAGTACATTTTAACTTTTGCTACAAATGGACTCCAAGTCCAATGTAAAAGATATTTTTCAAGTCAATAAAATGTAAAAAAAATAGCCAATATTATTTTCAATCCCCTATTAGTTGAAGTATGGTTGTGAACCTATCGAATTTCTATAGTCGATAGTCGTGGGTATACGAATCCTACACAGCTCTCGAACGTCCGGTGCAGTGGCGTAGCAAGGGGGGGGGGGGGGCAAGGGGGGCACAGGCCCCGGGCGGCACTTTGCTAGGGGCGGCAATTTGGAGCAGTTCATTTTTTTTTTAAATAAATAATTTATATATACATATTTTATAAAATCATTTTGGCAAGTTCTAGTTAGAGAGCTATAAGCGCCTACTATACAATTTTATAAGCTCTTATAGTTTACAAGTTGTTTGAGTACGAGGACAGGCGTAGTAGGAGTTTCTGTTTTTTGATTGCAAGTAGTGTTGGTAATAGATCGATATTACATATTAAATGGTTTTCCAATAAGAGGTGTTATTTTAGTATTCAAAGAAAAAATGCCAGTTTTTGAGATGAATGATCGGATGTTTATTTGATAATAAAGAAGAAGGTATGCGATTAGTAGTAAAAAACAGCATGAGCCAAATGGCCACCACGAGCACGCATACAGGACCATATCCTTTCATAATAACACCTCTTATTGAATAACCCTTTATGTACGAGTATATGGAGCTAGGCGATAATATTCGGTGGTTTACAAGGAAATGAAGGAGTGGGCAGGTAAACATTTGTTAACAAAATCCAAAATATTTGAGAATCCTGATAAACTGAAAGATAAGGGGAAGCAATAACAACTCGTGGTTTTGCAGACGTTCTTTTGAAGTGGGGCGCAGCATAGGTAACTAGTCGATCTCTTGTCCCTCATGCCTTTATGCTTTAAATCTGCCTTTGAATTTTGTTCCTTTCTCATATTTCACGGTAAAATTGAGTTAAAAATTCGCCAGAGTGCCTTTCCGTCCTCAACTCCGTCGAAGATCCTCTAATACCTAGATCTTTAAAAATATTAATGCCAGATAGTTTTCTATACCAAATTTCGGAACAAACTTGAAAGACTTGCGTACTTTTCTGTGTCTTTTTCTCAAGGCCTACCTACACTGCCAATTTATTTATCGTGAACTCAAGCCATGCAGGAACGAAAAAAGCCTCTTCGTCTATAATTTTTACCTTCTTTACTTAGGCGCTTCTCCAGCAGTTCGGTGTGAACTGAGTCCTCAAGAAGTAACAAGGCTATCTAGCATCCACTACTTTATAAAGCTGATAGCTTATTTTCGCCCGCACAACGGGGCTATAATTTATTTGTTCCATTTGGAAATCATGTACACAGACAAGCAGCAAGGCTATAACTAAATGGAAAGTAGCTATGTTGAACGGATGCTTCGTTTTCGACTGCGTAGGTTCAGCTGCAGAGTTTTGAAAAGTCTCAAGAAGCTCCTTCTACAACTAAAAAAACGGACAAAATAGCAAAATGGATGACGAAAGTCAGTCAGTCCCCCATAATTGCAGAAGCATCCCTCGTCTTCTAGATTTTCCCTTACAGCGAACCCCACAAAAAAAAAAAAAACAAAAAAAAAAAAGTTATGGCTTTTAAAAAAAGGCCCAAATTACCGTTAACACAACGGTCACGCTGCGTGGGCTCCCTGCAGAGAGATCCGTAGTATGCTATAAGACCTGTTAATCTAAAGTTCAAATATTATATAAAAAGCCTATAAATACACTTTCCTGGTAATTTGAAAACGCAACACGATGTTACCACACATTTACCATGAAATCTCTTCAGGATATCACAACTGACAGCAGTGACAGGTCATCTGTCTGTAGAAATAAAAGTATATCCAACGACTGAAATTCCTTTCCCTCTCTCATAGGCAGATTCTTTAAAAACATCGAGCCCTCTTTACAGAAAATTCAGAGGAATAGACCACAAAAACAAAATCAAATTCAATTATTTATGTGTACCTGTAAATGAGTGGTGGGTGGTGGTTGGTGTACACATTTTTTTTAAGTGCCACACATTTCGGTAGATAAATTAAATTAAAATTCCGTTTTTTTTTTTTTTGCATTTTACCCTCATCCGCCGCAACGAAATGCCATTATAAAATATAAGTATACATGGGCCCCAATGAAATACTGCTTTGATACTACTTTCTGCTCCTGTCCCTATATCTGTGTAGTGTGTATACTTGTTTGTGTGTCCTGAAGAGGAGAGGAGAAATATTCATTTTGCGTGTAATGTCAGCGACATGAACAAAGTTATTCAGATGCTCAGAGCAAATGCCAACAATAACAAAATAGAACAGAGCTCCCTCCAAATACGAGTAGTACATCGTTTCTTTTTTTCAGGGGGTGGAAAGCCACCATTGAACTTAACGAAACATTAGTCAAAGTGAAACATTATCAACAAGTGGAATTTGGTTCTAGCGCACGCCTCCCCCAATTTCTTATCCTTGTTGCTCTTCGACTTGTCCTCCGTATTGTCCTCTTCCGTGTCTGTAGGATAATTCGTAGCATGCCAGACAAACCGATCCAATACCAAGGTAGAATTATAATGTATTGTGTGTAGGTAGTAAACAGGGCAACGGAATAGGGGGACGAAACCGAAAAAAAAACAAAAAACAGAGCAACAACATCAAGTAAAACAGGATAACATTTCCTTTGAAGATGTTATCAACCTTAGGCCCTTTGTCCTGGAAAACACAACTAAACCGAGAGAGAGAGAGGCGGAAAAAAATGTTTCCAAATGTTGGAAGGCCAACAGGCAAATAATTTGTCGACGAAATTCATTTGAAATTCCAAATACCTGCCGGGCTATCGGCCAGTTGCGGCAGCAGCAGTAACAACCAGCAACAGGAGTAATAAGGAGGCACTCTAACCTTGCATAATTCAGAGGTATTTGACGCCCTTTCATGTTGTTTGCTACGAGTATTTGGTGGATGAATGCATGTTGCCATAATATCGGTGTAAGGCAGGTTACAGACAATTCACTTTGGGAAGTCAATAAATGATTAGTAATTTAGGAGTGGCGTCGTCTTTTCGAGCATAGTAATTCGTTCGGTGTAATTTATTACACAGAAGGTGGGGGACTGCGTGAGAGATAGCTCGGTCCTAAAATTTAGTTGTGACACGCACCATCGCGTACCATTAAACTATACTTGTCCATGAATAGCTTATCAAGTGAACAAAGTAAGCGCAATCATGATCGGCTCGGGGCGGACGTGTATTACCGAGGAATGCATAAAAGATCTGGAGATAATTTATTTGTGTTTGCATGTCGTTTCGTTGATTGGTGTGGTGGGTAAAGACGAGCTTGGTATTTATCCTTTTGTTAGCATGAGTGTGGTTCCTTTGAAAAACTGGGGATGTGGTCTAGAATAATGAATGGGAGACTGAATATTGACGCCATAAGGGTGGACCCTTTAAACTCGGAAGCACGGTTTTTTGACGTCAAATAGATTTTACAAAAATTTAGAAAGAAGAAGACACTTTTTCACCCGACTTGGGCCCAAGAGGAGGGTTATGTTTTCTGCGCGTACGGGTGGCCGTTCCATTGTGACCTCCTGTAGCCTAAACGGCTTGAGCATTGTTTGCATCTTTTGTGTTCTTGTTTACAGTCAGTCGGGGTTGTTTTTTTTATTTATTTTTATTTGAATACATTCCCCAAGGAAACTAGTTCCCAAGACTACTTTTACATTCTCGGCATCAGAGACTAGTCTTCTGTCTGTAGGTTTGATTTTACTTTAGCAGATCAACGAATAGACGAATCAAACTGTTCATCTTTGTTTGTCGAGCTCCATATATTAGAGCAATAATCAAGGCCTGGTCTATCTTGAGCTTTGTAAGGTACTTTGCTCTGAATAGGCAACTTAGCTTTAAATGGTGAACTGTGTCTCCTGTGCATTGAATATGATGAAGTTTCCATTTTCACAATACAAGATTTAACTCAGAGTTCGAATCGCCACTACAGTGAACGAGATATACGTTCACGGAATTAAGCTGATTTAACATGTGAAGCAAAAACAATTTCCGTCACGTAATGCTCGTTCACGGACAACGCGATTCGACCCCAGATTTTAATTGAGTGAATAGAACCTCAAAGTAGTTTTGCTTTGCCAATTCATCTTCTGATAATCATCTCAACCGAAGGTGGGGTTTAATATAACTCCCAGCTCCCACCTATAGTTGATGCACTGTACTTTCTCTGGCATGTTCCCGACAAAATGAATGAGGTATGCAGCCAGCACCGAGGTAGATGATATTTGCTTGGGTAAACTAGGAACAGAACGGCACTTGCCATCCTACCAAGTCTCAAAATCTGCTGGCATATGGTCGAGGTCCATAACCGTATGCAAAGGTATGCATATTTTATTAGCGTAGACTAGCTACCTGCTTTTGATCTAAGAGTTTATTGAATTCTTTCCCTACCCGTCGAGAAATCGCTTTTACTCACCAATAATAGAAATTGGCAATAGAATGTATTTTTTTGAATACCTCCTTGGATTTCAAACCCCTCTGGTGGCCTCCTCTATGAAAAACGAGCCATTTAGGTATAATGTTGCCTTGCTTGAACATAGCTATTATTTTTGCAGATATAACTCTTCTGCACAAAACACGACAGATAAACTCTCTGTTGACACTGTCGAATATCTACTCAAAATGTATGGGAAGAAGTGATCGGTATTCAGTCAGCTGATTGACTTGTGCTCATATAACCGGAAACAGTTTTTGCTTCCACATTTTGTTTTCCAACACTTTAGTATCCGGCTCGAAGGTCCAATGTCTTAGTCTGAACTTAAGATATGATTTGTTTTAAATGTTTGTGTTGTTATTGGAAACGAAGAACTATTACTCCATTTTAGCTGTCGCTTAGAACTCACTGATTTATTTCCGCCCCTAAGCTTATTGATGCACGTGGTGCCTTTGGTTCCAAACCACGTTAGCAATCTTATAATGAAAAAATGCGTGTTGTACATTCACAACTTCATGAACGTTTATTTAACTTTAAGTTCTACTTAATTGATTATTAAATCTGAGTCGCAAAAGGAATGTCGTCGCGCACGTTCCTCTTATTTAAGTGACAGTTCTTATTCTTATTGTCTCTTAGGTACAAAAATGGTTGACTTCCTTTCCTTTTCTTTAAATCGCCTATTGCGCCATCGGTTGGGCCATCTAGTACTTGGCCTTGTCACGCCGGCACTATGGACCTGGACCTGGACATGTCATAGCGTTGTTTCCAAGAAATTTTAGAGCCATTTTGCGAGCCATTCAGAAGTTGAAGCCACATTAGTTAAATGCAATCGAGGAGGGTGAGTTTTTTCTAATTTCATACGAAAGTCAATGCAAACTTGAGGGGTGCGTTCACTTGGTGAATCTTTTAACCAGCTATTGCTTCGTGACGGCGTTTAGTCGAGTAAATTCTTATTTGCTGATTACGTTTGTTTTATTTATCAACATTGGAATTCTTAAGAAAATTATGCTCCAGTTTTGAGACAAATGTGAGTCATTTAATTCTCTTTGGTTCGGAGCATTGAGCCAAAGCTAAAATACTTGAGCCAAGTTATCCAATTGGGTACTTCAGCACAAGGCTGGTCATTTGAGCCGTTTTGATTGTTGAACCACCTTAGAGGGCGGTTAAATTAAATATGCCTGCTTAAGCAGCGTTGCCATAAGGGCAGATTTGATTTTGCAGATTTTCAAACTAGCTGCAGAATTTTAACAACGAGAAATCTGCATTGCGGACTTTTTTTTTGTCAGAATTGCAGATTTGTTCAAATATTTTTATGGCAACACTGCGCTTGAGACAAAGCGGCTCGGTTTTGGGTTCCGTCTTCGATGTCATATTCGTTTTGTAGAGATTTTTGCCTGCTTCAATATTGAGGCTGACTTAAACAGGAGGTAATAAACTCTTAACCACCCTTCCGCACTCATTTACACAAACTTCCGACCACGCACAAGCTCTGAGCTCTGACCTAATCCCTAACCCCTATTGGCATCTAGAAACCATGCTGGCCTTACACACGGCGTCAATGTATTGTTGAAAATAAATTGCCAGCCTTAGGTCTCAATATCACCAATCAATCGCTCTAATATGTCCAAAAAACAAGCGCCAACCCAACGCCCTATTTGTACTTGTCAAACGAAAAATCACAACAGTTTGTTGGTTGAACTCTAATCAAATCCCTATCACTAATTGCGCACACAAAAAGCGCCCCATTCAAACACGAGTGCATAACCTGTGCTTTCTCATGAATTATCATCACCGCATATACAGCATATCCTGACAAACACATTACCAGCTTCGCATATAGGCCGCACCTGCAGCCGGACTGCAACTATACCTACTCCGGAAAATAAATTCCACAGTTACAAGGAATCTGCATATGCATTTATCATTAATCTAAAACCAAAGGCCGACCAGGGGAATTAGTTATTGATTGATTTATTAACCGACATGTGGGGAATCATTTCGCATCGAGTCTTGCTCCCCGCCCGCACCTCTTACTGTGGACTCGTATGGCAGCCACAACTGGACGCCAATGTAGTCCGTCTGTTAAGTAGCAACTGAAACATAAACCTACGCCGCTGATGCTATACCACCAGGGACAGGGAGATGAGGCTTAGCCATGGCCATCGCCATAGTCGTGTATAGTAAAAGCATCGTCAAGCGCCATCAGCCATCACCGTTCTGGCCTTAATTTTGTGCTACCAGCTACCACCCTCATTCCGCAGCCATAGTCAGTATTGGCGTCGTGGCTTGTGGTACGTGATGTTGCCTCGTTAAATAAAATCAACCCTTATATCAAATATTCAGATGAAATTCAATCATGCAATGCAAATTTAAAATCCTTTAGGCGCATTTTCCCCATAAACACACACACTCGTATCTGCACAAACACACTCAATAACTCATACGGGTTGATTTAATGCGATACATGCGATGCACTGCAATCTGCAACAGCAACAGCAACAAATGTGCCCGACTACACTCAGCGACTCAGCCCTGGTGCTGCTGTCGCTGGGTGGATGAATGCCAAATATAATGCGATGGATGGAATTTTACCTCCCGTCAGCGATGTTGTTGCAGGATGAGTAGTAGTAGTAGCAGGCCCCTGCCCATTATGATGTCTCCTCTGCCGACCGACAGTCCTCTGATAAAACATTTTATTTTATTTTTTCAGTTTTAATGGGCATGTAGTGTATAAACGCAAAAATAAACCGAGCTGCATGGGTATGATCTATGCTGGCTCGGCAAACAACACCGGGCCAAAGGCGATTCTGTAAAAAAGGAGAATAGCCAACCCACCTATACCACGCTGTAAAAATTTGTAAATCAATTTTCCTGTTTTCTCTGGTGATGGGAATTTTGACTTCGCTATTTAGATATTTCTTTCGGTTCATCAAAAGGGAATTTTTCAATTTTTACTGTCTGTCTGATGTGTGGGCATGGGCATGGGCATGTAATTCACTTTGAATGCCGCCGCGCTGGCCTATTAAAAGCGGCTTGGACGAGTACTTTAAAGCTGTGTCCGGATTTTTAATAAATTCAGTGACGGTCAAAATATTTCGTTCCAGAAAAATCTGAAAAAATTGTAGATTAGGCCAGCGGTTCGCAAACTTATTAAGCGGTGGAAACCTAAAAAATGCCCAAATATATTTCGGAACCCCAACTCTTAATACCCTATTCACACCGAACCGGGTTTTAACGAAGACTTCATCAAAAACAGAAGTTTTTCCATACATATTTCAGTTTTCAAAACAAGTACCTACATTTACACGCACCTAAATTCATCGTTTCGGCTAAATTCAACATTTCAGGCCAAATGTCCAGCATTTCGCCATATATTTTCCAACATTTTCAAATGTTGAATTGCGTCGCTGCATTTGTAAGTTTGTCTAATCGAACAAACCTCGTCACAAATTTCGCACGTCATTTAATGACTTTTCGGCCAGCTGACAAAAAAACAAAACAGCTGTCAACAAATCAACCAAAATGAGACAGCCATATATTTAATATATTCTTTAGGTTTAACCACTTATGATTTCCAAACTGAAAAACAAGGATCAATAATCAATTCTGACACTAGCTGTCATTTCAAACGTTGACGTTTCAGTGGGAACGCAATATTGGGGCTCGAATTTTTTTTTCCAGAAATGTTGAATTTAGGTGCGCTGTAAATGTAGGAACTATAAAGTCGTTGTCCACGAAAACGACTTCCAATCGTTGGGTTGTTGAAACAAACACAACTTTTGCAATACAGCCAATTCAGCAGCCAAAACAGCTAACCTAACAAATTAAAATCATTTTTCACAATTAATTGATGGGCTCATAATAATTTTAAATGCACTTAATTCATTTTATTTGTTAATTAATGCGATCGAAAATTGTAACCAGTGTTGCCGCAAGTTTTTTTTTTGAAAGTGTAACATTTTTTTTTAAAAAGTTTAACAAATGGAATAAAAATGTAACAAACTGTAAAAAAATTGTTTTAAAAAAAATCATCGTTTTTAACTCAAAAAATCTTTATTAGGAACGCTTTATCACTTTAAAAAAAAGAAGCATTTTGTGCTTAATAAATAAAAAAAAGAAACAAAATTATTTACCTTCGAAGAAGATTTCAATTTCTATTTCACTAACTTTATTTACCACGAGATGTAGAACATTAGGCCTGTTTGTTTGAGCTTCGATCTCAGCAAAGCAAAGTAAAGTAGGATTTTCAGCACGCATTACAACAACTAGTGTTGTGTAGAGCGTAGTTGTTGTAACTGCGTGCTAAAAATCCTATTTTACTTTGCTTTGCTGAGATCGAAGCTAAAAAAAAAAACGCCTGTTGTCAACAGCGACGCGGTGAGACAGAAACATATTTGTCTTTTCTCGATCCCTCCCATTCCCATTCCCACTCGCAGTTTAACCTAACGTTTTGCACAACTTTTGCTCTGTGTAAACAAACAAATACATTGACAGAAATTGGTAGAAGTTTGTTCGAAAGAAAAAAGTGCTGCCAATTCCATGTTTCAATATATTTTTAACAAGGAAAAAAAAAAGGATTTTAATGGGAAAAAATGTAACAAAGCGGAAAAGAACGTAACATTGTAACAAAGTTATAAAATAATTAAAAAGTGTATCACTTTTGCTACACTTGTAACATTGTGGGAACGCTGATTGTAACCAAAATAGTTTGCACCGAAGTTTAACGAATATTGTCTCACAGCTGATTGAAACGTCAAACGAAAAACATCGACGAATTGTCGACGAAAACACGGTTTTCGGTGCGGTTTGAGTAGCGTATTTCGATATATAAAATTAAAAACAACACATTTCAAAGCCAATTTTTTTATTTAAGATATTTTTTTCAAGGTTTGTCTGAAGAAGGAAACTTTCATCGTTTGATATACAAATTTTTAAGAATAATTGACTTCTATCTCCGAAAGCTGTATTCGCAATGTCTTTCGATGATTTTTCCTTCCAGCGAACCCCCAAACAAAACAAAAAAAAAAAAAAAAAAAAAAAATTCGCATCTATATGTTGCAGCGTCCAATCTCGATATGTATTTAGCCTTTGCGTATGTATACGCTGAAAAGCCCTGTTTCACAGCGATACGTTGTGACTTGTGACAAAAGGGCGGATCAAATTTAATATAGCCTGTTTGGAAGTTCTGGCGCTCAGGGCATTCACTCCTAATAACAACCCAAAATTCGTTCAATAAAACAGAAGTAACTACGAGCTGTTCAAAGCGGCAGGCGATGACTTGGGTAGGAGCATGCACCAACTCATCTGTAAAATATGGTCGGAGGAAAGTATGCCCGATGAATGGAACCTCAGCATTGTTTGCCCGATCCTCAAGAAAGGAGATCCTCTGAACTGCGCCAACTACAGAGGTATAAGTATTCTTAACATCGCCTACAAGATCTTATCTGCCGTGTTGTGTGAACGCCTGAAGCCTTTCGTCAACAACCTGATTGGTCCCTATCAGTGTGGCTTCAGGCCAGGAAAGTCTACCGTTGACCAAATATTCACACTGCGGCAGATCTTGGAGAAAATACAGGAAGTCCAAATCGATACCCACCACCTTTTTATCGATTTTAAGGCCGCCTATGACAGCATTTATAGAGACGAACTATATAGAGCAATGTCTAGTTTTGGCATCCCTGCCAAACTCGTCCGTTTGTGCAGGATGACAATGGAGAATGCACGCTGCTCCATTAAGGTCGGTAAAGAACTCACCGAGACCTTCGATGTCAAAAAAGGACTTAGACAAGGCGATGCGCTGTCATGTGACTTCTTTAACATCGTTCTTGAAAGAATAGTGCAAAATTCAAACGCTAACACCAGAAGAACTATCTTCCATAAGTCCGTCCACCTACTCGCTTACGCCGACGACATCGACATAATCGGCAGAACGCAGCGTGATGTCACTGGCGCGTTCGTGAGCATTGAGACGGAAGCGGCAAAGATGAGTTTGGCGATCAATGAGGGCAAGACAAAGTATATGCTGTCATCAAGAAAGGACACCCAACACCGACGTCTTGGACAAAATGTCACCATAGACAGATATAACTTTGAGGTGGTAAAGGACTTTGTCTACATAGGCTCCGCTATGACTTCAGACAATGACACCAGCGCTGAGATGAAACGAAGAATAACTCTTGCCAATCGCTGTTTCTTTGGGCTAAGAAAGCAATTGAGTAGCAAAGCCCTCTCTAGAATAACTAAAGTGACCCTTTATAAGACCTTGATCATCCCAGTCCTACTTTATAGTGCAGAGGCATGGACTCTATCAAAAGCGGATGAGGCTACTCTTGGTTACTTCGAGAGGAAAATTCTTCGAGTAATTTTCGGTCCCATCTGCATAGACGGTGAATAGAGGAGGAGAAACAACGACGAACTGTACGGGCTGTACAGCGACATCGACCTAGCCAGAAGAGTGAAGTTCCAACGACTGAGGTGGCTGGGTCATGTAGAGCGAATGGACGTCAATGCTCCGGCCCGGAAGATCTTCGAATCCACACCCGAGGGACTGCGCAGTAGAGGAAGACCGCGACTCAGGTGGCGCACGCAAGTGGAAGGGGACCTTAACCAACTTAGCGTGCGAAACTGGAGACGCTTGTTGGTTGAGGCCCAGGTCCACCCCGGACTGTAGCTCCACCTTAAGTAAGTAAGTAAATCGCTTTAAACCGTTTTAAATCCGTTTTAAGCCTACGTAAAGTCAAATTTCACAAATAATGACATTTGTTTTTTGTTATAGTTTTGATGCGTTGTCTTGTAGTTTTTCATTTTTAGTAAAACAAATTGAGAAATGACTTATAATGAAAAGTGTCGGCAAGGTGAACGTTGACGACTACAGCAGTATTGATCGCAAGAAGAAAGTCTGTCACCCGTCGACGATGAAGCAGAAGAAGATGAATGAATGAGGTTTTTATTTTTACTTTTTTAATAAATAAATAATAATAATAATATAATTATTTCAAAAAGCTATTGAATTAAAAGATGAACAAAAACGCGACATATTTTTCATTATTTTCATTATAATAATCCTCTGACGACGAAGACTCAACATTTCGTCAAAATCACGAATTAAATCCATTTTTTCCGCTTCTTAATGCTTTTTTTATATTTTATTTCAGTTTTTATTTCCTGCCTCCTGCAAGCGAAGAAATGTGAAAATTGTGAACTAAACAAAAAGAGTGAATATTATCAAATTGAGTTTTAGCCCGAGTTAAAGTACCTAAACTGTTCTCCGGAGTGCAGTTTAGATCCAATCGGATTAAACGCTGTCAAGTTTAAAAATATGGGTTAATGTTCGGGTTTAACTACTGACTTGGGCTTATTTTTTGGGTTAAACTCACTTAAATCCGGGTATAAACTTTAAGCCGGACTAAATTGAGTGAATAATATGGCCGAAAGAGTCAGAGCAATTTTGCGAATCTCGATTTCTGAGCGAGATTTACACCTTTTTGCACTAACATCAAAACATTTGTCATTTGTCAAACTTTAAAGTGTGTTTACTTACGTTTTTGGACGAGAAGTGAAAATAGTGAAAAATAGAGAAAAATTTAAATTTGGCCGCTGCAGTGGATATCAACATAAATTGAATGGATTTTTAAAAACAAAAATAACAATTTGAGAACAGCTGACTTTTAAAACACGCACCACCACAAATGCATAGAAAGAAAAATCTCGTTTTATGTTCCATTGGGCACGAAAGCTCTGAGAGCAAAACCTGAAAATCCCAGTGGAAAATGGCATAACTTACATTTTCATTCCAAACATCCGCCTTCCTAAATAATCAAATTCAACAAACAATTTATTTTCAATTGTCAGCTGTTAGTTGTGAAAATAACTTAACGAAAATAAAACGACATATACCTACCTACTAAACTGCCAAACTATAATATTTTCCTGTTACACAGTTTCTCAAAGTAGGCGCAGTGGCTTAGTGGTTAGTGTGTTGGACTACTGAGCGAGGGGTCGTGGTTCGAATCCCACAAAAACCCAAAATTTCAACTTGGGGCCTTTTCCACTGCGCCACCTCTCGCGAACGTCTGACTAACATTCGAGAGTATAACTGCCTTGAAATAGCTTCTCAATTAGCCGTTTGGAGTCGGCATAAAATTGGATCTTCCATTCGTTACAAAAATGAAAAAATCCCACAAAACGAATGGTTGTGAGAAAGCTAGGCCAAGGGTCCCTCCGGACCCGTTGCGGCAACTTTTTACTTACAGTTTCTCAAACCTAAACGAATGCGAACTAAAAAATTTTGGGAGTTAAATGAAGCATTTTTGAAATGCGCAAGTGGCTTTCGTTTCGTTTTTTTACAGAATCCCACCCCTGGTCTAACGCTTGGAAGGTAAATATTTTTCTGTTTGACGAGACTCTTAATCTCCATCAAACTCTTTGAGATTAACCCACCCCGACCTCCTTACTCATTGAAGAAACTAAATACAGTGCACTCGGGAAAACGTCAACGCTCGTTTACGTCAACATCCCAAAACGTCAACCCTCTTTTTTTTACATTGCCTACTCTAAAACGTCAACCCAACCACAAAGCCCTAAAACGTCAACTCTGAATAAAACAAAATTTTGAATTTAGCAGCAGTTAAAATACACAAATTTGTACACACACACATTTATTTTATGAAATCATTTCTGAAATTGGTGATTCACCTTATAAGTAGAGTAGAAAAGTAGTTGTTTTTTGTTCTCGTAAGTATCACATTACCAAAATGAGCTCAAAACAACCGAAAGTGCTAAAATTACAAGAAAAGGCACATATTTTGGACTTATTAGGAAAGGGTACAAGTGCGGTAGCTTTAGCGAAGCAATATGGTGTAACAAAGTCAACAATTAGCAAGATAAAAATGAAAAAAACGACATTCGTAAACGTCAACAATTTTTTAAACGTCAACACCCGCGGTTTTAATTAGTTGACGTTTTCCCGAGTGCACTAGCTATTTTCCCCATAAAACACTCTGTCGCTGTTATGGTCGTATGGAATGCAGAGTAAAAACCACATGCGATTTTTTTTTTTTTTTTTTTAAGTAAACCACAAATGCAAACACGTCAATAAAAGCGAAAACAATTCACGGCTCACATAACATAAAACCCATTGCACACAAAGATTCCATTCCACTTTAGCAGAGAGATGCCGGCACCTACACATTGCTTGGATTTCAAGTGAAAAATGCTTCGCGTCTGCAAAATTGCAGCGACTTCCTCGAAAATATTTCAGTAAAAGACACAAAAAAATTGTCAACATCGCATATATAAAAGCGAAAGTTGAAGAGGTACCGCACGTCCACACGCACACGGACGTTCACGAGGCGCAACCAATAAATTTTGGCAGCTGCCAACATTTTTCGTCACTCATCCCTAACAGCAGCAATTCGTAACGACAGGCCGGCCGAGTCCCGTAATTTGTGTGCTAGGCATCAGTTCTATGGTGGAAATTATCCGTACAGTTTTTATTGGCTCATAAAACGATTCGTTCATGGTAACATCCTAATGAATTTATTGGGCTTTCGAAAAATAATCAGAATATTGCCAGTGCCACAGTAGACCGTACCGACCGGCCGATCATTCATGTTTTCACTCTTGATATGGCCGGCAAATCAGTCGCAGTCTCAAAACCAAAGATGATGTATCTCTTCTCCATATATATACGACATACGTGTCTCTACTACAGTGTTGCTTTGGGCAATTATTCTGCCACCAGAACATCAACGTCGTCATCATCGTCGTGACTCGTGAGTGCGCGTACTTAAAAGAGACATTAATTAATTAATTAATTGCAACGCTTTTCATCATACGCCATGGGGAGTCAGTCAGTGTATCTTGTGAGCCGACGGACTGAGCTGACATCACCGGCATCATTACCGTCGCCTTGGATGTCATGTATCTGTCCGCCTAATGCTTGTCACGACGATGATATGTCCTCCTGCGGACTAATTGATGTTGAGGCGTTTCGCCTTTCTTCGTTTGTGCGTGCGGCTGTGTTACCATCACTCCTTAAGCACTCGATTTGCGATGCTTTGCTTGACATAGACAAGACATTCCCGCGTGCGATATGATACACGACAAGTGAGATACTATAGATAATCGAGAGCGAGTGGATGTGTTGTAGTCAGCACGACAGACTTCACTCAACAATGACGATGACGACGGCAGAAAATTTAAATAATATCCAAGAAAACATTGCGCGAATATCTCAATCTCAGTAGTTTGGGCTATTTGGGACTGTGTCGTAAGAATGAATCACATTCGTTAGGCGTCATTCAACGCAAAGAATGCACAAACGGTGCCAAGCGAAAGCAATGGCGCGTAAAGTCGACTCTACACTGAGCGATCGTTGTGTCTCTTGGTGTGGCGAAATTAATTTCTTTTTTATTGTCAATTTTGACTGCGGTGGATGGATAATTTATTTGGGAGGAAAATCGAGAGTTCCCCGTTGTGGCAGACAGATTTCCGGACGAGATAAAATCAGATTTGCGAGACTCCTTTGGCGCGATTAATCAGATTGTTGATTTTTTTATTTGAATTCCTTGGAATCGAAACGGATGTCACAGATCAAGGCAGTTATAGGAAAATTCAAAGAAGTTGCTGCTGTACGTTTGTGAACTTGTGATTGACGTATTGTTGTGGTTTCATGCACGTTGAATCATTTAGCTGCTTTTACTGCTATTACCCTGATTAAAAATAAAAAGTTGGCGCAACAGCTCCGGAGGGACCCTAGGTCTAGCTGCTCACAACCATTCGTTTTGTGTGAGTTTTCCATTTTTGGAACGAATGGAAGGGATCTACAATTTTATGCCGACTCCAAATTGAGAAACTCTTTTTTTTTTTTTTTTTTTTTTGATAATGTAATTGTTTTATTCATTTCATTACAACTTAAAATTGGCATAACAATATTTCAAATACATATAATTAAATGAATAATTTACATAGTTGTCGTTGTTGGACTAATGTCCTAAATTAGTGTTAAACGACACTTCCGCGCTAGTAATAACAAATTCATATAAAGTTCTGATGTGGGGTGACAATCAGTAGCTAATATGTAAATATTAATAAATATAAAAATAAAAGTAGAATAAAAATAAAGAAGTAATAATATAATGGATAATATAATTGATCGACTCCATGAAGAGGTTAATTAAGAGTATACAATAGTTAAAATTACAATAGTCTTACTACATATGTTGCCTTTTTAGAATAATATTAATTATAAAGATTCAATGCTAGCATGATCAACATTAAATAACCAGTCTTTAACTTTTCGTAAGAAAACATGATGGTTGTAAGCTATTCGGATGAAATATGGTAACTTATTAAAGAGCATAGGGGCTTTAACTTTGTAAAAATTTGCAAAATGTGTTGTACGTGCAATCGGTATATTAACAAAAGCCATACCTATTATTAATTCGTAAATTGTAAGTTTGATTGCTTCTACTTGGAATATTTCCGCTTTGTTTAAAAAATTCCTTAAGTACCTTAAAAACATACAAATGTCTTAATGGTAAAATATGAAGCTTTTTAAACAGGGGCCAACAATGAGTGCGACGATTACATCTACAGATAATACGGACTAAATGCTTCTGTGCAATCAAAACAGGTCTAAGAACACTAAGATACGAACCTCCCCAACTAATAATTCCATATTGCAACTTTGAGTGGGCCAGACCATAATAAAACCTTAGTAATACTTTATTGGAGCAATAAGGTTTAATAAGATACAGTTTACGAACAACAAGATTCATATTCGATTTTATAGTTTGGATATGATCCTTCCAGTTTAAATTATTATCTATTAAAACTCCTAGATATTTAAAGTTCTTAACTGACTCAATTTTAAAACAGTTATTAGAGCATGAGTTGTTACTATCAAAATTACTTTTACCACAAGTGTGGAGCGGAAGACTAAAGCGTTTACAGTCATATCCATGAAAAAAAAGATTATAATCAAACAAAACACTATTCGATATTCTAAAGTTAACTAGTTTGGTTTTTTCGCTAATAATCAACTTATGAGCGGCAAACCACAACCTTAATTTTTCAAGGTCCCCTGCAATCTTAGCAATACATTCAAACTCGGTTTGAAATGAGTATGTGAACGTTATGTCATCCGCAAAAGCAGTAACTAAGCCAAACAATTGTTGATTAAAAAGCGAGTTTATATAAATCAAAAATAGAAGCGGTCCCAGAACGGAACCTTGAGGGACTCCATTTTTTAAAAACGAGGTTCACTAAAGATCCCATTGACTTTAACCTTTTGTTGCCTATTAATTAAGTAAGTCTTAAACCAACTGTGAATAGATCCTCTAAATCCTGCATTATAAAGCTTATTTAGTAAAATCTGGTGGTCAACCATATCGAATGCCTTTGTCATATCAATGAACAAGGCCATTGTGGATTGATTATTATTTAAACTATCATATAACTGAGTGCACACCCTGAGAATAGCATCCTCTGTTGATAGCCCGGACCTAAACCCGAGATGATTCTTAAAAAAAGAACTTTCAAGACAGTCATACTCTCGGATTGGCTAAGAGGGATACAACGACCGTTTGGAAGTTGCAATACGGGAAGATGCATATGAAATATATTTGTTGCGTTTTATTAATCAACCAAATAAAGTGGTGTCCGATAAAACTTTGGACAACTATAACTTTGAGGTAGTTAGGGACTTTGTCTACCTCGGATCCGCTATTAACTTTGAAAACGACATCACCTCACAAATCAAGCGAAGAATCACTCTTGCCAACCGCTGTTTCGTTGGCCTAAGACGGCAATTGATTAGTAAGGCCTTGTTAAGAAGCACTAAGGAGATTCTATATAAGACTAAGACAGGATTTGGAGGAGAAGATATAACAGCGAACTCTACGAGCTGTACAGCGACATCGACCTGGTCAGAAAAGTACGCATTAGTCGTCAAAGATGGTTAGGGCATGTAGAGCGAATGGACACCAACACTCCGGCCCGGAGAGTCTTTGATTCCAACCCGGAGGGACAACGCAGTAGAGGAAGACCTCGTCTTATGTGGCGCGCGCAAGTAGAAGGGGACCTCAACCAACTTGGAGTGCGCAACTGGAGGCAGTTAGCCAAAGATCGCGCTAAATGGAGAGGCGTATTGGTTGAGGCCCAGGTCCACCCCGGACTGTAGCGCCACCTTAAGTAAGTAAGTAAGATAAAACTTTGGAGCAGGTAATAGCGATGTAAGCCAAACAAATTAATGCTCCGATCAAGTCGGATGGGGAACACACTCTTAGAAAAGAGTTCAGGAGAATAGAAAAAGAAAAAAGCAAAAGTCCTGAGGCAAGCTAAGAAACTTCTAGAAAACTGTAACCTAAAAAGATTCAGGGCATGTATCGGTCTAAGCAAAAAGAGCCTAAGAATCCTAACATGTCTCCTAATGGGACACTGTGACTAGGGGAGCACCTGACGAAAATATAGGCTTATCAGAAGAAGGTCTCTGCAGATTCTGCGATGAGAGCGCTGAAACCTTAGACCACATTCTGGAATCCTGTGAAGCACTGATTCATACGAGAATTAAAAATCTGGGCAGGTACCAATTACCAGATAAGGATATACAAACTGTGGACCCACTACTCATTCTCAGATTCATAAAAAGAAACTGGGCTGGATGAAGTGCTCTAAAGTTGATATTCTTGCCAAGGCTAAGACAAAGAAAAGACCCTCAAACACGGTTCTTAATGGAACTGTGATACGGTTGGGCTCTGGCAAAGGGCATGAACCTTTCCAAGGTATAAGCAGGGGCACAATAGACCCTCTCTTTTGTTATTATTATTATTGTTAGATATGCGATATGGTTGCGAAACACGGATGGTCCGCGAATTCCCATTCGATTCTTGTTTCCTCTTTTGCCCTCTTTCGTAATTTTCTGTGTTTGCTTTATTCCTCATCGGTATATTCGGTCGCGCTAGCAATTGAAAACAAAATCAATTCTTGTATTCTCTTTCGGCTTACTTTTGTGTTTTTTTTCTTTTTTTTTTGCTTTTGCTTTGTTTTCCAATCAAGGCACGGACCGACAAAAATCTGAACGTATAAATGCGCTATGTCATACGATAGAGCACACAGCGTATGAATCCTGTCCTGACTAACTGGTGGCTAAAATGTCGGATAAAGCCTCACACTTTGCGAACTCGACCGAACGCCCATAACAGTCGAAATGGAATTTAAGTATCTACTCTATCCACCAACTGCACCCAGTCGAGCTGCATGTGCTTGTGCAGGACCCCAATTCTAAATACTTAGTTCAGGCATCAGTGGCTGGGATTTCACCACTTATTACAGTAGGGACGTGAAGTCGAACTAACTGTTGGTTAACAATCGGAACATGTCAACGTGAAGCTTTCGAGGGTTTATAGGTGGAAAATATATCATAAAGGGTGCAAGACTTATACTGTATAAGTGTATTTGTATAGATTTTGGAAGATATTCGAATCAGACCACCATTGTCGGGTCTCTTTTCGTCTCTCTACCACTGTAAATCTTACCCAGAGAGACTTTCTGGATTTCTCCAGAGTTCTTCCCTGAGCTCAATTTCTAGTGTTAACGCTAGCATCTGTTTATGGGAGATCTGTTTCAACGACTGGGTCTCGACCCAATGATGTCCCAAGATCCTCATTCTTTTGCCAGCCAACGCCGGACATTGACACAGTATATGTGCCGCTGTCTCAGGTTCCTCCAGGCATAGTTTACAGGTATCATCCTCTCTAAGGTCCATCTTCCTTAAGTGATGACCGAAATTACCATGTCCTATTAACAAAGCCACCACCCATTTCAATGTTCCTCGACTCCTGCTTAGAACCCTTCTTTGAATTGAGCAGGTCGGACACTTAATTGCCATTTTAGCCTGTCTACATTGTTCCACGGTTGACCACCTTCTCAGGTGTTCTGCGAAGATATAATCTGTACTGTAAGTAGAAGATATAAAGGAACGACAAGTGAAATAAGCTATGTTAAGGTAGGTGTACCAAAAGGATCGGTGGTGGGACCGACAGTTGCGTGTCTGCAAGCGTTTTTGCGCTTTCGATAAGTTTTTATTACTTGTTTTCTAACGCCTTATTCGTATCTTTGAGGCTATTTTGACGTTTCTGCTCGCATTTTTCGGCGTTTTTGCACTTGTACGCAGTTTTTGACATTTCTTGAATCGTTTTTCCTACACATAAAGAACTGCATAGTCACCAATTGCAAAATTTTGAGTTGCAAATCACAAATTATATATTTTTCGCAAATCACAACGATTTTGTCTTGAATTGATACAAAAATTCGTAATTCGATATTGAAAACGGCGAAAAATATCATTTTTTGTTTTTTGAATATTACGATTAAAAGTACTAATTCGACCTTCATTTATTTGTAGTGATTTGCGACTTTTTTGGCGCAATTCACTACTTCAATAGGTCAATTCCTCAAACACCACTTTAAAATCTCAAATTGCAAAACTTATTTCGTAATTTACCACCACTGAAAGATGAATCAATAAAATATTATAATAATTTCGCATATGTATGAAAATGAAAAAAATGTAAATGAAAACGTTAATAACGAAGAGAAGTCGTAAATTGCAACATATAAATTGCAAATTGATAAAAATGAGTTGCAATTTACGATTAAGAATTTGTAAATTGCAACTACTGAAGTAGTAAATCAACCCCTGTTTCAATTTACTAAGGGATGAAATCGTAATTGCAACAGGAAAGTGGTAATTTACGATTTTTTGTTGCATTTCACAACCACAGTAATTGGTTAACTAGTTATTTGTGTCAAATTGCGATCGGTTATGGCAATATGCATTTCATGCCCGATCGCATTATTGACACTGGGAAATGTTGATTCACGACTTTTGAGGATCAATATCTTCACTTTGTACAATTTCTAGAATTGCGAATAAAAAGTCGTGAATTAGTAAATCCTGAGCTAAAATGTTCGTGATTCTGCGCATATTTTTCTTAATTTGGTCTTAAATTTCTTTCCGTTTACGCACTAGTTTTTTTTTTACACGTTTATTCCATCATTTTCTCATGTGTTTCTTTGACCTGTTGCATATGTTTCTCGACGGTTTTTGTACGGGTTTTTAACGCGTTTTTTGCATGTTCTTAACTCATATTTATGGTGTTTATCAGCGTTTCTTTGAAGCGTTTTTGCGCTTATATCGCCCTTGTTTTAAAGTCCATTACAACAAATAAAAATTAAACTCCCGTTTTCAATAATTGCTGGAAATATGGAGCGATTCAGAGAGAAAGAGAGCGGTTCGAAATGCGCCTTTCAAAATTCTGCTGTCTTCTCACACAGAAATTCTGCTTCCGAAATTCTCAGTCATTTCAAATTTAAAGCAAAAAAAAAAAAAAAAAATGGTTTATTCTGCTTTTTTCTAACTAAATTATAAACAAACATTTAAAGCAAACAAATCCTGTTTATTCTGTTTTTTTTTTCAACTAACAAAAAAAGTGCTAACAAAAAAAAAAAAAAAAAAACACAGATACATATTAAAAAACAATTTATACAAAAATTAAAAGATTAAAAAAAAAATTAATTAAAAGTAAAAAAACTGCGAAATTTAATTAAGAAAATTAGAAACTATAAAAAAAATATTTGGGAAATCTTCAAAAGTGCGAAATTTGAAAAGCAGAATTTTGAACACAGGATTTCAAAAGGAAAATTTTATAAAAGAGTTTTGACACATCCAGAATTGACCAGAATTGACCCCAACCCGAGAGAAACTGTCAAGGTTGGAATAATGAATTGAGATAAACAGTGTTGCCAGAATTTCAAAAAAGAAAATGCTTGATTGGAAAAAAAAAAAAATGTCCTAGAATGTATGGAGACAAAAAATAAAAATGCTAGACAAAAAAAAGTGTTTTCACCAGCTTTTTTTAGAAAAAAAATTAGCCTTATAGCTTCAATTTCATCTGAATGCATTTTTTTACGTAAACATATATTGAGTTAGGAATTTCGACCCTAAAAATATCTCAGAAAATAAAAAATATAAGAATCATGTTTTTTTAAACAACGAATTTTATTTGTTTTAAACATTAAAGTATCGGCCTTCAGAAAAAAACAAAACAACAAAATATCAACAGTAACTACAGTGGGTGAATTTTTTTGGGTGTTTGAGGTCCAACATTAATAAATAAATCCTTCACCACACATGTCTCAATTAATAAGCCCATGTATCAAAGGGCATGGTAGAACCCAGCGAAGTTCTAGCACTACAACCATTTTACAGGAACAAACTCTGGCGATTTTCGACCCTCCTCTGTCTTCAATATCAATGAAGTCAGAATCTTCATATTCGGAATATTTGCTAAGTTGGTCAAATACAAGCGCCTCAGCATAAGTGGTTCCTGAAATATAGGGCTTCAAAAATCACAAAAACCGTAACTGACTGACTGACAAATCATCAAAATTATGGAGTACTCCCTGACATCGCGAAATCTTCTAATTTTGCACAGCGGTATGTCTTGTTGTGCAATCAAATGACTAATTGAGGTTTCTCGGTATCCATCAACTTTCTCAGATTTGTTATCAATTATATGGAGGACTTCCGATGGCTGTAGAATAATGAAATTTGGTTGATCGGTAGAGCTCAAAAATCTAAGATTTTTCGTTTGAAGTATCTGCCTATTGTCATTTTGAAAATATACATGCGACTTAAAAGTTCATGACTTTTCTAAGAACTTATTGCTGACTTAAATTTGGTGGGCTTATTTGGGAAGTTTTCTTTTCATTACGCCAAGTTCGAAAGGTTTCAAAAACTTGATCAGTGAACCCACCAATTTTTAGTTAATGATGATTAAATAAAAAAATGTCTCTCTTAATTTATAGTATTTCAGTATTGTTCTACTTCACATATTTCGTATTAAACCTTAATAAAGTAAGAACTTAGTGTACTTTTATATTTCGGTACATTTCACGACTGACTTTGTTACATAGAGGTTTTTTTTAAAGAAGAACTCTCTGGTTCTTTTTTTAATATTTATGTTTTTGGTCTGATACTTATCTCCACGTACCCTACAGACACGATTAATCGTACTAAAATATTATCCGTTCGCACGTTTAACATTTCATATGCGTGGGAAAGTGGTGGGAAACATCTTTAACTTCAATGCACTGTATATCAGCTTAATGTACAAATTCCAGAGCAAATATCGAAAAATACAAAAATTCAAAAAAATTTTAAAACAGCATCTGGCATTTTTATTTTTTTTTTAAATCTTTCAAATCTTCGAAAATGCTAGATCTAGCATAAAAAATGCCAGATTGGCATCACTGGAGATAAAGCCATTTTTTTGTTTATTTCACCAATGGCCAATATAAGGTGTTCAAGTAACTCTGCTTCTAAAATAATCCAAACTTCCAATTCAATGCCAGAAAATAACAAATGCGGTTTTGGAATTTCAATTCGCCAAAATAAAATTGAGACTTGATACGTCGTGCAAGAGATTCCGTGACAGTACAAAGTAGCATAGCTCTTTCCTTATGCAATGCCATATCTACCTGCACTCTACACATAAAAGAATACGTCTGTTGCCATCCTGTTTTTAGGAACATTTCAGCTCGTAACTCCTGTTTAACATTGAAAGACAAAATGCTTGAAAATCCGAGGCAATACATCAGCTGACTGGCGTAGTTTGTTTCGCTGCTCCAAAACTAGAGTTCACTGCATTCCGGCACAACGACTTCCACTCGACATAATCACATTGGCTGATGCATGACGAATTGAGGTTGGGGGTGTTTCAATAGTGCATTGTGTATGTGCGCTCTAATTTTCCGATGCCTCAACTTTGTTGCTGATTTTCCGCATCACTGTTCACTCTCGAGCAGTGGCTTCCAAAACCAGTCAGGATAACAGCACACAGAACACAAGAGGTAGCAGCAGCAGCAGCAGCAATATGAACCCAGAGAAGCATGGAGCAACTGCGGAATTTGATTTTTCCTCGGAAAGCTTCAATGTTCGGGGTTTTAATTTGACAGCTCAGGGTTACTGTCTGTCAGTTACAGCTCTCGTTATACAAGGAGGTTGTTTCGATATCAGCGTGGCAACGTTTTGCTATTGTTTTTCCCCATCAGCCTGCGAGAAAATACCAAGGAATTCGATTCACTCGGCCAAGTGGAGTAGATGGATCACCACCGTTGCAATGTCGGCAATGGTCTGATACTTGAGCTTGTGCGATGGAAATACTGTTGATGATGGCGATGATTAGCTCAGTATACATCTGTCTATATATGTCAGCCATAGTGGGTTGCATTTTACAAAGGAATTCGCTTATTCCACTCGACTATTCGTGCGCTTTCATCTCAGCCAGGATAGTCGAAGTAAGGTATGTATAATCTGCAAAATCAAGTGCCCGGTGGGCGTTGATAAAACTATTTTCAAGCGTTGCAGATTATAACTGTACACAGACGAGTGTTTCTCCACAATTACGTGCATCTGATGGGCTAAGACAGACAAACCGACAATCGCCAGTCAGCTCAAGTGGCCATCACTTGGGCAGACCAAAAGAAGTAACCGCATCCCATTGTGCAATTGGGCATGTAATTGCCTCAGAAGAGGCATCACCGAGCACCAGCCAGCGGCGAGGGGTTCAGTGCATTTTCCAATTATTTTTATTTTTCTAACCAGAATTTAATAAAATTTATTGAAGGATTAGACTTTGATCAATCTGCGGCTGCAAGGGATAGAAGTTTGCAAATTCCGTTCTATCTTACTGGAGAAGGGGATGCGGGCGGAAAACTCCTGGAACGTCTGCACCATTAGAAATAATTAATTTCCCTGTAAGCAGTAAGTGATGTATACCAACTGATGTCGGTTGGTTGGTAATTTGTTCGATGTCATGTTCGCTTTTGTCATCTACTCTCACATATACATATATCGACTGGGGCCAATTACATGCGAGTCTTAACAAGGTTTTGACATTAACTGCGGCATGTCAGACCTTAGACTACTGTGTCGGTCTGCTTTCCACAAGGATGAGACGAGCAAAGTTGTTGTAAGCATGCCATATGGTTAGGTGGTTGTGTGAGTGCCCTTTTTTCGGCATTCCGCTTCGGTATGGACGAGGAAGGCATTTGGGGATATCGCATTGAAAATATTTATTACAAAATATGTTTCGGGTTGACATTATCTTGAATTTGGTATTCAATACTTTTTCATAATTTGCTGCGTCGAATGGAATCGAGTTCAGAAAGGTATCTGCGTTGGGAGACTTTGATCCTACCATCTAATTTGAATTTATGTCCTAAAGGGTGGATGCGGGATATTATCATTTTTGGTACGTAAGAGTTTTGTAAGAGAATTTATGGGTTTGTATATAAATATACAAATACATCTCTGGAATTGCCTGTTGCTAAGTGGTGATTGGAGGCGAACAACATTTGCAGACTATCGCCACCGACGATGACAGTAGTTTTGGGTTGTGTTAAGGCTATAATTTGAGGCTGAAGAAGAACCATTCAAAAGCCTTGGGTAAAGAATTACTTCGGGGAAGAAAAATAGGTTCGACACGATATATCTGATATCCCCTGTCAACCATGTCAGCTTTTCGGTAATCGGAAAATTTTTCGAAAGACTGGTGTCGAAATTCCTAAGGGAATGTACTATGGACCCCTATATAGCTTCAAGATTTGTGTTCATATATAAATTCGTGCTGAACGTCAGCTGGATATGCATAGGACAGGCAAATTCATTCAAAAGCAAATAAGAATCCCATGAATTTTGCATTTTCTCCAACACGAGATATCTCCGAATGGCAAAGGAAATAAATTGAGTTCTTTTGCTGCTACAAAAGCGTTACTAAATGAATTTAGTTTGAATAAATTTTTTGATATACAAATCGGTAGCATAAGTACCAACACAAGCCGCATTTCTAGACATTGAAGGGGCGTTTAACAATGTCAAAACATGCGCGGTGAAAAGGGCATTACAAAATTCCAACGTTGAACAATCACTCATTAAAGTGATCATGAATCTACTCAATGAAAGGAATATCAATGCAAAATTAGGTGACACTGACCTAAGAGTTACTGCCTCAAGAGGTACACCGCAAGGAGGGGTCATTTCCCCATTACTCTGGGTCCTTGTCATTAACGAAATACTAATGAAACTTGGAAACAGTGGGGTCAAAGTAGTTGCATACGCAGACGATGTAGTATTGCTTGCGACAGGCAAATTCTTATCGACCATAAGCGAACTGTTGGAGAACTCACTACGTGCACTCAACTTGTGGACAAAACAATGTGGTCTAGGAATCAATCCCCAAAAAACCGAACTTGGGCTATTCACAAATAAAAGGAACATACCGACATTCGAGCCACCAGATATTGAGGGAACTCCCCTAAGAGTGGCAGAAAATGCGAAATATCTGGGAATAATTCTAGATAGGAAACTAAATTGGAAACCAAACATCAAAGAAAGAGTAAAGAAAGCTGCAAATGCATTCTATGCATGCAGCCGTATCTTCGGCAGAAAGTGGGGACCAAACCCTAGAGTAATTCTGTGGATGTACACGGCTATAGAGCGACCGATACTCACATATGGCAACTTAGTCTGGTGGCAAGCCGCGGACAAGGTAACTGTTAGGCCGAAAAGAAAAACGAAACTGAATCCGAAAATTAAAAATGCGACAACTTTATTAATTTGATGTAATGCTTTATTTCGACCTCGACGGTTCAAATTCTCCGACAAGACTGCCTTATTGCATGTAAATTCAGTAGAATGTAGTAGATTAATTCATTAAAGAGGAAAAAGAAAGAATGATAGTTGCGATAATGTAGTACTTAGAATTTAAGCTATGATTACAATGACATATTCTTCGAATTGCGATTTAAGATTGAACATGCCGCCACCTCTGAAAGATCGTTAGATTCTTTAAGAAATATCTTCGAAAGGCAAGGGGGCCACCTTATGGACTGCTCTAGACATAATCCCATTCTTAGTTTTGATGCCGACGACACGAACATGGCCGTCCTTTCCTTTTATGATATTAACAATACGTCCGAGAAGCCATTTCTGTGGAGGTAGGTTATCATCGGAAATAAGAACCATCATACCGGGCTTGACATCTGCAGATGAAGTATCCCATTTATGGCGATGCTGTAGTTGTACGATGTATTCACGAGACCAGCGCTTCCAAAAGTGCTGGCGAATAGCATTGAGTTGTTGCCAACGACTGAGACGGGAAACATTAGTGATGTCAGGCTCGACGAACGAAGTCAACGGACTTCCAACGATGAAATGCCTGGCGTCAGCACCTGTTCATCGCTTGGATCCGAAGTCAATGGCGTAAGCGGTCTTGAATTAAGGATGGCTTCAATCTCAGCAGCTACGGTTGAAAGTTCTTCGAAAGTGAAGGTGCATGAACTACACGTTCTGATGAATAAGGCTTTCGCCGATTTGACCGCTGACTCCCATAACCCGCCGAAGTGGGGCGAACGAGGTGGAATATGATGAAACTCGATGTTGTCCTCTGCGCAGATTCGCCGTATCGATGATTGAGTGTGTTCATTGTAAAACTGATTTCGTAGCTCTGCTAGCTCATTTCTAGCTCCCACAAAATTTGTAGCGTTGTCACAATAAAGACGACGACAAATGCCACGACGAGCAATAAATCTTCTTAATGCAGCCAAAAATCCGTTTGTTGATAAATCCGACACGACCTCTAGATGTACTGCCTTTGTTGCGAAGCACACAAATACGGCTATGTAGGACTTTGTTGTGCGAGCCCCTCGAATCCTCAGGGATGTTAAAAATGGACCACAAAAGTCTACCCCAGACGTTGAAAACGGTCGCGCTATACACACCCTGGAGGCTGGAAGATCTCCCATGATCTGCTCGCGCAGCCTTGGCCGCATTCGAAAGCATTGGAGACAGTTATGAACTACACTCGTCGCCATGCTCCGTGCATCGATAATCCAAAACATTTGCCTCGAAATTGACACCAACGCCTGAGCGCCTGCATGATAATTCTTGGTATGCAAATGATTAAGATAGGCGTGAACAAACGGATGCGATTTTGGTAGAAGTATTGGATGCTTCGCATCATACGGCAATTCCGAATGTTCTAGTCTTCCACCAACGCGTATTAAAAAGGTTACACAAGATTCAGGCTTAAGAAATGGGTTCAATTTTCTAATGCGGCTTTTCGAACTGACCAACCCGTTTTTGGACTGTAGACTGACAATTTCTTCACGAAACCTATTTTGTTGAATGCAAAATACTATTTTTAGTAGAGCAACTTCATACTCACAAGTTTCCAGGTCGCCCAATCGCAATTCCTCGTTTCGATGCCTGGCTGAATACCTTTTTTTAAAGTTTTCGATGAACCTGTAGCAGTAGGCGAAAACTCTGACAGTTTGCCTATAATTATTTACAAATTTAAGCTGCTCAACCATATCTGCAACTCCGCTGGCAGAATTGTTTTTGTGTGCTCCAAGTAATACTGCATTGACTTTTCGCCGTTCAGGACCACTTTTGGAAAACCGCTTTGTTGTAGCAGGCCAATGACCGGGTGGGCGGTACAAAAATGCAGGACCGTGGAACCAAATGGATTGAACCATATCCGAAACCATTGCTCCTCTCGATATGATATCAGCGGGATTTGATTTGCCATCGACATGCCTCCACGATGCACCAGCTGTTAATTCGTGGATAATGGATACCCTATTGGCGACGAATGTATTCCAAGACGAAGGATGATCAGCAAGCCAATCCAGCACAACTTCTGAGTCCGTCCATAAGACGATTTTATCAAACTTGTTCCCAAATGCATCCAAGACTCGACCAAGCAGCCTTGAAAGAAGCAGTGAAGCGCACAGTTCCAACCTTGGTAATGTTTGAGTGGATATAGGTGCCACCTTTGATTTTCCACTTAACAGACGAACAGATACATTGCCTAGCATATCGACGATCCGAACATAAATACAGCAACCGAATGCTCTCAGGGAGGCGTCCGAAAACCCATGCAACTCGCAACTAACAGCATCGGTGGAAAATATATACCTTGGAATACACACCTTTGTAAGTTCCCACAGTTGACCGCGATACCTAATCCACTCTTCTTTCAGCTCATCAGCAATATCTTCATCCCAACCAACCTTTGCAATCCAAAGCCGTTGAAGAAATATTTTTCCCAATACCACGACTGGATTCACTAGCCCCAAGGGATCGAACAAACGGGCTAAGTCTGATAAAACAGATCTTTTGGTGATGATGCTGACGTTCTGCATACTCTCTAATGGATTTAAAAATTGAAACACATCCTCTGAGGGCTCCCATACGATACCTAGAGCTTTAATGACATCATTGTCATTTATGCGCAGCGGTGTCTCTCGATCTGATGCTGGAATCGTGTCCATCAGTTTTGCCTCGTTGGAACACCACTTCTTTAGATCAATTCCGGCGCCCTTCAATATTGATTCCGTTTGAAACTTTACGTTATTGGCCTCGTCCAATGTATCCGCTCCTGAGATGAGATCGTCGATATAAAAGTCTCGTTTGATAACTGCAGATCCAATTGGGAATTGTCCTTCATTGTTTTCCGCTAGGTACAACAAGCAGCGAGTGGCATGGTAGGGGGCTGACGATGTCCCATACGTCACTGTCGTTAATCGAAATACTTAAATCTCCGCGTTTGTATTTTCTCGCCACAAAATTCCTTGAAAGTTTGCATCAGTAGGCCGAACAACAATTTGCCTATACATCTTTGGTATATCTGCAGTTAAAGCGATTTTGTGGGAACGAAAGCGAAGTGATATTGAATATAGATCCTGCTGTACTGTTGGACCTACCATCAGGATATCGTTGAGAGATACATTCGACGATGTTCGGCACGACGCATCGAACACGACCCTTAATTTAGTAGAAGAACTCTCTGGACGCAAGACGAATTGATGGGGTATATAGTAGTGAATGGACGAAATTTCTTCAGATGGAACGAGTTCCATGTGCCCCAGCGCCTCATACTCCCGCATAAACGAAACATATTGCTGTTTGATTTCCGGCATCTTTTCTAAGCGTCTTTCCAAAGACAGCAATCTTTTATCAGCAATTCTCCTTGAGTCACCTAGAATCTTGGGATCTTCTTTAAAAGGCAGTTGCACCATAAGTCTGCCATCTGCCCTTTGCTGAATTGTGTTGCAAAATGCGTTTTCACAGGCTATTTGCTCCTCAGTCCAGTTTGGTGTCGCTGTGTGGACCTCCTCTATTGACATAAAACGTTGTAACATATCGTTGAGTGAGTTATTCGTCGATGCATCTTGTTGATTGTACCCGCGATCATGTTAAACTTTCCGACAACAATCCAACCAAACATCGTGTTTCTTAAAAGCGGCCGATCTTCTCCCAATTTTATTTGGCCGTCCACCAAAAGTTCGAAAAACATATCTGCTCCGATTAGCATATCGATGCGCTGTGGCCTGTTGAAGTTGGGATCAGCTAGCTTGATATTAGATGGAATGCACCAATCATCTACATCAATGCGAACGTCGGGCTGATTTGATGTTATAGAAGATAAGATCCAAAAGTCTAGGTTTATTTCAAAATCACTCAGCTTTGATGTCAACGAAGCGAATGTTTTTTGGCGAGCTGGAAAGTTTATGTTTCCGATCCCACTTAATTCTCCATTAAAATTAATGCGCTTCAATCGCAACCTTTGAGCCAAATGCTCTGAGATCAAATTAAGTTGAGAGCCTGAATCCATAAGAACACGAGCGGGTATATATTCCCCAGTTGCTGATTTAACATTTACTATTGCGGTGGCCAGAAATACATGACTACCTGAACACCGGTGCGTGTTAAGAGAATGTAATGCAAGCGATGTTGCATGCGGCTGTACTTTTAGGTCTATTGCCCCGTGATCTGCGTTTGCCGTTGATGATGGAGTTGGAGATGCAACCTGAAATCTATGCAGTAATGAGTGGTGTGGTTCGTTGCACACTCTACATTTAGATGACAGGCATTCCTTAACCGAATGTCCGAATTGCAAACAATTTATGCATAGTCCAAGTCTTTTTACGGTTTGAAATCGTTGATACACTTTCAGCTTGATGAATTTGTTGCAATCAGAAATCTTATGTTGGGGTACACTGCAAAATGCACACCGCAACTCCGTGACCGCTAATGTAGTTCGAGTTTTAGTTCTTGCTTCTGTTGGAGAGGGATACATTTTAGTCGATGATGACAAAGTCGACTTACCCTGTGGCTCTCTGATGTCGAGATGTTGACTTCTTCGATTTAGAAATGAAGAACATTCACTCCATGTTGGCAGATTCTCTAACTCCAATGTGTCTTCCCACTTCTTATAGGTTTCAGCATCCAGTTTGAGAGACGCGATATAGATTAATAATGCGTTCACGATATCCGTATCTGTTCCCAAGGATCTTAACGCTCCTAGATGTCCATCCACGCAATCAACGAATCGACGAAGTTGAGCTCCCGAATTCTTTGAAACTACTGGTAGGTGATACAGTCCTCGAATGTGCGCCTGGAACACTATGCACTTGTTGTCATACCGGTTTTTAAGCAAGTCCAATGCCTTTGCGTAATTGTCCTCGGTAACATCTAGAGATTTGATTGTCAGCTTGGCTTCTCCTCTGAGGCATTCGTCAACAAGCAACTGGAACTTCCTTATTGTTGGAATTGGCTTTGAGTCGATTGTGGCCTTGAACTGTTGAATGAAGTTGTTGTATTCAGTATATTCACCTGCGAATGTTGGTGGTTTCAATTTGGGAAGATCGTCGCTGGATGGAGAGTGTATTATAGCCGGCTTGATTGAGATTTGTTTTAAATTTGCAATACGAGTAAGAATTTTGGATTTAAGAGAACAATACAAATCTTCAATACTTGCCCTATAATCCTCTTCTGCTGAATTCCCAGGAAGAAGTGCGTCGATGGCGTCTTGTGTTGTGAGAAAATTCGAAAAGTATCCTTCTAGCAACTCAAGACGACAATTGAGATCGGTGGCATTCAGTTTATTATCGTCTTCATCGATAATTCTCTCAACTCTGGTAATATACCCCTTTCGCGATGCACGGGATGCCTTTAATTGTTCAATTGTAGTCATTTTATATTTACGATGGATTTTGACGTTTAATGTGTTTTGCTACAACTGTCGAACTCTTTTGCCGAAAAAAGAGAGTACAATAGTGTTTCAGGATATTTTAATTTGTATGTGTCGTATGCTGTCTCGCTCTTTTATCGAAGAAAAGAGCGAACAACAATGTTGCGAAAGATTTATTGTTGCGACGATGAGATGACGATAGATTTGGTGTGCAAGATAGAGTGTGCAGTTGAGGCAATTATGTATTTTCTAAATTGGATAAGTTAATGTGACGATTACTGCTGTGTTTTTGGGTTTAGTGGAAGGGGGAAAGCAATAATGTAATATAATTCGATGAGGTGACGTTATAAATTACAGTTTTTTTTTTTTTTTTTTTTTATATTATATAGGTACTGTATATATATATACGTTCTCACGGTTAGCGGACTTTATGTAGGTATTAATTTCGATTTAATGGACAATGTAAATGCGCGATCAGTTAAATGAAATTAACCATGCGTACAGGCGAATGAATGTCGATAATGAAGCGGGAAAATTCCTCCGCTTAGTTTAACTGCAACGAAATTCCGAAGCACATTCACACGAGTGTTCATACGACTATGTGCAATTCTCTATGTAACTATTATGTGCGGACGAGATTTGTTCAAATTGCGAAATTTTACGAATCGAGTCTTATCTTTAAATTTCCGGTAAGAAGGACCAAATGTTAGGCCGAAAAGAAAAACGAAACTGAATCCGAAAATTAAAAATGCGACAACTTTATTAATTTGATTTAATGCTTTATTTCGACCTCGACGGTTCAAATTCTCCGACAAGACTGCCTTATTGCATGTAAATTCAGTAGAATGTAGTAGATTAATTCATTAAAGAGGAAAAAGAAAGAATGATAGTTGCGATAATGTAGTACTTAGAATTTAAGTTATGATTACAATGACATATTCTTCGAATTGCGATTTAATATTGAACAGTAACCAATCTGAAAGAAATGACAAAAATACAAAGATTAGCATGTATAGGAACAACCAGTGCAATCAGAACGACACCAACCGCTGGGTTGGAGGCCATTCTCAACTTGCTCCCCTGGACCTATATATGCAAGAATCGGCCGTCAAAAGTGCACTCAGGATTAGCCAAACACAAGGCTGGAATCCTAATGCTACAGGACATGTGCAGATTTTGAAGAGATACGTAGAGAACGATGTTAGCTCTGACTACATGTCTCCCTACCTAGATTTCGACAAGCCATTCTCCTGCTCCATTCCGAGCAGGGAGGAATGGGAAACAAACGAACCCGCTAAAAGGAAATCTATATCCATCTACACAGATGGATCAAAGATGGACTATGGCACTGGAGCCGGTCTATTCTCAGAGGAATTAAACATAAGCCGCCCAATCAGGCTTCCTGATCATAGCAGTGTCTTCCAGGCCGAGGTTCTGGCAATTATGGAAGCGGCGTGTATGGTGTCAATGAGGGCAATACCACGTAATGATATTACCATATTCATTGATAGCCAGGCAGCCATTAAAGCTATTTCGGCTACTGAAATCAAATCAAAGCTAATTCGCAGCTGTCGCGAAGAGCTCAAAGCTCTTGGCTCGCAGCATAATATAAATCTCTGCTGGGTTCCTGGACACAGGGACAAAGCCGGCAATGAGATTGCAGACGAACTGGCAAGAAAGGGGTCTGCAATGGACCATGATCAGGCACTACAATCGATCAAACCACCACTCTGTAACCTCAGAGAACGGGTGGAAAACAAGATCCGAATGAAAGCCAACAACAGGTGGAAAACACTAACAACCTGTGAAATATCAAGGAAGCTTTGGCCTGAATATGACAAAAGACGGACCAACAAACTCTTGAAGTTTGACAGATCATCGCTGTCTAAGTTGGTAGGTGCTCTGACAGGTCATAACTTCCTAAGAAACCATACAATGAAATTAAACCTCATAGACGACGACATCTGCAGGGGCTGCGGTGATGAGGAGACGCATGAGGACACACCTCACTTCCTCTGTCACTGCCCGAGCCTCTGTCACTTGCGAAATAGGACACTTGGAAGATATTACTTCCAAGACATTCAAGAACTCTCAAACATCTCACTCTTTGATCTTCACAGGTTTTTGAGGACATCAAGATGGCTGGACAACATCGAATAAGGAGAAGGAAACGTGGCCGAAATACAACACGGCTAAACCCCACCTATAAAGGGTATCACAATGGGTCCACAAGGACCTGAGTGTGGCGAAGCGAGGGTCACCCGCTTCGTCAGCCCAAAAACCTAACCTAACCCTAAGTACCAACACATGAATTCGAATATGAAGACTTTGCTTACAATTTGCAACTATTTAAATTGAACAAATTTAAAAGACTTGAACCAAATTTCTGATTGAACAAGTTGCAAGTATGGATAGATATACCCAACCCAGTTACCTGAAATCTCTTCCCCTAGTCGGAGTAGTCCCATTAGGAGGTTATTTTTACTCAGGCTGATGCATGTTTAGAATATTTTTCGGATTGCCTGAGTGTTGTTTTAGATTCAACCCCTGTTGCCTGTTTTTTCGAATTGTCCCCAAAGAGTGTGATTCCCCTCAAAACCTAGAAACGTACACAAACTAACGCGCTAACTTCCGCGAATGTCTGACAAACATCCGAGAGCATAAATGTTATATACCTACTGTTAATTTTAACCAAGCAAGGTAGCTAAGTTCCAGGAAATCATAAGTCAGCAATACTAATAGTTGATAAAAAGGTTAACGGAGTTTTGAGCTTAAGATTAGTTGGTGAATATCGGCCTTATATATAGACGTTTATTTGGCAGTTTCGACGTATGCTTAACTAATAAGAAAATCGCTGTAAAAGTAAGAACAACCGATTTGTTGTTACCCCTACCTCAATCAGCTTAATGACTGAATTTTGAAAACATCATTAACAATATTAAACAGCTTGAAAGAAGTTTGGGGAACACTTTCCTTACTTCAGTTTTCTGCTCCTTGAGGCCTTAATTTGACGGTGCTGCTAGGGGTCATTGCGTCATTTCCAAAGTATTATATTTTCCTATTTCTGCAATGGTATATGTTTTAGGTCTTGTGAGAAGTTTTCGAGCTAATTTTACATGTGGGATGGGGACTTAAGCGGTTCAGGCGGTTTGTAGAAACGGTGTGTAGAAATATACGCAAATTCCATTTGTGTATCCCATTTGTTGCTATCAAATTTGTGGTTCAAACGGTTTGTGTATATTAAACATAAAATTATACACAAACTTTTGCGTATACCTATGCACAAACCATACGATTGTAGCAACAGACAAGACATTTCCCTACGACAATTGACATGGCAAAGCAAGACTAAACGAACAATAAACGAATAACACAAGAGAACTAGACGTTTAAATAATAATCGAATGATAAGCGAATGAACGTCAAAACGAGAGAATTCGCATCCCTCATATTTTTCTTTCCTTTGTGGTGCACAGCTGTAATTTAAGTTCAAGTAGTTAAAGCCTATCACAAGAAAGGAGACCCTCTAAACTGCGCCAACTACAGAGGCATCAGTCTCCTGAACACTGCGTATAAGATCATGTCTGCTGTATTGTGTGAACGCCTGAAACCATTCGTCAACGATCTGATAGGTCCCTATCAGTGCGGTTTTAGGCCCGGTAAGTCCACGACCGATCAAATATTCACACTACGGCAGATCCTGGAAAAAACCCAAGAATACCAGATCGATACTCACCATCTTTTTATCGATTTTAAGGCCGCGTATGACAGCATTTATAGAGACGAGCTATACAGAGCCATGTCTAGTTTTGGCATCCCTGCCAAACTTGTCAGATTGTGCAGAATGACGATGGAGAACGCTCGCTGCTCCGTAAAGCTCGGAAATATTATCACCGAGACCTTTGTAGTCAGAAAAGGATTTAGACAAGGCGACGCGATGTCATGTGACTTCTTCAACACCATTCTTGAGAAAATTGTGCGAAACTCACAAGCCAACACCAGAGGCACAATTTTCCAAAAGTCTGTGCAACTGCTTGCATACGCTGACGACATTGACATTATTGGTAGAACACAGCGAGCTGTCACTGGTGCGTTTGCAACTATTAGTACGGAAGCGGCAAAAATGGGTTTATTGGTGAATGAGGGTAAAACAAAATATATGCTGTCAACAAGAAAGGACACACAACACCGACGAATCGGACAGAACGTCACGATAGACAGCTAAAACTTTGAGGTAGTTAGCGACTTTGTCTACCTCGGCTCCGCTATAAACTCTGATAACGACATCACATCAGAAATCAAGCGAAGAATCACACTTGCCAACCGCTGTTTCTTTGGCCTAAGACGGCAATTGATTAGTAAGGCCGTGTCAAGAAGCACTAAGGAGATTCTATATAAGACTCTCATCATCCCTGTCCTGTTCTATGGCGCAGAAGCATGGACCCTAGCAAAAACGGATGAGGATCTCCTTGGTCGCTTCGAACGCAAAATTCTTCGAGTGATTTTTGGTCCCGTTTGCGTTGACGGGCTTTGGAGGAGAAGATTTAACAGCGAACTCTACGAGCTGTACAGCGACATCGACCTGGTCAGAAAAGTACGCATTAGTCATCTAAGATGGTTAGGACATGTAGAGCGAATGGACACCAACGCTCCGGCCCGGAGAGTCTTCGATTCCAACCCGGAGGGACAACGCAGTAGAGGAAGACCTCGCCTTAGGTGGCGCGCGCAAGTGGAAGGGGACCTCAACCAACTTGGAGTGCGCAACTGGAGGCAGTTAGCCAAAGATCGCGCTAACTGGAGAGGCGTATTGGTTGAGGCCCAGGTCCACCCCGGACTGTAGCGCCACCTAAGTAAGTAAGTACGTAAGTTAAAGCCTATCACTGAATCTGATCTGTCGTTACCTTTTACCTTAACCAAGTAATAAAAATTGATATCCCTTCTTCTCTGTATATATAAGAATCAATTGCTGTGCGTTAGTCGCGTAAAGGCTCCAGTACGGCTCGACCAATTTTAATGATATTTGTTTTGTTTTGTTCGTCTTGAATCAGGGATGGTTTAGGAAAAAATAAAAGTCGGAAAATCCTCAACATGTGGTGCTGTAGGCCTATATTTCGTTTTTCAGTTCAATTCAATTTTCTTCAATGATAATCTTCTTTTATATATACCTACAATTCATTCGGGGTGAAACTTGATGACGATATAGCTCGATAACCACTGGGCCTATTTTTATGATTCTTCTTTTGCTTTGTTCGTATTGGTGTATTTGAGGTTTAGGCAGTCTTAAAAGATAGGATTTTGTACCCGATAGGTGGCGTTGTTGTCGATCTCCGAAACCACCTACCCGATTTCAATGAAATTTTGTGGATGCGTATTACTGGTTCCAGCTTTACAGTTAGGATACTTTTGGACCTGATAAGTGTCAATGATGTCGATCTCTGAAACCACTTAACCGGTTTCAAAGACATTTTGTGGATGTACATATATATTGTTGGTTTTCGGTTGAAAGACATGATACTTTTGGACCTGATATGTGGCGCTGTTTGCCGATCTCCGAAACAGCTCTACCGAGTTGATTGAAATTTGTGGATGGGTATGATTGCTTCCATTTTGAAAGATAGTATAGTTTTGAACCCTATAGGTGGTACTTTGCGAGATAGAAAAACGGATTGTGGCACCATTAAAATTATTATTGGACATTGTCCAAATAAAGCACTTTGCGTAATGTGAGCAGGAATACGAAAGGTTTGAGCAAAGCCGGGTGGGTACAGCTACGTATAAAAGAGACTGACGTCCGTATGTCCACTCATAACTCGGGAACGGATCTTTCGATTTTTATAATTTTTATAAATTTGAACGGGAAATTGGAAAGTTCGTGAAAATTGATTTTCCATACTTTTTGTACGGGGAGTTTTATTATTATATTTTTTTTTAATTTTGATCTAGTATACAGTGAGATCGTATTTGTCAAAAGCTTATTTGGATCAACAAAATCAATTTCAGGTGAAAAGTGGAAAAGTGAACGGTCCAAAGTCAATTTTGGGCGGGACGAAGTTCGCCGGCCACGGTAGCTTAAAATAAATTTGTGAACTATTTCGAAGTGTAGTTAGAACGTTTTTTTTTTTTTTCAAGAATATTAGAAAGTCTTTAGAAATTAAAAAAAAAATATCCTCACCTGTCTACCTTTTGGTGTATCTAAATCCTGCCTTCGATTTAGAAAGCCCTTTCCTACCCGAATACCTTCTCATTTGACATACATTTTTATTTCCAAAGTCCTTTGGTACCCAAACCCCAGCGAAGATCATACTTCTAGTTGTAATATTTCTCGGTGCCCCAGAATTGTTTGCTCGTGCTAATAAGTCTTCATTTATAGGTACCTACACTTTTTACGGATAGGTTCGTTTTTTCGGATGGGTGTTTGAGCAGAAGAAATACAACAAATTGGGAAATCTGGTATAATTCTGCGAGGGCTCCGCCCGTAATTCCACCCGCTTAATCCAAATAATGCACATGAAAATTATGAGATCACCAGGAAGGACGAAATCACGAGGCACGAAACACATTTGCACCAGCATAACACCAAACAACGGGCATAAAAAAAAGGATTTTGCTTCTTCTTTTTTACAACGTTTGCTATCATAGCCTCGCAATGCAAATCCATTCCGAGGAAAATCTCAGAAGTGCACATTACGTTGATATGGCACCATCATGACACCACTAGGGACAGAAATACCAAAACAGCGAGCAGAAAAAAAAAAACATAACACAGAATAAGGAAAATAAAACAAGACATAGTATAATGGGAGTAGACAAATAAAAAAAAAGAAGAAAAAGTGTAATAACCACCCTGCAGTGTCCTTGCCCTTATCCCGTGCTTTATTATCACCCATTTCGTTCAGGGATCTCCAGTGCTCCAGCTCCATAGCCCATCATGGCCCTCTTTGTGCCGAGCGTGAACAACATTCATGCTTAGTAATTCGCGTTCGTTATTATTTTCTTCGTTTTTTTTTTCGTACAGTACAAGTACAACCCATTTTCCATCGCAGCAGCAGCTCCAGCTATATGCAATGCGATGATAGCGCAGAGCAGGGTGGTCGGCATTTTCGGTTTATGACTTAATATTAACACACCTCTGCCACATAGATTTAGATACAGGATACAGCGAGGGAGAGAGAGAGAGAGAGACCAGTGGCATAAACATGAAGCGCGCGAGAAACAAGGATATTTCCACTGATGTGCTATTGTGGAGCGCACTCCTACCCCGCGGCCTGTTTGGGTGCTGCAATTTCTGCTTTTCTTACGGTTGTCATCATTAGATCTCATTAAGGAATCCTTTTTGTTGTGTGTGCCTCGTAATTTCATTGTCTAATGCGGGACTAAATGGGAAAATATGCCTTAATATCTGCTCTCGTGCAGAAGCAGGATAATGCAATTGGTTCGCTGTGGTTGTTTGTTGGCTGTTTTTAAATTGGGAGGGCGCTGTGCCACGGGACATAATTGATACACAGCATGCCCATAGGTAAGTCGGGCTGCAAGGACCCGTATTCTATGATAATTATGTGCGAAAATGAGGAAGAGCTCATCAAGAGCATGTATTTAAAGGTAAATTAATTAAAGAACAGACAACAGAGGTAGGTATATCCTGAGTGTAATTGCACAGGAATTTGGTGACAGTAAAAGGTTTGGGCATTTGTTTTTCTTATTCGAAGAAAAAGTGTACTAACCTTCTTTCGGCCATCTCACTTGGGAACGTGTGAGGCTTTATTGGATTATCATTTTATAAAAACTAGTTTTGAAATAACCTCATCATTGGTACGACATAAAAAGTGTTGCGACAACACTTGGTCGCTCTTCATGTACATAAGACCGAATTTTGACCACCCTTTGTCACTTTTAACACTAGACGCACTTTTTGACTTCAAGATACAGTGAACGACACTAATATCTTGAACTCGGTCCAATACATTCCTCTATTTCTTCATCTCACTTCGACTTGTTACAATGTTTTAATATTTTTAAATCCTTTTTACAGTCAGTCGGGTTTTTTGTTTTTTTAAATTAACTTTTTTTTTAATTTATATTGTTATATTCATTTGTTTAGCCTATGACACTCCGAGAAAGAATACCAATTTAATGACACCTTACTCTGCAAAATCGGTCAAGCCGTTTGGGCTACAGGGTGTTACATAGGAACGTATATAGGATACGCGGGAAACACACAACCCTCCCTATGTCCAGTCGGTTAAAAACAACGTATTACACTTTTACTAGTTTTGAGATATTAATAAAAGAAAAACCTTTCTTAAGATCTTAAGCCGTTGCTATCGAATTATTAATATATATGTATTCTGAAAAGGCGAATTATATAATTTGTTTGGTTAATCTATATATATAAAACAAAGTTGCAGCCGTAAGAACGCCCATCACTCGAGAACGGATCGTCCAATTTGAGCTATCTTTTTTTTGTTGTGTCGTATATCCGCCTGAGGAAGGCTTATAAGTCGGGAAAATTGGAAAATTTTAAAAGGAAATTGAAAAATTCATGAAAATTAATTTTCAATACATTTTTTAGTGCGATTTTTTTTTTTTAATTTTAATCGCAATATACAGTGAGATCGTGTTTGTCAAAAATTCTACATGAATCTGTATGATGTGAAACATCTATAGGCGCAGGCGCGACTTGGGAGTAAAGTCGGCGGAAATTGGCCTGTCGCGATAGGTCGATCGCTGTTGTCGATCTCCGAAACTACTTAACGGATTTCAATGAAATTTTGTAGGTGTGTATTGTTGGTTGCATCTTGGAAGATAGAATAGTTTTGGAACCAATAGATGGCGCTGTTGTCGGTCTCCAAAATTATTCAACTGATTTCAATAAAATTTTGGGGATGTCACTCAGAAAACTACAGAGCTACGATAGCCCTACTAAATACGCCACCTCTGTTTGTGTAGGCACATCAACTGCTAATTTTGTTGCTGCTACAACCAAAAGTAAGATGTGATGCCTTCAGTTATATGGGTACAGCACATTAACAGAGCTGCAGTAACCAACAAAACATATTTGAGGACATCCAAGTTTGCTATCAGACCCGCATACAGAGCTGTTAATACTTCTTTCCAGAGCTAATGCGAATCCAGTGGAGGCTACCACAGCCCTTCAACAGATTATTTATTATTGCATGCCTTTTACATAGCGACTCTGCCTCTGAAACGAGCTTCTCTCTTGACTCAACAGTGATTTGCAGCGCAGATTCCTCTCTGGAAAAACCAATTTGGAAATCAAAAGCGTCAAGCCAATCTAGTCCCATTATATTGTCACCTCGAACACTATTGACGACTAGTAAGGGAAGATCAACAGTTTTGTTTCTCCAGCGTACAGACACCTTTGTGATGCCCTTCACAGGCACGCTTACGTCACCATAAGCCTTTAATTCGCGAAGCGTTGGCTCGCAGCGAGGGTTACCTAGGATGTGATATCCTTCTAGGCCTACTAATGAGCAAGTAGCACCTGTATCGAGTTGAAAAACTAGTGGGCGCTGATTTACATTGAGCGACATAAGAATTTTACGTCCCTTCCGTTCTGCGTTCCAATTAGCCGTTGAAACTTCTTCCAAAGTGGCACTGATTCTGTCTGTGGTATGTTTTACAGTGTTAACAGAGTAAGCTGAATCATAATGTTTGTTTTGAGATCCGTTACTTGCCTTACTGTCTCGCTTGCTTTGACTATTTGGCTGTCTACGACCGCGACTTCTAGATTTTTGGCGGATTTGCACTCGATTTGTACTAACAGACCGAGTTCCTGACATGCAAACGTTGCTGATGTGACCACGGCGCTTACAGTTATCACACACAGAGTCAATGTGTCTACATTGACCTCGGTCATGTTGAATAAAACATGCAGGGCAAGATTTACGAGAGAGAAATTGATCAGTGCACTTACTTGGATATTTCTGGTAGCTCTTTTGGTTCATCTGGTTTATCTCAGCGGGTGTCTGCTTCGTTGAACTCGTATTTCCTTTCAGGATTTCTGAAGCCGTCTGTGTTGATTCATAGGCAGTGACTAACTCTTCAATTTCTTCCAGCGTCGGGTTTTTTCTTTGTGTGGCAGCGTTACGGATGGAGTCGTGCGGGGTATAGAACACAAGCATGTCTCGTATCATGGTGTCGGAGTAAGATGTGTTACAGCCTTCCTTCGTGCATACAAAAGCGCAGTCCCTAGCAAGGCCTCTCAAATCGGCAATCCATTCCGCATATGACTGACATGGGGCCATTTTTTGCCTTAAAAACTTGCACCTCGATGCCAGTACGTGTAGTTTTGATTGAAAATGCGCAGTTAGTTTTGTAGTGAGATCTTTGAAAGAGTGTGTACTTACGTTTTCCATAGCGAATAGTTTCTGAAGAAGTTCATTAACATGATTTCCGCACGTTGAGAGGAAATGCGCCTTGCGAAGGCTATCGTCGGTCAGAGAGTTTGCCGAAAAGTGTTGATTTAACTGGAACAAGTAGCTGTTCCAAGATTCCTTTTCAACGTCGAAAGTCCGGAATGGTGGAATCGTGCTGGGTGCCGCTTGGTAACCTTTGATCATCTGCTCCATGAGTTCGGTGTTAGACTTTAGGATTTTCTCCATCCACTGCTGCTGCTCGTCGAGCATCTTCTTCACATCAACTGGGTCCATCTCCAAATTTTCCTCGTCGCCACTTGTTGTGTTTTACGGGTGAATAAAAAAACTGACCAGTTCAATATGTATATATGCAATCTTATAATTCTTATAATTCATTAATACAACTTAATAACTAATTTGAAGGCTTATCCGAAAGAGGTTAAGTGTTGCGCGCGACCATGTGGGCGTTGTGAGTTCAACAGGCAGCTGACAGATGTCTTGTCAATCATCGCGTTTTAATGGGCAAGTTCAGTGATGCTGTTTGTTCGCCAGTGTTGCCATGACACATCAGGTACCCATATACAGAGCTATCAGAACCTCTTGAAAGGCTGTCACAGCCTCTTTTAAGATTTGTAGTAGCTGCATACAGAGCTGTTAGCACCTTATTGAGAGGTTCTGACAACCCAAATGGGAAGCCTCTTATTATACCTAGCCTGACTTCCTAAGTAATTTGAAAGTTCACTGTTCGGCAGCTGTCTCTTGAAACCCGATTAATAGCTGCATATATTCGTCCTTATCTGTTGTATTTAAAAATAAAATTGAAAAAGAAAGAAAGATGCATACAAAAATATTAGAACCGTTTTAAAAAAATTGAACTCTTACCTGGCGAAATTATAACACGTCTGAACAGCGCGATGTCTTCGATACTTATAGCAGTAGAAACGAAGATAGAGGATTGCTTAGACCAACACAGAGCTATCATAGCCGCATGTCAGTTGCTATACCTAAAACCACTCAGTTGTCACTTATTCTACGAGCCAGAACAACCTTATAGCCTAAGCAGAACTGTACAGAAAAGAGATATCATAGCTGCAGGGCAGTGCTTGCACCGTAACGACTAGGCAACGCAGCTGATAAAAGGTTGTTGTAAACAAACATAGCAAGCTTAGCAGGTAACAGAACATTGGTGTACGGTGTTCATACCCGACCCAAATTAATTTTGTTAACAACCGCGTCCTAAAGAGCTATGGAAACTCTTTGTTGGCTACATTAGCCTCGATTTGGGAATGACATCCAAGATATGGGTAAGCTTGCCAAGTTATGGGTGTAGGAAAGAAATTTTCGGTGTACCTATGTAGTTTGAAAGATAGGAAATAAACATTTTTTCAATTCATTTAACATAGGTAATTCTTAAAGTGAAGACTTATATTATGGACACGCTTTCCCTGGCGAGTGAACTGATAAAGCTTTGTCTTACACAGACTCTAGACTACTGAATCAGTTGTATCACGGCCGGGAACAGCTAGTTCTAAATAAAACAACAAGTTTTCAGTGAATTATCTTAATATTTTGTTTAATTATGATAGAAGGATCTATGTGTGAAACAAAATATCGGCCAAGGCCTCGCCACGGCTTCCGTGGCATAATTATGTACATCTATCCGATGGGACATATTTTCAATGGCTCTGAGACATTACTGAGCTTAATGTCGTTAATATGCCGAATTATCTCATCAATTAGCTCTTGAATTGTTCTTGGCTTTTGGCTTATTGACGGAAACTTTTTCTTTTAAATATCCCCAAAGAAGACATCGGATAATGAACTGGGGATGTCAGATGAAATGCGCAACAAAGCTTTGATTATGATCGAGGATATGTGTCTGCTCATGAGTGGCAATTTGTTGTGCAAATTGGGGATGCCCCAGCCAAATCATTCAATGCAAGACGCATTTAATCGAAAATTGGAGCGAGAAATGGACTTCGATCGAATCGCATTGAGTCAAGCTGTTCGAACAAATGTGCCAATGTTGAATCAAGAACAAAAGAAAGTGTACGATGAATTGATGCAAGCAGTCGATAACGAAAATGGCGGAATTTTCTTCCTTGATGCGCCCGGTGGAACTGGAAATACATTCCTGATTTCACTGATTTTGGCTACAATTCGTTCGAGATCTGAGATCGCTTTGGCCCTAGCCTCTTCTGGGATAGCGGCTACTTTGTTAGAAGGCGGTCGAACAGCATTGAAATTGCCATTGAATCTGCAAGTGGATGCAGAAACTACATGCAACATTTCAAAGAACACTGCGATGGCGAAAGTACTGCAGCAATGTAAGATTATCATATGGGACGAATGCACCATGGCTTACAAACGCGCATTGGAGGCCCTGAATCGTTTTCGTAATGATAGGCGACCCTTCGGTGGAGAAATGATCTTGCTATCAGGCGATTTTCGTCAAACGCTGCCTGTCATTTCGAGATAAACTCCGGCAGATGAATTGGCTGCTTGAAGGCATCTGCTTTATGGCGATACGTCAAGAAATTGCATTTGACAACAAACATGCGAGTTTCTTTACAAAATGATCAGTCATGGCGATGGGCAATGGTGTGATTCCAGCAAACTTAATCTCCGGCCTGATTGAGTTTCCACAACATTTTTGCAACTTTACAACGACACCGGAAGAACTAATCATGAATTTTTTCCTGAATATCGATCAGAATTTGTTGACTGAGTGTAAGAGTGATTTTGGTTGCGATAAACAAGAACGTCGATCATTTGAATTTCGCCATTCAAAACCAAATCGCTGGTGAGTTTCATTCATACAAATCAGTCGACTCCGTGATGGATGAAAATGAAGCCACCAACTATCCCACTATGTTGCGCAACCTAAACGAACTAAAATTTTGTAACGGTACGCGTTTGATTGTGAAGAATTTAATATCAAATATTATTCAAGAAACGATTTTTATTGGAAAACTAGCTGACCCCGCGAACTTCGTTCCGCCCATATTCGTTAATGTTATGAGAATAATAATACTGAGCATGCGCAATGCACATATCCTTTACGATACACGATGTATAAAGCGGAAGTTCATACATTTGACTTTAGGAGAAACATGGGAATTCAATATTGATTCCACAAAATTTCAGCGATAGTCCTTGAAACTTATTTATTATTGTCATAGCGAAACGGGAAATTGATACGCTTAAAAACGAATGACAAATCTTTCTGAATAAGCAAAATCCGCAATTAGAATGTTTTCCTTCGAATTTTCCACTCAAAATCGTCGCTTATTCGATGACATTTGATTTGAGATTCTTCACAATCAAAACAAACGCGATCAGTTACAAAATTTCGATGGATTGAGGTTGCGCAACAAAATTATAACTGAGCCGACTTTCAATTTCAAATTGTGTAGCAGCATATCAAAATAATTCAAAAATAAAGATTTTAAATAATTTTTGTTGTATTGGAAGTGACACTACCCGTATTTCTATTCAATCTTCTTTTTTTTTTAATGCGGTTCTCCATGCAAAGTTCCATCCCCAATCCCATCCCCGTAAACTTTTATTTTCACGACAAAAAGTATTATATGTCCTTCCTTGGGTCAATACGAATCCACGAAGCACGATCCATTCCCGAGTTATGACTGCACATACGGACGACAGTCACTTTTACATATAGCCGTACCCACCATACCAAAATAGTGTCCTATCTTTCAAACTGTAACCAACCAAACACAGTCACAAAATATTGAAAACGGTTGAGTGATTTAGGAAAAATACAAAAAATTACTCAAATTCATGTTTTTTTTTTTTTTTCATGCACGCATAAGTTTTCCAATTCCAGCGTAGGAACCGTACAACTGCAATTTTTCAAAATGTTGAGAAAACTGAACAAAACCGACTGAAAATTCGAAAAAAGTGATTTGACAAAACAAAAATGTATTTCTCACTTCTTCTCATATTTTACAGTACAAATATATTTTTTTTTGCACCGTTTTTTGTAAACAAATTACACAAACATACGTTTACCAATTGCAACAAAACTTCACAAAAATCATATAAATAGACCAATACCAAAGATGTGAAAAAGTTTGGTTAAAATCGGTAAATGCGTGATTCGGCGACAAACGAACACAGTTTTAAGGCTCAATTTTTATATAACATCGATTTGGGTGGAACGAAGTTCGCCGGGTCAGCTAGTATATATAACTATATATTTCAAATAAAAAAAAGATGCATTTTTGAATGCCTAAAAGGCATGAAAAAGCCTAGGTTGGCATCGCTGACCACCACACAAATCTGTAGAGAGTTGTGAAATGTTTCAAACTTGCAGCAGTCTTATTTGTTCGTAAAGTTCTAGAAAAACTAACCAAACAATAAATACCATCGTGACACTCTAATGCGGCTTGTGGCTCTTCTACTTTCAATTTACAACCCCGGATCGGTGGCCATAATTACTGGAATGACTTTGCTCTGTTGCCGCCACTGCAACAGTGCTGTTCGCTGTTGATGGCAACGGCAAACTCTAACGCTCTATATTCTGTGCTCCTCGGTCTTCGTTGAAGTATTATGATATTCTTTTCACAACAAAATTTATTTAGATTAAACTTTAGAGTTTATTTTTGTTTTCACTTAGCTGCTATAGTGCAGTGTTGTGGTTTTTTTTGTTTTCCTGTTGTTTTCTAAGAAGATATGGAATATAGTGCGCGGTGTTAATAGAGTTGGGTCGCAATGATTTACTGTTTTAATCTTCGCAGGCATTTGCGTTGTACAAAAAGTTTTTAAAACTCTCGCGTCTCTTATCTGGGGCAAGAGATTAAGTTGTTGCGCGAAGATTTTTGGCACCCGTAATTAATGCCCGCTGCGGAAATTTACATCTGCACTACGCGAAAGTTTATACTGCTGTACTAATATTTTCCGTGGTTTTCAATTTGTTTTGGGATACACTTTTCAAAAGTATGCAAGATAGGTGCTCATAAAGGGTGTGAACGAAGTTAGATCCTGTGCAATAATCAAATGGTACTTAAATTGGAGATTCCATTTGTGGGCTTCATAAGATTATTGTAATATTTCCATCATAATTGAGTTCCGGCTTATAATGGGTGCGAAAATTGACTTGCTTACGACGAAAGTAGGTACGGCGGTAATGGAACAAGTTTGCGTTTTTCCAAAGCAATGTGAACAAAAGGCTTTAGCTTAAGTTAAGTCATTTCAAGATGGTGTCTGAAGTAATTGTTCAATTGTGCGTGGTTAAAATGCAATTTTCCTATTCAAAATCTAGTTTTTCTAGGTGTCCTCGTTACCAACCGGATCAGATATGTCTTTGCCCCCATTTTCACATTTGCAGTAGGTCAATAGAATGTGTCATGCCAATAAGACCCGAACGGAGACCTGTAGAGACGAACAAGGAAACCTTGTAGAGTCACAGTCGGTGCTGAGGACATGAAAAAAAAAAAACATTTCTGCAGACTGCTAAACGGCGAAGACGACACAAATTTCGCTGTCAGTCAGAACGAACCATTCAACCTGGACGATGAAAGCCAAGATTTCCGTCCACCTGACCAAAAAGAAGTTAGGATAGCAATATCTAAGCTTAAATCCACCAAGGCTGCTGGACCGGACGGCTTAACTGCCGAGCTGTTTAAGGCAGCGGGAGATGACCTGGTGGAGAGCATACAGCAACTCGTCTCCAAGATTTGGTCAGACGAAAGTATGCCTGATCCACAAGAAAGGAGAGGAACCTGCGCCAACTATAGAGGCATCAGTCTCCTGAACACTGCGTATAAGATCATATCTGCTGTACTGTGTGAACGCCTGAAACCATTCGTCAACGATCTGATAGGTCCCTATAAGTGCGGTCTTAGGCCCGGTAAGTCCATGACCGATCAAATATTCACACTACGGCAGATCCTGGAGAAAACCAAAGAAGTCCAGATCGATACTCACCATCTTTTTATCGATTTTGAGGCCGCGTATGACATCATTTATAGAGACGAGCCATACAGAGCCATGCCTAGTCTTGGCATCCCTGCCAAACTTGTCAGATTATGCGGAATGACGATGGAAAACGCTCGCTGCTCCGTAAAGGCCGGAAACAATCTCACCGAGACCTTTGATGTCAAAAAAGGATTTAGACAAGGTGACGCGCTGTCATGTGACTTCTTCAACATCATTCTTGAGAAAATTGTGCGAAACTCACAAGCCAACACCAGAGGCACAATTTTCCATAAGTCTGTGCAACTGCTTGCATACGCTGACGACATTGACATTGTTGGCAGAACACAGCGAGCTGTCACTGGTGCGTTTGCAAGTATTAGTACAGAAGCGGAAAAAATGGGTTTAGTGGTAAATGAGGGTAAAACAAAATATATGCTGTCAACAAGAAGGGACACACAACATCGACGAATCGGACAGAACGTCATGATAGACTAGACAGCTATAATTTGAGGTAGTTAAGGACTTTGTCTACCTCGGCTCCACTATAAACTCTGATAATGACATCACATCAGAAATCAAGCGAAGATTCACACTTGCCAACCGCTGTTTCTTTGGCCTAAGACGGCAATTGATTAGTAAGGCCGCGTCAAGAAGCACTAAGGAGATTCTATATAAGACTCTCATCATCCCTGTCCTGCTCTATGGCGTAGAAGCATGGACCCTAGCAAAAACGGATGAGGATCTTCTTCATCGCTTCGAACGCAAAATTCTTCGAGTGATTTTTGGTCCCGTTAGCGTTGACGGGATTTGGAGGAGAAGATTTAACAGCGAACTCTATGAGCTGTACAGCGACATCAACCTGATCAGAAAAGTACGCATTAGTCATCCAAGATGGTTAGGACATGTAGAGGGAATGGACACCAACGCTCCGGGCCGGAAAGTCTTCGATTCCAACCCCGAGGGACAACGCAGTTGAGAAAGACCTCGCCTTAGGTGGCGCGCGCAAATGGAAGGGGACCTCAACCAATTTGGAGTCCGCAACTGGAGGCAGTTAGCCAAAGATCGCGCTAACTGGAGAGGCGTATTGGTTGAGGCTCTGGTCCATCCCGGACTGTAGCGCCACCTTAAGTAAGTAAGCAAGCAGTAGGTCAATATACGAAAGTTGTTCACGATCCTGGAAATAGCTCATCATGTTCATTTTGTAAATGTTTTTATTCTTGGGAAGAAGATGCCAAATCTAAACAGCTCGTGCTGAATAGGCACGATTTTTGAGGTAAGTTATACACAGACGTGTAGGTGTAGTGGCTTAGTGCTTAGTATGTTGGCTTATTGAGTGAAGGTCCCAGTATCGAATGCCGCAAAAAACCCAAAATTCCAACCTAGAGCTTTTTTCACTGCGCCACCTCTCGCGAACGTCTGACAAACATCCGAGAGTAGATCTGTCTTGAAATAGCTTCTCAATTGGCCGTTTGGAGTCGGCATGAAATTGTAGATCCATTCCATTCGTTTTAAACTTGAAAAACTCACACAAAACGAATGGTTCTGAGAAGCTAGGCCTAGGGTCAACTGTTAGGAGAAAGTTACACAGGCATAACGCATATCAACCCTTATACCTCTTCTTTGAGCCACCAGTGAACAGTTTTCCAGTATCGACCATTTCCGCCTCTGCAATTGCGATACTAAAATGGAGGAGCTCCTGAGCCTTTGCGGAGTACCTCAATTGATAAGTCGATTGGCCAAAGCCAGACTGGAGCCTACTCTCAATGTACGTTTTCGAAAGCCTTTATCTTGCACAATAGCTAGCCCCATCTTTTTCAGCAGGTACTGTCACTTTGCTTTGGTTCTGTTTAGTAGTAGCTTAGTAAACTGTGTTCAACTGCTATTTTTTGAGTGCATATCTACATTTTGTTTGATTCGTTCTTAAATCTGCGGATGTCGTCCCTTCCACCAATTGCAATCGCAGTTTTATCGGTAACGCATACTTTGTCATCATCATCGGTTAACATTTTCTGTTCCGCGTTCATAAATGTATCTCTGATGAACATATCTCATATGACGTACACTCGCACAGAAAATAAACTACACCGATGACTGCGCTGAGGACGCCCAAGGCTAACAAAATACAAGAAAAGTCGAACGAACGAACCGAAGAACGAACAAACGAACAACGACGAACACACTGCTGCGATGATGATGATAATGACGATGATGGGGGGAAAAGCACAGCCCATTTTGGCCGTGTGCCATGTACTGCCTACGGCCAATGAAATCTCTTTATTAAAATTTATACGAAAAATTCGTATAACAAGGAAGTTGGTGAATTTTGCGGTAAAACTACATTCTATCCCCCCCGGTCGGTGAGTTGTGTTCTGTGTTTTCTGCAACAATATCGCAGAACTGACAAACGAGGTACATGATGTGTGTAGCAGCCAGCAGCAGCAGAAGAGATATCGCGGACGTATAGACGTAGACGATGAAGAAGCCGACGCCCGACGATGACGGGGACGAAGGACGATGTTAAGATACACTTTAGAGAGCGTACACAATTCTCGTGAATTGATGTTTCGTGTTGTATCACATCCTTCGGATCGTTCGTCTCAATTTCGAAATTCTTCATAGGTAGTTATGCAGTTCGGTTCAGCAATTTGGTGTTTTGCCTCAGTCTGTGGACTGTTTTTTTTTTTTTTTTTTTCTGAGCTTCTTAACTGAACCTATCTACAATTTCCCAATCACAGTCGTGCAGCTAGAGCGTGGTGGGGTAGAGTTTGTAAAATGCGTAATATCTTCAGATGTGCTCTGGCGTGTTGCACCAATTTAAACTTTCAGCTTTCGCAATGTTAGCTGTTAGCTGCGGCAAGTTGGAGGACAGGCAACTTGGAAGACACGCATCGATGATGTCGAAAAGTGAATGAAGTACTGATATGGATATCTACATGTGTCCAGGAGGTAGAGAAGATTTTTAATTGGGTTTTTCAGCAGGATCTACGTCGTGAAATTAGTTCGTTGTTGAATGATGCAGCAAGTACGACCGTCCCAAACCGTTCTTTAAGGACGAGCTAAGCGACAAGCTGTTGATTCATCTTCATCTTCACTAGAGCTGGGCATTTCGTATGTGAGTAGTACCAAATTAATTGGCATTGGCATCGAAGTAGACAAAAGAACAAAGGACGATTTTTTTTAAAAAAATATCCAAAGCTCTCACTTATTTCCCAACATAAAAGGATTACGCACAGCAGAAGAGAAGCCTAGCTTCTTACAACCATTGACGTGCTCGAGTCTTATTTTTGGGACAATTGAAGGGCTCAAACAATTGTTTCGAGCAGGTTCATAGGCAATTTGGACTCTCGAATGTTTGTCTGACGTTGAGATGTAGTTTTGGTATTGGTGATAACGACAGAAGGAACGTCACACTGGACAAGACATATTCCTTGATTTAGTTAGACTATGTGGTGGATTCGAGCACTGGCATAAAGGCCAAGGCGTGTATCAAGGAATTTTTTTAAATTTAATGTTGATCGATCAACTTTAAACTAACGTACCAAAATGATTTGTATCTCAGAATCTTTGTACATGTCCTATTGAAATTTATAATGATTTATATTGCAATCGGCCAAGGCGTTGAAAAGGTAGGAGCAAGTAGTTATAGCTTAGTCGTCGCCTTATACCTCCGATTCTGAATAGCAAATAATAATGAAATATTTCCCATATTCGATTCGCAACATTTTTTAATGCAGCTGTTAGAACTAAAGTCAATTTCGTGCAGAACTGTTTAATACTATCCCTGTCAAACACCTGACAGTCGGAAAAATATGGTTATTACAACAAGGATCTATTACATTGTTAGTGCCCTTAACTTAACCATATAAGCACTCACATAAGGGTGCTAAGCTAAAAGGATTCTTCTATGATTATATATCTCTGATGCCGAGCTCAGGACTGTAGAACACATCTTAATGCTATAAGCTTGACTGGAATTCTGCAAATGAAGACGCACTTTTGGTTGGAGGAAATTAAAGGTTGCCGAGGTAGGCTTAGAAGGTAGACGCAGAAGCATGGACCCTAGCAAAGACGGATGGGAATTTCTTGGTTGCTTCCAACGCAAAATTCTTCGGGTGATTTTTGGTCCCGTTTGCGTTGACGGGCTTTGGAGGAGAAGATTTAACAGCGAACTCTACGAGCTGTACAGCGACATCGACCTGGTCAGAAAAGTACGCATTAGTCGTCTAAGATGGTTAGGACATGTAGAGCGAATGGACACAGCGACGCTCCGGCACGGAAAGTATTCGACTCCAACCCGGAGGGACAACGCAGTAGAGGAAGACCTCGCCTTAGGTGGCGCGCGCAAGTGAAAGGGGACCTCAAATAACTTAGAGTGCGTAACTGGGAGGCAGTTAGCCAAAGATCGCGCTAACTGGAGAGGCTTATTGGTTGAGGCCCAGGTCCACCCCGGACTGTAGCGCCACCTTAAGTAAGGTTTAAGAAATAGAAATTTATTACCAGGAAGGAGTTTTTAAAAAAGGTTCAACTCCCCTAAATTGCTAAGTCTCGCTGTATTGAAATACTTGTTGATTATTTCTGACGGAGAAGAATAAGTACTTTGTGATTTTTCATGCTGTACATTCGATGGTAGAGGTAGTGATTTTTTTTCGGAGAAATTTGGAGAAGTTTGATGTCTTGCCGTACATTAAAAACAGAGGTAGGATAAGTTTTAGATTCTTCGCGTATAATTGACTTGTTATCTCTCTGAGACTTTGGACTATGAGCATAAATATGAGATTGAAAATGCAAATCCATAGTTCAAGCGAAGGATGTTCTATCTTTAATTTAGGTTCTGGAAGCTCACAATTTTGTTGATGCAGCTGCTGCAGGATGGTAACTCTCCCAATTTATTGGTGAGCTTGGTATAGTTTATTCTGCTGTAAAATTTGATCCACGCCTAAAAGCCCGTCAACGTGTCTTTTGCTGCTGCGACCATAAAAGTTAAAAACTAACGACACAGAATACTGTAGTTCAGAATTCCCACGGGCATTAAAATTTGTTTGTTTTAATACTGAAACGTCTTAAATAATATTTTGCGGGCGTTTCAAGTAGGACTGTGGACAAGTGGGCGGTCGGAAATCTTTCCACTTCAAAGGTTTACCTCCCCTTAATTCCTTAATTGAGGCTTATGCCCATGATATATGGTGCGCTGAATATTAAAAAAAGGATATTACTTAAAAAAAAAAAAAAAAAAACAACCAAAACCAACCAAAGAACTTTGTGGATAAAAAGTTCCAAAGACTTTCGCAGGCTTTTCATACCAAGCCGACTTCTTCACTCAAGGTTCAGCAACTTTTAACAGCACGTCTTTTACTCTCAACATTAAAAGCTGGCCATATCCATATTCGTGTAAGAAACTTACATAACGCCGATTGGAAGGAGCCTCACATCATAGAAAACCTAACTCAACATCCTTTTACTTGGCCATCCCACCGCAACTATTTATGATTGCTGTTAATTGTTTGGCACTGTTATATGCCGAACAAGTCGACACTGCAGTGCCCTACAAAAGCTAGAAGCCAATACCTCCTGCGGTCCACACATTTTATACTTTCGCAGCTGTGCAACCTATACCCCAGTGCGAGCTCGGCTGTATTGTGCTTCTAGTAGGCTATAACGCTGTGTATACACATAACCATAAATCATTTACAGAACATTTACTACAACCCCATCGTCGTCGCAACTAAAAGGTTCCAACAGTGCGCACAAAGGACATTTTAGAGATACAAGGAAAAAATCATCTAAAAAGATTATTCCATTTGACAGAAAGCAAAACTTCCATATAAACTATGCTTATAGGACTAGCGACTAGGACAAAAAAAAAAAAAAAAAAAAAGAATTCTTTCCACACTGAGGACTGAACGCTCATTAGATGTGTGTGCTATAATTGCAGAGGCGGGGTCGTCGTCGGTGAGGAAATATTAGTTCAGTTACATTTCAAGGATCTGCCACACACGTATCACGGACCATTGCCACGTTTGCACAAAAGACGAAGTGTCAAAAGGATTAAATGCGCGCAAAATTGAATGGAATAGAAAGAACACACAAAAACGCAGAAAACCGCTCTCTGGCACTTTGTGTGTGTTTCTTGATTCGAAACAAAGGACTCTGAAGGAGCGGCAGGCGCTACTCACACTATGTTGCAACGAAACCGCACACAGGCACAGTGCACTATTATTGTTAACTGAATTCCACATCGGCATCATTCATGAGGAGCGCGCGAGTAAAGACCGCACACACGAGCATTGTTTATGGGTTCCTTTCCTGGAAGTGCTAGCTGCTAGCTGCTACTGCCATTGTCAGTGTCTTTGCCTTCGATTCAATTCACAGAAGGCGCTCGCTCCACATGCTTGGCTCCATGCTGCCGTCGGTTGTCCTTCGGTTCGGTTGCTTGTGCCCCCACTAACCTCCGCCTATGTGTGCTCTGTGTTGTATGGGCATGAGTGTTGTATGTCGTGTCGTGTGTCGTTGTTCTTCCAGCAGAACCAGCACCAGCACCAGCTCCACTGCCGCCGCCACCGCCGCCAATACCATATCGTCGTCGTCTTCGTCGACGCCGCCACCGCTGCTGCTGCCACATAATCAGCTTTTACGAAACACTTAACTCGAAAAGGAGTCAACGAGCGTAAGGAAATAACTTGACGCTGCCTGCGATAAAAGCGGCTTTTCTGCCAACAATTGAAACATTAAAATTGGCCTTTGTGTTGTAGTTTGTAGACGTAGTGTGTGTCTTCTTAGGACGGTTGGGGCGGCGCGCAGTGGGGATCTCTCTTTCTCTTTTGGCGAAAAGACAATTGCTCCGCAGTAGTGGCTCACTGGCTCTGGCTCACTATGTGTGCTCGTTTGCACTTAGGTCGGGTGTAGCGTGTGGTGTAGAACAGCTCCTGCTTGGCAAGAGTATTTTCGTCGCATTGTGATTTCGCCTTTGAAGTAAATCTATGCATTGAGTTGTTTAATCCTTTTCTGCGGGGGTGTAGGTATAGGCATTCTCAAGCACCACACCACTATCGCTGGTAGCACAACAATAGCAGTGATTTGTGTGGTTTGCCTTGTACTAGGACTAATTACTTTGAATGGGAAGGATGCGGTCGGCGAGTGGCGAGTTCTTTTCGTCCACCTCCCCCCCTACTTCACCATGGTAGGTAGGCGGTGAATTTCTAGTTTTGACAAGCATTTTGCTCTTTATGCTGCCCGATTTTGGTCTGGGAAAAGGGGCTTTTTAGGACGGGTGACTGGGCAGCACTTTCAAGTCCGCACTTAATACCCCCTTAGTCGAACATTGATTTGTGGGTGGCTGGCATGGTCTCAGAGAAAGGCGGTAAACTACGACGAGCTATATTCCACTGTTCAATATTCAGACTTCAATTCAGAGCAATACCTATAATACGTGTGCAGACTTATTTTATGGTCAACAAAATCGGGCTGGCTTTTGCTTAGTAGCTGGTGTTGGCTCTGCGAAATAAGGCCCCAATGAAATAAAGCCCCAAAAAATTATACAGGAAACAACAACAACGATTTTTAATAGAATTTGGTATTTGCTTTTTTGGGGCCTTATTTCCTAATGAAAATGGGGGTCTTATTTCATTATGAAATAAAACCCTAAAAGAAGAAATGAAATAAGTCCCCAAAATATTTTTTTATTATTAATTATTACCCTTCCGACATGGAATAGGTATGGCGGGCATGCTGCCCCCCTGCAAGCCCCCAGCTTAGATAGAGTATATACGAAATTCCTTTAACCTAAGTTAGTTTATCCAATATCAACAATATTAAATAAAAAGTATTTTCCATTATTTTTAATTTCATTAATGAAATAACACCCAAAATTTGGGTCCTTATCTCATTTTCTCTTTTGGGGCCTTATTTCATTAGGGCCTTATTTCCTACAGCCGTTGGTATTTTTAATTATATTAAATTATCAAAGTGCTGCAACAACTGATCAACTTTTTTTTGGAGCGGCAACCCTTTTTTCTTTTTGTTAAATTTTTTGTTTTGTTATGAATGAACGCTAAGGCTGAAGCACCCTGTTGAGAGAAAATAGAGTTGGCTTTGACTCTCGTTTTTAGCAAGGGAAACTGGAAGACCTGCGTCTTCATACGCCATATGTGGAAAGAAAAAGGAGCAATCTGCTACAATTACAATTTTCTTAAATTAGTCATTGGGACACTTCATAAACCTATAGGTCCCACAAATAAATGCCTTTCAGACTTTTCTCCAAATTCGGTTATAAAGTGTCGAGTTTGGGAAGGAGCCTCCTACGGTTATCTATTAAAATAGTCTGCTTGCCATCTAAGGACGTTGAATATCCCTATGTCGTCGGCAAGGTCCACAGTTTTACGCCCATTTGCTTTGCTGAGGAGATGCTTGTCTAATCGATGGTAGAACAAGATTCAGGTATTTTCATGGTAGCGAGCAGATGCTGTAGGTGTCCCTCGAAAGAGTGTTGCCAGGAGCTTTAAGTGAAACTCGAGCATCTCTGGCACTATCTTGCAAACAAAACAAAATCAAGCGAATATGTTGTGGTTAAGGCACTGAAAGCGGATCTTAACTACTTCCCTTCGTCTATTTATGTATAAAATTCCCCATCGCACAGACCTTAAAATTCATCTTTTTCCCCATTCCTCTTGGTGACATTCCCCATGGATTCCCCACAATCAAAATATTGAGTTAACTGACTGCTTCTTACAATCATTTTCCAATCAGTCGGACGATTATAATGATACGCGCTACTTGCGCACGAGGATATTGTTTTCATGTCAGTTACGTCTACGTGGTTAAGCGTTATTCCGAAGAAATTTTGGAGTTGAGCCGTTCCACAAAAGAGGGAGTTTTTTTTTTGTAATTTCCAAAACAAAGCTATTGGTTGCGTCCACTTGGCGTACCTTTTAATCAACAGGTATTATTTTTGTGACGGCGTTCAGACAATTCTCATTTTCTGTTTACGTTTTTTTATTTTCCAACATTTTTTGTTAATAAATTACCAAAAAAACTCCCTCTTTTGTGGAATGGCTCAACTCCAAAATTTAATTAAAATTTAATGTTTCAGTTTAGAGACAGATAATGAGCCATTTCTCTTCGGCTCGGAGCATTAACCCAAGGCTAATATACTCGACCCAAATTAACCGAATTGGGTACTTCAGCACAGACCTGGTTCCATTTAAAAGGGAATATTAGAGTTAAATATTGACCTTTAATTTTTTCTTTTCCCCACATTTCGTTCTAGAAGAGGGTAGATTGCCCTTTTCCCATTTCATAAATTTTTTTTATTGAAATCCTACACAAATTCCCTACGAATTTGGCAGCACTGCCCAGAAAGTTGCCACTGCTGTCAAAACAATGTAGATTCACCGTCGCTCGGTGCATATCCACAAGGCATCTACGCTCAGCTTTTGTTGGTACATTGATGAGAGTAGCTCGTAGTGTTTTAATTTTAAGCCCAACCGTCTGCCCAGAGTGATAATCCAACCACTAGATGTTCCCGCAAGCTGTCACCCAACAAACTACATATAACAATTTTATAAACTGAAAAAGTATTTTTTTTTTTTAATTTTGTTAATAATTAAAAGAAGCAGCCAATTTCTTAAAAGTAAAATTAATTTAAAAGTTAACCTAGCTCTGAATTTTTCTATGCAATAAATAAATTTTAGTTAATAAAACAACAATTATTATTGTTAGCCTCAAGTAGGTAGGTATACTTAAATGTAGTCAATACCTATAAACGAAGAAATGTGAACAAAATAAGTAATGTTTACCTCCAAAGTTTTTTATAGCTTTTTATTATTATTATTATTCTTTTCCTAGAGTTACTCCTTTTGAATAACACTTTTGCCATAGAAATGTAGTAGAATACATTTTCTGGAAAAAAATTAGAGGCTACTCCGGTCTCCCCTACTTTTAAGTACAATCTTCTCCGAAATAATTTGACCACTTTACCAAAAATATGTAGGTACATTTGATAAAAATATTGTTTATTGAAATATCGGTTTTTTGAACTACATATTAAACACTTTTTTTTTAATGAAATTTGAAACGATCGGATTTTATAGGCACTACAGCAAAAGTAATTTGGCGGCATAGGCATACTAACTTTTTCACTAAAAACTATTTATCATCGCTGTTGTTGCGGCCAAATCTCTCTCATTTGTTTAGTCTTTGTCTGGATGACCACGGTGACGGTTGCGCGCTCTCAGTATTTAATAAATTTGTTCTTACATACAAAATCGAAGCGTTTTCATTTTGCAAGTTTCCATTTCAGCGAAAACATGGTCCTTCTACGCCAAATACATTAAACAAATATTTATTTATCGAACCGGCGCGTAATTAAAATCCCGTATGTTATAAACTCTAAATCGCTAAAACAAAACACCGTACACATCCATAAAGAACCTTCGCAATCGTATTACGTATGTTGTATGTACAAAGCATAGTAACAACAAAAAACAACAAAAATTTCTATCGTCTATCACGCGTTCTCCGAGCTGTAACAACATACAATCTCCCTATATATCTACTTTTTTCACACGCTCCATCTCAATCACTCTTTGTACGCGCTGCCTCTTACCTAACAGTCAATAATACTCGTATATAAGTGACATACGATTTGCAAGCTAACCGTCAAGTGAATGCGATTGCAAGTGGACAGTACATATGTACATAACGTTAGTGGCAAGTTCCGTACTGCGTTCACGCGATTCACTTAACTTGTGCTGCAGTCGTCTACTTTGATTTGTTGTCTTCAAAACGAAGTAATTCAGTTCACGGTTACTAAATATCTTAGAGTACTGTACAATATGAGCAGTTTAGTAAAACGCGATAGTGCTCGCAATTCTATAAAGCGATGTTTGGGTGCTAGCAAGAAAGCAGATTCATTTGATGCAGCTGAACTCGAATCATATTTCAAATTACTTGAAGATCTGTGGAATAGCTTTAACAGCGCACAAGAAGCAGTAGAGCTTACCTGTGGCGTCGAAAGTTTACCTGAACAACTAGCGGAAAGAGAACAGGGTGAGGAATGGTATCGGCAAGCGTTTGCAAATTTCACACGTGCAGTTAAAAAAATTAACTCGCAAGCTAACTCAAAAAGCGATGACGTGGCGCAACCAGTTCGTGCGGACGTCAAACTCCCTCGGATGGATCTGCCACACTTTGGCGGCGATCCAAAAGATTGGAGACCATTTCGAGATGCATTTACTTCGTTCATCCACAGTGAGGCATCGCTTTCCGGTGCACAAAAATTACATTTTCTGCGGTGCAGCTTACAAGGGGAGGCTCTTCAAGTTGTCAAGGCTTTCCCAATTACTAACGAAAACTACGAGGAAGCTTGGCAACTATTAAAGAAGCGTTATAACGTTGAGCGCATAATAATAGATTCCCATTTTCAGGCCCTTTTTTCATTAAAGAAGATAAATGGTGAATCGTCTTCAGCCATCAAAGCTCTTCTAGATGCCACTCAAGAACATTTTAGAGCACTTAAAGCACTTGGGAGAGACGTCGAGAATTGGGACGACTGGTTAGTTCATCTTACTGTCAACAAACTGGACATCGAAACGCACAGGCAATGGGAACTCTCACAAAACGGCGATAAGGTGGCTGATTTCGCCACTCTAATCACCTTCTTGGAAACGAGATGCCGTTCTTTAGATGCCATCAATTCGCACCAGCATATTTCATCAGCCGCTATAAAGCAACAAACCAGTCACCAAGGAAAAGGTAAACCCAAGCCCAGCTCAAGTTCTCTTCATACTTCAAACTCAACTGCCACTAAACAGAGTGGAAAACATAAATTCGAGAGAAACACATGTTCCTATTGCTCGGGTAAGCACTTCATCTACAGTTGTGACAGATTTCGATCTCTAGAAGCTGCCAAAAGAATTTCCTTTGCTGAGGAGCAGAACTTATGCATTAACTGCCTTGGTGCTGGACATGTAAAGGAGGATTGTCGCAGCAGCAAAACCTGCCGTGTGTGTCAAGTGCGTCATCACACATTATTGCATAGCGAGGTGTTACTGTCTCCTACCATCAGTTCAAACATCAATTTCATGCCATCTCATCTATCACACTGCGAGCACCACGTGCTCCTTGGTACTGCCATCGTCAAAGTAATGGATCAGACCGGCAGATACCAACCCGCAAGGCTTCTTTTCGACAACGGATCGCATGCTACCTTCATAAGCGAGAGTTGTGTTCAGAGACTCAAGCTTAGAATATCTCCAGCATCCACGGCGATCGAAGGAATTGGGGCCACCTCAGTTGGTACTTCTAAAGGTGAAGTGCAGCTTTCGATATCGTCGTCTGACGCATTTTTCACCACGTCAATCCATGCTCAAATACTACCCAGAATCACAAGCAATCTTCCACCAGTTCCAATTCATGAAGTGAGTTGGCCGCATATCAGCGGACTGAAACTTGCAGATCCTTATTTCCATACGCCAGCTGCTATTGATATTTTGATTGGTTCCGATGAGTTAGGACAATTTCTATGTACAGGCTTAATCAAAGGGCCTTTTGGCACCCCAATCGCACAGAAATCTACACTTGGATGGGTTCTTTTCGGGAAAATCGCTGATTTCACACCACCATGTACTACCTCTGTTGCCGTTTGTATGTATACGGACACTGCTTTGACAAAAGCTGTTTCAAAGTTTTGGTACATCGAAGCTTTGCCTGAAATCAAACACCTTACAGTGGAAGAAAAGCTATGCGACGAGTTCTTTTCTGAGACGCATTATCGTCAGGAAGATGGGAGGTACGTCGTCAAGTTGCCGTTCAAACCCGACTGCCCTCTGGGAAACTCTCGTAATGCTGCTGTTCGTGCATTGCTCAGAATGGAGAAAGTCTTCGCCAAGGATCACACGCTTTATACCCAATACAGGAATTTCATTCACGAATTCATTGATTTGGGTCACATGGAAGAAACGAAACAGCATCCAGAAATAGGAAAGCATTATTATATGCCGCACAGAGCTGTGGTTAAGAATACAAGTACAACCACAAAATTAAGAGTCGTCTTCAACGCTTCATGTCGTACTACTTCAGGCTTCTCACTTAACGACTCTCAAATGATCGGACCACAGCTGCAACCAGATCTCTATACAACATTGCTGCGACTTCGTACACATCGTTTCGCTATGAGTGCTGACATAGCGAAAATGTATCGCCACGTACGAGTCGATCAGGATCACATTGATTATCAGAGGATTGTCTGGAGAGATTCTCCTACTGACGAGATCAAGGACTACCGCTTATTGACTGTCACCTACGGAGTCGCCTCTGCTTCTCACTCAGCAGTGAGGACTCTCCAACAGGTTGCAGTCGATGAAGGCAAACAATACAATGCAGCTACACAAGTCATACTTCGTGACTTTTACATGGATGATCTGTTGACGGGCTGTCACGAAGAGTTGGATTTGCAGCGCCTGCAAATTCAGATATCCACCATACTAAGTCGAGGTGGATTTAATTTACGCAAATGGTCCTCAAACTCTTCGCTTGTCATCAATACCGTGCCAGTAGATCAGCGCGAAGTAATGCAGTCTTTCAACTTCGATGAATCTGAAGGCGTTCGAACTCTTGGGCTTCAATGGGATCCTACAAGTGACAACCTTACGTTCACTGTCCAGGTTTTCGAAATAGATATTGCTAACCTAACTAAGCGTTTACTCCTTTCAGATGCGTCCAAACTATTCGATCCCCTAGGGTTGTTGTCTCCGAGCACAATTATACCTAAGATGTTGTTCCAGCGTCTATGGAGACCAAAGGTCGATTGGGATGAAGTCGTTCCGAATGATGTCAAACGTCAGTGGTTGAACTATAGAAACCAAATCACTAGCCTCGCATCAATCAAAGTACCTAGATGGGTTGGTACTGGAATCCCAAATGCTACAACTGACTTACATGGGTTTGCAGACGCATCACAATCGGCTTACGCAGCCGTCGTTTATTTGCGAACAGTAGCCCCCGATGGAAGTATTTCTGTTCACCTCCTAACTGCAAAGACGAGAGTAGCCCCCTTAAAAACAACTACGCTGTCCCTACCCCGCTTGGAGTTGTGCGCAGCCGCATTGCTATCACAAGTAATTTCTCATGCCATCATTTCTTTGGAGCCCAATATTCGCAACATATACGGATGGACCGACTCCAGTGTAGCACTCGCCTGGATCCGCCAACATCCTGGCAAATGGTGCACATTTGTCTCAAATCGGGTTTCCCAGATTCAGAAAATCATAGTTCCTGAGAATTGGTTTCACGTACGGTCATCAAATAACCCAGCTGACTGCGCAACACGGGGTGTACTACCGCAGCATTTAGTTGATCATTCGCTCTGGTGGAATGGCCCACCTTTTCTGAAACAACATGAGTCATCGTGGCCTGAGCAACACCTCTTCACAACGAATCTCGATCAACGACCCGAGTCAACATATCTAGCAAGTAATCCTCCATCGTCGCAAATATGGGAACTCATTGATAATTATTCATCGCTAAGGAAACTACTGAATGTCACGGCCTACATCCTGAGGTATTTACACAATCTTCGAATCGCAGTCGAAATTCATAAACATGGAGTTTTAATCCACCGCCGAACCAGCAGACACTTGCAACTTTTCGAGTTGGACGAAGCTCGCACCGCTTGGATTAAGATCACCCAAAAACACTTTTTTGGGGATGATATTCGTCGACTCGTCTCAAATAAGCCAATAGGACGCTGCAGCAAACTTTTAAGGTTGCATCCATTTTTGGACCACAATGGCCTGCTGCGGGTCGGTGGAAGATTATGCAACAGCAAACTGCAAACGGACAAAAAGTATCCCGTGTTACTACCAGCACGTGCTAGACTCACATCGCTCATTTGTGAAGATATACATCGTATAACTCTGCACGCCGGCCCGCAAACAATGCTTGTGATGCTGCAAAGCCGCTTTTGGGTGATCGGTGCACGACAGATTCTGCGTTTGATTTCGAAGTCATGTGTCGCGTGTCGCAGGCACTCCAACGCAATGCAGCAGCAACTTATGGGTGATCTACCAAGACCGCGTGTGGAGTCATGTCGACCTTTCCTGCGAAGTGGAGTGGATTTTGCTGGACCAGTGCTACTGCGGTTTTCAAAGGGACGTGGCTCGAAAGCCGTGAAGGGATACATCTCTATATTCATCTGCATGGCAACTGGTGCTATGCATTTGGAACTGGCAAGCGATCTATCGTCATCGACATTCATCGCCGTATTTAAACGCTTTGTTTCTCGTCGCGGCCAATGCCGTGAACTGTATAGCGATAATGGCACCAACTTCGTCGGTGCTGAAAGGGAAATGAGGAGCTTATTAATGGATGCCTGCAAGGACGAACACTTAGCCAGATATCTAGCGAACGACGGCACTGTTTGGAATTTTAACCCCCCAGCTTCTCCGCATATGGGTGGTTACTGGGAGGCGGCAGTTAAGCGCGTCAAGTTCCACCTGCACCGAACTTTGGGAGACAATCGGTTGACGTTTGAAGAATTTACAACTCTTTTGACGGAAATCGAGGCCTGCGTCAATTCAAGGCCCCTCTGCGCCATCTCCTCGGATGTAAACGATTATCTCGCCCTAACACCAGGACATTTTTTGATCGGCGAACCGCTCAAAACTATACCAGAGCCTAGCATGACTCACCTCAAAGTCAACCTGGTCAACAGATGGCAGCTGATATCGAGTTTGAGACAACACTTTTGGAGACGATGGAGTTCTGAGTACTTGGTGCAACTCCAACAGCGTTCGAAGTGGACTCGAACCAATTCTAATTGCGAGGTAGGAGACCTGGTGGTGATTCGAGAGGAGAGGTTGCCCCCTACTAAATGGAAGCTGGGAAGAATTATAAACGTCCATCCTGGAGCAGACGGGAGGGTTCGAGTTGTCACCTTGAAGACGGCTGATGGATTGCTTAAGCGTCCCATAGTCAAGATAGCTCGTCTTTTCTCAAGTTCAGAGGACCCTACAGAGCGCGTGGCTCAAACATAGATAAATTGGATTTGTATTTTGAGCGCATTTTTGCCATCCGCTCAAGGCGGGCAGAATGTTGCGGCCAAATCTCTCTCATTTGTTTAGTCTTTGTCTGGATGACCACGGTGACGGTTGCGCGCTCTCAGTATTTAATAAATTTGTTCTTACATACAAAATCGAAGCGTTTTCATTTTGCAAGTTTCCATTTCAGCGAAAACAGCTGTGTTTGTAATAGCTCCGCGAAATAACACCCCAAGCATATAAGGCCTCAAAAGTACAAATTAAATAATAAAGGCCCAAAATTGGGATAAACTTTCATAATGAAATAATGCCCTATTTTTAAAGACCCCAATGAGAAGCAATAAGGCCCCACTGAAAAGAAATAAAGTAATAATAAAGTTTCATTTTTAAAAAAGAAATTAGGCGCCAATGAGATGAAATAAGACCGCAGTGAAAAGAAAAAAGGAGCCAAAAGTAAAAATTAAATGAGGGCCCAAATCTGGGATAAATTTTCATAATTAAATAAAGCGCCACTTTTTAAATTAATATTATTAATAATAATAATAATAATAATAATTAAATAATTTTGTAATTTAAATACATCGCTTGATTCGTTCAGCTTTTCTCTTAGCTGCTTTATTACACGGAATCGTTTGTAATGAGATTTTACACGGAAAAATGTCAAGTGCATTTTTGAATTTGTTTCCCTTTAAACTTGAGAAATAATTGAATCTGAACACAATTTTCGCTGTGGAAAAATCCTCTGTTTTCGTCTTTCTTTTAAGATCGCTGGGCAGAGTATGGGTGTCCCCCGCGCGCCGGGTCCTTGCCATACTGCGATACTCGGGTCACTGCTTGTTCTCAAAATTAATTAACATCTTAACATTTTTTCCCAGCACCGCAGGTAACGATACTTGTATTGACAACCTTCCAAGAAAGCTCCTCTTTATGTAGAGGAAACAATTTCATATAAAATAGCCGGCAAAATGGGGCATCCCTTTTCCTAAAAATGCTGCCTATTAATTTGCATATGGATTCATTTGTGAAAGAGCAATTTTCTCGGAAACGGCTTTTACGAGTCAGATAAAATTTTAGACTTTCAGCAGGCCTTTTTCGAGGTTGCCTACATGTATACTCTGCTTTTGTATTTTAAAATGTATTTAAAGGAACCTAGTTTTAATCTAAAATATACCCCTCCATATTTTGTTGCGTTCAAAATTAAATAACATCCTCTTAAAGGAAATGTAACAAATAAGAAACTTACGGACATAGGTCAATGAAAATAACTTCCTTAATAAGCAAGTGAAAATCACATCTATGATGCGATCACTGACCCGTTTAACTCGTACATACCTATACCTACTACTCAGCTCTGTACTTAGTTTTTTTTTATATATATCTGCTAATGAGTTATTACAGCTGATATAGCCGTCTTTACACAAATTAGCAACTAATTTCCATTATATATTTGCAGAAGCTAAATTATAGCCAGCACGCATAAGGTAGGTATGGAAAATATTTAACTCGACAAACAAGACGGTTTCACCTTTCTTATATAAATATAAAGCAATGGCGGACCCCCGTTTATGAAGAAACTCTCCCAACAAACAGAAGGGTAAAGTTATAAGAAAAACCTTCTACTTCCTGATACTTGCTTAGTACTCGTATTTGTTTTAACAACAGAATATACAGCATTGCAATGCTACAAGTATGTATAGGTACCCGCAATCCAGTTTTATGGGAATCGTTACGCACGCCGGAAGTGCGTGTAATGGAGAGAATAATGTAAATTATAAAATACATTTGTGAAAAATTCTTACAGGAAGTGCTCGTTTCCCTTGGGAAGGTGTTTCTTGAGATTTGTTCACAACACAAGTGAAATGGGATTGAGGGTGGTTTTTCCCCTATTCCAAAATGTTAATAGTTCAAACAAATAGGGGGGTTGTCCGGCGGTTGCGGACCCATGTGACTAATGCAAATGGAATGTGCAGATAGTTAGTGGTGAATTCAAAGAGGAATGTCAGGTATTTGTTTTACTTTTGATAAGGCTGTATTTTGTACTAGTCCACCTAGATTTACCCTTTAACGTAATAAGCTGCGGATCTTGAATTTCAAGCGCATGTTTCTGACCGTATGGCTTTTCGAATCTCATCAAGATTGAGCGACTTTATTGCGAATCTACACGCGGTAACATTTTTGTGCCCTCATTTCATGTAGGAAAAAGAGTAAACTTAGGGAAATAAATTTAGTTGAGGTGTACCTACGTTCTGAAAAATGTTAAACGTTAAATAAAATGGGGATTATTTTCAATTAAAAAAAAATACATCCACCTCATTTTTTATAATTAAGAAATTCGGGAAACGTCACAATCTGGAGGACTGCATGAATAAATAAATGATTAAATAAATAAATAAATAAATAAATAGGTAGATATATAAATAAATAAATATATAAATTAATAAATAAATAAATGAATGTATAAACACAACTTTATTGCTATATTGGCCTTTATTTTAGTTGATAGACATTCAAAAATTTGTCAAATGCAGTTATTTACAGATAAAAACGTTTAAATTTTACTACAATTGCCTGTCACAAGACTATTACTTTGTTTAGTGAGCCAATGCTTGTTAAATATCGTTCAAAAATACTAAAAGTGGTGAATAGCTTCAGAAATGACTTTTTTTCTTTCTCTTTGGTTCTTTTTCTTGCGACTTTTCAGAATTCTGCAGCGGTTGTCGCAGTAGGTATAGGGACCCAATACCTAGCTTCTCACAACCATTGGTTTTTTGGGAGGAACGGAAGAGATCTGAAATTTAATTCCGAGTCTATGCGGCCAATTTAAGAAGCTCATGCGTCATGCATGACAGTTATACCCTGAACAGTTATACCCTGAACCTGAACCTGAAATCAATTTCTTAGACTAATACACTATAGCCACTGCATAGGTCATCTAATATTAAAAATGGCCTTCTTAGCTTTACTTATACTGTCTTCAAATTGTTTGTTCGCTACTCATCTTTTGCGCTGCGGGACACTTACGTGTGCAGCTCGAGATCTCCCAAGTAACATGCATTGACTTACAATAAGTCTTCGATGATGTTGCAATATACTAGCCCCAACTGGTTAGGTACAAAAACCTGTAGAGACGAAAACAGAAACCTTGTAGTGGAAACACAGTCGGTGCTGAGGACATGGAAAAAAAAATATTTCTGCAGACTGTTAAACGGCGAAGACAACATTAATTCCGCTGTCTGGCAGAATGAACCATTAAACCTGGGCGATGAAAGCCAAGACTTCCGTCCACCTGACCAAAATGAAGTGACGATAGCAATATCCAAGCTAAACAAGACTGCTGGACCAGACGGCTTACCTGCCGAGCTCTTCAAGGCAGTCGGAGATGACTTGGTAGGGTGCATACACCAACTCGTGTCCAAAGCTTGGTTAGAGGAAAGTATGCCACAAGAAACGAGATCCTCTAAACTGCGCCAACTATAGAGGCATCAGTCTCATTAACATCGCATATAAGATCCTATCTGCCGTAGTGTGCGAACGCCTGAAACCTTATGTCAAAGAACTGGTTGGACCCCATCAGTGCGGTTTTAGGCCCGGTAAGTCCAAAACCGACCAAATATTTACACTATGCCAGATCCTGGAAAAAACCCAAGAAGTGCAAGTCGATACCCACCACCTGTTTATCGATTTTAAGGCCGCAGTGCAGAAGCGGCAAAAATGGGTTTAGTCAACAAAAGGGACACACAACATCGACGAATCAGACAGAACGTCACGATAGACAGCTATAACTTTGAGGTAGTTCGGGACTTTGTCTACCTCGGATCCGCTATTAATCCTGGAAATGACATCACCTCAGGAATCAAGCGAAGAATCACTCTTGCCAACCGCTGTTATTTCGGTCTAAGAAGGCAATTGATTAGTAAGGCCTTGTCGAGAAATACTAAGGAGACTCTGTATAAGACCCTCATCATCCCAGTCCTGCTTTATGGTGCAGAATCATGGACGCTATCAAAGGCGGATGAAGAACTCCTTTTTCGTTTCGAACGAAAAATTCTTCGAGTGATTTTTGGTCCCGTTGGCGTTAATGGGCCCTGGAGGAGGAGATTTAATAGCGAACTCTACGAGCTGTACAGCGACTTCGACCTAGGTAGAAAAGTACGCATGAGTCGTTTAAGATGGCTGGCACATGTAGAGCGAATGGACATCAACGCTCGGGCCCGAAGATCCTTCGATTCCAACCCGAAGGCAGTAATGGAAGTCCTCGCCTTAAGTGGCGCGCGCAAGTGGAAGGGGACCTCAACCAACTTGGAGTGCGCAACTGGAGGCAGTTAGCCAAAGATCGCGCTAAATGGAGAGTAGTATTGGTTGAGGCCCTGGTCCACCCTGGACTGTAGTGCCACCTAAGTAAGAAAGTAACTAAGTAATTGGTTAGGTATACTGTGAGTTTGCTGGCGTTTTAAGCGCTTGGAATCGACGTTAAGAGCAGTCTAGCGTCGAGTGTCTTCTGCTAGCTGGTCCACAATTTTTTCTGTTGAGTTGAGTCGAGCTGCGAATATATCGGGAACACAAAAGTGATCCTAGTCGACGGTTCCACTGGAATCTAATCACTTTGAGGATGCTTGACTTTCTCGGTTATGTTTTCCCATGAGATGATGGAATTATACTCTGTTCAATTCGTATTTTCAGTACAGGCCTTATGGGAAGCTCTTTTTTCTACCAGTGGTGCCTGTAGCTACTCTCACGGCACTCAACACAAGATTTGCCACTGAAATAAAAGCGAAACCACTGGCGATTCCAAAGAATTTGTTGTTGTTATTTACGAAAAACCCACCCAATTGTCCTCAAAGGCGCATACATCCCACCATGACCAGTCTGCCAGGCTGTCGCGAGCAGAATGAGGATGACGACGACGGTGATATTCTCGTGTGCGGTTGCTTTTTTATCGCAGAAAATAAACATGTGTGTGTTTTAAGCACCTCAGAAGAGTGTTACCCTAATCTATTTGCAAAAATATCTTTACGGGTTTTTCTATGGATATTTTCACAGAACTTTCGGTTTTGGTGCTTTTTAAAGCTTTTGAGAGCGAATAAATGAATTTGATTATGTGGGATGTTGCCATACAGTTTTTAGGTACTCCTTTAATTATTTTGTATTTCTGAAGGATCTGTTAATATGCAGTTAAACCATTTTTTCTTTATAAAGAGTTGGTATTTGGTAACCCTACCGATATTTGTGAGAGAATTATGCCAATTTATAATGCTCACTATGGCAACCATGTGAGAGCTTTAAAATGGAGACAGCTTATTAAAATCCATAATAGTTAGGGTGAAAGGCAAATAGCCTATCTTCCCTGTACTGAAAATACGAATTGAACAGAGTATAGTTGCTTTGGTTATAAGCAGCTAAATCGCTCTACTTCGAACTGCTGTACTTTCGATTAGTACCCGTTAACTTTTGAATTTTCGTGGGTAGAATACGAATCGGTACTTTGAAAGTTGGCATTTCCAACATTTTTGTATAAGTTTTACTAATCAGTTGTCAGTATTTGGCCGGCTATCTTATAAAAGGGAAAAACAAAAAAATATCCATCTGGACGCCCTTTTTACAACGTTCAAACAAACACAGGCATTTGAATTCACGGTTATTAGACTCTCAAACTATAATTCAACGAGTACGGAAAAACAACTTCCTAGATTCATCTGATATTACCAAAGCATGGTCCAAGTGCATCCGATTTTCGTCGACAGTCAGTTCAACACTATAACGAATTTACACGAGGAAATTGTCCCATAGTTGAGTCATGTTACAGCCACCCTATTTAGGCGACAGTGATCCTTGCTAATAGAAATGCACTTCATTCCCCAAAGGCCACCCAATCCACCTAACATCTCCATATAAAAGAGTGTCTTTCGACCGTCGCACCACTCACGGATGACCACATACCATCCGCACCGTGTTGCCACAACGCATTCCACTTATAGCGTCACCCGTTATAATATAACTCGACTGCTCTACACAAATTGTTGAATCGCATTTAAACTGGAAATAAAAAAATCGTAAAACTCAAATCCTAGCAATTATGAAAAGCACACACCGTTAAACTAGACCGTCGCATTGTCCCCGAAACGAAAACACCATGTCCATCATGAAAACCAGCAGGCAAGCCATATGTATACCTATGGTTGCGTATACGCAACAGTACACCCAGTACAATGCTAAACGGCCACTCCGGTTTTATAACCGGATACCCACACGTCCCACAAAGCATACCCTGTGTGCTGTATCATAAGAGTAAGTCCCACCCCTCCCTTATCAAAGCTCTTAATCTTATATTTACCTTGGCTAATTATATATGCGACTGCACAACGAGGTGAATATGAAAAAAGAAGAAACACACGAAAGAAAGAAAGAAAAACGCGAATAAATTGTAATGAAAACTACAAAGTAAAGCAAATAATAAAATTTATAAACAGAAGGAGGCACGGCAAACTGCGCGAGGATAACGACAAACGGGGTAGTATTTATGGTGGATACTAGAACAAAAGGCACGGCAATGAAAGATAACACGTTGATTGTGGCCTCTTCTGTAGTTGGCCGGGGGAACCTGAGTGCCCCCGTCCTGCATGATGAAACTTTCCTATATATGCTAATCTTTGGCTGTATGCATTTGGTTAATTCAAACGAATAAAATAAAAAAATAACCGCACAAGAAACGAGTCCTTGTTAATTGGTTTATTTTATGAAACATTTTATTCCCTTATGGCCTCCAATGGCGACCTATTAAGGTGAACACAGCAGAAGCAGCAGCAGTAGCAGTGGCAGCGCTCGAATCGCGATCCCATTCAGCGTGGGGCGCATTTTCTTTCTTCTTTTTTTTATAGCATATTTCAGGTTTTTTTTTTTTTTTTTTTTGTTGCTTCTGTTCTCCTTTATTTAATTTTTATGCTCCAGTTTTTTTTTCTTGTGATTAATTTTTTCCGCTGTATGACATTATAGCGTTAAGGATCAGCAAGGGAGGTAGGAAGGTTTTGAAGGATTAAAAGCATAGTAGAGTGCCGGTTGGAGTAGGCGCTCGTATTTGTTGTGTGTTTGTGCCGCAAGGTAATTAAACAAGATAATTAAATAGAATTTACGACCTGAATATATATGGAGACTGATAGTTCTTGGAAGCCAAATTGATTTCGTGTTTTAGGGATTATTTTTCTTCCTATAAAGAGTTGTGCGAATTCGCTTTACAAGGAGTCGCGTCTTTCTCAGAATAAAGGTACTGCGTAGTTAATAAGACTTGCCCACAAGGGATTTTGAATTTTGGTATGTATTTGATAATTGCTTGGATAATTTCAGCTTAAGCGTCGTTTCACGAGTTGCTTGGTTGTGGGGAATTATTTTGCCCAAATTTTCTGTGCGGTCCATGGTATAAATTGAAAATTGTTTATGTAACAGAATCGGTAAGTAAAAAATTGTTGAGCAGGTTAAATAGACATGGGTTTTCATTTTAGCTTAAGTTGCAATGGTTGAGAGGAGACCCGTATAATCCTCATCGCGTATAAGACCCTATCTGCCATAGATCAAATGCCTAAAACCATTTGCAAAAAACAACGGGTATTATTAATGCGGTCTTAGGGCAGAAAAGCCAACCCTTGATATAATTCCTCATAATACTTAGATCCATGAAAAGTTGGCAGAACCCATGAAGCTATTTTCTTTGATTTGAAAGCTAACTATGACAGAATCTACGTCGTAGAGACGATATATAAATATCAAGCCACGCTTAGTTTGGCATCGAAGTAAGGCTCATCCGTCTCTGAAAAATATGGATGAGAAATGAATCTTCGCTGCTATCAAGGCCGGCAACCACTTCATTGAAAATTATTAGGTATGTCAAAAATTACTTAAGCTAATTAGTCATACGACTTCTTTAATATCAAATTTTTAAATAATTAATAATAATTTTAATTTATTATCAATCAGGTTTCCGTCATAGCCATAGCTGTTCTACTGCTATGATCAAAGTGCTTGACGATATTCGAATGCAATATGATAAGGAATATCTTTCACTGCTTTGCTTATTGGACTTCTCTAAAGCCTTCGATATGGTCATTCATGAGGTTCTTTGCACAAAATTAAAACTGTACTTTAGTCTGAGTGATTCCTCTGTGTGTCTGATTAGGAACTATTTTACTAATCGTATTCAAAGGGAAATTGCTAATCTAAAATACTCGTTCCACTGGTGACCTGTTAAGCTACGTAACGCACTTATGGACACAATCAACTGAACAACACGGCGAATCCAGAGCCGTAGCCTTGGACATATCAAAGGCATTTGACCGAGTCTGTCATAGAGCCCTATTAGGCAAGTTAGCGTCTTACGGATTACCACAACAACTCTGCGGATGGATGCAAAATGTTCTTCTGGGAAGATCGATCCAAGTTGTTGTAGATGGTGTATCATCCAATTCGTTTGCTATAAATGCAGGAGTGCCCCAAGGATCTATTCTTTCTCCAACTCTATTTCTTCTCCACATCAACGATTTGCTTGGATCGACAAATAATAATATCTACAGCTTTGCAGATGACAGCACTCTTATATCCTCCATCTCGAACAGTGGGCCTGTGAATACGGCTACATCACACAGTCAGAGATGTGAACAAATTAATTCTCTAAATGATGATCTGGACAAAATCTTGAAGTGGGGAAAGGACAACTTGGTTGTATTTAATGCAAACAAGACACAGCTCACAACATTTTCCAGAAAAAATGCATCAACAGTTCCTCAGATCCAAATGGATGACCATCCAATCCATCACAAGGACTCAATGCACCTTCTAGGAGTCACAGTCAATTCAGGAATCACATGGCAGGACCACATATCCTATATCGCAAGATCGGCGTCCGCAAAGTTGAGCTACCTATTTAGAGCAAAGAGGTACTTTAGCCCCAAGCAACTTCTCCTTCTCTACAAAGCATAGGTTCGACCAGGCTTAGAATATTGTTCCCATATATGGAGCTCGGCCCCAAAACATTCTCTTAACCTGCTTGATAGCATACAGAGACGAGCAGTTCGACTCATTGGAGACCCTACACTCACATCGAATCTACAACCGTTGGTGCACAGAAGACAAGTCGCTGACCTATGCTTGTTCTATAGGTACTTCCATGGTAGATGTTCTGAGGAACTCAAAGACATTATCCCTCGAAATGCAACTTTTGGGCGCCCAACAAGACAGGCTGCTAATGCTCATAACCATACAGTACACTTGACAACCGCGAGGACATCAACTTTACAAAACTCCTTCTGTTACAGGACAAGCAAACTTTGGAACTCGCTTCCTGGGGATATATTTCCAGAAGACTATGATTTGCAGCAATTTAAGTGCAGAACAAACATATATCTGCAGGCATCTCGGGGCGCTGTTGATGTTGAAGCGTTATAGGTTCGCCTTTCCCGGGAGAAGTATATAAAAAAAAAAAAAAAAAAAACCTAAAAATATACTCTCTGGAGTTCCCCAAGGTTCAGTCTTGGGTCCTTTTTTGTTTTTTTATTAATGATCTACCACAAGTGTGTCGAAATACATCTGTACATTTGTATGCTGATTATGCGCAGATATACCTATCTCGACCGTCTGGGTTGGTGGAAGACCTAGTGGCCAGATTTAATGCGGACTTGTCATTCATTGCAAAATGGTCTGCAGGTAATGAACTGATTTTGATCTCGAAAAAAACTATTGAAGAATTGCCGCCCATTTTCATCAATTCCACGAGGCTTACCTTATCTGACACCGTTGTAAGTCTTGGATATAAATTAAATCGGTCCCTATCCGCCACTGATAAAGTCAACTGTATTATAGCGCGTGTTTATGGAGGATTGCGAAAGCTGTGGCTGTTATCTAGTTTTACACCTTTTAACACCAAAGTGAGGTTGATAAAATTACTTATTTTGCCGATCTTTCATTACGCTATATAGTTATCTATTTTGAACTAGATTTCGTTTCCCAGCACAATTTACTTGTAGCCTTTAACGATATGGTTCGATATGCCTTTGGAGTAAGAAGATACGACCATATATCTCATTACCATATGCATGTCCTTGGATGTTCATTTGTAACTGAGCTGAAAGCCTCTGCAGCTAGTGCTCTTTTTACCTTTTGTATTAGTTAAAAAATTATTTTTTTATGCTTAAGGCCGACAAGTATTTGATTTTATTTACCTATTTATTTAATTTTAATATAACTTTTGAATAAAAAAAATTGAATTGACCGAATTACATGAAGCAGAATGAAGCGAAGGCTCGGAATTATTAATTTCATTACCTACATTAATGAATTTGGGCGGAACGAAGTTCGCCGGGTCAGCTAGTAATAATAATAATAATAACTTTTTAGGGACATTAGATGCTGCGTATTTTTACACAAATTAATACAAGATCGATCACGCCCGTATTTATTTGAAAAATTAAAATTTAATCTCATTGCGCCTAGCTCTATATATTTAGTGGAATTCACTGCCTACTACCATCAAACAAGTAATAGGAGCCAATCAATTTAAAAGTGCTTTATTTGCAGACTTCTCGTCATTGTAATCTATTCTTATAGTTTTCTTTTTATTTCATCTTTCATTTCAGCTTTCTCTTTCCCCCTTCATCTCCCACTTTTTCATCTATTTAACTCCTTCCTCTGTATATCTTATATCTTTTCTTTTAATTTAAGATTTAATTTAAACTTTAAATTTAATTTAGTCATTCATTTAATTGTGCTCCTAATTTTCCAAAATTAATTTAATGTGCATATTCTTGTGAGCTTTGTTGTACTATAAAAGACTTTTATTCTTATTTGTACCATGCCAAATAAAATTGAAATTGAATTGAAATTGAATTGAATTGAATTGAACTCAGAACTCAAAACATTTTTTGAAAGGCCTTTTTACTTACTTGCATTTATACGCCGATTATATTGCCATATTTGTTAGAACACATCAGCTAAACTGGGACGAGCCTACTTCAAAAGTTGTCCGGCGCGTGCGCGAGCGTGGTAACCCTCTCGTTTTGATTAAAACAAAAAATATTATGGAGCATTTGAAAACTTTTGTAGGCGCAGTAGTTTTTTGAAAAAAAGGAAATCTTATTTAGGATACCTACCTATTAAATCTTTAATATGTACTTGTATACATATGTTGATCAAAATCGTTAGATGTTTTTTTTTTTTCTTGTAAAATTTGGCAGACAAAACAGCACCAAATATTGCAAAGTTTAGTTTGAAAAATACTATTGTTTAACTGTTTAGCTGGGAAGTGAGTATGTAAGATTTATTCGATTTTTAAAGTTTTATTGAAATCGAAAATGGTGTTTTCGAGATATGAACAGTTTTTTTTTATTAAATTAACGTTTTCGGCTATTCGAATTGAAAATCAAGAAACAAAATATCGCAAACATAAAGTATGCATTTTGGTCAAAATCATTATTGTTGTTTTCAGTTAAACTAAAGAAAATTAAATTTAAAAAAAATACTTTTTTTCAAAAATCCGTTTTACGATAATAGGGAGAAAAATGAAGTTTGCCATTAAGCTAGAAATGACCATAGCTTTACCTTCAAAACGAATATTTGTCACAAGCGTATGGACTGTTTTCGAGATGTATCCAAATTTCAAACGTACCATCATTCGATTTTTTTAGCGAAAATCTGGGTATACAGTCATGGTAGCTCCACCTACTTATGCTTACCTAAGTCTAAATTTCAGTTGAAATCGTTAGAGCCGTTTTCTAACAAATCAAGCTGATATGAACATTTTATATGGGAGGTATACCATTAATATTGAGGTTACCTTAAAAAAAAAAAACGTCACCGCACTGTAAGCCCCCAAACTCGAAATCCGGGCAGCCGTTAAGACTGTATACCTCGGCACAGACGGACAGAATTTTGCATACTGTATCTTTCTCTAATAAAAAAAAAAGTACATATAATTCAAAATTTTGGTATTCAGGTACTGAAATCAAATTAAAATTCTACTGTCCCGGATACTAGTACATACAAATCGAATTTTTTGGAATTTTTTTTATAAAGATTCATAAAGCAATACATTGAAAAAATATAAATGTAGTATTTTTAAGAAATATCGGCATTTTTATGAATACTAAAATTGTTTGCGGTAGCTGTAATAATGAGAAAATGAATGGAAGTAATAGTTCATAAATTAGTTAAGTGTACGGACCGGACACTGGTGCCTTTAAAAAGAGAATGGGAAAATATTGTAACCGAATGTTGTAGTCTTATATTTTCTTAATTCTTTTATTTTTTTTTTTTTCATCGAAACCGCTTGCTGTACAGCCTTCACCATAAACCATTTGCCAGCTGTCTAATTTATGTCCACTGCTATATAAGCTGTCAGTGTCAGTAGCTTACCTATTTCGGACGGGAAAAAACGGAAGTAGGTACATAGGTATTGTAAAACTTTCAGTCCCAATACTGTTGCCGGTTTTGCACCTAACTATCGCTATTTCTTCTTACCTCCAGGTGGGCCGATGCTCTTTTAAAGTCGATCTCGTATGGCTCTTCCTCGAATGCGATTTTTTTTGCCGCCTGCCTCTTCATAAAATCTACCAAACGGCATATTTTCTTTATGCGCCAATGGAAAAATATTTACATTCCACCACGTTCAAGGATATTCCCCAGTCCTGACCATTCTTTCAATCTTTCAAATCGCCCCGTAAACAAAATCAAACTTAGATCGCGATAACGACTGAAAGAAGAAAATCACTACACTGCAAGAGAAACACACGCAGCTAAAACTGTCGTAAATACATTAAGCACGATTGCGTACCCAGGCGTTGCGAAGACGTTTGCGTTTCTACAACAGCGGGGGTAGGACTCAATGAGGTGTATCGCATGCAATGGAATTGCATTGCGTGCTATAGAGGCAGTGCCAAGCCATGTAGTGTGCATTCCATTCGAAAGGATATCTACATATTGCGTGTCCTTATCAAAAGCATTTGCTTGTTCGAGTTTTATATAATTCAGATCATTTGCAACTTTGAAAATCGTTATGAATCGTTCCGTGTTTATGAATTTTACAGAACACAAGGCAGTATAACTCACACTACCACGCAAACTTGTCTGTCAAATGGAAGCTTTTGTGCGTTTTTCCCACAAAATAGCGCTGTAATTGGATCGCAAATGTATGTCTCTCTCTCTGCGAGCAGTTTTGAGGGAACATTACCTACATCTCTAGTTTATTTTTAATTAAAAGAATTTTAATATTCATATTAGTAGAATAAAAATGAAATTTTCCATACACATTCGCCTCCCTGGAGTGTGTGTCTGTCTGTACTGCAGTCACAGTCCCTGCAGGCTTCAATTAAAATGTGTGCATCCCAAAAAGGACAATTACAATTACGCAATTACATTCGGTCTCTTCTCTGTATAGCCATCATCTAACTTCAATTAAATTGCAAAACGCATTTCACTTAGCAGTTAAGTGTGTGCTGAATACGGCAGCAACGGACGAGTGCCTACCGTTGAAGGTGGCTGAGTGGAAAATTGCAGGCAAAAAGAAAACGAGAACTAGCCCAAGGATAATTTGTTAGGAAATGCAAACTATATGCATATGTCGGTTCGATATGTGTAGTCGCACACATAAAAGTTGTGTAAACCTTCTTCACCTCTAAGAACAGAAAACACAGGGAACACTGAACACTGAACGGTGAACGTGTTAAAATTGTGTAATGTCCCTTACGCAGACGGACGGGGAGATTGTTATGCGTGTGTGGATTGCCCTGCCATTAAGAAAAGCAACAGCTAGCCTCCCCTCTCCACCCACCCTTTTTTGTACATCTACAATACACATGTAAAGTAATAACTGGCGTCGTACCTACCCTCTCAAGGCAAAAAAAAAAAAGAACAAGAAGAAGGCGGAAAAAACACCCAACATCCCAGCACACGTATGGCAGTGAACAACAGTGTCCTTAGAATCTAGGAGCAAATGGGGCTCCCTTGCCATATATACACATATACTCGTATAAATAAATAAACAAAAAGGGTGCCCAAGGGTAGTTTAAACCAACAACGATGACGACGATGACAAAGGGCATGAGACAGCAGCAAAAACAGCAACAGTATCAAAGCGGCCCCACATCCTGTTCCCCAGCATACGGGTTAAGCACCACAAAGCAACGAAAACCACAAGCAAAAGCAAAAAGGAAGCAAGGCAAAAATAATAATAATAACATTTACACTGACATATTTTTGCAATTAATGCGTAGAGCAAGGATCAGCATTCGGATTGATGCTACGCAGATGTAAAGTGTTTTTTCTCTTCTTTTTTCTTGTTGTTGTTGTTGTTGTGTTTTTCTTTTCCTTCCTCGCTAGGAGTTGAAGACCTTGTGTTCCATGGGGACATGTTGCGTTTATAAATGTACAATGTACACATATACCCTACCTATGTATTTATATGTGGATGTGGTGGAGACGAAAGGATTTCTAATTGAAACATTAAACTTCATTACTGCCATCAGGAGAATTGTTCGGCTAATAAAACACCAGAATCAAATTAAAGAAAATGATAAAAGTGACGATACCGATATTGGAGCGGGGACCCATTAACCGCAGGAGTTCTTTATGTTGCGAATAGTATGTGCTGTGAGCCGTTTATTTTCGCTTTTGATTTTGCTCCAGAAGTCTATCTGCCAAAAGAGGGCTGTAAATAAACTGAAGCCTGTGGAAGGGGTTCAGTTGACTTGGATAGGTATACCAAAGGGATTACAGCCAAGGCCGCATATTTGTCACCATTCAAAAATGGAGCGGAAATGCTGAAGCCATACCAACTGTGTTTGAGTGTATTGTTCGAAGTTGGTAGTGTGTGCGAGAATAATGAAGATGGACTTTTGTGTTGAAGAATATTGCATACCCGTGGCGGCAGCCCTTAACAATTTGAATATCAGGGGACGAGGGTAGTTTTATTTTCGAATCTAATTGCAACTTACAACTATTTTTCATTTTGCAAAATTTCAAGTATTTGTCATAAATGACAAATGGCATTCAAAATTCTTTGACGTTAGGCAAAAAGGTCTTAAGTTAGAAACTGCAGTCTTTCGTAAAACCAAATTAAAAGTAGGTAGTTTAGTTTTGCCTAAGGACTAAATTATTACGATGGGAAGGAGTTGTGCTAGAGTTAAGTCGTTAATACCAAAGGAAATTAAAAAAAAATTGAGTTAAACCCAATAAAAAACCCAAAATGCATTTTTTATCTTAAGACCTTATTACCCAACGTCAAAGAATTGAAATGTAAATTTTCAAAGATGTGCTTTACTTATCTACTTTTCCAGTGAAAGCAAGACTAAATTTTACAAGGACCAAAACTAAAGAACAAAGTGCAAGTCTCATATAAGAGCGTCTCCTTATGTAGTCTTAAATAAAGTGCACGACTGGGTCGAACAAAACTTTCTCGTTTATCAAAAGTTTTGTTGGTTGTTTTCTTATTTTATTAGATAGTTAGGTAAAGATTTTGTATTTGCATTAGCAGTTATAAACTGAATATCACAATGAACGTGTGCGGGGATGCAAATGAAGTGGGATATTCTGATTGTGTAAACTCCATGTGGTTGGAATTATTTTAAAGTGGATATTCAAAATGGTTGAAAAAAAAGTAGAATTAGGTAATATTTGCTGAAAATAAGTTTTGCGTTGCTGTTATTGCATTTCTAATGGCTGTTGCAATTTTAATTTTAAAGTGTGGTATTGAGTTTTAAAAATATATATGAACAGAGATCCGCTTTTGAGTAGGCATTTTTGAGAAATAATTAAAAAAAAAAAAAAAACAGATTTCTTCAAATTTGTTTGAAAAAAACTTAGTATGGGATCTTGCTTAGAATACTGATATTAACTTTGGTATGTATTTTGATCAAAATCGTTAGAGCGGTTTTTGTAAAATTTGGCAGACAAAACAGTACCAAATATTGCAAGGTTGAGTTTGAAAAATACTATTTGTTAACTATATAGCTAAAAACCGATTCGCGATATAAGAAGTACTCGTTTTTTTAAGTTTTATCGAAGTCAAAAATGGGGTTTTCGAGATGTGAGTGGTTTTTAAAATTAGCGGTTTCAGTGATTCGAATTGAAAATTAAGGACGCAGCAATTTTAAGAACATTAGTATTACTCCAAGTTTGCATTTTGGTCAAAATCGTTGTAGCCGTTTTCTGGTAAGCTAAGAAAAAAATACTTTTTTCAAAAACCCATCTTACGATAATACCGAGAAAAACTGAGATTGCCATTAAGTTGAAAATGACCATATAACCTTAGAAAATAATTTTTGTTACAATCGTATGGACCGTTTTCGAGATATGTCCAAATTTCAAAAGTACCGCTACCCGATTATTTAGCCAAAAACTGGGTATGTAGTCAAAGTAACCTCACCCACTTAAGCTTAAACGCCAATTTTGGTTGAAATCGTTGGAGCCGTTTTCGAACAGATCAAACTGGTACGAACATTTTATGTGGGAAGTACCATTAATATTGAGGTTACCTTGCAAAATAAAAAAACCGCCCCGAACTGTAGACCACGAAACTCCAAATCCGAAGTTTGAACGAAAACCGGGCAGCCGTTTAGGCTGCAGGTCTGTGCAATGACGGACGGACAGACAGACCGGACAGAATCTTGCGACCCACTTTTTTGAGTTCGTGTAGCATCGTAATATTAGAATTGATTAACATCTCCAGTTCGAAATTTTGTACGAAAACAATATCTTTCTCTTACTATACGTAATGGAGAAAGTTAAAAAAACTAAAGTAGCCCGGCTATAAAGTTCTTTTAGTTGGCAACCAACATGAACATATTTAGGAACTGGAACTGGCCGTTTAATATACGAAGTGGCTTCTCTCTCGTTGTAGTTGTTCCACTTGATGCTTGACTTAGACCGAAAGATGGCAATGGAAGCTACGTAAAAACCAGTTGAATCCTAATCATATACGAAGATGTCCAAAAATGTTATACTGGAGTTTAAAGGCCCATCCGTGAACAAAACGTGATACTGACCTCAACTTGACGGGTACCTATTTAACTTTCTACATTTCGTTTCGTTGCCATGAGGCGAGTAGTAGGACTAAAATTCTGTGAAACTGACCTATTGGCCTATAAGTAAATTTTGAGATTTTGCTTGTTGATAACGCCTTAACAACACATGGACCAAAGCAAGTCTATACCAAGTGACCGTACAGATGTATGTTAGATCCCCCCTCAATGAATCAATTAAAGTAAAATCGGGCGTCCCTCAAGGTGGCCATCTCGGACCAATCATCTTCGTTCATTCGATTGATGGCAAAAAATTATGCTTAAAGAATTTATATTTCTACTATATATTTTTGCAGATAAAAGACTCTAAGACCGATTTAGATAAACTCTTCTTCTTGTTAGAAAGAACATTTTTGAATTCTTAAATCAGCAGATGAGAAGCGCCCTCCTCCGCCTTCCAGGGAATACTTTGAGATGAGCTGACACCTTCAACAACCGACATCTGCGGCCAATGTACTGCAATTCTGTAGTCTCAGTGGCTGAGTGGTTAGTGTGTTGGACTACTAAGCGAGGGGTCTCAGTTTCGAATCCCGCAAAAACCCAAATTTCAACTTAGGGTTTTTTTCCACTGCGCTACCTCTCGCGAACGTCTGACAAACATCCGAGAGTAAAAACTGTCTTAAAAGAGCTTCTCAATTAGCCGTTTGAATTCGGCATAAAATTGTAGATCCCTTCCATTCGTTCCAAAAATGAAAAACCCACAGAAGCTAGGCCTAGGGTCCCTCCGGACCTGTTGCGCCAACTATACAGCAATTCTAAAATCTAAACACTCGGCTTTGTAAAACGCTGGTCCAAACAATTCTGGAACCCATACATTACCAAGTCACTTTTTTAGGGCCTCTCCTTGAATACACCAGCCAAATATTCCATGTATGGTCACTGTTCACTGGGCTTTCATTAATTTATACAAGAATGAAAAAATATAGAGCCTGGTCATTTAGGTAGGCCTAGGGTATTAAATACTGGCATGTTTTATTTATTTTTCAAAGCCTAAAGTCGTCTATAAAATCCTTGTAGAGAAGTGGAACAGGATCGTCAAAGCGTCTCTCTGACGGCACTATTTTCTAAATCGTAAGCTAAGAGTTTAGGTTAGGTTAGGTTTTTGGGCTGACGAAGCGGGTGACCCTCGCTTCGCCACACTCAGGTCCTTGTGGACCCATTGTGATACCCTTTATTTGTGGGGTTTGGCCGTGTTGTATTTCGGCCACGTTTCCTTCTCCTTATTCGATGTTGTCCAGCCATCTTGATGTCCTCAAAAACCTGTGAAGATCAAAGAGTGAGATGTTTGAGAGTTCTTGAATGTCTTGGAAGTAATATCTTCCAAGTGTCCTATTTCGCAAGTGACAGAGGCTCGGGCAGTGACAGAGGAAGTGAGGTGTGTCCTCATGCGTCTCCTCATCACCGCAGCCCCTGCAGATGTCGTCGTCTATGAGGTTTAATTTCATTGTATGGTTTCTTAGGAAGTTATGACCTGTCAGAGCACCTACCAACTTAGACAGCGATGATCTGTCAAACTTCAAGAGTTTGTTGGTCCGTCTTTTGTCATATTCAGGCCAAAGCTTCCTTGATATTTCACAGGTTGTTAGTGTTTTCCACCTGTTGTTGGCTTTCATTCGGATCTTGTTTTCCACCCGTTCTCTGAGGTTACAGAGTGGTGGTTTGATCGATTGTAGTGCCTGATCATGGTCCATTGCAGACCCCTTTCTTGCCAGTTCGTCTGCAATCTCATTGCCGGCTTTGTCCCTGTGTCCAGGAACCCAGCAGAGATTTATATTATGCTGCGAGCCAAGAGCTTTGAGCTCTTCGCGACAGCTGCGAATTAGCTTTGATTTGATTTCTGTAGCCGAAATAGCTTTAATGGCTGCCTGGCTATCAATGAATATGGTAATATCATTACGTGGTATTGCCCTCATTGACACCATACACGCCGCTTCCATAATTGCCAGAACCTCGGCCTGGAAGACACTGCTGTGATCAGGAAGCCTGATTGAGCGGCGTATATTTAATTCCTCCGAGAATAGACCGGCTCCAGTGCCATAGTCCATCTTTGATCCATCTGTGTAGATGGATATAGATTTCCTTTTAGCGGGTTCGTTTGTTTCCCATTCCTCCCTGCTCGGAAAGGAGCAGGAGAATGGCTTGTCGAAATCTAGGTAGGGAGACATGTAGTCAGAGCTAACATCGTTCTCTACGTATCTCTTCAAAATCTGCGCATGTCCTGTAGCATTAGGATTCCAGCCTTGTGTTTGGCTAATCCTGAGTGCACTTTTGACGGCCGATTCTTGCATATATAGGTCCAGGGGTAGCAAGTTGAGAATGGCCTCCAATCCAGCGGTTGGTGTCGTTCTGATTGCACTGGTTGTTCCTATACATGCTAATCTTTGTATTTTTGTCATTTCTTTCAGATTGGTTACCTTGTCCGCGGCTTGCCACCAGACTAAGTTGCCATATGTGAGTATCGGTCGCACTATAGCCGTGTACATCCACAGAATTACTCTAGGGTTTGGTCCCCACTTTCTGCCGAAGATACGGCTGCATGCATAGAATGCATTTGCGGCTTTCTTTACTCTTTCTTTGATGTTTGGTTTCCAATTTAGTTTTCTATCTAGAATTATTCCCAGATATTTCGCATATTCTGCCACTCTTAGGGGAGTTCCCTCAATAGCTGGTGGCTCGAATTGCGGTATGTTCCTTTTATTTGTGAATAGCACAAGTTCGGTTTTTTGGGGATTGATTCCCAGACCACATTGTTTTGTCCACAAGTTGAGTGCACGTAGTGAGTTCTCCAATAGTTCGCTTATGGTCGATAAGAATTTGCCTGTCGCAAGCAATACTACATCGTCTGCGTATGCAACTACTTTGACCCCACTGTTTCCAAGTTTCATTAGTATTTCGTTAATGACAAGGACCCAGAGTAATGGGGAAATGACCCCTCCTTGCGGTGTACCTCTTGAGGCAGTAACTCTTAGGTCAGTGTCACCTAATTTTGCATTGATATTCCTTTCATTGAGTAAATTCATGATCACTTTAATGAGTGATTGTTCAACGTTGGAATTTTGTAATGCCCTTTTCACCGCGCATGTTTTGACATTGTTAAACGCCCCTTCAATGTCTAGAAATGCGGCTAGTGTATATTCTTTGTCTTTTAATGACTTCTCTATAACGCCAACGACTTCGTGTAGTGCTGTTTCTACTCCTTTGCCCTTTATGTAAGCATGTTGTGTAGTGGAGATTACATTGCTATCTATCCGACTGCGTATAAAGACGTTTATCAATTTTTCGAAGGTTTTCAAAATAAAGGATGTTAGACTTATAGGTCTAAAATCCTTGGCAGTGGTTTGGCTAGCTTTCCCTGCTTTTGGGATGAAGACAACCCTCACTTCCCGCCAAGCTTTCGGAATATAGCTTAATTCCAAACTGCGCATGAAAATCCTTTTAAGAACCGGAGTGATGATGGTCCTTGCCTTCTGGAGCATAATCGGAAATATCCCATCGACTCCAGGGGATTTGAAGGATGAGAAGGTATCAATTGCCCAGTTTATTTTGTCCTCTGTTATAATTCCTTCTGGAACTGTCGTTACAGTTGTTGAGGCATTATGCGTATTCTGAGTGTTATTTTGACTTGGGTCACATCCTGGAAAGTGAGTTCGCAATAGGAGACTAAGTGTCTCTTCACAGGACTTTGTCCACGTCCCATCATCGGTTTTGAGATATCCTGGGACCGTGTGTTCTTTCGATAAAATTTTTCTAAGTCTGGCTGATTCTGTTGTGTTTTCAATACTACTACAGAACGTTCGCCAGGTTGTGCGTTTAGCACTTGCTATTGCGCTTTTGAATTTCCGCTGACCATCTTTATATATATCCCAATCTGTCTGAGAATTTGTGGCCTTCGCTTTATTGAAAAGAGCTTTAGTTTTCCTCCTGATCTCTAGGAGATCTTTCGTCCACCATGGTGGAGACTTCCTGTTCTTTATTGTTCGCAACGGACATGCTTTCTCGTATGCATCTTTCAGAGTTTTGTTTAAAATTTCTGTAATAGCATCGATTTCTTTAGGTGTATTTATTGTGTGGCGGTGCAGTTTCCGGTTATTCTTCTCCACCTCTATGAAGAATGTTTCCCAGTTGGTCATCCTGGGATTCCTGCATTTGCCTATTGGTTCTACTTTTTCATTGATAAGGAATTCTATAATTCTGTGGTCTGAGAAGGATGGTTCCGACGACACTTTCCAGTCTCGCACAGTGAGAGTTTGTGAGTTACTATACAGTGTGATATCTAGTACCTCACGCCTATTCCTAGTTATGAAAGTTGGTTCGTTGCCAATATTGGCTATCAACAAATTATTCTCTACAATAAATTCTAAAAGAGACTCACCTCGAATATTGGTGTCAGTACTCCCCCAAAGTGTGTGATGGGAGTTGGCGTCACATCCTAAAATGACATCCCATTTCTCACACTCTGCTTTCTTAACCAGTGTTTTGGTTAGCTCAGGCGGTGGATTGTCTGAAGAGTCGGATGGCATGTAAACTGCCGCCAATGTTAGCGTGCGTTTTCCTTCTCTTTCCAGATTTACCACTGTTTGGTGTATGTCGCTGTGGCTAGATAAAAGAAAAAGTTTTATCTGTTTCCTAGCGAGGATACAAGTTCTTGTCTTACCATTGTTTGGTGTATTGCAATACACACGCAAGTCATTTGAGTTCAGCCCATTAATCTTACCCCGGACAATCCAGGGTTCTTGTATGAGGGCGATGTCAATATTGTTGTTCTTCATAAGATGAACGAGGTTGGCGCTGGCCGCCTTGCAGTGATGAAGATTAATTTGTATTACCTTCATTGCAGCTAGCTCCTCCCCCATCTCTATGTTTAGTTGCCGCCAGCAACCTCAGTTTGCATCGCGTTATGCCTACGCGAACCTTGAAGTTGTGCTTGCGTAGCAACGGCAGCGATTTATGGCTTAGTAGAATGGTAACATCCATGCCATTGTCGTTGTGCTCACCCGTTTCGAGGACTTTCCATTCCCTGCTTTGTAATTCCGGGTTAAGGAATTGCAGGTTGCGTTCGATCCTGTCCGCGGGTAAATAAGGTCCTTGTACGTGTATTAGGCCCTTTGGTCTGGTGAGGTTAAGAACTTCTTTTCGATCAACGACGCACATGTTCGCATTGTCCCAAGGTGCATCTGTGTTGGCGACGAAGTTCTTTAACCATTCCAAAGTGTCTTTATTGTCGCATTCCATTATCTTAAATCCTTTGAAGGTAGTCAGCTGTCCAAAAAATGGGACCACGCCATCTGCCTTCAGGATAGCGTCATTGACACCGTCCAGGATTCTAAGTTCTATCAGTTTCCATTGGTCTTCGGATAGCCTCCGCTCTGGATTTCCATAGTCGACGATTGCGACACGGAGTCTTTCCTTGACCTTTTCTGCGGTTTTCCGCTTTTTTGCTTCCCTACCTATCCCCGGGGAGAGTGTGTCGTCATGCCGACCTCTTTTAGAGCATCCTGGAGCCTCCTCAGGTTTGGATGCATCCTTACCTGAGGAAGCTACTGGGCGTTTAGGATCAGCAGCAGTCGAGATGAGAGGCAATTGGCATCTCGCCCTCGCTGCTGTCGGTCTCATACCTGCTCCTCCAGAGGCCCGCTCCCTGATCTTTCTAGGCCCTACGCTCTTGTCTGGCAGAACCATTTTGGAGCAACTAGGTGTCTGCTCAGCTTTGGATGAATCCTTGGCTGGGTTGGCACTTAGTTTTCCGGGTCTCGACCTACTCAAGGCGGGCTGCAATTGGCATTCCTCCCTTGGTCCAGTCAGTTTCCCTCTACCTGCTTGGTTCTGCCTCCTATCTAGGCTGCTGCGCCACTCGGTCTCAGTAGACTTAATAGTCGTCCGAGCCCTTTCTATTTTGGCCCTTTCCCTTTCCGTAAAGGAGTTAGGGTCTCGGCCCCTAAATCTGCTAAGCAGTCGGCGCGCATTCCTGCGCTGTCTTAGGGGGTCAGTGCTGATCGTCGTTCCGGACTGCACACTGTTGTTCGCGAGGCTCGCCTTAGTAGCAGCTGAGGCTTCGGTTTGGACCAAACAGTCGCTGTACTTTGGTTTGCCTTGCTTTTCAACAACAGTACGTATACTGTCAAGTGTCGAGTCAGCCTCTCCCGGTGAAACAATTTTGTCCGCTTTGTCCGCTTCCTTTGCGGGGTCAGATGCCACAGACCCGTGCCCCGATAGGCTATGGCATATCACAGGCATTGGTGGTCGCATCTGAACACCCTCACTCGAGACTTCGGGGAATTCAGTCTTTGGTGGAGTGCTAGCACAAGGCTCATCACACTCCAAAGCCTGACTTTCCAGAAAGTCGAGAGCGTTCTGGAGCCTTTGTTTTTCCCTGTCCTCTAGTCGGTGTTTCTTTTGCAGTTTTTTAATCGTCATCTTGCAATTTTGGACTTTTTTCCTAATTGACATAGTTGACGATATGGAAAATTTGGATGAGCTGGCGATGGAGCGATTGTCCCCATCCTCGAGAAAAAGTTTCTCAAGGTTGAGATCAACCGTTCCCTCGCTTCCCCCAACCGAAGTTGCTCTATAGGGTGACGGTTCCTGGAGTAAGACGTTCTCTTCCTCCTCCGTCATGTTCGTCTGAGAATCGGTGGTTTCGAAGTGTTTGGTGCCCGATTCGCTTACACCAGTCACTTTGTTTTGTTTTTTGTTATTTTTATCTATTTTGGACCCACGAGTAAGGGGGAAGAAGATGTCATTCTGTACTCACCCCCTGTATACAGAAAAGGGGAATTAAATTGAAACTAGAGGTCCCCAGGTATCTAGAGTTCCCGTTAGAAGACACCATAACATTGTGCCATACATCCCATGGGCACGGTTGTTATACCCGGGATTACGGGTTTTTATCGAGCTATTCCGCTCTAGATCCGTCATATTTAGTCGAAAGCAGTGGCACCTCGTGCAGGATGTGATTCTTCACCACGTATGACGGTCTTGGGAAAAATTCCCCTGAACCCGGTGCATACTCAGCTCGGAACGTATTCCTGACTGGGTCTGCACCGAATCTCCTGGGATGTGACCAACTCAAGGCGAGCGGCAGTGGCATCTCTCCCTTGGTCAGTCAACTTCCTTTTCGGTCTTGGGAAAAATTCCCCTGATTTCCTTCCGGAACCCGGTGCATACTCAGCTCGGAACGTATTCCTGACTGGGTCTGCACCGAATCTCCTGGGATGTGACCAACTCAAGGCGAGCGGCAGTGGCATCTCTCCCTTGGTCAGTCAACTTCCTTTCGGAAACCTTAGCCACCAAGCTAAGAGTTTAGTAAGCAACATTTGAGTCTGACAGACAATCATTCAACATAACGAAATCTCATTATTACTTTATTTAGACGGCACTTAAAGACGTGAGTTAACAAAGCTCCTCCAGCCAACTCTACCCCTTATCATAGCTGCCACAATTAGGACTTCCTCTCCTTCGTCGGTCCTCAGAGATTAACTCAAAGCCTCGTCGGAATGGTACATTGCATACGATCCACACGACCTTGTTTTTAGATCAGAACAACACGTCGCTTTATACCTCTTAAAGTTACAACCTTGACCGGATATGAGCCAACTTCCTTCGAAGGTATCCCAAGATTAGTCTCGCGGGTGGTATAGCGATTCTTTACCCGATGACAGCTTACACTTCATTTTGCAACGTTATCAGCCAGAAGTCCTTTTGTTCAATACACAATAAATTAACTTGCGGGTTCAGTATTTTTTGTGATGAAAAACATAGTCAAACAAAAGCAATTCCAAAAGCAGGGACAAGTTATTACACAAACGCCTTCTTGTTACCTAGTGGTTATTACAGATTCATATTTGCTTCTTCCCCTGAAGATATCTGTAAGATCTTGTATTCAAATGTCTAACCGACATTAGCTGAAAGTGGTAATGAGCTTTGAGGGTCCTCCCATGGTCCGTGTTTAAAATTAAAAGTCACCTCCCTTGACCTACTTTCGGAAGTTTTTTTTAACTTTGCTTATTTTTCTAATTTGTGTGTATTTTCTTTTTCTTTGCAGGATGGAAAATTTCAAACAAATTTTCCCACTATAACAGTTCCAGGAGCATCACCACCTAAACCAAAAATCGACACGAGCAGTAAGTACCTATACCTATACGTACCATAGTGATAAAAACTTGTTCTTCCTGCTTCGCAGTGCTTTCCCCCGCAATATGTGTTTATGTAATATTTATCTGGCTTTTAAATTCACACTTGAATAAGCCGTAAGACTCTCCTTTACAAATTACATGGCAGCAGTGGAAGGGTATTTTTTTTTTTTTTTTTGTTAATAAAAGCAATATCAACTAAGGAAAGAAGGGAAACCCCTTAGTGCCATCCGCTTTAGAAAAGTTTCTTCTTATAGCACTTCACGCCTCTGATTCTGTGTCTCCGAATCACTTTACTCGGAGTGAGCGACGAGGAACATCTTCCCGAGTACCGACTGCCGACGTTATCCACAACAGCCTCAGTCTCAGTACTCAGTGTGCCATCATTTCATTTGCCAACATGAAAGAATGATCACCTTCGGGAAAAACTTTGTCATTTAATGTTTTTCCGGTTCGACGGCGAAAGTTTTCTCATATTTACCTGCTAAGGAGCCGGAGAAAAACTTTCATTACAACAAACTCACACACACACACACACTGTCATGGGTTGTTCGATTCGAATGCGATTGCCACATTGCAAATGCGGCTGTCGCCTCGCGTAGCGTCGGTAGCACTGCCAATGCCATACACATAAAGTGTACACGCACACTTTTCCAATCACTTTTTGAAGATATTTTATTTAAATCAAAACTCGTTTCACTGCCGAAGTGGTTGTGACGATGGCGATGGCGTTGAAAGTAAAGCAAGAGGAAGTTTGGGTATTTTTTTTTTTCACTTGTAGCGGAAGAGAAATGACCAATAGTGTATGAGGGGAGTAGTTCGTCCTGTATTGGGGGGTGGAAAAGTGTTGCAATGAAAATGACATTTGTGATTTATTTGCATAACGATTCGAAACTTGTTGAGACGCAAAAAGGATTGCTTGTCAGTTGATATTACGGATATTAAAATCTCATAACGGCGTTCAAGACGGCTACAAGGGGAAGACGATTTTTCCCAGATTTTTTTTATTTGGATGAAATTGAGGTCATATTGGGGTTGGATGGGAATATTGAAGATTTACGAAATTTCTGTGGAAAGGCAGTCGTGTTATAATAGATACATTTACACCGCACCTAAGATCAAGATTTCGGGAACAAAATATTCGAAATCCAATTTTGCGTTCCCACTGAAACTTAAGTAGGTATTTCAAATGACAGCTACAAGTGTCAGAATTGATTCCTCATCTTTTTTTTTTTGTAAGTGAAACTTCTAATGCGACTTCCAACATTTCGTATCTTACTTTAGTTGTCATAGTCCCATTGTAAATGTTATAGATTTGGATATTTCTCTACTCGAAAATGATAATTAAAAGATGCGATCAATTGTGAATTGTAAGCAATATTAATAAAGTTTGTCTTCAAGAAACAATATGATTTCACTAAAAATCAATTTCTACCCCTTCCTATTTTCATTTCCACATTACGAAGTTTCACTTCTTCCGCACGGAGGAACTCCACGCATTATTTTTTTTTGTTTAGTAATCAGAACCACGGTTGCCAGATTGTGCGCTTTGTCGTATTTTGGCTATCTTTTTACTTAAAAAACGATAGAAATTTCGTCCACGAGCGCCCAAAGTTTTGCAAATTGTGTGTTAATTTTATTTTATTCTTTCACAAAACTAAAAAAAGAAATATTTTCGAACAAACCCGCACTTTTAAAACTTGGCAGCACTCTTGCAGTTAAGTGACATCGAACAGTCGTTCAAGTTGCACGCACACCAATTCATTTTGCAGGCCTTTTGGTTTGGCTTGTTTCAAACAAAAGCCAATAGCAGAAGAAAAAGTCAAATAAAATCCAAGGCGTAGAAGTTAAAAAAAAATCCACGGTGAGAATAGGAAAGTCTGAAAAATACCAACATTTTCATCGAATTTTGGGCTTCTTTCTGAGCAAAGATTGTGGGCTTCATTTTTTTAAGGTTTGGGCGCTTAAAGCGCACTAAATTCTTGCAACCCTGTTCAGAACTGGTTGAACCTAAGGAATGCAATAAATGATAATACAAAAAAAAAGTAATGCAAAGGCAACCACTTCCTTTTTCTTTGTTTATAACTTTTTTGTTCCATATTCATAATTTTAGTAACCTGAAATGATTGATTGATTTGTTGATAGCTCTTTTTTTGTTTTTATCAGCGGTCTGAAAATTCATTAAATGACGTGCGGAATTTGTTAAGAGGTTTTTTCGATTTGAACTTACAAATGCAGCGATGTTCAACATTTTGCTGAAATTCAACATTTGGATATTTTGGAAAATATATACATTGACAATATAAATAAATGGACTTTTAGGTCCCATTTTATGGATATCAATGGACATAATTGTAAAGTCTGAATCGATTAATAGTTACTCCAGATGTAGGTACCAATTTTTTTCACAACTGCGTTGAGCGCATCTGACTGCATTTTAAAGACTGTGTTAAAAAAAAGAAAGATTCTCATTTGTTGTTTGTATATGCAGGGCCGTATTATGGTATGCCTGGGCCTTTGGGCGTTCGAGAATTTAGAACCCCATTGGAAAAAAAAGGAGAATGACAAACACATTTTGTTGCTATACCTACCTACCTAATCTTATTATTATTATAGCCAACAAAAGTTTTCGAAGAACTCTGCGAAGCAACGCAAACACGGGTCAGCTAGTTATACTAAACAGAATAAAAATAATTCAGTCATAAATAATAGCAAATATTCACGAAGCTTAAGTTTAAGATTACTGGGGAAAAAATAGATTGTAATACCAAAAACATTTTTGATTTAAGAATAAAATTGGCATCGGCAAAAAATGGCCCGATGACTCCTCCAGCGTGAACAGCGCATCATGCAGTAACTTTGAGCGGGTGTAATGGCTCCTCGTGCATTACTCTTGGATTTTTGGTGCCCCAGAAGCGATAGTTTTGCTTGTTCACATACCCGCTGAGGTGGAAATGAGCCTCATCGCTCATTATGATTTTGGTCGAATAATCGTCCACTTCGTCCTCGAGATTGAGGATGGCTTGGGCGTAGGTTACACGCGTTTGGCGGTCGACAGGCAGAAGCTGATGCACGGACTGGACTTTGTACGCGAACATGCGCAAGTCTTTGACCAAAATTCGCCTTAGGGACGACCGGCTGATGGCTAATTGCGGGGCTCGGCGTCTGGTCGATGTTTCCGGCCTCGACATCCTCGTCAACAGCGGCGATATTCTCAGTACAACGGGCGCTCCGGGGCCAGCCACTCTTAACAACGTCTCGTGTGGTCCCACACTTTTCAAGGTTGGTGGCCAAATGGCGCAGTGTTAGAGTCGGTGTCGGACGGCCGTGGAATCGGCGACGAAATTCGCGGCGCGCCAACACTACAGATGAATTGTTACGGAAAAAAAAAATAGACACGATTATTCGGCGTGCTTGGGGAGTGTATCGCTCCATGGCTTGTTAACTTGTATTCTACATCTGTCTAGTCCACAAATGTCAAAACAGATTTGACATTGGCTGCCATTTGAAAAAATAAGAGCATCTTCCAATAGGGTGATCTCTTTTGGCCCACCTTGTAATTGTTAAAGCAAGAATTTTTAGCTTACAATTTTTTGAATAATCTCAAAATTCTCCGCTTTTCAACATTTTTTTTCTGATTGTAAGATTATTTAAATAAAAACTGTAATAGCAATAATACGAATTAATTTGTTATGCATACGTCATTGAAAATCTAAATTTTGTAAGCAGGATCAATGATATCTGTCAGGAGGTTCAGGGGCTCAAATATATTTCTTCAGTAGATTTAGCTGCGAAAATACTTTTTTTTAAAGAGTTATACCTAGCGTTGAAATAAAGTTTTCAGGGGCTTCAGTAAATAAATTATGAAATAAATTATAGTTTTCTCCTCGAGCTAGATATCTAGCTGTTTTTTTTTTTTCTATTTTTAATATACGCACAATGGGCCGATTAACGGCCTAAGTGTTTCTCTCATCGAGAGCCACTTTAACATAATATATGGAGGCGCAAAAAAGAAGAAGAAGCTTAGAAATACATATTTTCGATCTGGCAATGACACATTTATAATTGAACTCAGCGTCGGCAGTGTCATTAGCTTATTCTCCAATTTTGTTTGTCAAGCAACAAAAAAAAGAAAAAAAAAAAAAAAATATAGTGCGTAAGTGAATAAATCGAACATTCGGAGCCCCTTGGCATGGGCCCCGTGTGTACTTATGGTAAAGACGGTACTGGGTATATGGGTTTTGTATAGTTATTTCAAGTTTGATGTTGAACTGATTTTAATGCGTGGGTGGCCTTAATTAAAAATATTCCATTGCCAGCTTGCCCGAGATAAACGAGACAGCAACGTGAGCCCAGACTTCGAGAACAATAGGCGTATTTTATGATGCCCGCATGATCCATATAGATAATTGATTTTCATGGTTAACAAGAGCAGTTGGATCTCGTTTTTTTGTTGTAAACTGTCAAAATTGTGGGCATAATAAAAAACGCCTAATTACGGACAACCTGCGAAGAAAGTGTTTTTCAATTACGAGTAGTAAGGGTCGATGTTGGTCGCGTTTGGTCAATGTTGTTGCGGCCATGTTGCTTCAGAGGAATCTGTTGAAAATAGTGTTCAATATTTACTTAGACACGGTCGCCAAATTACCATGGCAAGTTACACGATTGAGTAGTATGTCCAAATGATAATTTGTTATTATCAAAATGAGCAGTCGTCAGTGAAGAAGTTAGTCCTTTTCAGCTGACTCTCCAACGTTTGGTGGCCTTATTCGAGACAACCTATTCGGTAAACAATAAACCAATATACTCGAACGTTAAGGAAATACATCGGTCGAGAACAAGCAAGCAACATTCGGTGTAAGAATTGGGCCTAAGCCCGTACAAGATTCATCTGACCCTCAAATCTGGAGCTCAACGTAAATTACAAAATTTTTCAGAGTCATAAATTTTGAAATTGGTGAAGATATCGCTACCATTTTTTGTTCTTCTAAAAGGAAATTTCCAAGCCTATACAAATTGCGATTTTTAAGAAAATTCCTTCACAGGGTGTTTTTAAATCTTAGGCCTTTAGTATTTTTGCCAAGGAGATTTGCCCTTTTGGACTACAGTGCGGCGGTCGCATCGGTCCAAAGTTTTTTGAATATAGCGGGTGCTACAGGACTATGTTTCTTTTGGCAAAATTTTAATGATTAACGATATCCAGAATGGCAGAGCCATTCAAAATTGGACCCCTCGGATCCGTGCTACCGTAGTTGGCGCTGTGGACATTGGAAAAATTTTATATTCCATACATAATGTTTAAGTGGCATACATGCGCCTTTTAAATAGATTGGTTTGTACCATTGCCTTATTGAAAACTCGATCATTTTTTGAAGATATACCAGAAGTTGTTATTCAACATAGGTACCCCTTTAAAATTCACCATTTCTCTGACTCTCTTTGGGATACTTTCTACTGCAGAAATACTTATTTTATTATTAATATTTGAATATTAGTCTGGATCATCGAAACCAATTCAAAAGCATCACAGGTAAGACAACTACCCAATACGAATGTCAGATTAATCGACAATGAACCAATAAATAAACTTTATCTTATAGGAATAATCCAGCGGTTTACCCTAAGTAGCAATGCATCATTAGCATGACATGTCTGTATATCAATATAACTAGTCATGTGTCAAAAAACTTCCTGCTGTCAAAGAAGTTCAGGGAAACTTCCCACCTTTCGTGGTGCAATTTAGACAGACCCAGGTACACAATACATACCAGTGTCATAATTCCCAAATGGAAAAAAGAAATTAAGTACAAGCTAAAGCGGGGAAGGGAATTTTTCCGAATTTAGCTATCCATCTAAAATACATAGACGCTTTAGCACAAGCCTGAATAAATTTAAATTTCAAACGAGAATACGAGCAAACGAAAGAAAAAAAGAAGAAGAAAAAAAAAAAAAAAAGGAAACAAACATTTTTCCACTTCCCCGAAAAAATTGTTTCTCCAGCACCGCAGTCGTCCGCCCATCTGCTCGGCAAGAGAAATTTTAAATGCTCCCCCAAACCGAAATGCCGCACGACTCCATCGTCTCCACCCGCAGCAGAAGCAGTAGCAGCAGCAGCATCCATTATAGCAAATATCGAAAATTTATGATTGGGAGTAAATAAAAGCTTTTATCAATGAATTTGAATATTTCATAGCGGCATAGGATTTTTAGCCCGATCATCCTTGTGGAATCCTTGACTGTGTGTAGAATGCTGCGCCACAAGGCACCATCAGCGCAGCCCATGTGTCTCACGGATTATTATGATGGGGATATGTTGCTTGCATTTTGCGGCAATTTAAAAAGCATACATTGGTTAATATAATGTTGAATGGATTGGGCCATGCCAACGGATGAGCACATCGCAATTTACGAGCAGTATATAAATGGAGATTGTGTGCATTGCAGCCATATTAAAAATCAGCTCGAACAGAACGATGAGTGCGGGGCGTTTTATGAGATTTCCATGACAATTCCAGTTTGACTCCCACCTCCCACCCACCACAACGCAATGCTTGACCGATATTTTGGAGCCAATTATGAAATTACCTCAAAGTTGGCTGCTACACAGCAACCCAAACGAAATATTTAAGGGTTTATTCGAAATTGCAAACCTTTCTCCAGGCGACCCTTTTCTACTCTCTTGACGGCAAAGCGTACAAATTAAAACGACCAAAAGAAGGATAAGGAAACGAGCGTTTTTTCACAATCCCTCCCTTCAATTGAAAATTCCTCAACTCGGCGGAAATTTCACTGCCGAATAAGGCGATAATTTACTTTGCCACAATCAGTCATTTACGTTTGTACATGAGGGCGGCCACAGAACACTGAGCTCTTAATTAAAGCATTTAAAAGTCCTTCCTCTCTCAAATGACTGACGATTTTTTTGTTGCCGTTTCACGTAGGTAGGTAAGTGTTTTTCATTCCTCTTGGGACAAATTTGAGAAAAGGGATATGCAAATTTTTACTAAAAGACACAGTTTTGTCGATTCTGATTTTGTGGGTATTTCAAATATCGCCTTGAACGTTAAGAAAGCTTTATGAGAGAGAGGTTGATAGGGCATGCAATATTCTGAAGGTAAAATGGACCCTGGCAAGTCTTTGTATTAACAAAGTATCCTAAGGTTGAAGTTAGATCCGTTGTTCCATCCTGTTAAAACAAATTCCCCCTAAGTCTTCTTCTTGACATACCCGCGGTTGGCCTGAACATAGTGGGCCTTACCAATAAACATTTTTAGTTTCGACTTTAAATTTAAGTAGTTCACAGTGGCTATATTTTCCATACAAATATCGCAATTGTGAGCTGCCGTAAATTTAAAGTCGAGACTAAAATTTGTTATTAGAACGGCGCAGGGACCCTTATGTAACAATTAACTTCCGTTCCAGTGCAGGACTTTAAAGTTTTTCCTTTGCGATCGTGGAACATTGGTTCTTACCTCAAAATACAATTTTATGACACCGCCTGTCGATTAAGATCGCTCCGGCCCAGGTGCAACCCCAGAGCTTGAAAGGCGCCCGTTTAAGAAAAGCAAGTTATCTTGCCGCACCCTGTATTTCTTATTTAACTGCTAAGAAAAAAACTATTCCCCGAACACTTGAAACTTTTGAAAATGAACTTGAAGAATATTTAGAACTAAATGCTCTAAAATCCAACAACTCACCTTTTTAACAATTTAAGAATAGGTACCTACAATTATTTCAAAGTCAAACCCGTGAAGAAATTCATAAAGTTGGAGCACGTTATATTCAATTGGTTTTCTGATAGTCGTATGTGTCACACAGTTTTCGTATATGTGTTTAGCTGACAAATAGTTTAACTGAAGACGTCCCGGCGTGGGTATTACAATTTCTTTATGCTTTTACAAAAGTCGGTGCTAAGCATTCTCCTATGAACTTCGAGAAAGTCTACAATAATGCTTTGGCGAAAAAAAAATAGGTCATACCTAACATTTTTTTCGACAACCAGCCGAATTTAAGAGATATGTCAATATTATATCCGGGTGGCGATATGTCGAGCAATTTACGAAGCCGATCTCCAAACCATTTAAAATGCTTTGCACTTTCCACTGACATTCTGTATAAACTTTGAAAAAGATTGGGTCGAGATTAGGTACCTACTTCATAGCAATTCCAAAAAGAAAAAAGAACTAACAAAATTTCCCACCCATCTTGAACATGGGATGAAGGCTCAATATGATTGACTTCCTTCTCTTTAGCAACCTATTAAACAAATTTTGTATACTTTAGCGCTGACGAGTTTTCAACAACTATGGATCCGCCAATGCGTATATTTTCAGTGCATTGTCGAGTTTTTAAGTATTTAAAAATGTGGAAGACATACAGAGTAAATAAGATTCCATCAACCTCTTTCGTTAAACACGTCGAAGATGTGAAAGTGCGTACAGATTTAAAGAATTTAAGTCAGCTATTTTGAAACAGACTACAAAAACTATGAAAAACAAGAAGCGCGGTTTTCAGTTAATGTGTCCAAGAATCTTTTTAGAATTGGTATGATTTGAATCTTATCTAAAATCATCAGGAAGAAATGGTAAACGCGAGTGGAAAAGGGTCGAAAGCGATTAAAGCTGAATTTGTGTGCCACAACTAGCGTTGTCATAAGTGCAGATTTGTCTGCGTTTTGTAGGTTTTCAACCCAGCTGCAAACTTTTAACCATAGGTAACCATAAATCTGCTTCAGATTTTGTCTGCATTCGCAATACCTAATAAAAAAAATATTTTTAGAAAAAATTTCTTAAATGTTGGATTCTTTCGTTGTTTCCCTTAAAAAAATCTGAGTTTATAAATTTGTATTAAAAATATTTAAGATTATTTCAGTTGAAAGACATACATACCCTACATATAATATCTCTCAGAGATATTATATGTCCTTTGTAATTTTATTTATTAAGTAATTAATATTATATATTGTATTTAAAAAAATGATTTCAACATGTTTTGCACACTTCTTTCGCTGTATGGTATCATTTTCGTATTCATCTTTTTTTACCCGACTGGACACAGGGAAGGTTAGGTATGTGTTTCGCGCGTAGGTATCTTTTGTACGTTCCTACGTAACGCCATGTAGCCCAAACGTCTTGACCGATTATGAAGAGGTAGGTGTCATTAAATTGGTATTATTTCCCGGAGCGTCATAGCTTAAAATATAAATTAAAAAAAAACATAAAAAAAACAATTGTCACCCAATTTGCTTTGCGATTTTTTTTTAAAGTCAGTCAGTTTTTTTTTTTTTTTTAAATTAACTTTGTTATTGGTTACTTAAATAAAAGAAAAAGTGAAGTACCTAAATACGATTTTATCACAGAAATCTGCATTGCAGATTATTATTTTTTGTCATAGTTGCAGTTCAACTAATTTTATTGGAACAAGTATCTGCCTTATATAAACACTCTTTAATGCATTACATTACAATATTGTTTGTGTAAATTAGAAGGCAATTTGTTAGACTCCTTAAATCAGTAGTTTATTAATAATAAACTTAAACTGAAGATTGGAAAAATAAACTTAAGAAAACCGAACGAGAGAAGTGATTACATTGATTAATAGAAAAGAAAAATTTATTTAGTTCTGTTTGACTTTTATGCACTTAACTGTATGACTTTAAGTGAAAGGATCATCTCGTTGACCACTGGTTTAATTTTTCGCAGGTCTGCGGGGATACCTAGGGCCATGATCTCCAATTTTCTTTGGAAATGGAAAAGTGCGTCTCTTTTTTTTTAGGGTTAAAAATACTGAACCCCTTAAAACATAGGTAGGTATTTCTACCCAATGGAGGACATCGTCTATAGGATATCATTTAGGTCGATAAATAAAAAAGTTTTGAAATAAAAAGGCAAAACTGGAAATGTTTCTGTGCTTTGTTGAATGAGTAAATATTCACTTCATTTCATACCTATTTGGCAATTAGCGCATTTGGCTTCTTTTAACCTTTTTTTGCTCCATTTTATAAGAAAAACGAGAGACAGAAACAGAAGCAACCTCTGATATATCAGACAGAACTTGTGCATTTTGTTTTGCTTAGAAAAAAACGAATGCGTATGCGTGAAAGAAATGTCAACTATATTTAATATCTGTTTATTTACAGAAATAAATTAAAGTCGGAAAATACTGAAATTAAAACTGCGAACCCAAACCCATGTGTTGAAATTTAATGGAAAAACTTGTTTATCGTTTTTTTTTTTTTTTTTTTTATAATTTTACTCGCGCTCAAGGGGTTATGAATACCCTTATAATGCGGGGCACAGCACGGCATTCAAGTTTTTTTTTTTAGGAAGAGAAAGAGGGATAGGAAAGAGTTTGTGGCGCAGTGGATATTCTCCACGAGTGGCGTCCTAATAGCTAGGGGAGAATTGTTGATATTTGTGTTCGCTTATAATTCACTTAAACTTATTCCAGTTTCTTATTTGTGAAAAATGTTTCGTGGTACTGGCTCGGATTTGAACACGTAACCTCCCACTCAACAAGCGAACACTCTATCACTGCGCCACGGCCACCCGCTTTACTTTTATTAATATATAGGACATACAAAATAATAGCAAACTTTTCTTTTGAGTACCTAATAGCTCTACGAATTAGCTGCAAAGGAATTAACTACAAAAAAAATTAAATGATATAAGTCCCAAGAATTTCCATAAAAATTTAGGAGATATTACCGGTGAAAGAACTCCAAAAGTGTTGGGACTTTTTTCGTCAACTTTTGCATTTATAACACCTTTAAGTGTAAGGAGTTATTTCATAAAGAAGTAAATCCCGAAGCCATGCAAATGTAATAACTGCAAATTAGGACTTATTTCATCAGTACGGCTTTGGAACTATTTCATCTATGCTTGGAGTTATTTCATTTGTTATAGCAATTTGTAAGAACATTTTGCCTTCTAAATTATATTTTTTTTCCACCACTTTGGGATTTTTTTCATATTTTCTTATTAGAAATTAATTCATTATGAATTAACTCCTAAATATTTGGACTTTATTCCACTTTGGATTGGGACTTATTTAAATTGTCTTTAGTACTTGTTTCATTAAAACAATTTGTTTTACACATTAAAACAAAAAAAATTGCTAAACGATGAAAAAGTTTGTAAGATATTTGCGGACACGCATTTTTGCCATTCAGTTTTAACTGAAAATGTTTGTACCTACCTCAACTACAAAACCTGAGTTCAAAACACAAAAACAGGTCCATCTTAGGGCCAGCAGATTATGTAAAATATGATTTAATTATGATTAACTAGCTGACCCGGCAAATTTCGTTCCGCCCAAATTTGTTAATGTAATGAAAATAATAATTCCGAGCATGCACAATGCGCTTGCTAATTTATGTAATTCGGCCAGTTAAAGTGCTTCATTCAAATGTTATATTAAATGAAATAGAAATAAATGACGAATAGCAATGTTGATTTGTTTCAATCAATTCGCAATGATTTTGACGTGTCGGCCAACCTTCCGCTTTTCACTAAATTGACCATGAGAGAAACATGTTAATTCAAGATTGATACTACAAATGCACAAACATCCATCGATTATACTTGCAACAAATTATTTGTCATAGTGAAATTTAGGTCGCTTAAATACGAATGGCAAATCGTTCTGAATAAGCGAAATCTGCGAAATGAGAGTGTTTGCCTTTGGATTTTCCACTCAAAATCGTCACTTGCATGACATTTGATTCGAGAACCTTCACCACCAAATCAAAAGCGTTCTGTTACAAAGCCTCGGTGCATTGAGGTTGCGCAACAATATTAGAACTGAGCCGACTTTCAATTCTATAGATGTAAGCCCGGAACATCCAAAGAATTCAAAAATTCAACTAATTCCCACAAAGTTTTGTTTTCACGACAAAAAGTAGCATAATGTCCTTCCTTGGGCCCATGCGAATTTAAACCAAAAATCATAAAAATTGAAGGATTGGTTCCCGAGTTATGAGTGCGCACATACGGACGTCAGTCTTTTTTATATGTAGCTGTACCCACCCGCCTTTGCTCATACATTTCGTATTAAGTCCTGCTCACATTTCGCAAAGTCCTTTATTTGGACAGTGTCCATTAATAATTTTAATGCTTCCACAACCCGTTCTCCTATCCCGCTTATGTTTTGCAAAGTACCATTTATAGCATATTTCAATCTTGAAGCAACCATACCTACCCATCCACAAATTTCAATCAACTCGGTAGAGTTATTTCGGAGATCGGCAACAGCGCCAGCTATCAGGTCCAAAAGTATCCTATCCTTCAAGTGGGAACGAAGAATATACATCCACGAAATTTCATTGGAATCGGTTGAGCAGTTTCGGAGATCGACACCAACGCCACCTATCGGGTCCAAAATGTTGTCTTTTAAGACTGCCTAAGCCTGAAATACACCAATACGAACAAAACAAAAGAAGAATCAAAAAATTAGGCCCAGTAAGAATATTTTCCTTGGTTATGTTATTTGTGCCGGAAATCGAATGGAAATGTTATTTACCTATTTAAAATTGGTTAAAATCTAATTTGGAGTTTTCGTCGAACAATTGTACAGCTAAATGAAACATGAATTACTGAAATGTCAAATTCAAAAAAAGTATAGACAACCAACGCCAACTATAGATATTATTATAATTTTAATGTTTGTTGATACAAAATTGATATGCAGGGAAATCTAAATTGTCGTAAATATTTCCCAGCGCCACCTATCGGGTCCAAATTTTCTATTTTTTTTAGTGTTATATGGTGTAAATTTGAGCCAAATCGGTCCATAAATAAGAATTTTCAAAAAAGCGACCCCAGCGCCCCCTATAGGGTCTAAAATAAACATAAACCATCCGGAGCACCACACAAACATATGGTGTGAATATAAGGGGTATAGCTTCAGTGGTTCAGCCATTATCGTCCAAGTCTGATTCTTTTTTGTTATACCACGTTTTATAGTGAATGACGTTTCATGTCAAGTCACACGGGAACGCTGTCTAACGGGATAAAAAGTATCTTATGTTCGTCTCCTGGCTCTAAGCTACCTCCCTACCAATTTTAACCCAAATCTGTTCAGCCGTTCTTGAGTTATAAGTGGTGTAACTAACACGACTTTCTTTTATATATATAGATATAAATCACTACATAGTATAAAACAAAGTCGCTTTCTCTGTCCCTTTGTATGCTTGAATCCTTAAAACTACGCAACGGATTTTGGTGCCGTTTTTTTTAATAGATAGAGTGATTGACGAGGAAGGTTTATATGTATAATAACATCCATTTAATAGTGGAGAAATACTGTTGTTTTTTTTGAGGTTTCTAATGTGATGTCGTAAATAATTACATATAAAATGACACGCATAAACCGATTTCAACACACGACTCGGTTTCGGATCTCGGTTCGGTTGGTTCGATAGAAGGTAGATCGTAGATGTGAGAAAAATAAACACATTAATGAGCATTTGAGCATGCAAAGTCCAATTGGAAAGCTGTGCTTTTCTCTTTACTCCTGTTTTCTCTCATGTGTTATGAATTAACAGCGTTGCCACTTACATCCTTAGCAAATGTAGTACATACGAGAAAAAAAGTAGCATTTTCAAACAAAATGTAGTAAGTACATATTTTTTTTTTTTTAATTGAAATTAACTTTCTCTCATCAGAAGCACTTCTGTGTGAAAGACAGCAGAAGTCCAACATATAATGCATATAGTTCTTCAAACAATTAAGTTTCCTAAACTATTTTCTGTTTGTTTAATTTCACCCATATTGCCACAATTTCGCTATTTTGAGGTCCACATTTCAAAATAAGATCGAAAACCCCAATCAATAAGCGCCACTGGTCATTTAAAGTGTCCGAATTTGCGTTCTTACAGGGAAACCCCTTAAATTAATTTAAGATGGTTGGCTCTTAAGAAATGTAGTACTTTTGGGTAACAATGTAGTATGTAGTACGGCGTTAAAAAATCCAGCAAATATGTAGCATAGTACTACATATGTAGTACATGTGGGAACGCTGATTATGATATGATTATGAGCGAGGGTGGTTTTTGTCAATTGAGTGAGTCCATAGGTAAATCGGTTTGAATGAACCGCAAACCGCATACGTATGTATACCCTATCCCTATAGCACTTTGAATTAAGCAGCGATCGGACGTGTTTATTATCGGAGCTCTCTAGCGATTGTTGATACATATCTTTTGTTTTTAGTCGCACAAATAGCAAATTATTTTTTACAAGACGTCTGTGTGTGGAAGCACTGGATAGGACAATGCCCGATTTGCGCAACAAAAATTCACCTATGGGTGGATGTACAATTCTGGGGCCGAATTACCGCATCCGTGAGCGAACCATACGTCACTGAATTTTGTCGATTTTACAAGCAAAACAATAACAAATTCAGTCACGTATTACTCGATCACGGATGCGGTAATTCAACCCCTGTTCTCAGGAGATTTCCGTCAATTCCTACCAGTTGTGACTCGAGGAACAAATGCTGACGAAATAAATACTTCCCTAAAAAGATCCAACCTTTGGCCACATTTCAACAAATTAGAGCTTAAAACTAATATGAGGGTTTCGTCATCTTCACGTGAGAACAGGCTATTTCCAGAGATGCTGCTAAAAGTTGGCAATGGAGAGTTAACACAAACTAAGAGAAGGATTAACCTAGAAACCCGTGTTTTGATAGAGAACATCCAAGAGTTAGTCAACAATATCTATCCTGACATTGAAATCATAAGTTATAAGACAATATCTTGGTATAGGGAAAGGGGAATTGTTTTACTCCAAATTTAACGCGTGCGAGCCACGGGCAGTAATGAATAAATCAAAACTACTGGATCGATTTTAATCATTTTTTCAGTGAGTGACATAGGCTATATATTTTATATCCGTGCGAAGCCGGGGCGGGTCGCTAGTAGCTTTATAAAACAAAATAAATTAAGTCAAATAAAATTAAATTATTTTTTCGAAAATAAGACTATTTCCCATACTTTCTAATGACCTTTCAAGTAACACATTTAATGTCAGTTTTAACACCAAGAGTGATCGGAAAAATAAAGTCCTAAGAAGAAAATTACTGTTTTAAATTCGCACAAATTAAGTAAGAATACTAAGAACTTTATTTCGGCCGCGGTATACCGGTATGCGACCGTTGCTAAGCCTACGTCTTCAAATCAATTTAAACACTGTGTAGTAAGTAAACAGAAAGTCTTTATTTTACCAACGGAATTGCTAACTTTGCCTTCGCAAAAGAAAATTATTGTGCCTGATATTAAAATTTCAACACAGCAAATCTTGTAATTTTAGTCAGTTAAGCTACTCATACAAAACCACGATTATCTCAAAAATAAAATATAAATAAAATTACAGTGAAGATGCGAACGTACTAACCTAAAAGTTAATAAAAAGGGAAATTATTTAAAATATTTTCAAAACACAAATCGTACGCGTTCCAATCTCAATCATTTAAGAAAAGTTTAATTTCAATTCCTCTCGCATTATTTACAAAAACATTCAAACGGAAAGTACCGCCCTTACACTTTCTGTAACGCAAACTTCAAAACAAATATTTTTGTTTTGAATAGCCCGACTCCGAAAGCGTGCGAAAATTCATTCCGCCACCCAAAATGAACTCAACACCCATCCAGCTGATTACTGTATAACAGTTTACTCAATATCCCACTATTTCCCCGCAAAGCATGAACCTGTTCATTTCACCAACTCTTCGGACTCGTCTTCCACCGATGAACCGAACGCTGTAATGAACTATCGGAATTCCGAAAACCATATCCTTCCAAGATATTCACATGAGAATACTAAATGAGCACACCAATCCATCACCATGCGCACTAGCCAAGAGCGCCTTGGTCCCGCGAGAAAGACCGAAAGAGCTACTATCCTCCCCAACAAAGCGAAAGAGAGATACCGACTAAAAGGTTTCGAAAAATCGACAGAATACCCATTGCCACACTCACAGATGTACTTTTCTTTCATCAAACAGGACACCGTGAGCGAACACCCTATTTGTGAAAGCTTCAATCCGACTTCCCATTCAGTTTGAATTGTGTCCTCGTTATGATAGGATATTCGTTACATTGTTAAGTTGTGAATAAATAGTAAATACAAGAAAAAAAAAAAAAAAAAATCTTTGAATCAAATCCCAACATCATCATCAACAAAATAAAAATAAAAAATCACGAAAATCAAAGATTATCCCTTTTGTTATAGTCTGCGTAGGAAAATATATTTTACTTAATTTTTGCAAAAGCGAATAAGGTTCAAAAACGTATAATCAAAAGTTAATCAAAAACACACACAAAAATCAACTGTTTTCGGAAAGTAATTGCGAATCAAAAACCTAAAGTATTTCTATTCAAACATTTGGTGCACACAAATTTTAAACGACTATTTTCGATTTTCTGGTTTTCAACGGACATATCCCGAGTCCAATTTATGTAATTCCACAATTGCATATCCCGCACGAAGTAGCGAAAGAAAAACTTACCCAAAAGAAGTGTCTGTTGTGTTTAAATTCCCAAACAGTATCCTCGATACCTAATAACAATCCGGTCCAAGGCAATAGACAAATATACCTATATATAGTTGCTTCTAGAAAACTTAAACAATTGCATTAGGACAATTTTTTGATAGAAAACCCAGCGTGGCAAAAAAGTGATTTTATTTTTGCTAAAGTATCAACTGTTGTTAGTTTAGTTCCTTTTTACAAGTAAAATCAAAACGTGTTTTACAATTATTTTTTTCGAAGTGTTCAAAACAACAAAATCTGTGTTTGTTTGTTTTTTTCTTACATGAAAAAGAGAAATTAAATATTTCATTGTTTTGTAAAAGTGTCTGTGATAAGTGTATGTCAAAACCTAAATAAAATTTAAGAAAAATAAATTCGTCTTCTCTTATAAGAAAAATCACTACAAGTGTTTCGGTTTCAACTACAGTAAATTTATATATACATCGTAAAAGGTCCTTAATTTGCGCACATTATTGTTAAACTCGTCATCCTCCCTTGAGTGCTCAATAAAAATTTACACAGAAAACAAAAATTAGGAAAGCAACTAATTAACTACACTACAAAACCAGCAATCAGAACGAAATAAACATCAATCAATCATCATGTTGGCCATGCCGACCCTAATGATGCCAGCAACAGCACCGATGACTCTGAGCAGCCAGCCCCTGTCGGTGGGTGGACCGCACAAGCCCTATGAAACCAAACTGTTGGCCATACATCAATCGCATATTCAGCAATCGCATCATCAACAACAGAAGCAACAAGCAGCCGCTGCCGCCGCCGCCGCTGCTGCACAACAACAACAGCAAATTAACAATCAGCAGCAGCAGCAGCAGCAGCAGCAACAACAGCAACAACAACAGCAGCAGCAGCAGCAGCAGCAGCAACAACAACAACAACAGCAGCAACAACAACAGCAGCAGCAACAGCAACAATATCAGATCCACTCTCAACAGCAGAGCCCACAACAGTTGAGCACCACCCCCAAGCAAGGTAGATTAATGAAGGACTTTAATGTGATTTCTTTTTACTCCTTTTTGTTCGTCGTTCTTCTCTGGACAAAGATTTATCCTTCCTAGTGAAGGGTTTAATAGTTGTTAGACTAGGGATGAGATGTTGTAAGTAGATCATATCTCCGGGAAGATGATTAATGATTTTTCTGGTGTCAGTGTTTGAGGTGGGTATTTCCTTTAGTACCTACCTATTATTCTTTTATAATTCCCTCGCAAGGATTTATTCCTTGTAAAGGCTTGTTTTGCGGGGGTAGGGCGGACCTGTTCTTGTTCCAGCTAGTCACTTCCTTAACTAGATGGATTTTAAGTTCCGACTTTGAAAAAAAAAAAAACACGCCATATAGCCTACCAATTATAACTTGATAAATAGTCCTTAAATCCCTAAACTCAATTTATTTTCTTATTAATGATGCGATGATATAAACAACTTAATACGATAATAAATCACGATGACTCAGTATGGCATCCTGTTGAGGAGATAGATATGTTTTGTAAAAAATAGGACATTAGCCGTATGTATGCCGTCTGGCACACATGGTGGGCTTTTTAAATAGGAAAATGGTAAAAAAAACAAACACGGTTGGAGGGAAACTTTCAGGAAGTCCTCCCATTATCTGCATGACTCGTACCTATTGTAGTATGACCTTCGACAGAACTCCTATCAAGCTTTAACCGAAAAGGCAATAAAAGCAAGTCATTCCAGCTATTACCACAGGGTTGTGTTTTTTGTGCAATTACAGAGTGGATCTTCAACACGACCGAATGTCTTACGAACGATCTTGGGTTGTGTTCTACTGCCAATTGAGTCAGTCCAAAAATTTGCAATGCAATTAATGAGAGGCCTATAACATTCTTGACTCCATTCAAAATTCTTTAATACCAATGGCAATACTATACAAATTATTTTCTTAACAAATTAAAAGTGGCGCAAGGTACCCTCCACTTAAGGGGTGTGTAAACGGAAAGGTATGTTTCAAATACAGATACTTAGTGCACGATTTCCTATGGGTCCGTCGAACTTGTTGCAAATCAATAATGCTGGTTAATATTGTAGAAAAACTTTCTTGTTCTCAAAAGTTAGGTACCATTTAAAACAGGACATTCTTTAGCCATAGCGTTACCTTTATTTCGTGGTTGCATTATGTAGCTGAGAAAATTTAAATTTAAAAGTATGAGAACAGCATCTTATAGCATCTTATAGCAAGACACGTCCTCCGATTTATGGAAACAAACACCGGAAGGGAGCTACTCGAGGAAAGTGTTTTAAATAATGTTCGATATTTTTTATAAATACACAGCTTCCATGTGTGATCTTTGGAGAATTGCATAAAATATATAATGAAATCCTAAAGGAAATTTATAAATCTGAACTCGAATTCGAAACCTCGAAACTCGAAATCAAATCGAACGTTAATCATTTGGTGAAAAAGCTGTCTGTTTAACAAAAGTCCCTAAGCAAACTTATTTTTGACGCCAATAAGAGGTGAAGGAAAATTCCGTCACTGGAAACATAGGACCAGTTAAAAATCACTATTATCTATTGATGCGCTACCCTATTCATCACCATTTTTGTCCTCGGTCAGAGGAAAAAAAAACCCGCTTATATTTTGCTAGCATCAAAAACTCCCAAAGATCATTGAAGCAATAAGTAACAAGTGGCAATGCCATTTAACTCGTAGTCTGTGGCCCACAATTGGAACTAAAAATTCGAAGATACTAACATCTCTTGACAGCAACCAATCCCGAACGCTCATCGGGGTAATAACTGAACACTGCATCATTGTAAACATGGCTAAAAGTATGGGTATCTTCACGAATAACTTCTGCAGAAGTTGCAAAGATGAAGGGGAAATAGAATCTACGGAACATCTCCTGTGTCACTGCCCAGCCCTCCAAGACCGCCGCTACTCATGTTTGGGAGCACGGTTCTATGAAGGCTTGGAAGATCTAGCAACGATACCTCTATCAGATCTAAGAAGATTCACCAACAGATCCGAATGGTGTTGTTAGTTGCATGTCCTACCATGTACTATATATAAGGGTAATCACAATGGGCCTCTATGGCTTCTGGGTGAAATTGTATACAATGCAAACGGCCCCTCTAACCTAACCTAATCTATGCCATTTTGAGCCTCTGGATAGAGCATTCCGGCAATAGGAATCAACGACCGATTGTATCTAAATGAATTACCCATTCACAAAGTAACAAGTGGCCATTAAAATCTTTAGTTTGACCAGATGCATGCTCCCTTTTTTGCAAATATCACTTAGTTGACTGCCCTCATCCCTCTTACTTAAGCTAAGATTACACGTGTCATTTTTCGTGGCAAATTTTGACATGCTAACGTCGCAAAAATTCACTCATTCTATTGTCACTCGTGTGTCTCTCGTGAGAGTAGGTACGCTGCGACAGCCAGCGTTACCAAACGCTTGACAGGCGATCACACGTAGTGCCACATTAAGGACAAGTGCTTTTTGACATCGGCATGTCAAAATTTGCCACGAAATATGACAGGTGTAATCTTAGCTTTACTTCTTTATAGAAATACAAATTTTTCAGTCGGATCTTTGCATGTTTAAACAGCAGTCGAGGACGCTGTTACAAGTTCCACTGTTCCACCGCATCTTGAGACAGGAAATTATGGTTTTTATTAAAACACCAGTGCCAATTGTAGGCTACATCACTATTTCCTATTTCCAAAATTAAATATTGCAGCTCTAAGCTAAGATAGAGGATTTTTTTTTTGGAATTTAAGTTGTAAAGTGCCATAAAAACTTTTAAGCCGAATATGATAACACATGTGCAAATGGTATAAATGGTGGCAATTTCTATTTATAAAAAAAGGACAAAACATCTTCCAGTATAAAGAAAAAAAAACTTTTAAATTATGCAATCACTTTCGACCACGTCAATGCTGTTTCCACTCAGTAGAAAAAACATTAGAAGAAGGCTTCCGTAGATCATTCAAAATTATTTTAAAAAAAATTGCTCCTTTCTTTTATCGACAAATCTTCTTTAGCGACAAATCTTGCCTTTAGCTAAATGGGATTGCAACGTTGACCTTCCTTCGGTGAAATACGGTAAATCCACAAAAGATTTATGAGGCTCAAGTAATCCCACAAAATAACATTGATAGGCGGGGTCTTCCCATTGGCAGCATCATGGGTCTTTTTTATTAATGTTTAGTTTTGCATAAATGAAGCCAGAGCTCGTGTTACATTGGTCGACTGGACAATGATTTGTCACATTTTGAGAGACTATTATTCAAGGCATCATTCGACTAGTACGGTGCTCTCCAACAACGACAGTTTAAAGTCATCTGTAAACCATAATGCTTATTAAGGGATTTTGATAGAAATTGAATCAATTTCTTTGTTTTATATTTAAAAAATAAGGATTTATACATTGCTCTGAAAAGGATGCCCTTTTCTCTATTGACACCATTCGATACCAAGCACATGAATATTTTAAGTTCCTCCTACTAACTATATGTCCGCTTTATCAATTACCAAGCAATTGTAGTATGTAGTTGATTAAAACTCCATTTTTTAATTCTTCTTAAGTGGTGCCTTACTTATGGTTAAGTCTAGGGCTCAGCCAATAGCCCGGCATTTGGCAAACATTCTCGAGTTTCGCAATCCAAGCTGGTCATGGTAGTCACTGTGACCGCTGCAGAATTCTGAAAAGTCGAAAGAAAAAGGGCCAATGAGAAAAAAGTATCATTTCTGAAACTATACTCCAAATTTACAATATTTTAACCATATTTAACAAGAATTGGCTCTGCAATCACTATAATAGTGTTGTTAGGGGCAACTGCGGTACATTGGAAAGTTTTTTATTTGGAAATGAGGGCGTTTGGGAAATTTTCGAAGCGCCTTTCCAACTGAAAAAGTGCCAAAACTATGCCAGGCTCTCGAAAAAGTGGCAAATTGCAACTTTAGTCGCACAACGGTCATGCTGGCCCCTGGTAGTTGTTCACTTACGCGTGACTACCTAAGGCGAAGTCCTTCTCTACTGGGTCTGCATTAAAAGACTGAAGGTTGTAAGTTCGCCTTTCATCCCGTAGCTATTTTTTTGACTTCATAAGTCGATGCTATTATAAAGCTTGTATAATACGTAATTCAATAACCTTTTCCTGACGTTCTTCCTTTTGTTTAAGCGTTAAACGTTCACCTTTCCTAAAAGAAGGTAGGTATGCCAAAAACAATATTTGTTTGAACTATGCGACCGGTCTTATTAAGTCCTCTTAGTTGCAGGACCTTATACAGTCCGTAAAACGTAGGTAGGTAGGTAAATGGATGCTCTTGTGGCGGCTGCCACAGCTTCACTTAGACCATCAGTTGGGTCCATTGTGCCCAGTTACGGGAACCATCCAGTGCAGCCTGTCGAGAAAAAAGAGATATAGCGCTTTTTGTATTGGAGCCACATAGATTTAGTGTGAATCTCATGGGTTCTTAAAGCTCCGTTGTAACCCGATCCTCTATAGTTCTTCCTACGAGTTAGTGACTACTGATAAGAAGTCTGTTTATCTCCTAGAACCACCCAGATTTAAGTATGAATCTCAGGAGTACTTTGAGATCAACATTCTTCAGATCCTCTAGGCTAGGTCATCGATGAAGTATCTATTGAGAATTCCCTGTCTGCTGTTTTTAAGGGCTGGGCATTCGCAAAGTAGGTGGCGAACAGATTCTATTTATTCTACGTCCCTACAGCTTCTGCAAAAATCATTATGCAGTATCCCCAGCCGTTCCGCATGTACGCCTATCGCACAGTGTCCAGTGAGTATGCGAATATCTTTTCGGCTTAGTCCGATCATACATTTAGATCTCTTTTTGCTCACCTTTGGCCATAGTTCTGTAGTATGCCTGCAGGTAATGACATTGGTCCATTGTAGGTTAGTTCTACTCCAGGATTCAATGTCAATCTTCCTTGCAAGTGTGCTTGGCGGAGTTCTTACTGATTTGAGGGCCATAGATGCAAGCGTTTCTTGCAAGCTCATCCGCCTGTTCATTACCCGGAATATCCATATGCCCTGGCACCCAGCATAGGGTCACGCGTTGGCTTTTGATATTTCGTCCAGATAATTCTTGCAGTGACTTACTGCTCTTCACTTCACCACGACTGACTCCATGGCTTTTATGGCCGCTTGGCTAACAGAGTAAATGGTGAAATGGTCTCTTTAGGTTCTTCGCCGCTTGGGTGATAGCGGCTACCTCTGCTTGGAATACACGGCAATCATCGCTGATTCTGAATGATTCCCGTCTGTATATCACTCCGATTAAATTGAAAAACGGTACGACTTTTATTGTGGGAAAAATATACAAAAAAAAAAAAACCCTCATTTAAAACACGGCCAAAGACCGATCAAGAACTAACTCATACATATTACAATATAATACACGTACGTCATACGCCACACAGTCCAACGCAACAGGAATTACCAAGAGTTAGCATTCGATTGATATCTGATGAAATGTTATTTTTAAATATTCTCGCAGTCTTCGTAGACGAATTGATTTAAATTTTAGTTTGTTTCAGGCATTGGCTAGAAACGTAATCACTCATAGCCCACTTTTAAGATGGAGGCTAGCGCCATGATAAAAAGCCAACCAATTTGTTTGTACTTCCCCAACTGATATTATATCTTTTGCAGAGCTTGTTTATACTATTCTTCGACAGGATGTGAGAGGCAACTCTGAGACCATATTGTAACCTGTTGCACTTAATATCCATTTGCTTCAATGGTAAGACCTATTGCTTTAGTGGGTTTCATTTCTACTGCCGAGTTTGGGTTTCCATTTTTTTACAAATCTGCACGAAATGTTCTTCTTTTCGCAGATTTTGTGCATTATGGACTTAAAAATACCGGCATCACAAAATTCGAAATGGCATTATCTCTTATAACGCTGGGTCTTTCGATATACATAGGTTAGGTTAGGTATGCGGGTTGGCGTGGAGTACTCCGTGCCACACTCAGGTCAATATTGACCCATTGTGATGCCCATTATGGGGGTTAAGGTTGTCCCTTACCCATAATTACCCTATCTATAAATCTGTGGCCACAAGGAAAAACAGCCTAAGTCGTTTTTAGTCACTTTTCAGGAGCGCAGGTTAAAGGTTTGACTTTAGATGCGGGAAGACGACTTGTGCGTTTGTTCCTCATTCATAAACCAGCAACCGTAATAGAAATTTAGAAACAGGGTACGTAACATTAACTCAATTTTCACATAAGTCGACTTATGCTGTTTTTCCTTACTGCCACAGAAATATACCTGTGATTAAGTACTCACTGTCTGTTGTTGCATACAAACCATCCTGTGGACTTACTAAAGCTCATTATCTTGTCTATAGGAGTGCTGGAAAGCTCGTCTAGCTCTTGGAAGAAGTGTCTCCCTACGAATCTGTGCCTATTGTGTTTAAAACCTGGGCAGTGACATTGGAAGTGGGTTAAATCTTCAAGAGCTTCCACAAAGTTTGAAAGAGGGACCCTAGGCCTAGCTTCTCACAACCATTCGTTTTGTGTGAGTTCATTTTTGGAACGAATGGAAGGGATCTACAATTTTATGCCGACTCCAAACGGCTAATTGGGAAGCTCTTTCAAGACATTTATAGGTTAGGTTAGGTTGGGAGGGCAGTTTTGTAACCGATGCAAATTTCACCTAGAAGCCGTGAAGGCCAATTGTGAGTACCCTGTTTGTACATGCAAGGACATGTGGCTAACAAAACCACTTCGATCTGTTGAGGAATAGTTTTATGTCTGATAGAGGTACCCCTGCCAAGTCGTCCAAACTTTCGAAGAACCTAGCTCCCATACAGGATGAGCGGCGTTCCTGTAAAGCTGGGCAGTGGCATAGAAGATGTTCCACGGACTCAATTTCCTCTTCGTCTCTACAGCTTCTGCAGAAGTCATTTGCAAAAAGTCCTAGCCTTTTAGCCATATTTCCTATGATGCAGTGTCCGGTTAAAAACCCGACGAGCATCCGGATTTGGCTTCTATTAAGGGAGATTACGAACTTTGATCTTTTGGTGTCAACCACAGGCCACAGACTTCGGGTTATGACGCAACCGATGGTGTTGCTCCATTGTTCCTTAGCCAGTTGTGTGGTGACGCCTTCAATAAAAGTCTTAGCAGTGTTGAAAGGCGGTAACACCTCTCCGTCCGCACGTTGAGGGTTCATATCAGAGCCGTATCTGGCCAATTCGTCCGCCTTTTCGTTCCCTTCCACCCCAACGTGTCCCGGAACCCAGCAGAGTAGAATTGAGTGATGACGTATAGCCCTGAGCGCCACGAGGCAATCTGTAATACATTTCGCATTAACAAGATTGGAGCCGATAGCACAGATGGTTATTTCCATTGCTGGTAGTCCCATCGATAAGATAGTCTGTGCTGCTTTTTTAACCGCATAGATCTCAGTTTGGAAGACATTGCAGTGATCGGTCAGTCGGAACGACTGGCTGTTCCATTTTCTGTTTTTGAACCATCCGTATCTGGCTATACCTTTAATGATGTTACTGGGTGATTTCCAGTCCTGCCTTTTGGGTATAGTGATTCTAAAATTTTTCTCGAAGTCATATCTGGGTTTCTCGTAATCGGTGAGTGACATGAGTCCCTTCCGATCGAAGATTTCAAGTATGCTTGAGTGTCGGCAGTAACCAGGCTTCCAAGTTTTGTTCTCTCTTACTCTCTCTTAGACATTTATACACTCGGATGTTTGTCAGACGTTCGCGAGAGGTGGCGCAGTGGAAAAAAAAAACATAAGTCGGAATTTGGGTTTTTGTCCAACACACTAAGCCACTGTGACTACCTCAAAACTGTTATAGAAGCTGTAATCTTATTCCATATCAGATATAGGTACATAAAAAAAGCTGGATTAAAAAAAGTGGGCAACGCCATGTTTAAAAGCTTATGTTAAAGTCTCTTTGAAAATTTATTTAATTTTTAACAAGGTACACATTCGAAAAGCTTATGTATGCAGATTTGTAACTACGTCTACGGATTTTTAGGGCTTTTTGGAGGCAAATTTAAAGATCGGAGACATTAGAAAAAGCACGAAAAAAAAAATTGCATAACAATGATTCCAGAGATGACGAAAATTTATAAGCATGGGTTTTTGGACAGAACTGAAACTTTTTTTTAACTTTGTCCAGGAATGCCATCGACTCATAAGTTGCGACGGCAGATACCAATAGTGGATCCACTAAATCCGCAAAAGTAGCTGTAGTCGGCCGAAATCTATTTTGGCCATTGAATCCGGCCGAGTATGAACTGATGGTGTTAGAACTTTACCAATTTTTCTGACAATTCTTGACAATGCAGCTCTTCATAGACGACAATTGTAAGTCCCTTCTATTAAAACTAAATATTAAAGCCCACTCAAACGAATGGAGATAGTGCCTCTAATTTTCTATATGGATCCACCCGATGGAACTAATTCTTCAGTCCATATTCGACCCTAATCTACCCTCTTTTAAAACTTGACACATCTACATACGACTGCGTGTACCTGTACATGCACATGTACAGCAATTCAAAAAAAAAAAAAAAAAAAACACAAGTACCTATCCTGCATGTTGGCTGGCGGAAAGCGGTACAACTCTATTTAATTAAACTAACCAAGTTGTTATATGGTAATGACATACATCATCGCGGTGATGGTAAAATATGCTATTACTCATTTTATTTTTGTTGTTGTCACCACACATCGATAAAAACACGACCGATTTGTTTATTCCAATTCCTTTCGCCAGCCATTAACTTATTAATTCATTTCGTAACTATTTACGCACAGAAGTCGATATACAAATTATGGTATTGCGCCGTGGAAAATGCGTGTATACCTACGCTAATATTCATACCGTAATAAAAAATTGGTTTCTGTGTTTTTCTCATTAAAACCGTAAAGAGAAAGTAGCGCATAGACAATTTATTTCAACAATTAGTCTGCACACACAGCTATTATTGCATTTGTTGGTTGCGCTTATGTTTCATAGCAAGTCACCGCATCGATTAATTTGCGCGATAGTAAGGATAAATATTTTTTTTCTCATTAGGGAATGCTCGAAACTGTTACAATGGTTTTTGAAACATACGTTTAAATATATCGCGCGTTAAATAATAAAATAAAAGTTAATCGAAATTTTATTTCCACTTTATAATGACATTTGCATTCCTGTGCAGAAAATATCTACACACACGTGCAAAGATATTCTACACTCGCTTGGGTAATAACTTATATGAACTCCCTATATCTTGAATCGTTATAAACTTCAGTCTGTAATAAAATACTACCGCGCCGACATAACTCATTCTTCCGCCACAATATGAACATAAAATTTCATTTCAAAACCGAGACAAAGGATATACACAGGATTCGTCTCTAGAGAGTGCCAAAACAGCAAAGGAAAAAAGAAAAAAATGAATAATAAAAAATAAAGGAGAAAACCGAAACAAATTTAAGAAGAATTTATGTTCGCCATCAAAACCATCTCCCGGGACTACAATGAACATTTTCACTGGTATAGACAACAATTGAATATCAATAAGAGGAGAATTCCCCAAAAAGGCAGAGAGTAACAAATTTAAACGAGACCGTTTAATGGATTTAACAGTACCAATTTTTGGGGGGGGAAACATATTTTGTGCCTTCTTTAATTTCCCAGTCAATAAAAAAGTTCAAATTTTATTGCGAAAGCAGTAAAGGAGCGCTCCCAGTGAAAAGGTATCAACGGCATTGACAACGCATTCGTATTGTTAGGTGTTATTCATGAGAACTCAAGTACATTTACATATTTGATTTCCGTCAATTCTGCCAGCAGAAAATTACGATTCTAGGGAAGGGAGAGGTCAGGTTAATTCACCCAAGTCGTACTCCATACCTTAATTGAGTTTGACTTTTTTTTCTCCTTTTGATCGTTGATTGCTTTTTTTTAAATGTTTCACTTTCAGCCAGTGCTAAGACAGCCAATTGTGGAACTGATTTCGTTGACTTATTCAGTTGGATTACATTTGCACATTCAGACAGTCTAGAAGTTATTATGCTCTTATTCTCTTACACAGAATAGGACCATGGGTTAACTTTAAAAAATGAAACGCAAATACTTTTGATATTGCTGCATAAGCGCGAACGAGCTTTGCTGTTAAGTTTTTGATCCTGATGCCAAAGCTATCAATGAATCCAATTAACAAAACAGATTTGGGGATTGTTATACCCCAGTTGTCAAATTAAATCATATGGCAGAGCTTGCGAAAAATACTACCAATAAGAAAGAAATTTCTGAAAACTTGAAAATTAAAAAAACTTTTTACGAAAACTTGTCGAAGTGAGGTTTTGCGATAGGAACTCCAGGAAAATATATTTGTATTGACAAATTGGCAAGGATGTTCGGCTATGGCAGCTAAAATGGGGATACTTTTTTACAAAAAAAAAGGAAAATAGTTAGTTATTTAAAAAAGAAAAAAAAAAAAAAAAAAAAAAAACAACAACGACTGACTGTAAAAAAAAATCTCACTGACATTTGTGTGAAAATTGTTATTTTTTTTTTGTTTATTTTATATTTATATATTTGTTTAGCATGTGACACTCCGGGAAAGAATACCAATTTAATGACATCTCACTCTTCAAAATCGATCGAGCTGTTTGGGCTACAAAGCGTCACGTAGGAACGTACTATGATACGCGCGAAACATATAACCCTCCCAGTGCCTGTAGGCAGTCGGGTAAAAAGAAGAACATTACCAAATCAATTCAGGAGATAAAGTCAAAATTCGTTGCAGCTTCAATTTATTTAAGGGGTTTGTTAAGAACACAGATAACATCATTTGTAACCACTGGTTTTTATTGGCCTTAAATACGTTACCGCATTCGACAGCGACTTTAACTGTCAAAGTTTATATTTTTTTAGGACCGCTAACTTTTATAGGATTTTGTAATGTAGGTAATGATGATTTTTGTTCAATTGAACATTGACTACTTCCATTAATTTTATTTGGCTACAAGTTCTTTGTTGAACGTACCACGGAATCAGTCCAAATCGATACCCACCCCTGTTTACCGATTTTAAGGCCGCATATGACAACATTTATAGAGTTGAGCTACAGAGCCATGTCTATTTTTGGTATCCCTGACAAACTTGTCAGATTGTGCAGAACAACGATGGAGAACGCTCGCTGCTCCAAAAAAGATCGGAAACAACCGCACCGAGACCTTTGATGTCAAAAAAGGATTTGGACAAGGTGACGCGCTCTCATCATGTGACTTTTTCAACATCATTATTGAGAAAATTGTGCGAAACTCGCAAGGCAACAGGCACAGTTTTCAAAAATTCTGTGCACCTGCATACGCTGATGACATCGACGTCATTGGCAGAACACAGCGAGCTGTCACTGTTGCGTTTGCAAGTATCAAGCGTAGCGGTCCTAGCGGGGTATCCGTCGGAACGGAACATTCTCCGATTTTATACGATTCGGAGGAATTTTGCTGCGAGGTATTCTTCGGAAAAACTGTTCGGAGAATTGTTTCGACATTTTTTGTAACGCATATCGGCGAATAACGTTGAAGTGCGATGAAGTGATTTTTTTTGTTAAATATTTGACAGGTGTACGAAATTTGTTTACGAATTGGAGTGCGCATGGTGCGCTTTCGCATTATTTATTTCTCTTCCGAAGTCAGACACCTCGAATGCAATTTGAACCTCCTACGAAGGAGTATGCGTTGCGGAGTATTTTCCGTTCCGACGGGCACCTCGCTAGGGCCGATCTCACGGAAAATTACGATTAAAATTAAAAAAAAAAAAAAAAGGAAAATTATTTCTTATAATTTTTCAAATTTTATTACCTTATGAACCTTCCTCAGGCGTAAGCAAACACAACAAAGAAAAGATAGCTCAAATCGGACGATCCGTTCTCGACCTATGGGCGCTCATACGGCTGCAACTTTGTCTTATGCATATGGATTAGAAACATAAAAGCTTGGTTAGAAAGATTTGTCCGTCTTAGGCATTTGTCCACCATGGGAGCTTACGCGGAGACTCCACTGTGCCGCATCAAGATCCACAAGTTAGAGGTATTTTTTAAATATAAACCCAATAAAGCCTATTACGGTCCTGCAACGCCGTCTAGCATCAACATGGACTGTTTATAAATTCTTTAAAAAAATCCTAAAATTAACTAAAGAAGAAACCAAACACATCAGATGGTTCGCCTCTTCGCAAATGTGATTGTGACTGACCATGCCAATTAACTAGTTCTCGCAAGTCTGCGGTTTTAGTTGTTGTTACTGTGATGTACATATCGCACTGTATTGTGATATTGTTAGGACAGTGTTTTCCTTCTTACCTGATGTCCTGTTCTGTTTCTCATTTTAGACTTCAGTTTTAAGCCCGATTCCATCCTAATTTGTCGTTTATGCAATCCGTTAACCTTCAAGAGGAGTTTGAAAGTAACTGTAGGTATTTAAAGCCTTTTGTCCCTCCAGTTTAACCTTTAAAAACCCTACGCTGCTGTATAAACCCACGACGCAATAAAAAATGCTTTCCACTTCATTGACTCGACCCCATCCAACGCGTATAAGTTAACACCAGAAAGGTTTTGTTTCCAAAAATGCAAGTCTATACCAGCAAGATTTGGTTTCCTGCACGCGCATCTTCAATCCGCTAACTTTGTGTCATCGTGAGCGCATTCCAACACGTTCGCGATAAGGTAACTGGAGAGCACCTGTGGGAACGAACGTCGAACATCGGACGAGTCAGCACATTGGTGGGAACGAATGCCTCAACGCTGCAGTAGATTAGTTTTATGCACTTCATGTAAATTTAGTCTTAAGTTGGCATTTGAATAAAGAGGTTCTCCTCTAATAAAATATTTTTTTTTAATAAATCTCAGTGCATAATAATTTAATTGGCGCCCGAGCAGGGACCACAGGATTCGGTTCGCGTAAAATCTATAAAAGTCCCTTAAGTAGCGACATAGTGTGTGCAAAGTTGAATCCGGAAAAAAGATCCCTAAAGTAGTGATATTTCGGTTATAGACAGTACGTTGCGCGAACGAAGATTCGCTGTGGTTTGGACAGTTAGTGATCGTGTTGTGGTGAAAAAACCACAGAAAAAACTCTGTGAAAGGGCCCCGCAGTAACCCTACACATTAGTGAAGTGTTGTGTAAAGGACGAACCGGAAGCTTGAGTGAGCTAGCCGCACCACCCGATCAGCAGCTTAAGACTCCTGCGGAATGAAGAACCTGCAGCTTATTATAGTATTGTAAGTTATTCTATTAGCATTTTAAGAAAAGAAAGAAAAAAAACTATTAAAATACAATTACACTGTGCTAAGAAAATCTAAATGAAATAAGTGAATTTAAATGAAATAAGTGAAAATTTAAATATATATTCAAATTTTGGAAATTAAAAGATAATTTGTAAGAATTTAGTAAAATAAGTGATTCAAAAAATACAACTAGAATTGAGTGATATAAATAACTATAAATACAATCAGTCACAACAATCGAATTGTAGAATTTCTCAAAGCAAATTAGCCTTTTTTTGTTTTTCACCTGTGAAGTTTATAACGCGACGTAGGTAGCCGTAACTTTTTTTAATATTTTATTATATTTCAACATTCACGTTAGGCATATATTTATCTTATACAATGCCCCGAACAAGGTCAGGTGCAGGTGAAGACGTGCAAATCGATCCTGAGAACCAAGATCGAAACTATAACGACGTACCACTCCCTATCCCACAAGTTCCCTCTTCTTCTCGAGTCCTTCCGCCTTCGGTTAATCTTTCCGTGCAAGGGTCAACAAGACACAATACCGCTATTAGTGCTCCCCCCAGTTATCAATCGAATCAAGACCAAAATAGTTCCTTCCATTCGAGCGCGTCTCATAATGACACGCCAGAGGTTAGATCCACACCAGCACTAGACACCCTAGTAACCTCAATTGTAGGCCGCGTCTTTGAGCAACGAGGCAGAAGAATGGTAGAAGATATTGTGAATCCCAGGGCACGCCAGTTTCCTGGCACAGACCAGACTATACTGCCCCAGTTCCAAACCAACTTAGATGGTTTGGACAAAATCCCCGATGTTGTAAAATGTCTACGGGACTTCTCAGGGGAAGCTAGTGAATTTTCTTCCTGGAAGAAGAGCGTCGAACGCATTCTAGGAATCTATGAAGGTATAAAAGGGACTCCAAAATATTATGGCATTATCAATGTCATTCGGAACAAAATCGTTGGGGCAGCGGATGCAGCCCTAGAGGCCTATAACACGCCCCTAAATTGGGACGATATCGCTTACTGCCTTACCACGCACTATGCGGATAAGCGTGATATTACCACCCTGGAGTACCAAATGTCCAACTTAGTTCAGGGTAATCATAGTATTCAGGAGTTTTATCAGGCAATAAACTCACAACTTACTCTCATAATAAATAACATTTCCTGCATGGAAATCGGCTCAGAGGCAACACGAATCCTAACTCAAACGTACCGAAATAAAGCCTTGGAGACATTTATAAGAGGGCTGAAAGGCAATCTGTCCGACTTATTGGGCATGAAAGAACCTGTGGATTTACCACAAGCGTTACATCTTTGCCTTAAATACGAAAACCAACACGCCAGGTCCCATTCTCTCCAAACAAATCAAGGAGGGATAAAGAAAAACTTTAGTTCGCAGCCTCCACGCCCACAACATTCTTTTCCGCAAATTCCACCAAGGAATTTCAGTACATATCCTAATCAACAGCGAAATCCTACCTACCCATCCTACCCTCATTATCCTGCATATAATCCACCAGCACACCAACCGACTGCTGTTGGCTTCCAATCACCCAATAATTTCCGGCAGTTTCAACCTCCCAGGCCATATCAAAATCAAATTCAAGTCAAAAAAGAACCTTTAACGCAAGGACGAAGTAACTATGTTAGGGGTATAAATAATCAGAATAATAGAGCGTACCTTGGTACAGACCAACAAGCACCAAACCCATCTTATCAACAACCTTCGGCACATTATAGACCAAGACAACCGAATTATCATATAAACCAAAGTATGGAACCTTGCGAATTACCGTCAACGTCGCAAGGCGATGAAAATGTCAATTCCGAAGAAAACGTGTATGCCCAAATGTGTGAGGAGTTCGCTCAAAATGTCAGTTTACTTCAAAGCGACAATCCTCCAGCTGAATCCCAAACCGAATATTCGGAATACCAACCCCCCACGGATCAATCGCTAGAATACAGCGATATCCATTTTTTAGATTAAATCAGTCCTCATTACCTTACTTTGAATGCAGGGCGAGGACTGGAGAAATTTTTAAATTTTTGATCGATACTGGCTCCAGTAAAAATTACATAAAACCAGAGCTGGTCAATAAACCCCTTTTAAACAAAAACGTATTTTATGCTAAGTCAATAGCCGGCGACGTAAAAATCAGCCATCACACTTTTCTCAACCTTTTTGGACTAAACGATGTCAGCATTAAATTCTTTATCCTACCAACACTGAAAACATTCCATGGTATTTTAGGCAACGACAGCCTTAAATCTTTGGACGCTGTAATTTACACGCAAAGCAGCTTCATGACCATCCGCAATAAGGTGAACATTAAAATTAAACAACTCGAATCTCAGTCAGTTAACTCAATAGCGATAAACACCGAAGATTTGACAACGACTCAAAAACATATGTTAAATTCAGTTGTAAACAAACATCCGAATTTATTCTCGGAGCCGGAGGAAAGACTAACTTATACTACAGCAGTTATAGCAGAGATAAGAACATCAACAGACGATCCCGTATACACTCGTTATTACCCATTCCCAATGTCACTGAAATCAGAAGTAGAAAAACAGGTAACGCAATTGCTTGATGATGGGATAATAAGACCTTCACGGTCTCCATATAACTCACCAGTATGGATAGTCCCGAAAAAACCTGACTCCACTGGTGCCAAACAGTACAGAATGGTTATAGATTATCGTAAGCTCAATACCATCACGATTGCTGACAAATATCCCATACCTGATATCAACGAAGTAACCGCACAATTGGGAAAGAATAAATTTTTCACGGTGCTTGATTTGAAAAGTGGCTTCCATCAAATTCCTCTAAAGGAATCTGATATTGAGAAGACAGCTTTCTCAATCAACAATGGCAAGTACGAGTTCACGAGACTCCCGTTCGGCTTGAAAAACGCGCCTTCGATTTTCCAAAGAGCTCTCGATGACATACTTCGAGAGTACATTGGAAAGTTTTGTTATGTGTACATTGACGATATCATCATTTTTAGTGAAAATGAGATGCAACATGCCAAGAATATCGATCAAGTTTTCAGTACACTCAGTAGAGCTAACATGAAGGTCCAACTTGATAAATGTAAATTTTTCAAGTCCGAAGTGGAATTTCTTGGTTTTCTTATTTCATCCGAAGGCATAAAGACGAATATCGAAAAAGTCAGGTCCATATTGGATTTTCCCGTCCCAAAAACCTTGAAGGAACTAAGATCTTTTCTAGGATTGTCTGGTTATTATCGGCGATTCATAAAAGGATACGCGCAGTTGGCAAAACCCCTGACAATCCTCTTAAGAGGGGAGGAAGGACGAGTGTCCAAGAACCAATCCGCAAAAATGCCAATAAAATTTGATCAAGAAGCTTTAACCTCTTTCAATAAAATAAAAGATTCGCTTGTTTCAAAAGACGTAATTTTAGCATACCCCGATTATAAGAAACCTTTTGACCTCACAACAGACGCCTCGAATGTTGCTATCGGAGCCGTTCTTGAACAGGATAACAGACCTCTAACTTTCATTAGCAGAACACTCAACAAAACGGAGGAGAATTATGCTGCTAACGAGAAGGAGTTGTTAGCCATCGTTTGGGCACTAGGCTCACTACGCAATTACCTTTACGGTCAAGCCAAAGTAAGAATTTTCACTGATCACCAGCCACTCACGTTTGCGTTGAGCAACAAGAACAACAACAGCAAAATGAAGAGATGGAAGGCTGCACTCGAGGAGTACAACCATGAGTTAAGATACAAACCTGGGAGAACGAATGTAGTCGCTGACGCTTTATCCAGGGCTCCCCTTCTATCCAACGTTAACACTTTATCCGCAACCCAGCATAGTGACGACAGTTTGTCGCACAGTGACGACAGTTCATCACATAATCTTATACCTAGCGTCGAGGTCCCAATAAACGTATTTAAGTCCCAAATAATTCTACAGATAGGCGAAACGTCTAGCCAAACCTTTCACATAGTATTTCCCACATATCATAGACACGTTATCACAGAGCCAGAATTCAACCCAGAAAACCTCAAACGAATCTTAAAGCAACTTTTAAATCCCTCTGTAATAAACGGCATTAAAGCCGATGAACATACTATGGGCATGTTGCAAATCATATACGTTTCCCATTTCAATAACTATAAGATTAGGTTCACACAACTGCAAGTGCAGGACGTGACTAATGAAGCGGAACAGGAAGAAATAATTATCAGCACACACAAGCGAGCACACCGAAATGTCCGTGAAAACAAGGCGCAGATTCTGGAAAAATATTACTTTCCTGCAATGTCGACAAAGTTGAAGAAGGTAATAAAAAAATGTGTGGTATGTGCAGAGAATAAATATGAGAGGCATCCCAGCAAACCAAAAATTCAGGCAACACCGATACCGCAATACCCCGGACAGATCGTACATATAGATATATTTTCTACTGAGAACAACCTCGTCTTAACGTCCATAGATAAATTTTCAAAATATGCGCAAGCGAAGGTTCTCAGATCCAAAGCCGTAGAAGACATACGACAACCTCTAAGGGACATTCTCTTCGCCTTCGGCGTACCCCAAACAGTCGTAATGGACAACGAAAAAGCTTTTAATTCAGTCTCTATTGGATTCATGTTAGAAGATGAACTCAAGATTAAGGTCTTTACAACACCACCGTATTGCAGTAGCGTCAACGGGCAAGTCGAGCGATTCCATTCAACGCTCATTGAGATAATGAGATGTTTGAAGACGGAAGGCGTTCACCGTTCCTTCACGGAGCTTTTGGAACGGGCAGTATACGAATATAACTGTTCCATCCATTCCACTACCGCAAGCAAACCCATTGAAGTGTTTTTTGGTCGAAGAGTAACTTCCGATCCCGATTCCTTAGAGACGGCACGAAAGAAAAATATTAAGAAAATTAAAGCCAAGCAAGCCGCTGATCTTGAATATCACAACAAATCGAGACACCCTATTAAGAAATTTACTCCCGGACAAATTGTTTACGTTAAGCAGAATAGAAGAATAGGATCAAAATTGAACCGTCGATACCAAAAGGAAATAGTCTTGGAAAATAGAACCTCTACCATCTTAACTAAATCTGGCAGAATAGTGCACAAATCTCTAATAAAAAATTAATATCCATTTTTTAGGTCCTTGGCTACAAACATCGTCTGCGATGTTAAGATGCTCGACTACTCGAATGCGCAACTCATCGCCATTGATTCGGGAAGCGCTAAAGTACAAACTGGTACATTTAAATTAATACATGTCATTGACATTCGAGAATACCAGAAGGCACTTAAAGAAATAGACCAAACTTTGCAGCAGATAATAACAACTCCTAATCCTATGTTCCCCTACCTATCCGACGAAGTCAAGAAAATTCAACTGCACCTAGATCGCCTGGTTCCGAAGACAAAAATTGAAAAAAGATCCATAGAATTTTTGGGCTCTGCCTGGAAATGGATCGCAGGATCCCCAGATAAGCATGATTTCCAATTAATTAAAGAAAAGATTAACAATGTAGGGTAGAGGCACTAGTATCCGGACAGTGTTAGTGTCCGGACACTATGTTGTTTATTTGATAAAAATAGGAATATCACACATAAATAGTCTCAAATATTAACAATAATATAATCCTTTATGTGTCACTCATATCCATACGAAGTTTGAAATGAATCAGATGCATAATGTAAGAGTTAAGCGGCAGTGTTGTGGCTGAGCTCCGAGAGTTTGGTTTTATTGTCATTTTGCATACCAAAAAAATAGTGCGAGCATTTACAAAAAGTAAGTTATTCAAAGAGTATTTTTTAACGTATTCTTCTGGAAAGTACTCTGTTTTCCTTTAAATAGAACCCACTTTCATAATTAAAAAAAAAAAATGAATAAAATTATTTTTTTGGTCTAATTTTTAGTGTCCGGATACTAAAACTAAAATTAAAGAGCATTTTCGGTACCCGGACAACCTGTCCGGATACTGAACATTTGAGAGGAAATACAAATCCTCGTTTAAATGCTCCTAAAACATACTTATGTATGTTTCTAATGAGAGAGAGAAAAGGAATTGTGTTTTTCTCGCAGGTTTTCAGTATTCGGACAGGGTATACTAAGTGAGAATATATCTGTCCGGATACTGAAAAATTAGTTTCAGTTTCCGGACAACTTATTGTTTTGAATGTTATTTTCGGTTTTCAAAGCTCTAATTATCGTAATAGGCATTTTATTTTAACTCATTTTTTAAGAAGTGGTTGCAGAAAATATAGCTAATGCCTTAGACGATATACCTACCTAGGGACAAATCAGTTAATCATTCGTGTAAAGCTGGTTTATGCCGTTCAACATTACATGACCGGTTAAAGGGCAAAAGATTGGTAAAAAAGCTACGAAAATGGGACAAGATCCTTTTTTGACAAATGAAGAGCAGGAACGGATTGCTCAGTGGTGTGCCGATCTTTACAAGTGTGGATTTCTTATTAAGGTCCACGATCTGTTAAACATCAGCAAGGTTAGGGCAGCAGTCACCCAGAACCCATATTAAAATGTTAGGGAACTAATTGAATATTTGAAAAGCATTGGTCTGGAGCAAATCATAAATGAGCCTAAACGAATTAAATTTAAATAGTGACGAAAGCATCTGTCCAAAAACTGGCAAGGTTATAGCCCCAAAAGATTACCAAAAAAAAAAACCAAATTGCTGCTAGAAATGAAAAAGAGAGGTTAACGTTGCTAATTGTTTTTTTCAGCAGACGGAACCTTTTTTGAACCCATATTACTGTTTCCATTTAGCTATACTAAATACAGATATTACCATATTCATTGAAAGCCAGGCGCCTATAAAAGCAGTGTCTGCTATTGAAATAAAATCGAAGCTAGTTCGCCGCTGCCGCGAAAAGCTTACGGTTCCCTCTGCTGGATCCCTGGACACAGGGAGAAAACCGGCAATGAGATGGCCGATGAACTAACAAGAAATGGTTCTGCTATGGATCAAGATCGGGCGATTAAGTCCATCAAACCACCACTTTGCAATCTCAGAGAGAGATTGAAAAATAAGATCCGAATGAAAGCCAATAACAGGTGGAAAGATTTAACCACTTGGGAAATAACACGGAAGCTATGGCCGGAATATAATCCTAGTCGGACTAGCAAGCTTATGCGGTTTGATCCTGATTAACAGGTTACAACTTCCTAAGAAACCACACAATGAAATTGAAACTCAAAAATGACGATATATGCAGGGGCTGACGAGGAAGTACACGAGGACACAACTCACTTCCTTTGTCATTGCCCGAGTCTCAGTCACTTGAGGAACAGAACACTTGGAACTATTACTTCCATGACGTACATGAACTTTCTCATGTCTCACTATCTGATCTTAACAGGTTTCTGAGGACATCGGGATGGCTGGACAAGGTCGAGTAACTGTGAAGTAACACTCATCACCGCCAACAACATCGGCTAACCCCCTTCAAGGCCATCACAATGGGTCCACATGGACCTAAGTGGGGTGCGGTAGGGCTCGCTCTGCTGTATCCACCCATAAACCTAACCCCTAACCATACTTGCGTCCTCCAAAAGCCATTGTTGACAGCATGCCAAAACCATGGTTTTTGCTGATTAAAAACGTGGAACGACCTGTAATATTGTTCGTAGATGGGCACAAGTCGCATCTAACCCTGCGAACTCAGTGAGTTTACCAACAACCAAATAATTGTTTATATGCGTTGCCACCGAATACCACCCACATCATGCAACTGGCTGACGTTAGTGTTTTTAAGCCTTTGAAGTCCAATTGAAAAAAAAAAAACAATCGTGAATGGGAATCCAAAAATTTGAGACGGGCTTTAACAAAGAGAAACTTCTGTCCCCTTTTGAATGATGCTATTATCAAAAAAAAGATACGGTTGCTACCATACAAAATGCATTTAAAAGATGTGGCTTGTATTCCTTTGACCCATCAGCTATTTATTATACGAAATGCGCTAAAAACAATGTGGAGAGATTAAGAATAGCTCAAACTCAAACTCCAGAATTATTCGATGAAGAACAATCGACTAAAACATCAAAATTAAAGATTGCTGTCGATGTGATTGAGGCATTAAGAAATGTTGGAGTTGATACCAATATCGTTTTAGAAGTTATCATTTTAATGTGGGTACATATATTTATAGTTAAAGTACCTATATTTTATAAAAAAATATTTTTTTTTAATTAAATAAATGCAAAAAGCGACTTAAACTTCATATAAACTTTTCTGTCCGGATACTAAAAAAAAAGTGTCCGGAAACTAAATTCTGCTGTCCGGATACTAGTGCAAATCGAAATTTTTTGAATTTATTTTTTATAAATATTCAGAACGTAACATTCGAAAAAAATGTTTATGTATTATCATTAATAAATATCGCCACTTCTACAAACATTTTATTTTTTTGCGGTAGCTTTAATATTGACCGAACTGTTGGAAATCAAAGTTACCAAATACGTTAACTGTCCGGATACTAGTGCCTTTACCCTATTAGCTAGTAATAACCAACAAAGGGTTATTAATAATTTAGTAATCGGTAAAATAAATGAAATTAATAATATAACAAATCAAATTCTTAAAGATTTAAAAGCAAACGAAAAAATTAAATTTGAATTCTTACTAGATTTAAAGTTTAAATTAGAAATCCTAAAGGAAGAGATAACAAATGTTGAATATGCAATACAATGGGCAAAAGCCGGAATAGTAAACACGTATATTTTGTACAGCATAGAAATAAATTTAATTAAGCAAATACTAAACAAAGAAGATATGCCTTACAATAACCTAGTAGAAGCAGTAGAATTTTCAGAGGTTAAAATAGCCTCAAGTGACAAACTGCTATTGTATATTTTAAGCTTACCAACTACAGGCAAAGAAACCTGTAATAAAATGATAATTAAACCCGTAAAGAAAGGAAAAAATATTGTTAGAGTAGATTTTAACGAAATACTGAAATGTAAACAAACAATGTTTGGCGTAAAGCAAAAATGTAAAACGTTCGATTCTCTTTCAATTTGTAAACAAAATTGTATCCTAGATATAAGTAATGATAAATGCATCAATCATCTACTGTCAAGCAAACCCCACTCGTGTATTGAAGTCAACAATCAACATGTTCCTGCTGTTGAAGAATTAGCTCCTGGAATCATTCTGCTAAACCAATTTGATGATAAGATCGAAGTCGATGAACACGAAGTCCCTTTGAATGGAACATATATTATCCAGTTTCATAACGCTACCATCAAAGCGCGGCAGTACACCTTCACAGAAACGGAGGCCACTGAGCATAAACCCTTACCAGCCTTGCTACAACCCTCTGCAGTCAAACCACAGATCGAAGAACTTCTTTCTCTAGAAATGATCAAAGAAATGGAAATTAATAATACCCAGTACATCCAGAAGTTGGAAATAGCCAACGAAAGGAAATCCATAGCCATGCTAGTACTCCTAACGCTAGCGATCACAACACTCGTATTCATGCTTTGGTGGAAAAAAGGAAGACCGATGCCCTGTTACAACCCAAGGAGGAATTCGATAAAAGTAGAGAGTTCCATGGATGAACCGAATATGGAAATAGGAAGGTCAAACAGACCCATTCCAACATCCAGAGTAATAGGAATAGATGACCTACCCCAACACATAAGATCAGTTGCATCGAACGAGGCCGTCCGATTTTAAAGGGTGGAGGAGTTAACACCAGAAAGGTTTTGTTTCCAAAAATGCAAGTCTATACCAGCAAGATTTGGTTTCCTGCACGCGCATCTTCAATCCGCTAACTTTGTGTCATCGTGAGCGCATTCCAACACGTTCGCGATAAGGTAACTGGAGAGCACCTGTGGGAACGAACGTCGAACATCGGACGAGTCAGCACATTGGTGGGAACGAATGCCTCAACGCTGCAGTAGATTAGTTTTATGCACTTCATGTAAATTTAGTCTTAAGTTGGCATTTGAATAAAGAGGTTCTCCTCTAATAAAATATTTTTTTTTAATAAATCTCAGTGCATAATAATTTAATTTATATCATCTTCAGCACTCAAATACCCTTTGACCGACTCTTCCTATTCATACACCACGTACCTACAAGCATTATCCAGCACTTTCTAGCCCAAGGAAGACACATAGCAACGATACAATCATAAAACTGCATTGCATCCTGTATGCCATGCCAAAGGGATCATTTATGGCTGGCCAAAGAGCCATGTATCATGCCTGTCGGCGACAATTCGCTCCACCCTTCTCTCGGCCATCATCAGACAATCCCGCAATACCGCACACATCTATAATATAACGTATATACACACGAACTTCAGAGAAAATACCCTATTAACCCGCATTTATGAAAGTAGTGTCATAAATTCTTGTTATCGCCCAGTAAGTGCGGTGGTGGCAGCCGCATGTTAGTTGCTGTAGTTATTGTTGCTGTTCCCTTGTTATCCTTCACCATTTTTCATTTTACTTCACAGAACTTTTTTTTTTTTCTTTGCTTTTTATTGTTGTCGACGACCCCCCACACAATAGTGAATGAAATGATGAGGGGTAAAGAATGTCTCGTTGGCTGATCAATGCGAACGGATGTCAGTGATGGCTTTAGCCCGGAAAAGCCGAGGAAACCATGAAAGGATACGTTCGTTAGCTGTGCAACGCTCCTTCGTCTTTATATCATTTTTCTTTTCATATTCCGCTGCCGCGTCGGCCAACAGCAGCTGCAACAACAACAACTGTAAAAAGTACACACTCAATGTTTATTGTTGGTTAAATGTCCTTCGATACAAGAATGTCACTAAATGACAGAGGATATTCGACGGGGCGACGACGACGACGACGACGACGACGACGACTAACTAGGTACGACGACGATAGGGCAGCAGAAAGTATAGAAACAAGAAATCCATAAGAGCGTCACAGTAGCATCCTCGTCGTCGTTGTTGTCGCTGTCAGCATCATCATCGTAGTCGCCAATAATAACAACAACAGCAGCAGCAGCAGGAGCAGCCTCACAACAAAAACTCATTATAACGGAAATTTTTCTTTTATTTATCCTTGTGTGTGGTGGCGGCGGCGGCTCAGATACTCTATCTAACCTCTCCGCAGCAACAACGGCAATCTTCACTGGCAGTGTCGCCGTTTCCAATGTGTCTAAGTGCATCCAACCGAAACAGAGGAGATTATCCACGGTTAGGCACGCTGGCAGAACCCAGAGCACCAAGCACCAACCAACTACCAACTCCTCTATAGAACACAGCAAGAACAACAAAAAGCTACGATGACGACGAGAACGACAACGACGACAACAACAACAGCAACGACATAGTATTCCTATTTGTAGTTACCTTATCCCAGAAATGGTCAACGTGGAAGGGAGACATCGCCGCGCAGAGTCCGGTGGTCCATTCCCGTCCTAGTTCACTCTTTTGAATTGATGCTTGAAAGTTTCTTCAACTTTTATGCAGCTTAAAGGTGGACAATGGGAACAAACTCATTGTACAATGTATCAGGTGATGGCCGTATACTGTACAGAGGGCATATCAGAGGGTGGTTTCTGGATTCCGGTCCACGCCATGTTCTTCGCTTCTTCTTTTTTTTTTGCCCCTCTTATTCAATTTTATTTTTGTGTGTGTGTCCTTTCTGCTGGACCTCATCGATTCTATCGTTGCTTTTGAATTTCGAAATGCAAAAATAGTGGACAGCGTCGTGGGTGGGGCGGTGAACGGCAGTGGGGTCTGCGGGCAGAGGACAAGCAGCAAAAAATACATCCTCGAGGATAAAAGTGTTGAACAAGTTGCTGTATATATATGAACAAAGAGAGCGACACATTTCGAGCGCGAGGGATGGAAAATAAAGCAAACGACATCACCGGCAACAGCAGCCAGGGAAAAATTGCAAAAAGGATGGGTAAAGTTTTTCCTTCCCTTATGCCAATCATTTGAACATTTTTCTTTGTGCAAATCAGCTTGGGGTCATCGATGGGTCACCAATGGGAGGGCGGTATTGATTTTCGGAGATTTCCGTCTGAGCGTACGAGTAAGTGACTGGCTTTAAAGCTGTGTGTGCATCCGATGGTAATATTGGTGCAGCTGTAGAGGTTTTGTTTTATTTGGTTAAGGGGGAAGCGGTTACATGCTGGGGTTTTTCTTTTTTACAATTTTTTTTCCCGTCGATTGCTCTGGTTCTTCCGTCCAAATTGGACACTTAAGTGTGGGCAAGAAGTTGCTTATGGCAATTTAAAGTTTTCCACCAAAAACTTTGGTTACAGATTTTGTTATTTTCTAGATTACATGAAATCTTTGATTTTATGTGTGTACGTGTAGGTATGCTTTGACGTTGGAATTGCACTGGTCGAAGAGCTAATTGGATATTTTGCCTCCTTTTGATCCGTTAAATCATTTGGTATTTGAATGAGCGTTCACATGCTTTAGAGCCACTTAAACAAGGAACTTTTACGCATGATGCTCGTTGTTGTTTACGATATATGCCGTGTGTATGACATCAGCACACAGTAAACATACAGCACACCATATATATATACGTTGCAGCGCATACATGCATACAGCTGTCAGTGAGTTATTATATATTTTATTTATTATATATAATATTAATTAATTTGTTTATCGTTTAAACACAAACGTACGTGCACATTTTATTCGCGCTTGCTGGTAAGTGTTGTTGATTTTGGCATGATGTTTTATATCCATATTATATAAAACAAAACTTGCATCCGTAAGAACGCCCATCACTCGAGAACGGATCGTCCAATTTGAGCTACCTTTTCTTTGTTGTATTTGTCTACGCCTAAGGAAGGTTCAAATGGCGAGAACATTTTAAAATTTTAAAAGGAAATCGGAAAATTTGTAATAAATATTGTTTTTAGTTTTAAGAACAGTGCAGTTCTGCCACATTTTGATTAATTTCTAAGATTTTTTTTACGGAAACCAATTATGCTAATTTGATTTGAAGATATAATTATATTCAAGTCTTTCGTGGTTCGCCACTCAGTGCTGTATTGTTAAACTCATAGGCGCCTACATTTTTTTTTATATGGACAAAATCGGATGTTGACATAACTCACAAACGCGTTCACCAATTTCGTTCAAACCTTAGACAAACCAACTACACGACCATGCAAACACACCCTACAAATTTGATCTAATTCGGTTTGACCGTTCGTAAGTTATAAAGTCACAACGCTTTTGCAACTCTATTTTATATATATAGAGATAGAGAAGAGAAGAGAAGATTATGATACAAAACATTTGATGTCGAAAATACCGGTGGCTGCTTCTTGAACGGCAAACTTGAGTCAGGTGAAACTTACAAGCTCACTTACAAGGTTCGATCGTCGATCTGGCAAGGAGGGCACAGCTTCTGCCTTCAGGCAGAAATTTAGCTTGAATATTTTGAGTCTAAAAACGACACCGTATTCTTTTAAATCCTGCCAAACGCTCTTTTTCGACCTTATCGAATGAAATTTCGCGTTCAGGCGTTTCACCTTTAAAAGTATAAGTAGACTCTCCCTCCCTAATAGTCCCAGGTTCAGAGTTTTCGATTTTGACCCAGAAAGTCAATGTATAGTATAAAACATCGCACAACTAGACGGGGGTTTTGCTTTAGAATCTTCGTAGTTGGAATTCCGGCTCAATGTATAAACAAAAACATTCTAGCATTGCCTAAGTTAAGAAGTAAGCAAGACTCTGTTCAGAGCTTACCTGCTTCCAACAGACATGTGGACTTGAAGGGGCTGACAACAAAAAATGTGTGCGATGAAAACTTGTCAACTTCGTGGATGATTCTTGCAGCATTGAAAATATTGCTCATCATCTGAGTTTAGAGCTCCAAGTTCCTAATAGATGAATATAAATAGGCTAGGAGATAGGAGGAGATGTGGGTAATGAACTATTTATTATAGGCTTTAGCAGATCCTCAAGCTAAATTAAGCTGCTTGTCCATCTAATTTGCTGACTTCCATCCGTAAAAAATTAGTATATCAGCTTAAGTGTCAATAATGAGGCTATTGATGTGTCTTATATCTAATTATTGAGTCGTTGAAAATCGTCTCTAGAACTGCTTCACCGGATTGAAAAAATCTACAAAAACAGATAACCACTTCCTTCTTCTTTGTTTATAACTGAATTTGAATAACCTGAAATTGATTTATTTTTTGACAGCTGTTTTTTTTTTTTGTCATGGGCTCAAAAGTCATTAAATGACGTGCGGAATTTGTAAAATGGGCTGTTTTGAAATTCAACATTTCGCTGAAATTCAGTATTTGGAAATGTCGGAAAACATATGGCAAAATGCTGTATATTTGGGGATGAAATTTTGAACGATGAATTTAAGTGCGATGTAAATGTGCTATTAGTCTCCGGGCAATTTTATTGCAGTATCTGGACACCAACATTTTGTATGATTTTTTTTTGTCTCTCACGTATTGTTATCTTTCGATCAGATTTTAAGGGCTGAAATGCATTAAATAATATTTTTCTATTTGATTATTGTTTCAAAACTCACTTAAAAAAAAAAACAAACATATTTAGTACCTAAGAAAACCGTCTCTTTCTTGTTTCGAGCAGCAACTCTGTTGGTTTTACAACTTTGTCAATTTTTGGGTAGAAGCAAAAGCTGCTTTTATCACCATTCAAAACTAGTTTCAGTAACCTAGGTCATAATGTGCTTCTGACTGTTGCTGTTTAAGTAGGTAGTCAACAAGTTAAACTACTGATGATGAAAGGTCTCGTTTCATAAAAGATTGCATTACATTTTCCGGGGCGATTGTTCATAAATTTTATTTTTCGGGTCGAGTCATTCATGTTTTTTTGAACAGTATTAACAGATTGTCCATGTAACGAAAAAACTGCACTTGCAGATTTCGGCACACAACTGAACAAACTTTTCTGCTTTGCACCGATTAATCTTTTGCCATTTAACCAGCCACACAGTTTTGTAGAATATAAAGGAGGGGTTTGGGTACCTATTTAAAAAGAAATTTGAACTTCAAACTGAAAATTACAGTCAAAAATAGGTGTCTGGAAACTGAATAATATTTTCACTTAGTAAACCCTGAAATACTGAAAACCTGGGATAAAACATACACTCCGCTTCAACCGAATAAGCACAAAAAATTATAAAGCTACGTTCTTATTATTTTATTTCAAGACCCTGTGCCTTAATACATCCTTTGATGATGTTTACTGTTTGCTTATGATGTTGAGAAAATAAATCCGAAAGAATTATTCACAGAATACAGCTATTTTTTCTCTGGCTCTCTTGCAAAGCATTCAATATGGAAAAAAGGCAGTTTTATTTTGCGTCAGCTGAATAGACAAAAGGTCATTATCTTCATTGTTTATGAGCGTTCCGGGGAAATTGACACATTAGATCAGCAGTTGAGTGCCTTAAGTGATTTTTTTTCTGTTTATATTCAAATAGGCAGACCAAAATCTTTAAATTTGTAGTGTGAAAGAGCTAAAACCGATTTACATACTAAAAGAACAAGGACTACCTAACTGGGCGGCGTACTATATAGCGGACAAAATTGGACAAAGTTTTAGTGTGATCTATTCTTATTTGAGAAGCTTCATATTGGAAAAACATATAAAAGGATGTCAAAAAACGACAACGTAGCTTAACAAATTTGTGTGCTTATTCAGCTAAAGCGAAGTGTATCATTTCCATTAAAAAGAAAAATATATAGCAAATACCTACATAATTTTTAGCAGCATTTAAAAGCGAATCTGTCCCTCTTCAATCTAAACAGTGTGGCCGGATACAGAAAATGCACCTTCAATTTTATTTTTATTTTTCGGACACTGAATGTTAAAAATTAAAAAAACTTACTTACTTACTTAGGTGGCGCTACAGTCCGGGGTGGACCTGGGCCTCAACCAATACGCCTCTCCAGTTAGCGCGATCTTTGGCTAACTGCCTCCAGTTGCGCACTCCAAGTTGGTTGAGGTCCCCTTCCACTTGCGCGCGCCACCTAAGGCGAGGTCTTCCTCTACTGCGTTGTCCCTCCGGGTTAGAATCGAAGACTCTTCGGGCCGGAGCGTTGGTGTCCATTCGCTCTACATGTCCCAGCCATCTTAGACGACTGATGCGTACTTTTCTGACTAGGTCGATGTCGCTGTACAGCTCGTAGAGTTTGCTGTTAAATCTTCTCCTCCAAAACCCGTCAACGCAAACGGGACCAAAAATCACTCGAAGAATTTTGCGTTCGAAACGACCAAGGAGATCTTCATCCGCCTTTGATAGCGCCCATGCTTCTGCACCATAAAGCAGGACTGGGATGATGAGGGTCTTATACAGAGTTTCCTTAGTATTTCTCGACAAGGCCTTACTTATCAGTTGCCGTCTTAGGCCAAAGAAACAGCGGTTGGCAAGTGTGATTCTTCGTTTGATTTCTGATGTGATGTCGTTATCAGAGTTTATAGCGGAGCCGAGGTAGACAAAGTCACTAACTACCTCAAAGTTATAGCTGTCTATCGTGACGTTCTGCCCGATTCGTCGATGTCGTGTGTCCCTTCTTGTTGACAGCATATATTTTGTTTTACCCTCATTCACCACTAAACCCATTTTTGCCGCTTCTGTACTAATACTTGCAAACGCACCAGTGACAGCTCGCTGTGTTGTACCAACAATGTCAATGTCGTCAGCGTATGCAAGCAGTTGCACAGACTTATAGAAAATTGTGCCTCTGGTGTTGGCTTGTGAGTTTCGCACAATCTTCTCAAGAATGATGTTGAAGAAGTCACATGACAGCGCATCACCTTGTCTAAATCCTTTTTTGACATCAAAGGTCTCGGTGAGATTGTTTCCGACCTTTACGGAGCAGCGAGCGTTCTCCATCGTCATTCTGCACAATCTGACAAGTTTGGCAGGGATGCCAAAACTAGACATGGCTCTGTATAGCTCGTCTCTATAAACGCTGTCATATGCGGCCTTAAAATCGACAAAAAGATGGTGAGTATCGATCTGGAATTCTTGGGTTTTTTCCAGGATCTGCCGTAGTGTGAATATTTGATCGGTCGTGGACTTACCGGGCCTAAAACCGCACTGATAGGGACCTATCAGATCGTTGACGAATGGTTTCAGGCGTTCACACAATACAGCAGACATGATCTTATACGCAGTGTTCAGGAGACTGATGCCTCTGTAGTTGGCGCAGTTTAGAGGGTCTCCTTTCTTGTGGATCGGGCAAACAATGCTGAGGTTCCATTCATCAGGCATACTTTCCTCTAACCAAATCTTGGAGATGAGTTGGTGTATGCACTCTACCAAGTCATCTCCGGCTGCCTTGAAGAGCTCGGCAGGTAAGCCGTCTGGACCAGCAGCCTTGTTGGATTTAAGCTTAGATATTGCTATCCTCACTTCATTTTGGTCAGGTGGACGGAAATCTTGGCTGTCATCGTCCAGGTTGAATAGATCGTTCTGCCTAACAGCGGAATTTGTGTTGTCTTCGCCGTTTAGCAGTCTGCAGAAATGGTTTTTCCATGTCCTCAGCACCGACTGTGACTCTACTACAAGGTTTCCTTGCTCGTCTCTACAGGTCTCCGTTCGGGTCTTGTTGCCATGACACGTTCTTTTTACCTTTTGGTAAAACTTCCGAACATTGTTCCTGGAGTAACACCTCTCTATATCCTCGATCGCGCGCTTCTCATGCTCTCTCTTTTTTCTCCGGAGAAGCCGATGTTCTTCTTCCCTCCTTTTGTTTTGCTGCATGTGCTTGCCGGCACTCTTCGTCAAACCAGGGGTTTCGGGGGGGTGGACTGGTGAAACCGAGCACATCAGTTGCGGCGTTTTTGATGGCTTCTTGGCATCGGCGCCACTGGTCTTCGGCACTTGATGCTGGCAGCATAGGACTTCTCGAGAGGTTGAGGGATACGCGATCGGCAAAGGTTCTGGCGGTTTGTTGCGTTTGTAGTCGTCCAACGTTAAATCTCCTCACAGTATTTTCTCGTTGTTGTGGCGTTTTGGATATCCGCATCCGTACCTTGGCTACAACAAGGTAGTGGTCCGAGTCTATGTTGGCCGCTCGGAAAGTTCGGATATCTAGAATACTGGAGGAGTGCCTTGCGTCGATCGCAACGTGATCAATTTGGTTGACGGTTTGATGATCAGGTGACCGCCATGTTCCTTTGTGTATATTGAGGTGAGGAAACCGTGAGCTAGCTATGGTAACATTACGTCCCGCAGCAAAATCAATCAGCCTAAGTCCGTTTCCAGACGTGGTGTCGTGTAGGCTGTGTTTTCCGATTGTGCTACCAAAGATGTCCTCCTTTCCTATTTTGGCGTTAAAATCACCCAAGACGATTTTAACGTCATGCTTAGGACATTGCTCATATGTTTTGTCGAGGAGCTCGTAGAAACACTCTTTGGTAGCATCGTCTTTATCTTCTGTGGGGGCGTGAGCGCACATCAGGCTGATGTTGGCGAATTTAGCCTTGATTAAAAATTAAAAAAACATTTTACTAAAATTTATTTTTGAACAATCTAAGCTGATTTTTTAAAAAGAAAATAATAGTATTTTCAAAATGATTTTTTAAATGCTCCCCACCGTTTTTGTTTTATTCAAAATGACGTGTGGGCACTTTCGTACGTTCGCCACTATACTGCCGCACAACTTCTACAGCTTTCAGTTGATTTGTTTGAAACTTTGTATTTATTTGTGTGACATGATATAGTATATTATATTTTTGTTAATATTTGAGACTTTTATGTTTGACGTGGCTATTATTGTCAAGTAAGCAACAAAGTGTATTACTAGTGCCTCTACCCTAGCTAAGTACACGTACCTAATGAGAATCCACTCAAATGAAAGTTTTGCCAATTTTCCACGAAATGGATGTTTCTTGCCTTAAGCACAAACAGCGTATCCTCCACGACTTCTGCAAAGCACCTACCAACCTACCTTCCAACTCCGTGGTCGTAAAATTAATTTCGATGACCAATTTCCCGGAATCACTGCTTTATGTCACATGATTCAGAGATTCGCATCTAATTTACATAATTGGATTTTTCCAATACTCTCCAATTGATGTCCATAAAGAGCGTAGCCAAATAAGGGCACACCGCAGACCACCAAAATGTATCCTATTTACATTTTTGCATATATTTTCTATTTTTTAACTTTTGCGTATAAAAGTCTCTCCTTCCCATGCATTTGTTGACCACACCCTCCTCTCTAATTTTTTTTTTCCGAGTTTACTTCTATTTAATATAAAATCCCTGATTCCAACAAGATAAAAGACAATTGTCCTCCAGGGTAACCAAAAAATAATAACAAGAAAAGATCATGAGCAGAAAATATGAAATCCCTGCCAAATTGTATTCATTGAAGTACAAAATACAAGGATAATGGCGCCATAAACCTGTATTGGGCAATAACAAATGGCCAACACTCGGGCCTAAAGAGACACACACCAACTCAATCCGACAATGACCAAAATACGCTTCATTTACTGCAAGCCGGTCAGCTAGCGCCACTCTGCTCTGAATATAGATAGAGTACAGTGCCACGCACAGTCATAGCCCCATTCCCATAACTTGTGTGTCTGCTCAATTGTATCCGAAATAAATAAGCAACAAAGATGCGAAAGGAACCCCAAAAATCGAATGGATGGATATTCATAAGAATAAATCAACCCTCAAACTCATTGGAGACCAAGATTTCTTGGTTTCTCTTTTGTGGCGGCAGAGTGGGCTCGGGACCGGGACGCACTCAAATCTTTCGCACGCCTACGCTTTTGTGGAAGAATGGAGGAAAATGGGTCTTTTTTTCCTTCTTCCCCTTCGCAGTCATTCCGAATGGCGAATGATAGCTGTTTTCATTTTTAAATTCATAAATCCGATATCACCAGAATGGGATATCGAAATAAAATTAGAATCTATGGAGTGTGACGGGATAAAATGAATACTGACCTCGATTTGGCTCTTTGACCTTTTTCGCCATTTAATTTGAAACGAAAAAAAATAAATCAATTCCACCATGTGGAAGTGGATACATTTATATGTGTTTCACGAGTGTGAAAAGCGGCGGAACGTCTAAAAGTACCCCGGAGAATGTTATCCCATCACACACTCGTCCTCCGTGTAGGTACTAGTACACCCAAGGGTCAAGATGTGCTCTGCACAGAAGGTGAATACCGCACAGAAAATAACTGGCGCTGCGAACACCAGCGACTGGATGGCATTCATGGTCCATGATTCTATTTCCGTATGGTGCGGCCATGTATTGGTAAATAAAATAACACACGTTAAAGCAGCTAAATTGTCCTTCTATTTTCGTCTGAGTGGTTGAACGAAAGAGTCTAACTCTTTCGAATGCTGGAGGCAGCTTCTGACGGAGCATCACACTCGTCGTATCACTATCCGCCCCCTTCCCTTGGTATGCGCGCACACTTTAGGCATATTTTTATATTCGCATTAAGTTGTTGGCTCGTATATGTGGTAGGTATTGCAGAAAGAAGGAAGCACAGCACATATATTCTCCTGGAGAATTGGGTTTTTGGGCTTCTGGGTCGATGTGGAAAGTACACAGACATGTTGAGGCGAATGTCGCCGATGGTGTCGCTGTCGGTGCATCGCACAAGCAAAACAGCTTCTTGGACTTATCTGAATATAGTAGCACTATACGAATATTTACATAAACTCAATAAAACAAATTGAGCACCTACCGACGACATCAGAAAAAAGGATCTCGAGATTCGACGCCGTCGAGAGGTAGTGCTGCTTGCTTTACATTAGAAAATTACGGCCAAAGCTTTCTAACTTTCCAAGAGATGAGATTGCTGCGCTATGTTTAGCAATCTGTTTGATTTTGTTATATAAATAGTTGTGCCCGTTATTTCCTCCTTACGACCTTTAAATTCCGGTGAAAATGGAGCAGCGAGGTATATAAAACCACGCGCCTCAAGATCGCCCCAGTCTATGTGTAACCATTTCCCAATGAGAGACAGTTAAGTTCGCGTAAATCAGAAGAACTGGTTGGCCAATCGTGGTGAAATAGAAAATGAATGCTGCTCTATACAAAGCCTAATGGTTTCCTTGAGAAATTCGTACGTATTGGGTGAGCAGTTTGAACGTGATGCTTGTGCCAATCCACATACTAGAGGACAAACTTTAGAATTCTATTATGCGTACAGACGTTCCTAAATGAAAATAGATAGGGCGCACGCTAAAACTGAGTAAACAAAGTAAGAGCTGACAAATTTATTGAAATCTATATGTCCTATCAAATATTGAGCTAAGGACATTCAAATCCCGGTGAAGCCGTAACTGGCTACTGGATACTTGAATAGAACGCAAGTCAAAATTTCGATCACTTTATCGAGCAGTTAGGGATGTTTATCGGCGCAATTAATCAGCGAATGTTGATTCGCAAGTGGTCCCACGTCTGTGGTTTCGAAGACTAGGCTAAGAAAATATAATCTCTGGGTGTGAGGAGTAAGGACATGCGTTCGAAGAGGTCGGTTCACATCACCCTTATGAGAAAATGAATGCTCATCGATTGTTGAAAACAATAAATTGGTGGCATCACCTGTGGACATGTTGTGCCATATTGCTGAAACCAAAACTCCTTCATATTAACACCATTCAACTGGGGAACGAATAAGTCTGCAATATAGGCTCAAAACCAGCCTTCATTGAACGTAACATTCTGCACGGCATCATCTGCTAAATATGGTGACTATGTACCTTGCCCGTAAAGCACATCAAGCTGTGGTTAGCGTACTGAACTAATGAGCAAGCGGTATACGGTTCGATTGCCGATAAAATAGAAGCAAATTCTTCAATTTCGGTCAAACATCCGAGACCCGGTATGAAAACGTTTGGTTCCTTGCATTTGTTTCAAAAAAAAAAAACTCATACATAAAGCGAACTATTGCAAGAAGCTATACCTGGTGTTCTTTTGCTGTTTACGTTTGTATAATATCAAATCGACTGATTCGGGTTTCCTGCTCTTAACTGCCAACTTGATGCGAATGTGGTTCCTGGCTCTCCGAATAGCTGATGTACATTCGATCTGATCTGATCAACGATTTTTGAAATAAATTAAAACCAGTTACAAGTGTTATTCTGTAGGGTAAAATGGTAATATATAATATACTGAGCACGAATCACCTGTCAAATTGACTGTCACTAGAAACAAAACTCTGGATGGGTCAAAATTCTTTTTTACAAAACTTTGCTCTCAAAATTCTGTTTCCAAAAGTCTGCTTTGCTAAATTCTGCTCCTCAAAATTCAGCTTTTTAACATTTTCCAAACTTTTTATTTTAAACTCTATTTTTTTTTTAATGTTCACAGAATTTTGAGAAGCAGGGAAGTAGACAACATTTCCTTATTTTAATCTGTATTTTTTCCAATCTGTTTTTTTAATGTTTAACCTTAGGATAGCTACACACTTTTATCATACGCGAATAGCAACAGGGGTGAGCTGTCACCCAACGTATTCAACTTTAATAAATAATAAGAAATTAAATCAAAATTTAACTTTTGTTTTTAAAAACATTTTATTGAATTCACACGCAAAATTAATTCAACTACATTTTTGGGATTATTTACGCAATATATTTTTTTTTTAAATTAAAAACAGTTTATGCAAATTTCACTGCGGTGCTCTGGACACATTGGCAACTCGCATTACTCATCATCGTCATCTGAAATATTTTCGCTAACCTATTGCACATACTTTTCCATAGCTTTAACAGATCGAAAAGCCATTTTGAACTGAAAAATTATGATATTTAATACAAAACTTAAAAAAAAAATAACATAAATAGCAACAGACAGACAGACATGCATGTAAAACAAAAAGTACGACCTACCGCAGCAAGCTGTGACCCGGAACTGAAAGTTAAGCTATCAATTTGAGAATAGTTTCCCTATTCTCAAATTTAGAAGAGAGTGATGGTAATGCGGGAATGTGTGAAATTGGTAGCTTTTTGTGTCGCTGGGGTGCTGTATCACCCCTGTTGCCATCCTAAGGTTAATTACTGCTTTATAAGTTTTTTTTTTTATATTAAATTTTTTTTATTTTTTTTTTTTTGCTATAGGTATCTACATTTTTTTTATTTGAACTTTAATTTTGAATTTACTTATGAATAATTTAAAAATTGTTTTTAAATAGACAGTAAAAGCTCGTTAATTCGGAATGGTTGGGGGGAAGGTCAGTCCGAATAAACGAATTTTCCGAACTAATGAGAGATTTTTTCTATGCACTAAAACGCGTTTCTATTGATGAAAAAATGCAAGAACTTAAACGAAAAATTATTTTTTTAACACGAAAGATTGCAAAAAATACATGAAATTTATTATTATACAGTTTTTCCTGATTTTTATATGTGAATTGCCGGGACTCCCCCAAAAGACATTTCGATGATTTGTTTCGACTTCTATATATTTAAGGTCTATTTGCTACCTATACGTGTTTAATCATTGCGTTGTTAAATTTTTGATAATGTTATAAAATTTTTACATATAAACATTTAAAACTCTCTTATTCAGACATTTTTTTTCCGAATAGACGAGTTTGCCTAATTCAAGAATTCCGATCTAAAGGGCTTTTACTGGATATCTGTATTTTTTATTATTTTTTCTAAGGTATTTTTCGTCCAAGGAGAATTTGCTTGTTTTATTTTTTTTTATGTTTGTTGGTTTGAAAAAAAAAAAAAGCATAATAAGCAGAATTTTTTGCTTCAAATTAGTGTTGGGGTCAAAATTCTGAATGGGTATGTAATAATTTTTTTTTTTTTAGAAAATCCTACTTTGAAAATTCTGTTTTGAAAATTCTACCTTCAAAATTCTATAGACAATACAAAATTTTTAGGAAAAAAAAAAAGATTATCTATTCTTTCTTCTTTTTTTCAATATTTAATCTAATTTTTCATTAAATGAAGAAAGAGTATTTTGTTTCTTATTGCACCCTTTTTTGTTTCAATTTTCCCGAAGGGAATAAGCAACTTAATTTTTTAGTAGGTACCTAGGTAGAATTTTTGTCTTGGACCAGCCGGCTAGGAATGCCCTGAGCTTGTTAACTTTGTCTTACTTGACATTCATTTCATTTTTTGATCGCATACCTTTGTGATTTGACCTTGGCTCAGCTGATGCGAAATAACTCCTGATGCAAAGTCTGTGTCCTGACTCACATTACTGATGATAGAACTTGTTTATCTTTTCCCCATTCCACAGTTCCTTGTACATTATTCACTTTTGCTGGTGATTTATTAGCCAGAAATCAAGATGTTCTATTGGTGGCTACCTTGTCTACGCTCTTTAGTATCAACAATGCTGTTTTATTAAGCACATGCCATCACAGCACACCTTCTTCTTAGAGCAGCAATCGTCAAACAAAAGCAACACTTGCCTTACTCGTTCCTGTCATAGAAAGAACTCCCAGGACTAGTTGCCTAGAGCCATCATCAATTTAATCACCTCACCATCGACAAAAGGAAAGAGAAGTATAATAATACAAACAACTACCTACCTTAATGAGCCACGTCCTTTAGACATTTCACTGACTCTCACCACGGCGAAGCTAAACTCAATTTGCCCTGCACAGGGAAAACAAACGGACATTATTTGTCGCCACTTAAGTCCTCTTAATCTCGAACACTTAAAAATTAATTCTCCTCTCAAACCACCAGAGCTGTATAGATAGATAAGTTACACGAAAAAAAAAAACGTACTGCTATCACCGTTTCCATTGTTTCGCCACTTAACACCATGGAGTGGAAAGAAAAACGTCCTTTCGACCAGAGAAGTCAAGACGAAGGCGAAAAAAGAAGACAATCAAAACAACAGCAGAAAAAAGTCAATTCCATACCATTATGCTGGTAAAATTACATTCTCGCCCTAGGTCCTGCTTAGAGGAGAAGCAATTGTGGCACGTTTGCTACTTTGTTTGTGATTACGTCGATTTATTCTTTGTAGGGTTTCCCTCCGAAGCCAAATCGAAGTCTACCCAAAGCCAGTAAAGCTTAAATGAGGCATCACAATCGAACTGCAAAAAAAAAGGACACCGCCCTTGGACGAAAAATACCTAGGGGCACACGACAATGACTAAGATTGAGTGTGACAAATTTTATTAGCTCAGCAGATGGTCTCGAAAGCGAATCGTCAATCACTCAAATTTACAAATGGAAGGAATGACCGATTTTGCTGTGCCCCCCTTTACGAATTTAATTTTCCAAAAAGTGGGAGGTGAACAGACAACCCACGCAACGAACAGAACGGTTGCTTTGCTTCATTCGGCTGGCTTCATGAATCCCGATCCCGAGGCGTATTTTGTGCTCATTGAATTATTTAGTATTTGCTAATTCATAGCGAATACATTTTGACAAGTGTTGTCATGTATGAGCATATAGAGTGAGAGACCAGAGACCTACCCGCTACCCCTTATTATACGGCCGGAAAGAAACCGGTACAGCCGTACAGCAAAAGTCCTCGGCAAGCGGCAACTGTTCCGTTCGCACTCTCCGTTTCTTGGTCTCTATTGTCTTTAGCACAAATTAATAATTCATTTTTTCATTTCTGAAAAATATGTTAGGACAACAACAATCCATGTATGCGGCAAAGGCACGAACGATATAGATACATCAGCTGAAGCTCCAAATACATGCCTTACACACAGAGAGAAAACAGATTGTATATCATATGTACAGAGGGTACACTATGCACTGTGTGTACGAATATATTATATAGCATGTCCTGGGGGGAATTTTGAAATTTATGCCTCCGCTTGTCGAATATTTTTGCTCGTTTGCTTGTTTTATTGTATCCAACTTTTCCTTGTTATGCTTTGTTGTTGTTATTTTTTTCTGCCTCGTCCTTTTTGATTTTCTGTTTTGTTTTTCTTACATTTTTCTGCCCGCATTTGGTATAGGGATGTGTTGTGTATTATGCCGCGAGCAGAGATATGTCAAAAGAATGATGATGTCCTGGAAATATTAGCTGCTACTTTTATTCAAATCATACGTGTGTTAAATTTTGAGATGTAATCCCACCTACCTCCTAAACTGTGTCTGTCTATACAGAGTTGTACTTGAAGTTTGTATATATATATTTGAACGGGACTTCTCTTCATTGTGTTGTTTGAGTTTGACCCACCAGTCGTTTTGTGAAAAAAGGGAATGTCGATCGGGTTGTTTTGTTCTTTGGCAGAAGTTTGTACATTTTAAGTTAACGCGTGAGTGGCTTTCCAGAAAAGCGAAAACAAATCCTGGCATTCAGTGCGAGAAGCAACTTCGCTTTCATTCCAATTAATTAGGACTACCTATCGAGTTTTAAAAGCAGGAGAAAATGAGTACACCAACAGACAAAAGAAAGCGTAAATTAACCGGCATTGTATGCTGTACGTTGGCAATGCCTAATGAAAAATTGATTACCCTGATTTTCTTACGATGGCAACATTTCGATTGTGCTTCTCTGATACAACAGGTGGGAAATGGGAAATTGTGGTTGGGGCACCAACCAGCATACGCAATTAGGAAAGCAAATGAATTCGAAAACATGTGGAGGCAGCTAGCTACTTGCATAAGAAAATATTTATCTTTTCACATAGTTGGGGTTTTTCAGTATAAACATGAGTTTATTTGAAGTCGGAATTATCAATCATTGCATAATAAACATCGAACTGTTTCTGTTTCTAAAAATAGTAAAAGATTATAAATTTTAATGCACAGACCAATTAATTGAAATAAATGAAAAATAAAATGAATAAGAATGGCCATTGATGAGAAATGTTTATTTCAAGACCAGCTACCGTGTGGCATGGCAGATTGGCAGCCCAACTCTTGAACTTATTGCGAGCTCCAGTCCAGATTGTCAGACACTTTATTTAAAATAGGAAAAGAGCGGACGGAATTTGTCCGCTCTCTACAGAGGAGTCACATTTTTAAGTTATATATTTGGCCTAGATCTTGTTTTTATTGTTACTATTATTATTGGAGTTTACCTCCTTAAGAAACGATTTGAATTATAGGGCCCGGTACGGAAATTTTATGAGGAGTAAAGTCAAAGTATAGTCGCAGTAGCTTAGTGGTTAGTGTGTTGGACTGCTATCCGGGGGTCCCAGGTTCGAATCCCGCAAAAACCCAATTCCGACTTAGGGTTTTTTTCCGCTGCGCTACCTCTCGCAAACGTCTGACAAACATCCGAGAGTATAAATGTCTTGAAAGAGCTTCTCAATTAGCCATCTGGAGTCGGAATAAGACTGTAGATCCCTTCCATTCGTTCCAAAAATTAAAAAACTCACACAAAACGAATGGTTGTGAGAAGCTAGGCCTAGGGTCTCTCCGGACCTGTTGCGCCAACTATTTTTTTCTTAAAGTCAAGCGTTACACTCGAGGTATCGTAACGATAGTTAAACATTTCGATAGTATCGATAGTTTCGGAATAAAATTATCGATACTTATCGATATCGAAACTGAGTTTTTGTTCAATCATTTATATGCGTTTCGATAGTATCGATCATTTTTTTTAAACTATCGGTAGACTATCGGTTCGTTGGTTTATACTTTAGAGTTCAGTTGACTGGCGCAGAAACCTCAATGGTGGCGGTTGCAATGGTGTCAGCCGGTAGTTGCTATTTTTTAAAGGGCAAACCATCTAAGTGAATGCGTATGCATTTGCACTGCTGTTTTATGATGCTTTCCCTTTCCGATTTCACAGTGTTAATGAGGGGTGGGTTTAGTAGTATTCTTTTTCTGTCTTATGGTTCGATTTCATAATATTTTCCGGTTTGTTTTTGTTGTCTGTTGCTTTTATGAATGAGATGAGCAGGTACCTACTTTGTGTGAAGTTGGATGTACATTTCTTTTTCTGTGGAAGAATTTCTGCATTAGGATTTACGAGATTTTTCAATTCTTGTTTGAGCACATATGGATTGAAAATTTGATTTCTATCTTCTCTGGGTATATGACTGATTTACTCGGTGTGTTTAAATTGTTGTGGGGGTAGAATTTTGTAGGGAAAAATTGTAAAGTAAATTGCAAATTTATTTAAAAATTCATATCTGTTTTATTTTGTATGTAATACGCTTCTATTGAAGTAATATAAATAATCCGAATAATTACAGATATATGTTTGTTTCTCTAATTATTTTAGAAGATGCGTTCATTTACCCTCTTTTTCTATTCGATATGTATCATAATTATCGTTTGTAAGGAGTAAACTCCAGTCGTGCGTCGGAGCTGACACACACGTTTTTTTTATTATTTCCTTAGACATTCCTTCTGATTCAAAGTGTTCACCATCGCATAATGGAGAAGGCAAAGTCATGGACTTTATGAATGAAAATCCCGCGGAACCAAGTTCAATGTGCAATTTTATATGAATCGGTCATGACAGCAACACTGTTCGGAACGTGTTTTCTTATGTTTGACAGTACATAACTTCTGAATGATATTAAGTTAGGTTTATCCATAAATCCAAACAAAACCATACTAGTTCCGTTTACTAGAAGGAGACTGGTGTATCTAGAACCCATCATCCTAAATGGAACGACAATAAGCTACTCCAACGAAGTTAAATATCTCGGAATCATCCTTGATAAGAAACTAAACTGGAACTCACACATCAAATCCGTCACAGAGCGTGCTAATAGAGCCATGTGGGCCTGCAGGCGTCTGTATGGCAGAAAATGGGGTCTTAATCCCAGTATGATACATTGGTTATATACTATGATGGTAAGACCCATTATCTCGTACGCGGCAATCGTCTGGTGGCCGAAAGTTCGTGAACGAACTACGGCAAATAAGCTTCAGAAGCTTCAACGAATCGCCTGCCTCGGCATTACGGGTGCTATGCGCACCTGCCCAACAACAGCACTTGAGGCCATTATTGGGCTCTCACCATTGCAATTTTTCATCATGAAGACGGCCGCAAGATGCGCCATTAAAATGCAACTAGAATATAAGTTTAAACCAGCTGATCATGTGGGGCACCTGGAAATACTTAAACAAATCCCAAACTTGGACATGTTCTGTACGGTCCCAGACACTATGGTTAGGGAGTACAGCTTCGGGAAACTATATGAGGTACAAATTCTCGAACGCGCTATTTGGACCAATGGTGTTCCAACACTAAGCCCGAAAAGCATAGTATGGTACACTGACGGATCAAAAATGGACTCCGGAGTTGGAGCTGGTGTTTTTGGACCCAACACCAAACTATCTATACCTATGGGAATGAGTCCCAAGGTTTTTCAAGCGGAAATCCACGCGATCGAAACCTGCGCTAATCTAATCTCCAAAAAAGGTATGAAAGGTGCAATTATTCAAATTTTCTCAGACAGTCAGGCAGCTTTACTAGCTTTGGCGTCCCACACAATTGACTCCAAAACAGTTAAGTGTTGTCACGATGCTCTGCAAACCCTTGCGACACACAACAAGGTAAGACTTGGCTGGGTGCCGGGTCATCAGGGTATTGCAGGCAACGAGCATGCAGACAAACTAGCTAGGGCTGGTTCCGAATCCTCTCTGTGCGGACCAGAACCATACTGCACAGTCAATTGGACCTCTGCGTTAAGACAAATTAATGTTTGGGAAAAACAACTTCGTCTCAACCACTGGGAACAGGTCCCTGGTCTAAGACAATCCAAACGTTTAATTAAGCCCTACTCCTATAATGAAATCCTTAGACTCAGTAAGAATAACATAAGAAAGCTAGCGGGCTTCCTCACGGGTCATTGTGGCCTTAGATATCACCTCAACAAAACGAACCTCTGCCCGGAAGCAGAATGCAGATTTTGTCTAGAGGATGTTGAATCCTCTGAACACATTCTCTGCGACTGCCCGGCTTTTCATTGGTTAAGAAAACGTGTCTTCAATAGAGAGACCCGCACACCAGCAGATATAGCACATTCTGCTTCTAAGGACTTATTGACCTTCATTAGGGAGGTCTCACGTCTCTTAGATTAAACTTTCCCCACTGACACAATAGATCTTTTAGGTCGCAGTGTCAGCCTAACTGGGCATGGGAATAATTAAAAAAAAAAAAAAAAAAAAAAAAAGTTAGTTCTAAAATGAATGCGGAAACTAGCCTACTGAAATTCGCCTTCTGTGCGGTCCTTAAAACATTAAATTCGCATTTGAAATTCCGACGAAATCGGTACGACATAAAAAAGTGTAGGAATGATAAATACGTAGTCGATGCAGTCGAGTATATTGTTTCAAATAAGATTTTAATTGGTAGCGGGTCGAAATTCTGCTCTCAAAATTCAGCTTTTCAAATTAAGACCAATAAAATTCAGCTTTTTCCAACTAATAAATGTAAACGACAACAAAAAAAGATTGACTTACAAAATCATAAAATATTGTCAACCAGAAGCCGACATTTTCTAACTAAGACACCATCTATCCCACCTCCGAAGCAGACACCTCACTAAATCACACCTTGGCCCATTAAATTGTAACTCCAATAACCTGTAATTCCAGAGACCCGATAATAGGAAGAATACATCAACCGCAAGCGAATTAAATGGTCTCAACCTCTCAACTCGTATAACCAAATTTGCTCTTACATAATCATTTGTGTATCTTACTGCAGGAAAGTTGAAAAAAAAAAAAAAAAAAAAGGCAACCGAGGGAGATTATTTCGATCCTACAGATTAGCACTTAAAGAACCAGTCAAGACCAAGCCGAAAATTTAATACCCTGACACTAAGTACAAAGCATGAACAAAATACGTCGTGTCGTTGCGCAGCTTTCTCCGTTCCAAATTGGAATGGAATTTATATCTGCGTATACTCTTTTGTTTGCATATATGTAAATTTTCGTATAGATAACCTTCGGTTGTGGCAGTACCTATACCCACTGCGTTGTTAATACTTTGAGGATGACGAAATAATCATAACCGAAGCGGTTCCAAGCCGTCCGAGGCTGATTGCCACCCAAACAATCAAACAGCCCACCGTCAGTGAAACAAACAGTACTACGCAAAGAGCTTCGTCATCGTCGTCGTCCTTGATAATAAAGTTCTTTTCGCATTATCTCTGTGTGGGATTATATATATGTCGGCATCCAGTTAAGATGAGCACGCTCCCATTTACACAGTCCTTAATGCCTACCAAAACATTTAGCACATAACTTGGCCAACAGCAAAAAAAAAAAGAGAAAAAAAAAAAAAAAAACAGCAGCAGGACGAATACCAGAATACCATTGTGGGATTGCTTCGATGCCTTGTTGGAGCATTTATATTCCAGTATACTACACCATAAGACAGCATTACGGCATTCCGGATGTACAGCAGAACAAATCGGATATTTATGTGCATCGCACTGGGGGGTGGGAGAACATCATACACAGCACAACCCCCCAAAATGGGAATGTATGTGTGCGTATATTGAAATAATCATCCCACACCGTGTATCGTCGTCATTGTCCTGCAGGAAATATTCACTCAATCGATGTGGCATGTCCGTGTGCAAATACTCTTAGAGGCAATTTTCAGTTGGCTCTATCTCTGGCTCTGGCAATTGGAAATAGCGCACATGGAATGAGATATTGCGTGGTTAATGAATGTTTGCATGACCGAGAGAGTGAGAGCCAGTGCTACCATCTCTGTAAAACAATATCAATTACTATTCCTCGAACGGAAGGACAGTGATTGAATTGGATGATGATGAAAGCTTTACATTAAGAGAGATCATTATCATAGAACGGTCAGTGCAAGACAAATGTCGGTCCAAGTGTTTGTAGTCAAATGAGATGGCTGTGTGTTGGTATTTAGAAGGGTAAAATCAGTGTGAATTGTATTGTTCCAGATGATCACATATCTCGTTTGGAATAACCTGATATCTGTCAATCGGTAATGGGATATGCATAAGTCAAACAAGTAATTATAGTTAAGAGAAATCCAGTTGTTTGTTGTGTAATAAGTTCAAATATACGAGCCATTGATGCGCAACAAATGTGGTCGGCCTGGCCAAGAGGCTGGAAAAGTCAATCTAAGCATTGATTTAGGCTCCAGCTGTAGAAGATGCACAGCAGGGTACATTGTTATAACTGACATAGGGTGGGATGGGGGTTTGAGTACGGCCATGAGTTTTGGGAAATAAATATGACAATTAATGTCAGACATAGTCCTCCATAAAGGAGGAAATGTTCAAAAGTTTAAGGACAAAGACTTATTAAGTTATAAATAGATGAATCCCAAAAAGCCTTCACCACCTGGCAGTCAAAGTAAAACCATTAAGTGCTTCTATTTAGAAGAGTCGACGTTTGCTTCTTCATTGGCGAAGACCATGTCACGTACCTTACATCAGTAGCGACGCATCATACTGGTCATTTCGTTCATTAACGCCAAACTTTTAGAGAATAAATAAATATTACTAACAATGCTTTGACTTGTCCTCTAAGTCCTAACTACAGTCTACTCCTAGTGTATTTCCCAGATCGTGCCAGCCTCTTGTGCACTTGAGCCCATTCGTAATTCATACCGAAACGAAAAACTACCCTGCTAGACTGCGACCAGCGGCTGCGACTGCTACAAGAGCGAAAACCAATATTTTCCATTTCCACTCATTCGGCACTCAACTCGTTCAGATGAGTTCGAAACGAAATGTATCCATCAAAATAAATAAAAATAAAATAAACAGTTGGCGCAATAGGTCTGTAGGGACCCTAGGCCTAGCTTCCCACAACCATTCGCTTTGTGTGAGTTTTTAATTTTTGGAACGAATGGAAGGGATCTACTATTTCTATGCCGATTCCAAACGGCTAATTGAGAAGCTCTTTTAAGACAGTTATACTCTCGGATGTTTCTCAGACATTCGCGAGAGATGGCGCAGTGGGAAAAAACCCTAAGTTGGAATTTGTTTTTTTTTGCGGGATTCGAACATGGGACCCCTCGCTTAGTAATCTAACACACTAACCACTAAGCCAAATGCTATAAAAGAAAAGTCTAACGCAGATCATACTCACTATTTCGTTCAGCTCAGTCGTAAACGAAATCAATTATGACTATGGGTTTGAGTCGGGTTCGTGTCTCGTTTGGTGCTTGGGTTTTGGGATTGGGTGTGATAAGGTGGAAATGAAAGCATGAGTAATTATGTTGCTTTTACGTTCTACTCGTTCTGGAAGGCTATGAACGAAATGGGAAATTTGTTTGACTCAAAACATATAAATTTTATTCTTGGAGCAAGCTCCTCTTTATTCAGTATTTTACTAAACACTAAAAACTTTAAAAACTTCTCTTAGCTAAGTTTGTTATTGTGCGATATGATGCGATAACTAAATTGCATGTGGCTGGTGGATTGCTGATATGATCATGTTACTTGCAGCTTGCTAGTGGCATGTTTGAGATGGTCATGGCGATCATGTTCCCGATGGATGCTATGATACGTGTAATAACTTATAGGATGTTTTAGGTGTATAGGATATTCGGGGTGGGAAAATGTCATTAAAATATTTTTGATCAAATCTAGAAGGCTGTACTTCGAATAGAAGTAATTTTTCTCAGTACCTACAAATTTGTATATCTCAAAAAATTTAAGAAACAAAACTGAATAAACTGAACTCCTACAGTTTTTACTTATGCATTGAGACTGCCTTACAATGACTCTACTTGTCACCTTCTTCATAGAGGCAAGGTAAGATTGACATTTAACACTCTCCGACGCACCGCTTCAGCGAAAATTACTGCTGTGAAAAAGTTGACGTGAAAAAGCTGTGATCGCAAAAGACTGCCAGAGTTTTCGCTGACCGAGTATCGACTAGTCAAATATGAGATGTGTATAGAGCTCTGATGCAACAAAGGTTGCTCGTGAGTTCTATATTCTATGAGTAAAAGAGGCTAGAAGAGTATATGGCTTAAAGAGAACGAATGAACGAAAGAGGCGCTCAGAGAAATTCAGAGATGCTATCTAGTTCCGAAGTTCTACAAAAAAGAAATGATAAATTGCTAGTGCAATAAGTTTCTATAGAGAAACCAGCGAAGGTGACGAACGAAACCTTTTAGGACTACCACAGGTGGTGCACAAACATTTTCAATTGTAACAATCCTGCAGGTAATGTCTGAATTGCAAACAAAGCAAAGCTTCTGTTACTACTTTGTCGAAGCTGGTTGAAAACTTTTCTAGGACTCGCACGACCAATGGAATGAATTCTGCGTTGAATTTTTGACTTCTTTTTTTGTTCGTTTTTAGCTACTGTCTTGTTAATGCAATGTAAAGCACGTCGAACTAAAATACCTGCCGTAGGTAGAGTTCTTGACGAATTTTATGTTTATGTGTAATTTGTGGAAATGGTTTTTCCGTCGGCTTTCTTGGTGATAGGCGTTTGATTGAAACTATATAAGTACATATTGCTTTTTCCAGACGATTCGGCAGGGATTGCTGCATTCTTCAGGGTATCTTTATTGGGAAATATAAATAAAAACACGGGATGTGTCTTCCGTTCATTTAAAACATGGAACCTTGTGTTTGTGATTTGAATTTATGTTTCGTATGAAATCATCCGGGTAATTGTTGTCCTTGAGGATTTTTGTAACTCTTCGTTCATTGGTGATATAAAACTTTTCATCACTCAACACTAAAACCTTATAGACAAGATGTGAAGCATTGTTTGTTATAATATGCTTTGCTTAATTGGACTTGAAGTTATTGAGTCTTCCAGATGCTGTATCTTTTTGATGCCAGTTGAATGAAAGCCAATGTTGGTCGCGATGGATTAGAACATCCGAAAACGCTATGGAACTATTTTTCTCCATCTCAACAGTAAATTGGATTCTAGCATGAAATCCATTGAGACACTCCAGCATGATGTCAATATCCTGTCAGTGACAACAAATATATATCATCGACGTGCGATGAATTTTGGCTTCAAAGTCCTTGTGAATTATTCATCCAGTAAGTGATCCATTACCAGTTCAGCAATTGTCGACGAGAGTGGGTTGCCCATCGGCATGTCAAAGATTTGTTTATATAAGCCCTGTGAAAAGTTTTATTTATCGATACAAAATCTGATCTGTTGTCCCAAAAGGGACAGAAAAATACCAAGGCTAACAGAGCTCTTCTTTTCTTATACAGGATATTCAGGACAGCATTTTGTTATTACTTCTGGGGGTCAATTCTGGTTCTGTGAAGGAGTGAAACGAAAATATTTTCACCCTTTCACCGCAATCTCGATTCTGGTTATATGGAAATGTGAAACCAAACTTCAAAAATTTTCATATGAATAATGAATTTGCAAGTGAATATTATCAGTGAGAGTTCGAAAATTGAGTTATCCGATTCACTTTTTCACAGAACCGGAGTTGACCCCCTCGACTTAGGTTGGTGGCGGGCAGTGTTTCGCGCCACACTCAGGTCAAAAATGACCCATTGTGAACCCCCTGCACAAATTATTTAAAGCTCCTTTTCATTTGTACCAAAAATTGAACCTCTGAAGTTCGGGCTATGTAGGAACCTGTTGTGCTGGATATATTTTTCAATTCGAAACATAATGCGAGAAACATATTAACAGCGACTTTGACAGCAACAGCGAATTCAGTATTAGCTCTAACGTTGATGTCGCTGTCGATGTTGTTGTGATAATGTGTTCAAAGTAATTAAAATACAGTGGTTCTAAAAAGTTGTCAAAATTGTTGTTGATGTCGCTGTGTTAATCTGTTTCTCGCATAAAACTTGTCAAAATGCGGCAATCGTACTGTCAAAAATTCTAATTTTGTTTGTTCTTTCCTATTTTTTTGCTTTCCGTCTTTAGGTTCGGATTTGTCTATGGCAATGATACCCAATGAGTCCGTATTTTGTTCCTTAAATTTTAAGTAGCTGTACAACAAATATATCGGGCTTTTTGCAGTCTTTTCTGTAAGCATGTGAAAGAAAATCAAATCCAAAATCCACCTGCAATGAGCCCTCTGCCTCTTTATTCCTGATCGGGTTTGTATTCTTATAACTTAGGAACACGACCTCCCGCCTTCTCCTCGAAACAACACCACTTACATTTTAAAATGATTCCGCTATACCATTAAAAAAAAAAACACAATCCGCAGCACGCATGCTAACATCCATTTAAATTCAATTTCGCTTTCTTTCAAATGATTTTGTTCACATCTCACCAACGCGTAGAATATTCCTCAACAGATTTAATTCCATTTTGGAATTTGCCTGCACATTCACCGTTGGCAAGGTATTTCGCACGCCTCCGCAAATCCTATTATCGAGCGATTTGCGAGGACTCAACGCGCGATTATGTGCCATATGCGGTGCAAGAGATTTCCCCGCTCCATGTTCCCTTTGGTAGTCTTTTCGCTTCTTATCACAGCATCCGGCAACGTTTCGTCGCCGCTTGGTTCAGGGTGCGAATTAAAAATGCAAATGTGAACCAGAAAATCACTAAAACGATGGAACTCGCAAGGTATACTACAGAGTGACACAAACATGAAACCCTAGCCGTTCACTCGTCTATAGGTACGTGTATCTACCTCGAAACGACACGACTCATTGAAATGCTGAAACTTTGAGGCAAAATGAAAATTCCCTATATACCCCGGTGCGGGTCTCAGTGAATGGTTGTTTCGGGCGGCCATAGCGGTGGGCGTTTTAGGTTCATCGGATCTGTTCTTTACCCACATACAAAAGATCAAATAAAATGTTCATTGTTTGCCTACGAGTGTGTAACAATGACTCATTAAGTTTCATCTAAATTCTAATGAGATACACAACCATTAACCAGTTCGGAGTGCCGATGCTGCTGTTGCTGTGTGGGAGCTTCTTCTGTTTCATGCCCTAGGGGTTGCAGACTTGCTCTAGCTATCTGGAGCTGTCCTCTGTAATAACGAACTGAAAAGTGGTTCGTTCGTTGTTCTTCTCTGCTCCCACAACTCTAGCCCATTTTTGTTAGTCGAACCGAGTTGCCACCCCAGATTGTGGATAAGTGTGCTTGTATGTGTGTTTATGTGCGTTAATGTATATTTGCTTGTTACACGGGGTCGGCCTCCGTGAATATGGATGATAGATGAGAAACGGCGTACACAGAGGAAACTCAAGAGACAATTACATAAAATAAATGTATACACGCAAATGTACATCATACAGCAATTAGCATACAACGAATAAGGCGACAAACTAACAAACTAATACACCGATGCAACGGTTGACAACAATCCGCTGCTGAGAGTGGGCCAGGACGGGTAGCCTAGGTGGTTGTACCTTTTTCGCTCGGATCATTAGAAACACAAACAAAAGAATGACAAACGGTGCGGATAAACCGTAAAGGGGAAAGCGGGAGGTAGACGACAGAGCAGAAAAGGGAGCTATCGCGCTCTGGAAGAAGGATAAGGGTGTTTGAGTGATGTTAGCGAGAACTGCAGAGGAAAAGAACTCATGATTGCTGTTGGTTACCTGTAGTTGGAATCTTTTTTTTCCCTACCTTCGTGCAGACAGCAGCAGAAGGAATGAATAAGCCCCGCTATGTTCCCTAATTACACTTGAAATTTGCATTAAGTGCGGGTGTAATTAAAGTTTTTAATTTTCCTTCATTTCCAAGTTGTCTGTCACTGGGGGGAGTTTAGTGTGATGTTCCATGTGGGCCGAAGAAGGTTCATCCCTTCGTTTTCTGTTTGCGCTCTGGCTAAGGACGGGATGGCGCTTTTTATTGGAACTACTATCGTAAACAGTCAGTCAAAACAAAATTGCATTATGCGAATAATAAAATAATATACTGAATCTATCGTTTCAAATCCATTCCCCACATGATCGCTTAGTTACTTAGCGTATCTTGTGTGAAGTGATATACAGCCAGAATAAAGAACGAACGGTAAGACAGTTCAACCTTCACATTTCATTGTATATAAGTTTACTAAAGGGTGGTTTATTTTTAAGGGCCGATGTTGATTTTGAATAAAACACAAATTATTTGGGAAATTATTGTCATTTCTTTTTATTATGATAATATTAGTATTGTTCAATTATGTAAGGAGCAAAATATCGGCCAAATGGCCGCCGCGACCTCGGCGGCACACCTCAATCCGACGGTCCAAATTTTCGATGACGCTGAGGCATAATTGAGGTTCTATGCCGTTAATGTGCCGAATTATCTCATCCTTTAGCTCTTGAATTATTGCTGGCTTATCGACGTACATCTTTTCTTTCAAATAACACCAAAGAAAGAATTCCAACGGTGTCAAATCACATGATCTTGGCGGCCAATTGACATCGCCACCACGTGAGATAATACGGCCATTGTATTTGTCTTGCAAAAGAGCCATTCTTTCGTTAGCTGTGTGGCAAGTGGCATCGTCCTGTTGAAACCACATATCGTCCACATCCATATCTTCCAATTCGGGCCATAAAAAGTTCGTTACCATCTCACGATAGCGAACACCATTCACAGTAACTGCCCGACCAGCCTCATTTTGAAAAAAATACGGCCCGATGATGCTGCCAGCCCATAAACCGCACCAAACAGCCACTCTTTGTGGGTGGATTGGTTTTTCGACAATCCCTCTTGGATTACCATTCGCCCAAATGCGGCAATTCTGCTCATTGACGAATCCACTGAGGTGAAAATGTGCCTCATCACTGAAGATAATTTTCTTCGAAAATTGACTGTTGCCATTTCTTGCCACCATTCTGACCATTGACGACGCTTGAAATGGTCAAGAGGCTTTAGTTCTTGAGTCAATTGCACCTTGTAAGCGCGTAAATGTAAGTCTTTATGCATAATGTTCATCAACGAAGAGCGTGAGAGGTGCAATTGTTGGGCACGACGACGAGTTGAGGTGGATGGCTCTTCAGCCACACTATCGCGAACAGCAGCAATATTTTCTGCAGTTCAAGTTGCACGAGCATGCATTGGTGTTTTCACAGACCCGGTTTGCTCAAATTTTTGCACGATTTTTCCGATTGTACGCACATTTGGACGACTAAATTGACCGAAAAAATCACGAAATGCACGTTATGCATTTTGATTTGAACGCCCATTTTCATAATAAGCCTGAATAGCTTGAACGCGTTGCTCGATTGTGTATCTATCCATGGTTCAAATTGAGTTAGTCTGAAATTGAGAGATGTCATATGAAATGCAGAAAAGAACTTGATGTTTAGGTGCAGTTCACATTCAACATCGGCCCTTAAAATTTAACCATCCTTTATATTCCACTGTTTGCCTAATTATCAATTCGTATTGCAGATATTTGTGAATTTAGATGAATTTCAGTTGTAAAAAAGAATCGAAACATAAATCGTCGTCTCGTATACCATTTCGTCTGAATGCCCTATATTACTGTTATTTTTGTTGCTATTATTACAGGTAGATAACAGGTTATATTAGAGCAATTTAATAATTAGAAATTCATTTGACGGAGAGAGTACAAAACATTTTATTTGAATTTTTTCGACATACTGGGGCGTATGTGGAACATTTTCACAAAATGTACAATTCCAAGCGGTGATCGCTTCTTTTGGATTATGAAATGTGGATCATGTTTTTATTTACGCGTGATTTAGTTAAAATACTTTTCATTAGTTAATGCGGTTTCCTTCGGCGGGTGTGATGAAACTATGGAACTCAACACCCATTAAGATGATGTGTGAATGATGACACCCTGCTTTTGTTGAAGGCGAATTCTATGCTATTTACGGGTAGGGTTATTAAAGGTGTGTATAAGTTAGGGAGCAAATGGTTGTACTGGTAATTTGTAGCCACATTTTGGGAGACCAGCTTTAAGTAGTTTCACTGCTGGTCGATGCTTGCCAACAAATCAATTGTTAAAGACTCGTGTCAAGGTACACATAAAGAGCCTTACGAAACTCACTACAGTCAGTGCAATATAGCAGCCGACATCAGCAATTGAAACAACACCTTGACATAGAGCATGAAATGGGGGGTTACTCAGTTGGTCTTTAATAAAAAAGTATCAAAAAAGTAGTATAAAAATATTTTAACTTTGGATCGAATTCTTAAAAGTACTACACGTAGGTACATAACTATTCCCATAAAACATTCTGTCGTCAAGAGGAGACGGCTAAGAACCACAATGAAGTTCCTCTCGCCATTCGTACCGCTTCAGTCTTGCTCTCCTATACACAACATTCAAAATGATGCAAGCGGTCGAAAGTGACTCGAATTAAGTGACTATTTTGTGAAACTAAATGGGATCCGTTCGACATTCTGCTTTTAAAATTTTAAGTAATTGTATTCTGCGTATTCTGAAAAAAAAAAAAAAAAATAACAATATGATCATGAACACAAGAAAAATATTTTTGTATTATAATTTATTATGCATTTCAGGTTTCATTAATAAATTACAGGTAAATAAATTACAAGAAAAAAATCCAGAAGAAGCAAATCATTTTTACATTTGAAATTATCCAAAAAATTAACAAACTAAAAAAAGCTAGAGGTGAGCTATATTTTTTTTCTATTCGTTTAAGGAAACCAATATGGCGAGTTCTGCTCTCTTTTTTAAAATTCTTCTTATTTGTTTGTTTTTTAAAATAATTTCTTTTTCAATTTCTCCCCATCCTTCCACGCACAACTTATCTTTCGCTTTATTGGATTTAAAAAAAAAAAATAAATAGTTGGCTGGAGGGACCCTAGGCCTAGCCTCTCACAACCATTCGTTTTGTGTGTGTTTTCATTTTTGAAACAAATGGAAAGGATCTACAATTTTATGCCGACTCCAAACGGCCAATTGAGAAGCTCTTTCAAGACAGTCATACTCTCGGATGTTTGTCAGACGTTCGCGATAGGTGGCGCAGTGAAAAAAACCCAAAGTTGGAATTTGGGTTTTTGCGGGATTCGAACCTCGAACCCTCGCTTAGTAGTCCAACACACTAACCACTAAGCCACTGCGCCTACTTGGATTTAACGATTGAAATATTCATTATTAGTATAACACTACCAGCGCAAGTTTGCGAAGGGATAGCAAAAAAAACTAACTAGTAGAGTAATTGTCTAAAACAATACTGCAATCGTAAAAAAAATTGTCTACACTTTATCTATATCTATACCTACTTATAATAAAACTGTAGGCAATTTTTTTGTTACCTAATGGCGTGAAAACTACTGCACAGATTTCGATGAAACTTTTTTTGAAATGTTCCTTCAGATTTTGTGCAACATATAGGCTATTCCTTTCATTGCCATGCTTATTTTTTTGAGCGTTTTTGACCAAAATGTGTTTTTTTCCTGACTTTACTGCCTTTAACTCGCCATTACTCAAATAATTCTTAATCAATGCAAACAGAACAAAATACTTAGGAGAGCCAACACTTTTATAGATATTTCAAGCCATCAATCAGCTTTCTATGTCCTCTAAAATTTAACACGAAAAAAATAAATTTATTTTCTCAAATCGAATATTATCAGACAATGTGTTTCTGAGGAAATGCGCAGATGGCTGATGACGTGTGGTGTGGTGATGGACGTATGGTGGAGGTGGTGTATATAGAAATTGAGCTCATGGTTTTTGTTTTAATGGTTGTTATAGTACCTACGTTGACACCTACAGTAAAGAATTGAAGAATTCAAGATGTAAAGACGATATAGGTGAATTATTTTGTTTGATTTATTTATTGTTGGTGTAGCTACAAATTTCCGTTCAGGCTTTGTTTTAGTGGTTGTTTTGATATTATGTACCTACGTGGTACCTACAGTAAGGAAGTGAACTTCAGTACTTACGCTGTTGAATTTAATTTTCTTAAATTGGTGTTTTAGGTAAATAGATTTGTTTGATTTATTGTTTCACATTGAAACTGTTTACCGCTTTTTTTTTACCTAGACTGTTGATTTTAAACAAATATGCCGTTGAGAAAACGGTCAAATATCTATCTTTTATTGGAAATTAAACAGTCTCACGCCACGTACGAGGTTGCGGGCACAGCTAGTGTTTAAATAAGTGGGAGGATTTTCTTTGAAAATATCTGCACACAATAAAAGACAGTTTTGGAAAGGGCACAGTTCAAAAGCGCACGTTTTTAACACTCTCTAAGCCTTTTGTATTGTTTGCAGAATTTTGACCCCAACCCAAATAAACTCTTCTTCTAATCTGATGTTGAATTGTTAAACGAGCATTTGACGTGAAAATAACTGAAGGAATCATCTAACTGATGGTGGTGATGGAATTATATCAAATATCACTTTTCTCCTCTGCTGTCAAAGTGATGGGCTAAGCCTTTTTACGGATTAGGATGTTATTTCAAAACCGATTTTTATGAGATATGGACCAAATGAATGGTAGATTTACGTAGGGAATGCATTTTTTCCTGAGATGCGAAAAAATGTATCACAGAGTTCTCAATTTACATGACTCCACACAAGTATGAACAAACTTAACTTCCCGCGAATGCGGTGCAATTTGGGCAGCTGTAAAAGTATAGCACCTAAATACAGATATACTCACAACAGCAAACCATCCCATATTGACCTAAATTTCGTAACTGACATCAGCAACCCATCACTCATTTCGTTTTCTTTTTAATTGCAGAGCATTTCCACATTTTCGTCGGTGATCTCAGCTCAGAGATTGAAACTCCACAGTTGCGTGAGGCGTTCACACCCTTTGGGGAAATATCGTAAGTAAATTATGCTAATTTTCCCTTGATAATGTAGATACCTACTGTAGTTACACATAGCGACGGGTCGGATGCATGGTACGTCGAGACCCACACAAAGCCAACTTTAAATCAATAAACTGCACAGAGCACGCTGCCAAATTCCAGTGAAGTTCATGGAATGTTCTTAAAATCCTCGACGTGTAAATTTCGCCAACAATTCGATATTAAGTAACTTATGAAACAAGCTGCATCGATTACCACACTCTGTCGCTCCATTGTCGTACAGGAACAGCAGTAGATTCTGACGGTAGCGGCGGAAGAAGTGCATGAAATGAAACTCACGCAATACGTAACCCCCAAAAAAGGGCACATCCTTCGCATAAAGTTGAACGTTCCGTTTTCATACCATTGGCTGGCGAATTGAAAACATCTGCCAGCCAAACAGAAACAACTGACGGAGTTAATTAAGCAACTTTTAGCCGACTTTTGTTTGGCATTGCTGTGAGTGGTTCTACTGAGAGCAGCTTCCATACTCATAAACGGGGTGTCATAAGCCAGTAGCGAAAGGGGTGTGTTTCTGTTCGCCGCCACACACAATGACCGTGAAAGTTTTACATTTTCCCCGAGTTTCACATTGCGACACAATATTTTTCCGTCTCTTCTTCGACGTTTTTTGTTTAATTGATATTACTTTACCATCTCGTTACAGCGACTGTCGTGTTGTTCGTGACCCACAGACCCTCAAATCGAAAGGATATGGATTTGTTTCGTTCGTCAAGAAAACAGTAAGTTAACAAAAACAAAAAAATAGCACATTGGATTTTGATGCGATGAGGTTTTATTTATTTTTATTTTCAGGAAGCTGAAAGCGCTATCACCGCCATGAATGGCCAATGGTTGGGATCGCGATCAATTCGAACGAACTGGGCTACACGCAAACCTCCTGCTAGTAAAGGTGATCGTAAGTATAGTAATAGAATAGTGGAGTAGGTTGGTTCTTTTTTTTTTATGGAAAAAGAAAAAGACACCAAAACCGTTTAGGCTGTCATTAAAATAAAGTTTTATAAAGTGATTTTATTATTTTCAAGATAATAAAAAAGTTTATTTCGTGGTTGGCAAGAAACAAACAGGATTTTTGTGTTTTTTACATTTTTATAGAAATAAAAATGCGGACGGTAGCTTCAGTTGAAAGGTGAATTTAATTTTATCATTTATTTAATTTATTTGTTATACTTATTTATTTTTTACAAGTAATAACTCATTTCGTAATTTGTTTATTTCTTAGCAATAGTTGGACTTCTTTTTTAGATTTTTTATTAAATTAAATTTTTACATTTGTGTACAATGTACATGAACAAAGTTACGGTGGGTGTAGTTGGCGTTTTGGTGGATAGGGCTGAACGATTTTTCATATAAGAAAAATCACGTACTGAATTAGGTAACTCTATGAATACTTGTGAGAAGCTGGGCCTGGAATCCTATTGTGGGCTTAAAATAAAAGTGTTTTTTCCTTTTAATATCAAAATTCATTTAGGTTAGGTTAGAGTGGCAGGCCGCCTCAAGTGCAGCCACAATTAGGCCAAGGTAGGCCCATTGTGATACCACAGGATCAATGTTCTCCTTAACACCCCGTTGAACCAGCCGGAGCTAAGAATGAAGCGATGGAGGCAGTTTATTCCTATGTTTGCGAGTTGGCTGAGATTGCCGAAGAAATATTCTCCGAGGTATAGTTTTTTACGGAATGACAGTGCTGGACACGTACAGAGAAGGTGAAAACAGTCTCTCCCTCCTCCTCGTTCATACAGCTTCTGCAGAAATCGTTTGAAGGGAGCCCCAACCTGAGAGTATGTCTCCCTATGATGCAGTGTCCCGTGATACACCTACTAGAGTACGCATTATCGGTCTTTTCAGTGTGGTAAGATTTTTTGAGCGCTCGCGATCCAGCTGAGGCCAGATATGTTTCGAGGTGTGCCACGTTGTACAATTGGGCCTACGATTAGTCGCGCTTAATGCGTCCTGTTTAATTAGGAGCTTGCAATTAGCAATAGGCATGTAGAGATTATCCTTTTCCGGTAGAATCGACATAGTAGAGACTTGTTCGGCGAGTTCATCGGCCATGCAATTACCTGGAATTTCTCCATAGCCCGGCACCCATATAAGGTGAATTTTGAATTGTTTCGCCACCTCGTTGAGAGATAATTGGCAGTTGTTGAATTGAAGATGACAGAATCCAGGGATTTAATCGCGTCTAGACAGTCGGTAAAGATGGTGATATCCTTTACAGATATTACACTATACCGAAGCCATGACAAGGCCTCTTTGATCGCCACGATTTCCGCCTGAAATGCACTACAATGATTACGAAGGCTGAATGAGATTTTGCAATTTAGATCATGAGAGAAAACACCCCCCCCCCCTACTCCTGTTTCGGTTTTTTTGAACCCATCAGACGGACTCCTTACGAGGTACTACATCATTCTCCTTTGCACTTCTGGAGAGTATGTAGGTTTCGAAGTTCAAAATTAATTTACAATTCCAATATTTGTTCTTTAATACTGTGTAGCAATAAGTGAGAAAGGTTAAAAGCAGATTCAGAAAATTAGTTGCAAGTGTCTTAAATCAGTGCACAGCAGCTGTTTATAATAATAATAATAATTGGCGCATCAGGTCCGGAGGGACCCTAGGCCTAGCTTCTCACAACCATTCGTTCTGTGTGAGTTTTTCAGTTTTTGGAACGAATGGGAGGGATCTACAATTTTATGCCGACTACAAACGTCCAATTGAGAAGCTCTTACAAGACAGTTATACTCTCGGATGTTTGTCAGACGTTCGCGAGAGGTGGCGCAGTGGAAGAAAACCTAAGCTACAATTTGGGTTTTTGCGGGATTCGAACCTCGACCCCTCGCTTAGTAGTCCAACACACTAACCACTAAGCCACTGCGCCTACAAGCAGCTCTTTATGACAGATAAAAATATCGAAAAGGTTTCTTACAAAGCAGCAATAAAATGTGTAGGTTAATACTTCTCTTAGTGACTTGAAGATGGCGCAGTCAATTATTTTAAATTCAATTACATAAATAGGTTAAAAATCTGTCATCTTATTTTTTTCTCCTCAATCTTGGGGCCGCTAATGGTTCTTATAGTTTGTGAATTGTTGTTTTTCGAGGGAACAACTCTTAACAACATTTCGTAGACACAGTCACTTTGGTAGGAATAACAGCTATTTCAAACTACACCACTAATTCATCATCAGACTCCTTGAAGTGGTTGTTTGAATAGTTTTGAATTCTGACAGTCAATTCTCCGTATAAAATTATACTTGGGAAAACATTTCTGTTTTCCCCTGTCAGAAAATGAACTTGCATTTCGAATAATTTTTCTCCAAATGACCAAGTGACCACGGTTGCCAGATTGGGCGCTTTGTCGTATTTTGGGCTATCTTTTTACTTAAAAAACGATAGAAATTTCTTCCATGAGCGCCCAACACAATTTCGGGCTACATATCGTTTTACAAATTATGTATTAATTTTGTTTGTTTTATTCTTCCACAAAACTAAAAAAAAAGGAATATTTTCGAACAAACCCGCACTTTTAAGACTTAGCAGCACTCTTGCAGTCAAGTAACGTCGAACAGACCTTTTGATTTGACACAACGATACGAGCCACAAAATGTCAATTGCAGAAGACCGAAAAAACCCGCACTGAAATGGGAAAAATAGAAAAAAGACTTAAGGAATGGTCAACGATTTTCGGGCTTCTTTCTGGGCAACGATATTGGGCTACATTTTATTAAGGTTTGGGCGCTTAAGGCGAACTAGATTCTGGCAACCCTGCAAGTGACTACCACTTGCGCCAACTGAGCGACGAGTACAAGCCCGGAAACTGGTGATTAGAACGGAGGGGAAGACCAACCTCTGTGCGTTGTTGTTCCTATGAGGTGTTTATTTGTCAATTGTCGTTCTCTCGGGTCTTCTTCGCCTATTCTTATAGTTGCTGGCGATATTTGTTGTACTGTACACATCCTCTACAGAACTCTTCGGCTT